>KN846952.1:271661-871661 GCA_000835395.1 Exophiala sideris | reverse complement strand
CGATGACCTCGCTATTCTCGTGGGTGTACGAGACGCCAACAGAGGACAGGATGGCTTGGACGGGATCATGCTTCTGTGGTGCTGCTGCATCTGGTCGGAAACGCGTTTTGCCACGTGAACGTGGCTTCTCCTCGCCAATGATTTCTGCTGCTATTTGGGACATTGCCGCGTCCGCCGCTTCAGTCTTGATGTACTGACGATTACCGTCCTCATCTTTGATGGCGGCCTCGTCATCAGCGGATTCTTGTTCCTGCTCCTGCGTGTCAAGGTCCGCAACTCGGACGCCTGCCTTGGACTCTGCGACGTTCGTCTTATTCACGATATCGCGTAAGACTTGGTTCTCATTTTGGTAGGCGAAGAGATTCTGCAGCCCGAATATCTCGCCCTTCTGGTCTGTACGCCCCTGAACACCTTGAAAATATCGACGCTCCGACGTTGCGTTGTAACCGATGTTGGCCTGCTGCTGCTTGTAAATTTGTCGAGCGTACACGATTTCCTCCATCGTCCCCTGACTGACCAGCCGAAACACTTCAACATCTCGTGTCTGACCAATCCTATAAGCTCGATCTTGTGCTTGCAGATCATAGCTAGGGTTCCAGTTTGGGTCAACAATGACGACTTTGTTTGCGGAAGTGATGTTGAGTCCAACCCCACCAGCTCGTGTGCTGATCAAGAATACAAACTGACTTGGATCGGTGTTAAAGTCTCTGACAGCTTGATAGCGGTCCTCGTACGCCATGCTGCCATCAAGGTAACTGACATTGAACTTGGTGCTGATGAACAGGTTCTGAAGCATCCGTAGTAGCCTCACACTGTGCGAGAATATGAGGACTTTGTTGTCACCCTGGTCGTGCCAGAAGTTCAGGAGCTTCTTCAACACTCGCCATTTCCCACAATACTCAGGATTCCCAGTATGCAGAATACTGTCTCGAGTCCGATAAATCTCTTCCCAGTCATCAGGCATGGCGATCTGCAACATATCCAGATCTTTCGCTTGTTTTTCGTTTGAGTCCGACCCTTGTGGGATTAGTACAGCAAGGTGGTTCGAAATCTTCTGAAGATTTTGAATGGCAGGAAACACCCAGGTCTGCCATGTGCTCTCATCCTCCAGTTTCATATAGCAGCACCAGCCTGCTTTCTTCCCGCTACCGCAGTCGCATTTCTCGGAACTGTTCTTGATAAATTGTACAATGTCACTTTCCAAGAAATTTTGATAGGCTCTTGCCTGAGTTGGAGTAAGGGGGCAAAAGACTACCCGGTCTGATTTCTTTGGAAGTTGATCTTTGATGAGAGCTTTAGTACGTCTTAGGAAGAACTGGGGTAGAAGGTTGTTAGCCAGCATTTTTGCAGTCTTCCTCGCCCGAGCGAGCTGATAATTTGAAGCGTCGTGGCTCTGACCCAACTTCAGAGGTTCGCATATCGATGTCTTCCACGTTGAAATCGGACCAAGGCGACCAGGATTAGTCCAGTTGAGAAGAGTCCAAAGTTCTTCGTACTTGTTTTGAATGGCAGTTCCAGTCAAGCCGATCCGGCAAAGAGCATTAACATCGGTCATGGCTTTTGTGGTGTCGGAGCGGTGTTCTTTGATTTGATGACACTCATCCGCCACAACGCAATCCCATTTTATCATATTGATCTCGCTCTTATGGGCACGATAGGTGTGATATGTGGTGATCATGACCTCCAGCATACCAGATTGAGCCTCCAGGAAGACCTCGTCACGACGACCAGCGCCTCCGTGGTAAGTGTCAACTTGCCACCATCCCCAGCGGCGAAATTCGTCTTTCCAATTCTCCATCAGAGTGCCTGGGCAGATGATCAAGGTTCTGGGATACTCCTTGCCGGCCCGACGCATCTTTCTCATCCTCTTCTTGTCTCGTTCGTCAGCTGTCTTGCCATAAGCAGCCGTCAGAAACGCAATGACCTGCACCGTTTTCCCCAAGCCCATGTCATCGCCTAAAATTCCGCCTTTCTGGTAGACGAAGAGCTCATGTAAGAAAGCCACACCCTTAATCTGGTAATCTCGCAAGAACTGTGCAATGGGCGCCGGTATGAGGCCGAGGGAGTAAGGCAATTCGATATCTTTGTATTCTCGGGTAGCTGTTGACCGAGGGAAGTCTGGTCGCTCTGACAACTGCTGCAATCGCTCATCGTCGGAAAAGTAGACATCATCGTAGGTCGGTGGCAGCCAGAGACCGCCCTCTTTCAGTTGTTCGGTGCGTTTATCAAACTCTGCTCTTCGATTTCGGACATAGTCTGGCATGGTCCATTCCATGAGGTCCTCGTCTGAATCTGAATCGCCATAGTCTTTGAGTTTTCTACGTTTTCTCTTCGACCCTTGAAGCCCTACTCCGGTTGTGGCTCCAGCTGCTCTTGGCCGTGGAGGTGGGTTGTTCTCTTTCGCAATAGCACGCGCCTTCCGCGCAGACTTGAGTGCCCTCTTTTTGGCATCCTTCTCTCTGTTGTTGAATCTTTCGTCCTCCGATTGCATGTAGTTCAAGTCATCGTCAGAGTCCAATTGTACTCGTGAGAAACTAGTCGTGGTTGGGCTGCTTCTCTTCTTCGGTGTGAACTTTTTCTCGACCTTGAGTGCATCTGCGTTCTCGGCTTCAGCGACTGGTGCAGAGTTGATTTTGTGGACATCTGGGCGACGCTTGTCGATTCTTCCAGCGGGCACTTTGGGAGGTGTGGTAATCTCTCGCTTGATGCGTGGTCCGTCCAAGTCATCCTCTTCGCTGTCAGTGAACACCATGATGATACTTCCGAGGAGGCCGTGCCTCAAAAGACGTCGGGGTCAACTAAATAGAGGCAAGAGGGTAGATGAGGCCAGGCGGATTATTGGAAGTAAAGGCACGTCATCGCGTTGATGCACGAAATCTGCGCGGCGGCACGTGAAGATAAGAGATAAAGTGAATTGTACTCCGCAGGGCCACTTCTTTTTATTTTCTGCTCATCTACGACTGTATTGACGGACCTGCAAGGCAGTTTCTTGTACAATTGGCGTGAACAACTGCTCCTGGTGAGCAAAGTCCGCCGCAATGCCTCTCGATACCCTTGCCACCTACTCGCAAACGTTGCTCCGCCAGGATGGTCGACGGTGGAACGAGCTTCGCAGGATCACGGCCTCAATATCAACACAGCCGTCTAGTGATGGCAGCAGCTTGTTAACTATGGGAAACACGATGGTGCTGTGTACTGTCACTGGTCCTAGAGAAGGGTATGTCGTTCTGTGGTGACCTATTTTCCTATCTGGTCAATGCTGACCCAATTTGGCAGTCGCGGACAACGAGACAACAACAATGCTATCATTGAGACCGAAATCAACATCGCACCTTTCGCACAGATGGATCGCCGCCGTCGGAATCGGAACGACAAGCGTACACAAGAACTCCAAACCACTATCTCCAATGCGTTCCAAAGCCACCTCTTCACACACTTGTACCCGCGATCCACAATCTCCATAACCCTACATGTCCTCAGTTTAGACGGCGCTCTGCTTGTCGCCTGTCTCAACGCAGCGAGCCTGGCCCTCGTCGATGCCGGAGTCCCGATGCCTTCAATACTTACAGCCATCTCGAGCGGAAGTATCACACCTACGGACGACTCATCAGCCAAGCCTGAGCCTATTCTCGACCTCAATAATGCCGAAGAGCAGGAACTGCCTTTCCTTTCGATCGCAACTGTGTCTGGCCAACAAGGAATGGAAGACAGGGTGTCTGTCTTGATGATGGAAACCCGCTGCCAAATTGGAGGAACGAACAGCAAAATGGAGAGTATGTTAGCGACCGGTGTGGATGGATGCCAGCAAGTAAGGCGCAAGATGGAAGATGTCATCAGAAAACACGGCGCCAAAATCATGCAGACCAGAAAGTAGAAGTTCTCAGACGATGCTCTGCAAGTACCTCTAATCGAATGGTGGATGTACCACGGCAGTTGCAGGATTCTTCAACACGGCGGACGTCATGTCCAGATGCACGATGGTCAATCTGACCGGCATCCGCATAGAGGGTAAACATGCCGTTGCAGCTGGAGGACTTCGAAGGACACAACCAGGCAACATGGCTTTGAATTCAGCACGCTCTTGAAGGCCACTTGCCTGGTGACGAGATGCAAAAAATCAGGCTGTCAAAGACCGCCGAAGATACACTGCTTTGGCAAACGGGCGCACTCCAGCTTCATGGTCAAGAATCTCCTTGAACGCGCCGATTCCCTCCCAGAGCCTAAGTCGATCTTCTATCGATCTCTTCGATCACGTCCACCAAGGCATTATTCGTCAGGTCGATCACTTGTTGGATGTCGTCCGCCAAGCCCCCTTCCTCCAATGCCCGTTGCTGAATGCACTGAATCAACCGAATCATGGCTTGTTGTAGGGCGCGCAGATTGGGATTGCTCTGCAGCCATTGTGGGGTTTTTGCCGCGACTGGCCCGGTCTACTCAATGTGAGTAAAGA
This sequence comes from Exophiala sideris, assembly GCA_000835395.1. Classification (NCBI taxonomy): domain Eukaryota; kingdom Fungi; phylum Ascomycota; class Eurotiomycetes; order Chaetothyriales; family Herpotrichiellaceae; genus Exophiala; species Exophiala sideris. The sequence goes on along the minus strand of KN846952.1, from coordinate 867,211 downwards.
AAGAATGCAGAAAGGAGTTAGCACGTACCGGTGAGTTCGATGGCTGCTGTAGAGACTGAACAGTTGGTCCGCTTCCGATCTCGGTGAGATAGGCATTCACGCCCTTGAGGATGGTTGTCGTTGGATTATTGCGACCGTCAGCCTCGGTCTCCACGGCATCGAAGTACTTTGGGGGTACTAGAGCTTTTGCTTCTTGCGCCGCCGCTGCTTCCTCCTCCCGACGCTCTTTTGCGTATTGAGCCCCGGCCGTTCTGGGTGCCATGTTGGATGTCTTGAAGTTGTGTTGATGCTGCTTAATGTTGGTCTTGAGCTTAAGCACGTCCAACTAAGATCGACAAAGTGCAAGGAGGTGGTGATCTGGCGAGGAGGAAGCCTGGAAGGAACGTCTGAGAGCTGATATATATACTAGTGAGAAGTCAGCCATTCTGGAGACGTTACTGTGCACCCACACATCTTCACCAGACGAACATACTTGGTGTTGAATGCACCGATGCAAGCCGGCAAGTGCCGCTGGGCTTCATCCCATCTCGACAGCGAGATATCAGACTCCATCCTTTGAATGCCGGAAGAGCCTTACTTATACCCAATGTACCTGCTTTCACTGCGATTCTCGTGCGCTTGTCATCACCCCTGGATTCACTGCGCGTGATGTTGTTTGTCATATTCGGGCGATTATGCGCTCAATGTGTGACTGTTATTCATGCAGCGTTTGCGACTTGCTATTGTTTTGGTAGGAAACAATCCGTCACTTTCATTGAGGCAGGGGCAAGAAAGAGAATTCGTCAGACTGGCATTGAAGAATGATTAAGTAGGTTGCGTTTGGGCTTTCACTTGGCAAGTGGTAAAGCGCCTTCCGGAAGCTCCTACAGAACTATCGCGGAAGAACCTATTCTGGCTGAGACAAGGCTGCGACTGCAAGGCTCTAATATGGCGCCGCAGAGTTCCTCGTCGTGACAAGATCTTCGAAACATTCAAGAATCTGGGTTGCCGCATGCTACACTGTCCTCTTCCCTTGTCGTGTGGAAAGATCGGGTTCCTGTTTGTGAGAGTTGCTTTCGCTTCATGTGTTAGGCGGGAGCGCGCTACGCCGTTCCTGATAGCCGAAAGGCTAATGCCGATAGATATCGTCTACTGTATCTTGTTCAGGCCACCAAGCACAGCAAGATATCATTCAGCGCTGACCCGTAGTTTCCAGTTGCCGTCATGTATCATGATTCCACCAAATGCTCTCTTCGTGATCAAAAGACATGGAGGTATTCTGTCCAACGTGGACAATCAGAGAACATGTCATACCGGCATCTCATCCAAGAGGATATCGCCGGGGTGTGCGCGATCCACAAACCTCTCGCTTACGGCTCCATGTCAAGCAGTATGTCCCTGCCACGCCGCAGCCTCTCGCCGATGATGCATATGCTGTCACATTGATCGTACAACATGGAATGCCACCGGGGGATAATAAGGAAGCCTACGAGCCTTTCATGTGGGATGTGCTTCGCCAACCGAACTTGCCGCCAGTGAGGTCAATATGGGCCATGGACATTGCCACTGCTGGTCAATCGTTCCTTTTGAATCGAAAGGAAATAGGTGATGAGCCGCAGTGGTTTGACAGTTCCAGAGACCTTCTTCAAGTCATCAATCACTTTCAGGCGGAGATGCGACCTCCCCTGATAGGCTTTGGTCAAAGCTGGGGTGCCGCCGTGATCACCATGTGCGCAGCATGGCATCCTCGGCTGTTCGAAGGAATAATATTGAGTGAGCCAGTGATGGAAAGTGGTTATTTTCATGCCCTTGATGCTTCCAAGAGAGGAGATCTCGCACACCCGGCGATTCGCCAACCAGGTTTCATGGGATTCTTGGTCGGCCGTCGAAGACGATACTACCCAAGCCGTGCTGCTCTCAATGAAACAATCGCACGGAATGAAATGTGGAAACCATATAACAAGCGAGTGTTGCAGCAGATGCTACGATATGATTATCGAGATTTGGATGATGGCCGAGTTGAACTCATAACACCACCATATTTATCTCTACAGTTTTTTCAGCAACCGTCTCCGCCGTTGCCAGGACATCCCGAGCGGGAAGATTATGCGACAAGACCTGAAGAGGCCAACTATCCCTCCGGTTTCTACAACACTGTTCAATTCAAAGTCAAAGAGGCCTTAGCAGACGTGAGTTGCAAGATTTTGTTCCTTTGGGGAAGCAAGGGCAGTGTTGTTAGCGACGAGGGGTACAGGAAACGCGCACTCGATGCTGCTCATGCGAAGAGGATAAGACCAGGTCACGTTGAGCAGACCTTCGTCGCTGGCGGACATTCGCTGCCTTTCTTTGTGCCAACCGAAACCGCTGAGGCATCGGCGAAATGGATTGAGAAAATCTGGAAGGACTGGAATGAAGAGGAGCGAAGGCGAAGCCTGGATGCACCAATTGATCCGGAGAATCTCCCTGTTGAAGTTCTCGAGAAGATGCAGAGAATAGGTCGCGTTACGAAGTTATGACGAAGGAAGCCCACTAGTTGATTAGAAAAGAGCCTCGTATCGAATATCTGCCTCTATCTCTGTGTCTCCCCAGATCTGACATGCAGTGTGGCGTGGGAAGAAGACTCCGTACTTGTAACGCAATGCATCATGCAGGTACCGATAGAAATCAGGATGCATGACGAATCAAGGCTCGTTTAGCGATGGCGGCTGGCATGGGAGCCGAATGCGCCCACCTGGTGCCACCTTCTTTCTTTGCCTTTAAGGGCTTTTTAACCGGCATCAAAGCATAAATCATCAGTGTGGAGTGCAGTAAGTGGAACGACCTGCACAGTCCATCTCCCAGATACCGGCAAGTGGCCATGGCCTCGAAATTTTGTACCGTTAGCAGGTTTGGGTAGGAGACCAACTTCGACTCTCTCCCTTGAAACTACTGCGTCTCTCCCCTTGGAACAACTGCGATCTCTCTTCTGGGTTTCAGTCTACTTTTTTTCGAGACTTTCGTTCCATTAAACCGCTCATCACCAAAAAGCAGCATCCTCTCCCAAAATCGAGCTATTGTTACTCTAAACAGCGAACTAATTAATTGTGCACGCCCGCACCAGAGCACTCCTCCTGACCGCCACTTGCGTGTTGGTACAATCATTCCACTGGTGCTATGCACGCGACTGACAAGTTGACAATCAGAACTGGGGTCTCGTCTCTCTCGAGCATGGCAAGGTAGCAGCAATCACCTGTGCCTCCTGTCCTACACACAACTCTCTACGAACGTCTAGTCCTCCGCCTCCAAAATGCGCGGCTCACATCTCCTTCCAAAACAACTCCGCTCCCTGGGCCAAAGCGACAGCTGGCTGAATCGCACAGTCACCTCGAATCTACTGGCCGTTTGCCATGTTGCCTGCGGGCACCCCATTCATACTATCGTCGCAATCGCTCTCCTTGCCAGTACCTCGTACGTTGGCCTACTACAAGAAAGCCTGTTTGACAGCGGGGTCAAGTCTTTACAACACAACGGTCGGGTAGACGTTGAGGCACTCCTGAAAGGAAGCCGAACGCTGGAATTGTCTCAGAACACCGCATGGAAATGGCAGTTCTCGGACGATCCTAGCGTCCCTAAAGTGTCGCTGGTAAGTCTGTGGAAAAAGCTTCGAGTTCATTGCCAACGTCTGACACTTCATGTTAGGGTCCTAACCACTACGCTCTTACGACCTTCGTTTTCCCTGATTCCTCCTCAACACAACTGGCTCCCGAGGCAGATTCTGTCCAAGTGCCCTCCAATGTCACAGCCAATAATATCCCGACCACCTCAAACGTCCTCTCACCGATCTCGCACGACACATCGCTCGCATTCTACGCTGCATTCTCCGAACTCCCCGACTTCTTGGGGTCTGTGCAAGAGCTCCCAGCACGGAACACACCTTCTACCGACGATGGGCCTGCCCTCTGGGTCATGAAAGCTGCACGAATAGGCGCCAATGGATCTCGGGCAACCTATGCGACGTGGTTCAAAGAAGGCTGGACCTCGTTCGTGGACTTGATCAAGCATGCCGAGACGCTGGACATCGTCATCATGGCTCTTGGCTACTTGTCTATGCACCTTACTTTTATTTCGCTATTTCTCTCCATGAAGCGTCTCGGTTCTAACGCATGGTTGGCTGTCTCGGTTTTGTTTTCTAGCCTGTTTGCATTCTTATTTGGATTGGTGACGACCACCAAGCTCGGAGTTCCTATCAACATGGTCCTACTCTCGGAAGGGTTGCCATTTCTGGTGGTCACAATTGGGTTCGAAAAGTCCATCATCCTGACAAAAGCTGTGCTTTCTGCATCTTACGATACTAAGAGGCGAATAACCGAGAACGGATCGGCCAACGGGAGCGCGACAGGACCGGTAGTCGCTCCTAATGCACCAAATTCTATCCAGGACGCTATTCAAATCGCAGTCAAAGAGACTGGGTTTGAAATCGTCCGGGATTACGCCATTGAGATCGCCATCCTTGTTCTTGGTGCAGCATCAGGCGTTCAAGGTGGCCTTCGACAGTTCTGTTTCTTGGCGGCATGGATTCTTTTCTTTGACTGTGCTCTGCTTTTCACATTTTACGCCACCATTCTCTGCCTCAAGCTGGAGATCAACCGCATTAAGCGCCATATCTCGTTACGCAAGGCTCTGGAAGAAGATGGCATTAGCCACAAGGTTGCGGAGAATGTGGCCACTAACAACGACTGGCCTAATGGTTCGGCGGATCACACCGGAGTCAACATCTTTGGACAGAAAATCAAGGCCAATAGCGTGCCCAAGTTCAAGATCTGGATGGTCACCGGGTTCGTCATAATCAACGTTGTGAATCTTTGCACTATTCCTTTCCGCACTATGAGGAGTATCAAGGCTCCAGGAGCGGCCATTCCAAGTGTTTTGACACCCGCGCCCATCGATCCTTTCAAGGTTGCAGAAAATGGTATCGATGCTATTTATGTCATGGCGAAGAGTAGGAAACTTGACACCTTTGTTACTGTTCTGCAACCCATCAAATACGAGCTCGACTTTCCGTCGCTTCATCAGGACGTCCAAGACGATCTCGGCTTCTTCGATCAGGAATACACGGATCAATTTCTGAACGTCGTGGGGGGCCGCGTCATTGAAGGGGTCCTGAAGAGCCTCGAGGATCCTGTTCTAAGCAAATGGGTTCTCATTGCCCTCACGCTCAGTCTGATTCTGAACGGTTATCTTTTCAATGCAGCAAGGTGGAGCTTGAAAGAGCCACAATCATCGACAAACTCGCCAGAAAGTGCGAAGGCTCCACGGCTGGAATTACCGCCAGCACCAAAACCTAAGCCGATCAATGTCGACCTATCAAGCGCATCAGATCGATCCGGAGCCGAGGCTGAGCAAATGCTGAAAGAAAAGAAAGCTGCATTCCTCACAGATGAAGAGTTGATAGAGCTCTCTTTGAAAGGCAAGATCCCAGGTTACGCCATTGAAAAGACCCTGGAGAATCCAGAAGTCATGACTCGGCTGGACTCGTTCGTCAGAGCAGTCAAGGTACGCAGGGGTGTTGTATCGAGGACGCCAGCTACCAAACAATTTTCAGCTGCATTGGAAGCCTCCAAAGCGCCCTACAAGGACTATAACTATGAGCTCGTCCACGGCGCCTGCTGTGAGAACGTCATTGGGTACCTACCTCTGCCGCTTGGGGTTGCTGGTCCATTGGTCATTGATGGTCGAAGCTACTTTCTTCCCATGGCAACAACTGAGGGCGTCCTAGTCGCAAGCACGAGCCGTGGTTGTAAGGCCATCAATGCCGGTGGTGGTGCTACCACAATCTTGACAGCGGATGGAATGACAAGAGGACCGTGCATGAGCTTTCCAACCGTGACCAGAGCTGGAGAGGCCAAGATTTGGTTGGATTCGGAAGAAGGCCAGAAGAAAATGCGAGAAGCTTTCAACTCGACCAGTCGCTTCGCCCGATTGCAATCTATGAAGTCGGCAATAGCCGGCACCAATCTTTATGTCCGATTCAAGACAACCACTGGAGACGCCATGGGCATGAATATGATTTCCAAAGGTGTCGAAAAAGCTCTTAATGTCATGTCGACCGAATGTGGCTTTGATGATATGTCCATCATATCGCTTTCTGGCAACTACTGCATTGACAAGAAAGCGTCAGCCATCAACTGGATCGACGGGCGAGGTAAGGCTGTCGTGGCTGAAGCCATCATACCTGGTGACGTGGTCCGAAACGTGCTCAAGAGTGATGTGGACGCTCTTGTAGAGCTCAACATTTCCAAGAATCTGGTTGGAAGTGCCATGGCAGGTAGTATCGGTGGATTCAACGCCCATGCTGCAAACATCGTCGCTGCTATGTTCTTAGCCATGGGTCAGGACCCGGCTCAGGTGGTTGAGAGCGCCAATTGCATCACACTCATGAAGAAGTAAGTGTTCGTCTTGACGTTGCAACGGAGATGACTAACATGATTTAGCAACAACGGAAATCTCCAGATCAGTGTATCGATGCCTTCTCTTGAGGTCGGCACCATTGGTGGAGGCACCATTCTTGAAGCGCAGTCGTCGATGCTCGATCTGCTTGGTGTACGAGGAGCTCATCCTACCAACCCTGGCGACAATGCTCGACAATTGGCTAGGATCATTGCAGCAGCTGTGCTGGCTGGTGAGCTTAGCTTGTGCAGTGCTCTTGCAGCTGGCCATTTGGTCAGGGCGCATATGGCGCACAACCGGAGTGCAGCTCCCACGCGGACCAGCACGCCAGTGTCAGCTGCAGTTGAACCTTTTCTTAAGGCTCAGAATGCGCCCACCGTCCCTGCAGGGCTCAAAATGACGAATGGGAAATGAAAAGCGTGCCGATAGTGTACAAATGAACAGTATTGTATATATGGGCGTTTCGCATGGCGTTCGACTTTGGTTGGAGCACAGATGGTAAGGCTAGCACCAGGCGCAGCGTGGGTATCCAGTGAGCCAAATCTTCTGGGCGAGGCAAAGCGTGGGATACATGTCCCTCAAAGACAGTGCGCAAGCAGTACGAAGATAATGTCAATAAAAGTACGACCTCATTATAGTTGGACCTGTGTTATCCCTGAGGAATGACACGCAAGTGGCTTTCCTAAGCCGGCTTCCGGAAGAATGACATTGTCTAATAGTAGAGGTCATCGCGTCCGAATAGACGTAGCCCACAGTATGGCCAACAATATGTTGCATTGCGCTTCGAACACGTGTAGACCGCCTCTTTAGCGTTGTCGCGTGTGTGAGTGAGTTCCAACTGTTCGTATCGATTTGTAGCCGGCTTGGAAAGGTTCACGCGTGATGGGCTGCCGATGGATCGCGACAGAGACCAATCGGTAGATTGTGTTGGCGCCCTGGGGTTGAAAAGGCGCGAGAAGGCTGAACCTAGGAGCCCATCTTCTCGGAAAGGAATGTCAGATCCCTAGCGTGAGATTTAGTTAAGGGGTAAAAAGGTTTTACTATGGGCGGCCGTGGAGGAGCAAAAACCATGGAATGTTCGATTGCTGATCTCGCATAATAACGATGGTGTTGAAAGGAATCGTTTTTGGGATTGAGCGATGTATACAAGTCAATAGATGAGATGCGCGTACAAGTCCAGTATCCTGAGGTACTGTAAGCTGAGAGGATTGCAATAATGGAATGAAAGAATAAAGAGCAACTCCGTAGTTGGACTGTCGTTCAGGCCTGACGTTTCCAAAGCCCCGAGTGCCAGTGCCTTACACTTTTTTTTGACCCCTGCCGCTTGCGCCTGCATACACTGAGAAGTCACCTTCACACCGCACCACACCGCAACTGTTTTGCTCTTCCAAACTCCAGCATTCTTTCGCTAACACACTCATTTTGCGTTGTCTGCTGCACAGTGCCGACCATATCTCATCCCATCGGCACATCTTGCACAAACTGCAGACCTACTCTCCTTTTCTGCCGCTGCAATCGCGGTCCACGCTCGCGACATTGGCCAATCCCGATCGTGCACTCCTTGACCCTGCTGCATATCCGCTGACACATTCTGCTTCACCTTGCAAACTCAACACCGACAAGCTTCCCAAGACTACCTCGCTTCACCTGGTCGCTTGCGAAGACTTTTTAGAAACCAGATTATCGTCAGTTTCCAACAAAAACCTGCGGATGACCCATTGAAGGAATGCAAGCGACTATGCCGCCTCCCTCACGAGGGTCGGAGTTGTCTCCCGTGTCTACAGGGAGTGAGTGGTCGGGCGTGAATACGTACAACCAACTCCCGCGTAATGATGGCCCTTTCGCAACATTCAAGTCCTCCGGCGACGACTATCCCCTCAAAACACCACCGTTCCCTCGACCTCCTCTTAATGGAAACATGAACTACGGGCCAGGCCCTCTCGAGCCTTTCGGGCAACAACGTCTTTCGGAATCCGGCTCTCGAGGCTCATCGAGAGCTGGTTCGGTTGCTGCTTCTCGGTCGAGTGATGGAACCATTTCGGACGAACAAAGCAGAAAATACAAGAGAATGGAGGCGCAACTATTCCAACACTACACCATACTGAAAGGATATCTGAAAGGAGGCACGCAAGTTCCACCTCGCCCTAACAAGGCTCGTGATAAGCTACTGCGTCTGTCCCCGGTTCAATTCCACGAGTTAAGCACCGACGTCTTTGACGAATTGCAGAGAAGACAAGCCGCGGCGCCCCTGCCAGGACGGCCACCACGGCAACAGAACGTTCCTCCATTCTTACAACCACGCCCGGACTTTCACGAGAAGCGCAACCAAGCCAGGCAGAAGCTATCGTCGCTACAAGCTCCGCGGTTCAAGGATCTGTCAACCGACGTCTTTTGCGAATTGGAGAGACGATTTCCCCAGTTCACCCGTGGTGATGGACCTCGGAGGGAGAGTGCTCGTTCGCATTCGAGAGGCCCGACAGGCAGTTTCTCGTCTCGAGACGGTTCCAATGGCTTTGGTCCACCACCTCGCGCTCAGACTTTTGGTTCCGGTCCTGGCTACTCTCAACGAAACGAATCTGTCACGAATATCCCACAGTTTGACAACCCTCCGCCCAGTGACTATGGTCGTCCAACGGCGAAGCAGTTTCAAAGCAATACCATAATACCCAATAAAAGCATGATGATAGAGGACGAGGACGACACTCAGGGCACCGATTCCAAGTATGATCGTTCCAGCGATGCGTTTGGCCTGGAGAGTTCTCTAGCCAGTGCCCGCAGTGACAGAGATACATCAGGCACTTCGCAAAGTGGAGTCAGTTCCAAATACAAAAGCAACCAGCCAGCCCTGACAGAACTGGAAGACAGGCTGGCTCAGCTGGAGCTAAATTTGGAAACAAAAGACGTCGAAATTAGTGACTTGACAGCTCACTCTGATCAGTGGAAAACCACGACTCAAGAATTGGAAAAGAAGCTTCAAGCGGCAGAAGACCTGAACAGATCATTGAAGGAAGAGATCGAGAAGTTGAAGGTGGAGCAGCCACACAACAGCGGAGAAAATGTTCTGTGGAAAACTAAATACATGCAACTCGACCAAGATCACGAGACTCTGCAGGGTCGACTAGCGCAACAACAAGAGCTCACGGACGAAGTCCGCTTGCAAGCTCAGACTTTCTTGCAGGAAATGAGGGCCATGGCCGAATCAGGAGGAAATCTAGATCGTGAACAGAAGCTGCAAGCAGATGTTCACAAGCTGGAGGAAGAAGTCAAAGAGTGGAAGGCTCGATATGTGAAGACCAAGACCGCACTCCGCAGCGTCCGAGCCAGCTCACTAGGACTCAGCATTGCTCGTCCAGATGCCAGTCGGCACGCGGCTGCTCTCCAGGATCAAGCAGGCCTAGTCAAAGACGTACATGTCACCAAATTCCAAATCTCTATCGATGAGCTGCTCCGTATTGCCAGGTCTGACAGTCCTGCTGCTGTACTTGACCATATGAAGACGGTGGTATTGGCCGTGCGAGCCATCACATCTGATATTGACGCGGACGCAACTGCGGATAAGTCTGATGAGGTTGCGAAGCGAAGGACCAAGCTCAAGAGCAAGGTGTCGGCAACGGCCAACAACCTCATCACTGCTTCCAAGAACTTTGCTTCTGCGAATGGGCTCTCCCCAGTCAGTCTGGTGGACGCAGCGGCTTCGCATTTGACGACGGCAGTAGTTGTTCTCCTGCATACTGCGAAAATTCGTCCCACCCCTCCTGGTGAGCTGGAAGACGATGATGATGGTACACTGGAACCATTGCAGAGTAATGGGTACTTCAACATTGCAGAAAGCCTTCGAAGGAGAAGTGCCGTTGAAAGCATCTACAGCGCTTTGAGTACTCCACCAGATACCAGAAATGCTTCTATGCAGGCGTCTCAGCGGAATGGTTCCGGTTATGTGAACGGTGCAGGACTTGGTATCCAGTCTACCTACGGCACCAGCCAAGAGGAAGCGGACCTTGAGGATCTTAAGGTATGATCGGCCACTCGATTATGTGATTTTGGAGCTAAACCTTGTCCAGATGTACCTCGAGGATCGCACTGATGTATTGGTTCAGTCCATTACTCTCTTGGTCGATGCCATTCGCAACGATGAAGACATGCCTGTAGTACGCGACCATATCTCCGCCATTGCCACCACGATCGAGAACGTCGTGTCGTCGGTGGAACGAACGAGGAATGAGCCGTCATCATATCAAACAATCTTGACTGAGAGGTTGGGGCCCATTCTGACGATCTTACAGGATTGCCGCGAGAAGCTTTTGCAGGCAAGCACGAGGTCCTCAGCCTATGAGGGACGACCTGAGAGCAAAGAGTTCATGCAGAAGCTACCTCCCCTGGCCTTCCAAGTCGCTCGAGAGACAAAAGAGCTTGTGTCGAGGGTCATGGCTATTGAAGCTGGACGTGGCGAGGTGGAAGATTTTAGCTGATAGCAACTCACTAAAATGGACGGCTGAACGATAAAAATGCTACGATTGTTATGGCATGAAGTATCTATATATGATAATGTATCAATATTAGCTAGATACGGTTGATGTGCCACCTGTTTGACAGAAGCCCCTTTTCTCGAATTGCACGTGACAGCTTGGCATCTCGATGATTGACAGGCTGTCGACCTTTTTTTCTCTAACAGCTCCATATCAGAAGATTCTCCAACCAGAAAGTTCTATTCTGCATCATTGTACATTATTCGTTTGTAAGATTATATCATTCTCCATCTCGGGGCTGCTCTGGGTTTCCGGCCACAGAGATTTCAGGCATTCCTTACGACATCGTTGCGTGGTGCGTACTTAGACTAAGCGATTACACCTTCACCCCTGGCATCATTTGAAAAGGCGTCGTTCTCGAGCTCTTGCAATCCGGCATAGAACTCTTGTCTTCGCTAGCTGGTAAGTTTCATCAATGGTACAGCTTCGGAAGGAGTCGGATCAATTCAGATCTTGATGCTGTGATGGGGTGAAGCTGACAGGTGATGCCATTAGTAGCTCTATTCTCCTTTCATACGATCACAGTCCATCGATCCAAATCACGTGCATCTCTCGGTGCATTGCTGCCATTGCCCGCCGCCTTAATAGCTACGGTTTTTAACCCCTCATTCATCATCACAAACTTGGTCAACAATGGCACTGCCCCGCCGCTGTCTCAATTATTCTAAATTTCACACCTTCACCCCACGACTCTCTTCCACTCTTTCAATCCCTCAACGACTTCCAACTATTCCTTCATCAGTCAGATCTTTCTCTTCATCACCCGCAAACATGACCATCAACGCCTACTTCGACGTCGAGTACACCGACGCTGCTCTCGACAAAGCTCGATCTGATGCTGAACGATCCGGCGGCAATGTTCCTCCTCGTAAGTTTACTCACCCTTGTTCTATCACTCAACAATCCTGGATGTTCAGCATCTTGCTAGAGCTCCAGGATTGAGTGTGCAATCTTTTGAGGCCCTGCCGGCTGTTTCTGCACTGCTCCTCGAACATTGACTGACATTTTGGGTTCTCCCTTCTAGCTAAGCGTGGCCGCATCAACTTCAAACTCTATGACGATGTAGTCCCAAAGACTGCTGAGAACTTCCGTGCTCTCTGCACTGGCGAGAAGGGCTTCGGCTACAAGGGCAGCAAGTTCCACCGAATCATCCCTCAATTCATGTTGCAAGGTGGTGACTTCACCCGGGGCAACGTGAGTGCAGAACCGAGTCCAAGAGAAGTGAGCATCATATACTGATACGAGACAACAGGGCACTGGCGGCAAGTCCATCTACGGCGAGAAGTTCGCGGATGAGAACTTCAAGCTTCAACACACCAAGCCTGGTCTATTGTCCATGGCCAACGCTGGACCAAACACGTAAGTGCATCCAGTTCTGGTTCTACTAGGAGCCACATACTGACAGGTATTGTCTCTAGCAACGGCTCCCAATTCTTCATCACCACCGTTGTCACTTCCTGGTTGGATGGCAAGCACGTCGTCTTCGGTGAGGTTGCCGACCAACAGAGCATGGCAATCGTCCAAGATCTCGAGAAGACTGGTTCCGGTACTGGTCAAGTCAAGCTGCAGTTCAAGCCTACCATCGTCGATGCTGGTGCCAACTAGACGTGCAAAGACATGAGACTGCAGTTGGCAGAATACCAAGCGTGGAGAGACGCTGAGAAAGCATAGTACTCAAGAGTACACCATCAGAACGAAAAGCCAGATTTGCTGCTAGGAGTGACAGAAAGCCCATACAATAGGCAAATGAAAAGTTGATTCTACTCCATACCCGTCGTCTTCTACAAGACACTCACGTACTTGTAATTTGCTCTCTAACGTGGTCAATTTGTCGATCGATCTTGTTCAACGGCTGCGGCAACGGCCGCGAGCTGGGCTTTGAGATTTCGTTGAGATCTGCTTCGGGGACCCCTCATTCCGACCCTTTGCCGTTTCATGAGCCCCTCCATCGGAATGGCAAAGTTTTGGTTCTGTCATGACGTGCTACGGGGGGCTATGGTTCTATTGCCGCCATTTTAATGTACCGCGATTTGTTTATGTATCAAGGTGGTGAGTTGGAGGTATGTAACATCTTCACGCCGGGTTCATGGTAGAAGTCGAAAATTCTTATTCCCATTGTGAGGCTGCCTGTCAAGCTGGAGAATGCCTTCCCAGAGAGACGAAGAGAACCACCAGGCAAGTAAGCATCATCGGGGTAATGCCCTTTGACAGACACTATTGCCCATTCTCCATCAAATAGTTGTTCCTTCTTGATGATTTCGATTTGCAGCCTTATCACGGTAGAATATTAATGTGGAAGCAAGCATTCAGCCCCTCATTGTCGTGCGCAGATAGGCTCCCTGGTTGGCACATTCGAGCCTGATTGACCAGGAACTTCGCTTCACAGACGCCTGTATCATTGTACCAATCGACTCGTCTCCAGTCGACCAATCCTGCAAAATGCCCTCGATGGCGCCCGGAACCAATGGACTTTCCCTTTGGGGAATGTCTATCTTGGCTGGCTGCTTCGCCTCTTCTCAACTGCGTTGTCAGTCTTAAGAGCTCATCTTCTCTTCCTGCGCATTTTGTGGTCTTCAGGACAAAGAGTTTGGCCGCTTTGCATGCTACACAACTCCACTATCATGGTCGCTGGCACTTCGTCTCGCCGTCATGGGCCCGAGGGCGGTTTCCGACATTGGCTTAACTATTGTCTACGAACTGGTGGGCGAAACACCCGTTGCTGAGTATGTTGACCGCCTTGCTACAAACCAAGCGCTGATCCACAGCAGTATTGTATTCGTGCATGGCTTACAGGGTCATCCCCAAACCACATGGTCGCGTCCTTCTCGCCGTCCACCTGCAGGGATATCTTCTGAAACAGACTCCTGGAAGAGCCGGACTACCAGGCTTCCTGGCCGAAAGCAGGACAAGCATAAGTCCTTAACGTTTCGAGAGGCATTGCCTATGACTGGGGTCAATTTGGGTCTGCTGAATGACAGGGTGAGTAGCCGTATGATATGTAGACTTCTCGTCTGACATGAAAACTATAGGTGGTGCTGAAACAATCTTCCTTGCTTGGTGACCCTCGAGAACACGCAGAGACTATTGAAGCCAACCACAAGAATATGTGCCGATTTTATGGGATGGACGATCCTGGTTACAAACAAGTCAGTGGTGAACTCAAGGATCTTGTCAAAGGAGTCCAGCCTAGCATACAGTCCACGAAGCAGCCATACACAGACGTGTCAGAGGCAGAGGTGCAGGGCAAGGTCACATATCATTCATCCTCCTCAGGCTGCTAATTTGGGTACAAGGCTGTTTGTCATCTCTGAAGTTCGCAGATATGGCGTTGCGACAACAAAGTATACGGTCACCTATGCAAAACACCTGCGATTGGCTTTTCCAGGACAAGACTTACCTAAACTGGTACTATCGCAGAGACCTTGACTCCCATCAGGGTCTACTCTGGATCAAGGGCAAGCCTGGTAGTGGGAAATCAACTCTGATGAAAGAGGCTGTTCGGAGATGACAGACGGCAAGTTCACGCGGTGGCGCACGGCACCTTATCACTCGTCAGACGACGGCCTGTTTCACTAACACCAAGCGCGTTTGACGGCGACGACGAGGTCCTCCTAGCGTAATAGGTAAAACGCTGTCGACGATAGGTAAAGAATACGCTCTACGCCTATATTTACGTGATAAGTATATAGTTATTAGAAGATAGATAGTATTATATATAAATTTAAAGTTACGTAAGTTATTAGTTATAAGCCCGGCTATCGATTAGCTATAGACTAATTAGATCTACTACCGCTATATCTCGTTACTACCCGACTAATTAAGTAATATCTTCCTTTTATTACGTAGTTATCTAATAAGGCTAAAAACCTCTTAAAAATAATAAAAACCTATAATAAGATATAGATATTTAACTTATAACTAATTTAACGTAATAACTATATCGATTCCTAAAAATAATACTTTATCTCGAACTACTATAATACTTAATATATAGTCTAACTAGAATAAATAACTATTTATAATTAAAAGTAAGGCTATAGTCGCGAAAGTATAAAAGTATATAAATTTAAATAAGAGTAATAAATTACTAGGTCTATAGAAATCGTAGGAGTTAATATTACTATTAATAGATAACGTTAATTATTAAGAACTTAAGAAGATCTTTAATATTAATAATCGTAGCTTTTTAAGAGAAAGCTTAAGAAGTATAAAAAGATAAAATAGATACTTAATACTATAAATAATATAATTATTAATATAATTACGCGAAAGAATATTACTTCTATTTACTATAATTATAATACTCTCTATAAAAAGCTAAAGATACTTAAGAAGTATATTATACTAACTAATAAAGTTCGAAAGATAATAATTATTCGCTAATATAGTAACCTTAAGAAGACTTTATATATCTAAGATATTAATAAGTAGTTAAATAATTAGGAGAGAGTCTTTACGAAGATACGCTTTCTCGTTCTTTTTAAGATATAAAAAGAATATTTAATATATAATTTCCTAAAGATTATTAGGAATTTATAGTTTATTTAAATAAAGATTAAATTTAATAAGATCTTAAATAATAAATTAAAGTATAAGACGATTTATAGCTTAATTAAAAACTTTCGTAATATAAAGCGTATTTAAAAGAGCGTTAATCTCGAAATATACTTAACTAACTTAATTTTTTAAGAATAGTAAAAAAATAAACTAAAATACTTTTACGAGGAGAATTATTAGTACTTAAAGTACTACTATATAATTAACTCTCTTTAATTAATTAAATAAAGACTTAATAAGAAGATATAGAAGATCTTTAATAATAAATACTAAAGTAACTTTAGGTTTATAAGTTAGGTTAAGAGAAATCGTAAAAGAGTTAAAGATACTAGGGAGAAGCTAAATTAAAATAATAAGGAAGATAAAGACGAGAAGTCGTTAAAGAGTAACTAATTAAGGACGTTAAATTATACTTTTACGATTACTTACTTAGTATTTTAGAAGATAGTATTACGAAGTACTTAGATATTAGACTTAAAATCGAATATTTATATATATAATAGTATAATATCGTAATATTTACTAAAACGAGAGGTCGATATTAATAATATCGTATAGTTAGAATAAGATAGCTATTTAATTAAGACTTAGAGAATTATAGCGTTCGAGATAAAGACGACTTTAGGGATAGTAAATATTACTCTAAATAAAGTCGTCTATATACTAAACTTTATAACTAATATCGTATCTCTCTCGAAACTAAGCGATTATAATATATACTAGAATACTAAGTTATAGTGTTTATACTATAATAGTAATAACTATACTATTTATCGTATTAATAAGATTAGGGGACACTATATTATTAGTATTAATACTATAGAAATCGCTTTAGCGATCTCTATAATATTAATTAAAGCTCGATAAGAATTCGTATTAATATAGTATAATCTTTTAAGATATCTAAATAAAGAGGTAATTTTATACTTATTAATAATAACTTAAGATATTAAGATTATAGTAAAAAATATATCTCTTACGTATAAATATAAGACTTATATACTCTTAAAGACTAAATAAATTATTTTATATCGTTATAATAACGAGAAGAAGACTTAAAGATCTTTCGATCGAATTAAGTAGAATCTTATTGTTACGAATCGAGACCTACGACTAGGCCATGACCAGGACGTAGTCTCCATGGAAAGTAGGTTAGACGAGGGTCACGTGCAAGGTGACTAGGATTACGTGACCATGACAATGCTTAGTCCTACTTAGTTAATTAGTACTAATCACACTGAGCACACTAATCATAGTGCTCAGTCTTGCTTAGTGTACTAACACTAAGCACACTAAGCACTCAGGACTATATATACGACTAACGAGTCCATAGCTTTCCTTCGTAGTTAACTTCGTTAACGATCATACCCATACGTTTAAGTATTAATTAGTCTCGCTTAAGATACTCGACGTACTCTCTTACTACTATACCTTAATACGTCCCCCTATTTAGGAACCCCTTATCTCGTGACACCTAAGTGAAGCGATTTATAACACTTTAACTACCCTCTAAAGGACGTATTAGTACTATAGCTAGCTCTAAGTAAACCGTTCGTTCACTATCACTAATAGAATCGATTAGATTCTCGACCCTATAGAGAGCTAGAATCTATAAAGATAATCGTAAGAAGAGTGATCTTAAAGTAGAGTACTTCTATAGGGATAGAGCTAAGCTCGATATATTTCTTATATAACTTAAAGTAGTATTTACACTATAGCGAGGTAAGTATAATATATATATCGATAGAGTTCTATACGCTAGACTTTATATAAAGGGCTTAGTCTTCTACTAGTTTAAACTAGTTATAGTGAATTATCTTATAATATATATAGATTAATAAAATAAGGAAACTAAAGCTATCTTCGATAACTTTAATATCTTCGAAGCTTAACTTAAATAGATCTTTAGTACTCTAGGGAAGAAATAAGTAGTAGTATAATGTATTTAATAACTTCGATAGACTAAGTTAGTAGTTTAGTACTATACGTTATTCTAAAGGTTTACTACTAAACTCAATTAGGAATCGAATATCTTCGCGTTAGCCTATTACTTAGGGTTAAAGAATTCGATTAAAGATAAAATAAGGATCGAGCGACTAGACGAATATAAGAAACTAGTCGCTAAATCTATTAAGATCGATAATTAGCTTTACGAACGAGCGATAGAAAGGAAAGGGTTTTAAGAAAGAATTAGTAGAACGTTCTATTAAAGAAAGAATCGTTACTAGTTCTATAGAGATTTAATAGACTTAGATAATATAGAAAACACTTAATCCTCACGACTAAAAGATAGATTCTAGCGTTAAGGTTTATCTCTTAGAGAGCGAGAGAGACGTAAGAAGGAAAACCTATACTATAGTTATAGAAAATCCGAATATAGGGCGCGAAAATACGGTACTCGCCTATAAGGACTATATATAATAAACGATATAGTCGATATTAGAGAAATAAAGATCAACACTCTAATAAAAAAAGAACTCGGACGTAGGGTATAAAATAACGAACGTACTTAAAAAGCTAGTAGCGTCGAGTAAGTATAGAAGAAGTTAAGAAAGACTCGAGGAGAAAGAGCGCTCTCACCACTATAAGGGAAACGTAGTGAGGAGGTTATCGAAATCGTCGAGACCTATTATCTAGAAAGTTTAGATAACGAAGAAGCCGAAATATACGAAAAAATTAGAAACGAGCTAGGCGCGTAGGCCTACTATTTTAACGACCTTTATTCTATCTATAGACTCTTTAAGGAATAGTTAGAATAGTTCCCTTACGAAAGTAAAACTAAGGTAAAGACGAATAAATATAAGGACGCTCGACGCGAGATACTTATAGTTATAGAATAGAAAGGAACACCTTATTAAGAGAAATATAGGGTAATTATATAAGGTAACTATATTATAGTTATCTTAATACTCTACTAGTCTAAAGTACTCTATAACGAGTACTATATAGAACTAGAATTAGAGTTATATAGAGGAATATACCGAAAATTTAGTTCTTATACTAACTCCTAAGGAAAGGAAGAATTAGTTCTATTAATACACTATATAGTAATAAAATACGACTAACGACGAACTTATATATACGACGTAGTAAGGAAAGATCGATATAAATTCTCATTCGCTTTATTAGACGAAATAGATAGTGATAGCGAATACGAGGAATCACTCTTAGATAGAATAAATCTACGAGAAGTAGAGAGTGTTCTTAAACGAGGAGAAACGTTAGCTTTTATACGAATAAAATACTAAGTAACGAAGTAGTATCGATATCGAGACTAGTACGCGCAAAAACATCTACTCTATAACCCTAAGGGCGAACTAAAGGAAGAAGATAAATATATCGTCCTATAGAGATATTACGACTATAACGAAGAAAGTTTAGTACACTATCACTAAGTTATCGATAACGAATAGTTCGTGTTCCCTTTTAAGAATAAAAGCACCCTCACTAAAGAAGACCTAATCGAAGAAATTATCGTTAAATATTAGATCTAAGAAACTAGCGACTATAAAGTAATTATTAAGACTCATTTCTAGGAAGAAGACGAGTAGTAAGGTAGAACTATTTATAAGTTTAGTTCTAAAGTACGAATCTAATCGTAGTATAGATTAATTAGTATATTAAGATATCGAAGCTAACTATACGAAGATAAAGAAAATACGTATATACACTAGGTAAAAGAGGTAGATACTCACTACTTTACCTTAGTTAATATATTCTTAGAGAACGAGGACGAGGAGAATAAGTCGACCTAGAAACTCCTAATAATAGAGATATAGCTCGACTTAGATTTAATTAAGTTTATAGTTACGAAAGTTATACGATAATTATAGATAATTATAATTTAATACTAAAAAATAGTGATATATAGAAGATAGTATTACTTCTAAAATCGATAATACTTATATATTATATACGATTCGAATACTAACCTAAAAGAATATATTCGGACTATCGAAATATAATTATATTAGGACTTTAACTACGAATATATACTAGAAATATACGCATATCGAAAAGACAATAATGAAAAGATCGAAATCGAAATACTAATTAAGATCGTAAGGATAGTCTATAGAAAAGACTATTCCACGATACACGATATAATAAAAAACGATACGAAGAAAACTTAACGAGGTAAAGCTCCCTTTAGGAAAAGCCTTAGAATCTATTCGCTATCTTCTACCCTTAGTATTTAATACCATTAGTCTTCGACGCTATATTAGTCGATAAGGAAGTATAGGTTATAATAAATTACGAAGTAAATTAGAACTACGTATTACTAAAGCTTATAGAACGATTACAATAATAATATCGATAAAAAGCGAAATCCTACTTACTAAATATAGTAGATAGAACACTCGTTAAGTACGACGAAGGGTGAATTCGTAAGGAAATTCGAGACGTTCGACTCGAAATCGAGGGTTACACTAAATAAATTAATCTCGATATTATATTAATTAAATATAATATTATACTAGGAATAAAATAGCTTTAAAAATAAGAACTAGCGATAAACTAGTAAGAATAAACTCTTATATTTCCTAATCGTAGTTACGGAAATAGGAAAGAGAATCGATTATTCTCTAGATTACTCATTAGAGTAATATAGGTAAGACTAAATCGAAAGATCCTTACTAATATAATAAAAGAGATCTCTAAGAAATATAGAGATTTTATAGACCTCTTTATAGAAAGAGAAGGTTTAGTCGCGTTACTAGAGTATAAACTATAGAACTATAAAATACTCTTCGAAGATAAAAAGATATCGAAGTATAATGAGTAGCTTCGATAACTTTCTAAGAAAGAAGAAGACTTTCTTAAAGACTATATCGAAAAGTACGAGAAAAAAGGCTTTATCTAACTATCTAAGTCTTCTATAGTATACGGAGTTCTATTCGCGCCTAAAAAGAATAAAGGATTTCGAGTATATATTAATTATCGACTACTTAATACGATTACCAAAAAGAATCGATATTCGCTACTATATATCGACGAGCTATAGAATAGATTATTAGGTACTAAATACTTCACCGCGATCGATATACGAGACGCCTACTATCGAGTACGAATAAAGGAAGGCGAAGAATAGAAGATAGTCTTTAAAACTCGCTTCGAATTATACGAGTACTTAGTTATATCGTTTAGATTAACTAATATATCGACTACTTTTTAGGAGCTAATTAACGATATACTAAGAGAATATCTCGATAATTTCGTAACGACGTATCTTAACGACGTACTTATATTCTTAATCACACTTAAAGAATATATATAATATATTAGGAAGATCTTAGATAGACTCCGATAAAAAGATCTACCCGTGAAACTTAGTAAGTATAAGTTTTATAAACATTAAATACGCTTTCTAGAATATATTATCTTAGATAAAGGTATTAAGGTGAATCTCGAAAGAATTAAGTCTATCTAAGAATAGCTATAACTAACTAACGTTACGAAGATTTAAGTCTTCGTAAGACTAGTGAACTATAATCGAAAATTTATTAAAGGATTTTTTAGGGTCGCTATACTATTAATAAATCTTACTAAAAAGGAGATTAAGTTCGAATTCGAACTAGAATATACTAAGGTATTCTAGGAACTTAAGAAAGCTATTACTAGCGCCTCTATACTCGCAATCTTTAACCCCGAGTATAAAACTAACTTAGAGATAAATATATCTAACGAAGCTATCGAAGCCCACCTTACGTAAAAGGGCAACGATGGGAAACTCTATACGATTATATACTACTTAAGAAAAATAACTAGATCGAAATTTAATTACGATATACACGATAAAGAACTACTCGCTATTATCGAAGTATTTAAGAAATAGAGAGTATACCTCGAAGGCGCTAAATACCTAACGTAAATCTATATAGATTATAAGAACTTACTATACTAGATAATAATAAAACAACTTAATAGACGATAAGTATATTAGGTAGAGATACTAGTACCTTTCGACTTTAGAATACACTATATTCGAGAAATAGAAAATACTATAGTAAACGCGCTTAATCGTCGGCTAGATTATATAAAAGATATTAAACTAGAACTTATAGCTATATTACGAAAGTAAGACGACGCTTTAATATATATAACGCCTTAAATATAAATATTATTCGCTATAGATATTAAATTAATAGAAGGATAAAAGATATAGATTATCTAAGACCGATATAATAAAAAGTTAGTAAAATACCTAGAAATCGAGAAAATAATGGAACTCGTTACTCGGGACTTCACCTAGAAGGGAATTCGAAAAGACGTAATAGAGTATATTAGGAATTGCGATACGTACTATAAAGCGAAGTATTCACGGTATAGACTATATAGTCTACTTTAAACGCTATAAATACTAGAGGAAGTATAGTCTATAATCGCATTAGACTTTATTACGAAACTATCGAAATTCTAAGAATCTCTTACGAGTATAGAATTCGATAGTATACTAGTAATTAACGATATTTTAATAAAGTACGCTTACTTTATTCTATATCGAGAATTATCTATAGTAAAAGACCTTATATATCTACTATATAAAACGATTATCGCTTAATACGAGATACTAAAGGAAATACGCTTAGACCGAGATAAACTATTTATATTATAATTTTAGTAATTACTTATAGACCTTATTAGAATACATTAAAAGATATTAACGATATATTACTTATAGTCGAACGAATAAACTAAAAGAATAAATTAAATATTAGAATAATATCTATATTACTACGTTAACTTTAAATAAGACGATTAGATATAGCTACTCCTAATAGTATAATTCGCGTTTAATAATAATACGTTAGTAATAGAAATATCACTATTCTACGTAAACTATAGAAGGCACCTAAATATTAATCACGAACTAAAAGGTATTAAACTAATTATAGAAAAAGTAAAAATATTAGTCGATAAGTTACGAGAACTATATAAATTACTATAAAAAGAACTATAGGAGATAATAAAGAAAACAATAATTCAAGTAAATAAACGAAGATCTAAGGAATTAGACTTCTAAGAGAGAGAGATAGTCTATATCTTACGAAAAAACATTAAAGCATAACGCCTAAGCGATAAATTAGACTATACTAAGATTAAACTATACAAAATCAAAAAGAAGCTAGGAATAGTAATATTCGAAATCGATCTATCTAGGGGTATAAATATTTACCTAGTCTTCTATAAATCTCTCATTAAAAAAGTACTACTTAACACTAAACTAGAATCGGTACTAATATATAAAGAAATATAATAACTATTATATAACGTTAAAAGAATATTAGACTACTAGCCTATTAATGAATAACCATATTACCTAATTAAATAATTAAGATACAACGACTTAGAAAATATATAGGAACCAAAAGAATATCTAATAAAAAATATAATTCGCCAATATCACCGAGAATCGAACCTTACGTAGTATTTAACTACACTATAAAGAACCGAACAAGAAGGGACTTTAGGATACCATTATCGAGTTCAACGATAGAATCCCGAATAGAAATCCACTAATCCAAAATATAATCACTAAAAGGGAAATTATTCACTTACCTAGAAACTTCACCTTTAATAACACTAAGCACGGTATTCTAATCCACTATATCGTTCATAGGAATCTTAGACTATAGAAGGTTCGGATCGACGAAAGCCCCTAACCCGTTATTAGGCTACTCGTCCAAAACACCTAAAGCCTATATCTCTCGACGAATTATTCGAGATAATATCTCTTATAAACGACTCACGGAGTCCTAAAAAAGAGAATCCTCGGATTCCGTATCTACTAGCGCACGACGAAGGCGCGCAATCTCTTTTCGTTTCCGACGAGACTTTTCCTCGAAAACTTTCTTCTCGTCCACCACTTTACGGAATTCTTTTAAGAAAAAAGAGTCGTCACACTTAATATTCTTCCGAATACAATAAGAGCACCTTATCGAACGCTCCTTCGAAAAATAATAGACGTCGCTCGACCGGGCGCAGTTAGAATAAGTAACTATAGCGGGAAAAACCGATAGTTCGATGGCGTTCGCCAAATCGATACGACGCTAAGTGGAGCTAGGCTTCGATGTTCGGTCGGTCTGGCGAGGTATCGTTAGCCATAGTAGGAAGATAATATAGAAACTAAAGGGAAGGACTCACGCTTATATACGTTGAGGACAACGACAGGTTCTAAGAAGGGGAAAGTGTTACGAACTAGCCTGCGACCAGATTAAGGGCCACGAAACGTGGAACAACTTAGGAAGGAGTGCCGACCGTACAGCCTTACTAACCACTAGGCTGAGTCACGTAATATTAATCTACTTAATCTACTTAATCTATTAATCTATACTAATCACATAGATCATACTAATCATATAGATCACGTAGTAGGGAAGGGTTATATATACGACTAACGAGTCTATAGCTTTCCTACGTAGTCAACTTCGTTAACGATTATACCTATACGTTTAAGTATTGATCAGTCTCGCTTAAGACACTCGACGTGCTCTCTTACTGCCATACCCTGATACGTCCCCCTATTCAGGAACCCCTTGTCTCGTGACACCTAAGTGGAGCGATTTATAATATATACTTACTTAAGTCTAATAGCTCGAGAATCTTTAGATAATACCTTACTTTAATATAAACGAGATATAGTACTAAACTACGATTTATATAATATAACGAAAAGACCTCTCTTAATAAAGAGTATAAAGAGTTTATAGTAAAGTAAGAAATTATAGTTAAGATCTTTATACTAGATACTTAAGTATAAAATAATAAGACTAAGATCTTAGGGAAGATAATTATACGAGTTATAAGGGCTATTTATATACGAGGCGACCTACTAGAGAAACTATAGCTAGAGATAATAAAAACTATAGAATATCTTTTTAATAGGATCTCTAATCGTTATAATAAGTAGAAAATATCTTTTAAGGCGATAACTAATATTATTTCGAGTATATAATATCTTTATATTATTAAGAGTAAGAGTTATATTCTTATATACGATATCTCGAGACTAAATAAGTTTAAACTAAAAGTAATTATTAGTTATTTTACTAGTTTTAAGATAAGAGATATTTATTATATTTAGTAGCTAAATTATAAAAGAATTATAAAGATAAGAGATATAATATTTAACGAGAGCTTCTTTTACGATACTTAAAAAGTACTTAAAACTATATAGTTAAATAAAGCGATTTATAAAATTAACGATCTATTAAATAGTTTTAAGAATCTTAATATATCTAAATTCTAGAATTTCTTATAGTATAGCGATAATAAGAATCTTAAGACTATTATTATTCGATAGCTCTTTACTTTAGCTATATATTATACTTAACTTAGTGTCGACGAGATAATCTTGTTATCGTTAAAAGATATATTAAAAGTAGTTTAATTACTTATATCTATATTAACGATATTAATAATATTAACTTTAAAGCCTAATTCTATTTAAAATAACGTTAATTCTACTAATTAGAAGCTAAAGATTACGAAGTATATAACTATAAAAATACTAAGCTAAGTAATAAATATAATAAATATCGCTCTAAGAGTAAGAGAGATATCGAGCGATATTTCTAATAATAATATTCTAACGAAAGAACGGCGCTAACGACGTTCTGATACTTAATATAATATATATAGTACTAAGTTTAATATAGATTTAGTCGCTTTATTATACTATTACGCTATATTTTTAGTACCTCTCTTACGAGGCGAAAAAATTAGGAAAATATATTATAACGAATTATCTTTATTACTAAAATTATAAAGAAAGATATAAAAGTATAAATATATTAGCGAGTAAAAAGAGACTATATAAGTATAAATAAATATACTAATAGTAAATAATATATATAAATAAATACTAATTAAGTACGCTAATAAGAAAGAGATTCTCCTCTTAATATAAATATTTACTTATAAATTTAATAATAACAACTATTTAAGTAAGTTTAAGATATATTTCTATATACGAAAAGATCTATAATATATAACTATTAATAAAATTTACGCAGCGATACTTATTATTAAGATATTTTATACTCTTATAGCTATTATTATATTCTTTAATTTAGAGATATAGTAAAGAGATATTATTAATATCTTTCTTAATACTTATACGAAGAAGAAGATATATATTTATAGTTCGAATAAATATAACTAAGATAATAAGATTTAGCTATTATTATATACTTTATAAAGATTAAGGGATTTATTACTTTTATAGTATAAAGTATTTATTAAAGTCCTTAAGAATCTTAATCTTAATAAAGTACTAAAAGTCGACTATCTTCTTTATAATTAATATCTTATTATTTTCTTTTATATTAATAATATTATAATTCTATACTATTATAATAAGATAAATAAATTTAAAGAATTACTTAATAGTCTTAAGAAGTATTTTAAATTTCGTATTATAGACGAAACTATATAGTTCCTAGAAATACGAATTACTAGGAATAAAGTAACTTATATTTTATAGCTATTATAGAACTTATATATTAATAAAATAGTTTATAAGTTTAATATAACGAAGTAAGTAAAGTATCTTAATATTTTATTAGTTATTAATAATCTATAACTATATAATAATAAGACTACTCTTAAGAATATATAAGCTTATTAATAGCGTATCGATTTAATTAAGTAAAACGCTAATATAATAAGACTCGATATCGCGTTTATATACTTAAAATTATTAAAATTTCTTACTAATCTATTAAAGATATATATTAAGGCCGCCGATAAGACTATTATCTATCTATATAAAATATATACTTTAGTACTTAAATATACTCTAATTATTACGACTAAACTTCTTTTATATATATTTAATATCTTATTTACTAACGATAAAGATACTCGAAAGAGCTCTAAAGACTATATCTTTCTTCTATTTAATAAACTAATTAATTAATATATAGTAAAGTAAAAAATAATAATAACTAGCTTTATTAAGACTAAGTTATTAGAACTATCGAATATCGCTAACGAGATAATATAGTAAAGTCGTTTATTTAAAGATATTTAATTAGATCTTAACGAGAAACTTACTATCTACTTTAATAACTTCTAAATAATATAACTACTTATTAAGGAAGACTTTAAACTTAATACTAAGCTAAGATATATTAATATTTATTAATACTAGCTTTAATAGAAAGTATAGTAAGAAAAGATCGCTATTAAATAGATTTTAATTAAGAAAATACTTATTAATAAATTCACTAAGATACTCTCTCGATAACGTTTTAAGGTCTTTTTATAATAACTTAATCTATAGAATATTAAGAACTAACTTTACGCTACTAATATATAAATAACGAGTATAATAAATAAAAAAGAGAAAAATAAGATAAGTCCTAAATAAATCTATAATAGAATATTAAAGAAAAAAAGAAAATAAGTAAGAAGTATCTTCTTATATATAAGATAGATTATAGATAAGAAGTTCCTCTACTTTAATAGCTTTAGGAATAACGACGCTAGTAAACTTCGCTCTAATATTAGCGAAAATAATAATTAATATACGCGAATAAAGATAAACTAAATTAGTCTAAAAACTATTAAAAACTTAGTAAAAAAAGAAAGAAAAAGAGTAAATTATAGATTTATATATAATACTATAATGTACTTAAAATAGTTAATTTTAAGGAGCTTTATAGTAATAATAATAGGAGCTTATTAACAATAAGTAATAAGGGTCGATAAATTATCTATATATACTATAGCGACGATAATAACGAGAGTTAGCCGAAAGATATAAATATACGATAGTATAAAGAAGAGAAAAGAAAATAGAAAAAGAGAGGCTCTTTTATACGGTTATAAAAGATAGAAAAGACTTATCAATATTATGTAGTATAATATTACGCTTCGAGACGATAACGAAATCTTCCTTAGGGGGGTGTAATAGACGGTAAGTTTACGCGGTGGCGCACGACACCTTATCACTCGTTAGACGACGGCCTGTTTCACTAACACTAAGCGCGGTTAACGGCGACGACGAGGTCCTCCTAGCGTAATGGGTAAAACGCTGCCGACGATAGGTAAAGAATGCGCTCTACGCCTATATTTACGTGGCAAGTACACAGTTGTTAGAAGATAGGCAGTGTCATACATGAATTTGAAGTTGCGCAAGTTGTCAGGAGAGCCTCGCTCGACGAAGACGCCGAGGACAGGATTGTTATGTCCTATTTCTTCAATGCACGGGGAAATCAACTCGAGGGTTCAGCCTTGGGCCTTTTTCGTTCCCTCATTCTGCAGCTTATATACGGTAACCCGAAGGTTCAAGGTGAATTCCTGAAGTTATATCTGGGGAAAAAGTTGCCTCCACCTGAGCAGGGAGTTCCTCCCAAGACTGTAGAGTGGCACCAAGTTGAGCTGGAAGATTTCCTGGAAAACTCGCTTCCTTTTTGGTCAACAACGCAACGAGTTGAGACCTACATCGACGCCTTAGATGAATGTGACGAATTGGAAGCTCGAACAGTCGTCGAATTCTTTCGAGAACTCACTTTCTCAGCCTTCGACAGTGGTCTTAATGTCAATGTTTGCGTTTCAAGCCGGCATTATCCTCATATTTCTGTACAAAACTGTCCTGAAGTGGTAGTCGAGCAAGGCAACAACGGTGATATCCAAAAATATGTGCAGAAAACCTTGAAAAGAACATATGCGCCTTACCAAGCATCTCTGCAGAAGATAGCCGAGACAGTCATTAGGAAGGCGTCAGGAGTCTTCCTTTGGGTCGTACTCGTCCTTCAGATGTTGCGGGAGGATGTGGATAGAGGTTCCACGACAGAAGCGATGCAACTCAAGCTTGATCGAATCCCTACGAAAATGGCCGACCTCTTCACTCAGTTGTTTAACGACCGTTCAATCGAAGACAGAGAAGAGGCTCTGCAACTGTGGCGCTGGGTCATCCTCGCAGAGCGGCCTCTACGCCTTCCTGAGCTGTATATTGCGATGGATTTCGCCCGCCATGGAGTAATGTACAAACTTGATCTTTTGGACCTGGACATTCAGCCTCAGGACCACCAAACTGACTTTCAAACTGAGCTCGCCAGATTCCGGTTGAGGATCCTGTATCTGTCTCGAGGCCTCCTCGAGGTTGAGTTTGTCGACTCGCCTATTGATAACACCATTAACCGAGCCCTAGAAGGGCGAGTCCAGCCAATCCATGAAACCGTCAAAGAATTTGTCGTTCAGAAGGGCTTTACGCTCTTCACTAACGATGCTGAGAGTGCTACCACGGGGCAGGGGCACGTCATACTAAGTAAGACGTGCGTAGACTATCTGTGCTCTCCGGAGTTGATCCGAGTTCTTAACAATAAGGCACGACTAGACAGCCTTCTGAAGCAGTTTGGTCGATGTTCAGCAATACTTACGTGGTTTGTCTACGCCGTGGACCACTGTCTGGATCACGCCCGCCGAGCGGATAAACATAGATGTGTGGCAGCACATTTCTTGCATGACTCGGAGCTGTGGAAATATAACTCGATTCGGGGGTGGCAAATGTTCAACAACACTTATACTCGGGCAACCCTGACTTACCACGGGGACGATACAAAACAGTATTGTCATTTCTTTGCGACGAGCAGCTATTCTTTACAGCCGCACACCTAGTAAAGAGACCAGATTTCAGAGTCCACGGCACAGACTCTCGCGGTTACACGCCTTTGCACGAAATATGTCGCGAGCCGTTGCAGGGGTTAGATGGAAAGGTTTCTAAGCTCGCAAAAATTCTGATGCGTAGGGGTGCGGATCCAAGAGTTTTGAATTCATACGGAGCTTCACCAGTCGACATTGCGAGATCGAGGGACTTGAAGAAAACTTTGAGAGTGCTTGCCCCGGAGGCTTCAAGCACTAGGCTCGGGTATTCCTCTACAGATACCCCAGATGACATTCCAACGTCAAAGGGCAGGCGGCAAACGTTGACAGGACTCCGCAACGAGCTACGGGTCACTAGCCTCGAGTCTTCATATACAAACGAACTGGGAGGGTCGTAATATCGAAAGACTGGCTCATACAAGGTGGCAGACACTCTCGAGAAGCTGTTTTCTCAACGGGAAGAGCGATGGCAACGCGTCGCTCTGTCAGGTTGAGATGCAGGGCTTCCGGAGCATGTCCTCCTGTCTTTGATCACTTCTTCATCCTATTGTGATGGGACAATCACAAACACCGATAATGGCTCGGTGAACCGACGACCTATGTGTGGCAAGCGACTGATTTCACAACATGAGGCACCATGCACTCGACATGTTTTGCAGGACATGATTCGAATGGCGCAATGCTGTAAGGATAAGTACTGGAACGGCGAGGCAGATAAAGGAGGAAAGTACACGTGGGTGAGTAGTCTAGTACAGACTTACGTAAGCAAGGCTGAACCCCTGGCGTGTCTCAATTGTACGGGGATGCCAAGTTGACGGCCACGAGGAATCGACAAAGCAGCGCAGATACGTTTCCTCGCACTCTTCCACGGCTCGATATCTTCAGAGGCTGTAACATTCTGCCCGTGGCTAAAGGTTATGACCACTATCCGTATCCTCATCCCACGTCTGAGTGAATCGTTTGTCCTCACTCACTTTGGTCTCAATCTCTCCACTGAGATCATGCCAGCCAGCGTGATATCACCAGAAACACCAAGCCACCAGAAACGAAGATATAGAATGACTGGAATGCAGCAGAACCGAATATTTCCTGCATACGTGTCCATACACTCTCGAGCACCATCAGCATTTCTCCGCCCAGTTGCGGTCTCTGGGAAGCCTTCAGTGCTTCTTGATAAGCGTCTTCGATTCGCTTCATGTCTCCTTTTCGTATGGATGCCACAAAGATCCTGCGCTGGCGATCCAAAGTGGCAGTCCGAAGGGACTCCAGGGCATCTCTAACGGAAAGTCGCATTCTATCAACATTGGCTCTTCCATGCACCATGTCCCCACTAACAGAATCAAGATCGACGGAGAGAACCACTGTATGAGCCCTCTTGTAAAGAAAGGTCGTGCATACTTGGAAAATCTGTACAGCGCGGTCAGGGGTATATTTCTGTAGCCTGTCCAGATCCGTCTCCATCTCTGGATGGCAGATTGACAAGATTTGCAAAAGGCATAGTCCCCAAATTGAGAAGTCTCCTTCAAGGCTCTTCATGATACGCCGTGCTGAGGTGCGCCTGCGCAGTGGTAGCTGAAGTTCTGCCGCGTGTCCGAGCAAAGAATTCGGATCCGCTCCCTGGTCGAGTAGTTGTTTGATGGCAGTCATCAGGTTAAAGTGCAACAGAGCTTGATGATCCGCTACATATTTTTGGTCAGGCCAAAAGTGCGCGAAGAACTGACAAACCGCCTCGGCAAGCAAGTTAGTTCGGATGTTGACAGTAAACGTACTGGCTAAGCTCTTGTTCGTCACATACAACACGCAGCCGGAAATCGCTGAGAGGGCTAAGAATGCATCCAAGGCTTTCCTGTCGTAGGGTATCCTCAGAATTGACGCCGTCATTTCTCCTTTGTAGATTGATTCAATCACAAACTCGGGCCAACAGCCATAATTTTCCCTTGGATCCCATTCTGGTTGGTGAGCAACTGGCTTGCAGAGCGTTGCCGCTTTCCAATGTTCGCCCATGACGGCGTCGACCTCGTCTAAAACGGCAGCGTATGGCCGCCTCCATTGGATCTCCGCGTGCCTAGCCAATGATAAACAATTCCTGGCATTGATCATGGCTCTGTCAGATGAAGCGATGATGGCGTTCTCGGAAGGAAGCACCTTGATCTCGCAAAGACACCCTGCCAATAGCGCAGCATTAGCGTCGAATGAGGTGAGATAGACGGACAGTTTTGAACGAGTCTTGGGTAGATCGAGGAATTCCAGAACGGTCTTGTGAAGAAAGTCAACGTTCCAATCGATCAAAGAAGATCCGGTAAAGTTGTCCGTTACTTGATGTACAGCTTCGATTAGTCCGCCCGTCAAGGCACTCAGTCTGGTCTCCATGATTTTGCACCTTTCATCCCTTTCTTGTGCTAACATCAACTTTCTGGGCTTCTTGACGGCGGTCTGCAATGTCTCATCCAACGCGAAACTCATCTGGAGAAGACTCACCGGGAGTACCTGCGTTTCGAACGCATGAGCCAGGATGCTGAACAGCTTAGCCGCGTCTTGACGATACATTGCGTCCGTTCCATCCAACATCGCATCATATACGTCTTCGAGCTCAGAGGGCATTGCTTCCAGTCGACGCTGAAGTTCTGTCGCCGAGTCACCATTTATCAAACCTCTGCATAGAGACCGAACCACAAGGCGTACCCAGAGGAACACACCGGCGGCCTTCGCTGTTATTTCATGCATAAGCTTAATTACCAGAGCTGGTTGCTTTTCGAGCAGCTTAGCCATAGCTCGATCTGTCCTGAAGCTTTCGTCGACGTATAGCTGAATGTCTGTTCTAGTGAGATTCTGCACCTGCAGTGTGGGCCTATGATGAAACAGCTCCAAGAAGAACGCCAGAGGTCTGCTGGAAACCACAACTTTGACATGAGGAAGTTCGGCGATTTCGGCAAGCAGCACACCCAGCTCCTCTTCGTGACCGGACATTTCATCGGCACCATCGATGAAGAGACAGATTTTGCATCTCATAGCATCCGCTGCCAGCACACGTTTCAGTGCGGCACGGAGGTCGGAGACCATGAGATCGGATGACGCGATTGAACCCTCCTGGAAGAATTGTCTGCAAGCTTCTGGAAATGCAATGGGAATCAGAGTCTGCTCTCGACCGAGACAGACCTTTAACAATGATCGCAGCAGCCCAGCGAAGGAGCTTTGCAATTCGGTACCTCGACTTGAGAAGAAGTGAGTGGCGACTAGCAGTTGTTTGCTTCCTGCCCAAAGTTTCAACGACTCTGCTGTTCGTTTGTGATTGATGATGAACTTCATTAGGGTAGACTTGCCCGAACCAGGCTTTCCATTCATCCAGTAGATGCCATTCAAGTCCTCGAGAAAGCGGCGAAACCCGGTTGTGGAAAAATAATAAGGACCATGGGGATAGTCAGGATAGCTAGAATAGTCAGAGGATGGTTCACTGTGTCCATTACGCTCTGAACTCCAGAGCCACGTCTTCTCCTCAAATATCCATTCAAAGGTACGTCTGTGAGCAAGCGCGATCGACTCTTCACGCAGCCGTATGGTTGGAAAGCTGAGTGCCCGGATAATACTTCGCACCACAGCCGGAAATGGCTCACTGGAATGCTGTTTGCTGCGCGACCCTGTCTCGCGCCTCTCATACAATGTAACCTGCTCGATTGAGTCTGCATGCCCGGTGATTGAGTCATCTGCAGACTCTGCCTCTCTCAGGAGCATGTGAGAAAGGTTTCCATTCTCGTCAGACATGACCAGGATGGCGGAGACAGCTTCTTCGAGTTGGATGTGCTGGTGAACGTCCGTTGTGTCTGAAACTTCCACTTCAGGAAGTTGGGATGGAAGACCTGTGATTTCAGTTGGGGTGCCGGCATCCGATGTCTTTGCAGACTGCGTCACGGCGATGTGTCTTGAAAATGATAGTATCTCTAGAATCTTGCTTTGTCCAGTAGTGATCTCTTTCTGATTCTCCTCGAGGCGAATCAGTTGCGCAGAGACATCTTCAGCATGCTTTTCAAGCTTCTCATTGAGGAGCGCGACCGTGTAGCCATTAAGGTCGTCTCGATAGCTTTGCAGCTTAGCATGCATATGGTTCAGCTTCTCCTTATTGAGGATTGTAGCAAATGTTTTGCGAAGACTCTCCACAATTCCATGTTTCTCGTCTGATAGTTGTGCCATCAAACCTAGAAGT
Organism: Exophiala sideris; assembly: GCA_000835395.1. Lineage (NCBI taxonomy): Eukaryota > Fungi > Ascomycota > Eurotiomycetes > Chaetothyriales > Herpotrichiellaceae > Exophiala > Exophiala sideris. The sequence goes on along the minus strand of KN846952.1, from coordinate 833,914 downwards.
TCACTTGCGGTATCAGTACAGCCGGCGAGGATCTGGTCAAGTCCCTAAGTGCAGTCAGTGTCTGCCACGACATAACAGTAGAAGCTCGTATACCTCTTCAAGTTGCGTTAGTACACGGTCGTCCTTCGCGATCAATCTTCTGCGCTGTCGCAGGCCAGCGCTCCACGCCGTCAAGTTGGAAGTACTAGCTTTTACGTATCGTACATTAACGGAAGACCCAGCCTCTCGAATTTGGTTGGTGATCGATATGACTTCGCATGTAAACGCAATGAACTGAAGCGCGGCCGCAACAGTGGTTATGGTATCAAGTGGCAGCATGTTTGCACTCGGCAAGCAGCGAAGATTTCGAGAATCAGAGTTGCCCTGCGTCAGCCTACGGAGCTATTGAGGCTACCTTATCACGCAGGCTGTAATACCTCCAAGCAGCAAGAGGCCCCAACATCAGATTGAGTGCAAGCAACTGCGAGACGGAGATGTAAACTGTTGTACGGCGGACCGAGAAAGAGCTGAGATCGATGTTGCAGGTATTCTGATGAAAAATCCAGAGTAGCCAGATATCGCGACACGGAACGCACTTCCTGCACAATCATGCTGAGACGCTGCAACACCGGACTGGACGCATACGATAAGAGTGATGGTCGAAAAGTCTGCTCAGCTAGATATGTTGTCAACGAGTGCCGATTGAGGCGCATGGATCATGCACCCAACTACCCATGCTAGGCAGCATTCTGCAGCAGGGTCAATCTAACACTTTCAGCTTCTAAGGCTGATGCTCTTGGTGCTTTTTGCCGATGAGTAATGTCGACAGGGATGTGAGACGCGAATCCAATGTTTGTACGACACCTGGCATGCACAATGTATGATGTGATTACTCAGATGATCTTCCAACCAGCTTCCTCTCACTTCCTACCTCATGCATGCTTTTGGCTCCATGCCCCACGCATTTCTGAGGCTATCTCGAAGTGGGCACAGTTGTATAAACCATGCGGCTGCGTAAACGTGGACAATGAGGTAGATACAGCAGGATCACGCTGCATACCTTGCTGGAGGTGGCCTTTGGCGCCCCACACATCATGGAGCGAGCGGCTGAGAGTAGGCTTCAAAGCATCCGAATAGAATCCACTGGTCAAGTCGTGGTGTCGGCGCGCATCTGGCCTCTTTAGCCCGGCTAAAATGAGAATGTGGCCTTGGACAATGTGGGAAATTAATGGTTGGCATCTGGATACGCCCCACTTTTATCGTGAGGTTGTGTACGGAGTATCACAGTACTTGCAGGGAGCGGTGTTGACTCCTGCCGAGCCTATCGACATCTACTATTGAACCTGCGACAATACATCCTCTTACTGTACACTCTTACAACTATTACGCACAAGCAGTTGACGCTCACAGCGGGAAGCGAGTTTCACCTATCATTTCCATGAATAACTTGAGCTTCAAAATGAGCTACCACAAACAATCATAATCACGTCAAGTCACATTTCGGCTCGTCGCCATACTATATTCTCCGTTTCATGGCACTATCTCATCCTCCCCTAGAATATATCATCACACACATTCCAATCATGCTCACGTCTCTTCTGCCAGTACTGCCCGTTATGCTCCCAATAGCTCTCTCCAGTGACCGGATCCCTCTTCTTCTCGAACCATTTAGGCCTCCACTCCTCTCCAGCAGCCTCACGTTGACGTCGCGCAGCACGCTGCTTCTCTTCGACGCGGTTCTTCTCCGTCGCGGCTCGGTCATACTCGCCATCCTCCATGGCCCGCTGGTCTGGCCGCAACCTCGTATCCGTAGGCGGGAGATGCGGACGCAGAGTTTCACTGACAGCATTAAGTGTCACCACAAAGGGCGTCAAATTGAATGGGATGCCTGTAGGACGGGCATGGGCTTCCCACACCAAGAAGGCCTGGTGGCCAGATTGACCTTTTGACTTGCCCTCGCCGACAGCCTCGTCTTCGAAGCCCTCCGTGATCCGGGCGTAGATCTTGTCATTCCATCTACCTCCGATGCTCCACTTCGTCTTGCCTTTGGCATCCACGACTTTGCCGAAAACCTGAAAGGCTGAGCTGGCTTTCCATCCTCGTTGTTTGAAGTCCAGAACGCAAACCTCGCCAGTGGTCCAGTTCTTGATCTCCATGGGGCCGTAATTGTCCACAGTGGGATTACCTGTGATGATTCCCACCACCGAACTTGTCACCTTCTTCCATGTGTACAGCTCCGGAGGAGCGCCGCTGGATGGCCGCAACCGCAAGAACCACGTTCCCAATGGATTGATGTCGAAAGATCTGCCGTAAAACTTCGACCTCACCGCCGACTCACCCCAGTAATCCCATCGAGCAGATTCGGCGTGAGCGGCACCAATAGGCGGATGATGGCTGACCTGCTCAATGAAGAAGCGGTAACCTTTGTCAGGACGGACATATTCATATGTCTCACCCAAAAGTGGATTGAATGGTTTAGCCACCCGACCAATAGTGCTGGCATATTCCGAGGCCGCGAAAGCAGCGACATACACCAGTCTTTCCGTTGAATCAGGTCGATCTGCTGCAATGTCCAACAGATCCGCATACTCCATGTCCTCTGCCACACGTTGCAGCAGCGATGTCGGTTCATTGAACGACACAGGCAGAGTCATCTTGGTCATGTCCTTTCCAATCATAGACTTGAGGATACCCCAGAGGGAGATCTTTGGACGGTCATCGGCGTCCATTTTGAGTTTTTTACGTACGCCATCTTCATAGCCTGCGTATGATGGCACAATCTGCATCTGCTTTTGAGCTCTTTCATCGAGGTCGGAAAACGGTTCCACCTCCTCTTCTTTGCGGGCGGACGGGACTTGTACTGGGGGCGGACTGGCGAGTGGCGGTTCTACTATTTCCACTTTCCCGGCATCAATAGCATCGAAGAATTCCTCGTCATCTCCCGATTCTGAGTCGGAAAGATTGGTATATTGCGCAATGATTGACTTCCTTCGGTTGCCCTCTCGTGTGAATGATTTCCTCCTTGACCGATGACTTGCAGTTGATTGCGCTTCTGGCCTGAGTGAGGTTTGGTCCTCAACAGCTTCTTTAAATGAAACATAATCCGTTGACTCTTGCTGCACCAAAGAACCGTGTCGACTGGCCGGCATTGGCTGCCCCTCGAGCGCTTCCTTCAAAGCACGCTTGGTTCTCTTCCGTTTGTCCTCGGACTCGGCGATGGATTTCTTTAGATCTTCATGCTCGTATGCAACCTTCGCCATGCTCTCTTCCCACATTTTACGAGCTTCTGCGTCTCTTTCTAGACGATATTGCCAGTAAGCATCGCGATCCTTGGCAATCTTCAGGAGATCTGTCACGAGTCCATTCAGACTGCTCACAGCTGTCTGGTAGGCAGAAAGTGCTTGAGACACATCGGTATCAGAGAGTGGGACATCTGGTTGAGACGATTTGCGTGCAATAAGCGCATCAGAGACCCGTGACAGAAGCTCAAGCTGCAACTTGGCCGACTGCGCAGTTATGTTGAATGCGTCCTTGGTGCCGGGTTGATGAACCTCACGGCTACTACCATCATCGCCATCGCCATCTTCCTCCGCGTCAGTAGGCATTTGAGCATTAGTCGGTACTCTTTGAAGTTCATCGCCCGCGAGACTCGCATCGTACGAATCATAGGCCGATCCGCCCTCCACATCCGAGCGGAAGCTCACTTTAGAAGATGCCCCTGGTGCACCAAGTGTCCCTGCGCTGGTTGGTTTGAACCTGCTGGTTGGAGGCGCGAGCATGTCTGCAGATTCCATTCTAGCATGTCGAAGAGAATCCGAATCAAGTGTGCGTCTCTTTTCTTCGTCCCTGGCTTCGTCCTTTGTATACTGAATAGCATTGTTCAGTGCCCAAAACCACCTTTTAGCTTCGACAACATGGTTGGCTTTCAGATGATACTTGACTGACGATTTGCCATGTATCTCGAATCGTGTCTTGTCTTGCGGATCCATGTGCAGCTTCGCGATCCGCATATTTATAGCACCACGACAGGCAGACCCGGCATCATCTTGGTGCTTATAGTAGCTCAGTACACCCTCCTCAAGGACAAACCACCTGAGTTTATACCCACTCGTGTAATTAGTCCACTTCTTAAGATAGCCCTTCATTTCACGAGCATCCTTGGAGGTATCATTCGGGCCAGAAGACCGGGCCTGAGCTGGGGTATTTCCAAGTATAGCTTTCTCTTGTATCCCGCGCTGGGCCACGGCTGCGGCGGGAGACTTCTTCAAGATTGCCCTTGTGCGATCGTCTTTGGTCACGTCTTGAGGTAGCTTGCCCTTACGATCTCTCCTGAAGGGATCCGCACCATGTAACAGCAAAATTTGGGCCAGCTGTAAGTCCCTCTTGCGAGCTGCTTCGTGGAGTAAAGTGCCGCCTGTTTGAATCGTCATGGGTTCTGTCGCCAAGTCCAGCGCATTCACATCAAGTGTGCCTTCAACACGAGGTTCCACCAGTAGTGCCTCAATCTGCTTATAGTCCCCTTGAAATAGAGCCGCCTGAATTGCTTTTATCTTCTCATCCAGAAACAGGGCTCGAGCTAGCTGTAGCTCTTGGAATAGCTCAGGAGTTCGGGCGAGATCGATGGCCAACTTGCCCTGCCTGTTCGATATCGAGTCATTGATGGTTGGTAGCTCTAATAAGCTATTGACAACAGGTCCGCGCCCTAGCTGGGCAGCCAGGTGCAGAGCAGTATTTCCCTCCTTATCCTGAGCATTAACATCAAGGCCTTTCCCCTCTCTTATAACCTGATCTACCACGCTGGGCTCTGCACATTGGACTGCCAGATGAAGAATGGTCGTTCCCGGAATAGGCTGGGGGTTGGACGGCGATGGTATCGATTCGGATATAGCTTTTGAGATGGCGGCATTATCTTTGCCTCGAAGGACCTCAAATACACGGAAGGTCCGAACCGAGTCTTCGATCGAAACACCATTCCCGACTGCGATGCCCGAGGGCACTTTATGGGAGAGGTCCGAAGAGGTCCTCGGGATGTCACTGGGGTCCATGGTCGACGTTCTCGTGATGCTTGGAGATAAGGGAGCTAGTCGTGGACCGTCGATTGGTGTCAGCTGTGTAGTCGATGTTGTCGCAGAAAAAGGGCCGGTGGTCGAGGTCGCAGTTACAGGAGACTCTGTATCCGAGCCGCTATCTCGTGCCGGATTGTCGCTGCGCAGGAGATTTAGGACTCTAGCGCTCTTGGAACGCTTGTGTACAGGTCTGTCTGCCATATCAGCATCGATGCTTAGAAGAGAGCGGACAGGTGTAGGAGCGGGACTTGGATGCGATACGGGAGAAGGGCGAGAACACGGGAAACTATACCTTGCAGCCAGAGTTGCTCCCTCTTTAGTATGAATACTCTATTGGGCGATTTCCTGAATGGCTTCGAGTAGTGATGGTGTCGACCCCGCCATGCTCGAGATGATTGGTGACAAAGGGCGATTGCGAAAGAATGATCAACCGCATGCACAATGACGGAAGAGGAACCTCGAAGAGTTTCGAATTCGGTTACAGATAAAGGTCACAGACGATGCGGGAAGAGGGTCTTGCTGTTGAAGTCATGGTTGCGAGGACGGCCAGGTCAATAACCCGTAGGAATTAAATGTTCATTATTGAAACCCTGGAACGCCTTGTACAGCACAGTGAGTGACCTGTTCCTTATTGACACTGTCCAAGCTTCCCCGCACAGGAGCACCTGGTCAACGCGTGTATCGGCTGAATAATCACATTGGATGGTTTTTGCCGGCACTTGGATCGAGCTCGATGCGACACGGACGAGGAAGAAACTCCCTTAATCTAAAGCCTCTTCCCTTCAAAACAGGGCAAATATGCAGTCTGTGAATAGAACACAGCAGTTTCCGTATTGGACTTTTACATAGAACAAGAACAGAAGCTTCTTGAAACTCTCAGAGATAGCAAGCCGCGTTTCTTTTTGCCAGCGCTTGATGCATCGTTGAAAACTTTCACAACGTAAATAAATCTAAGCTCATGTCTATCCAAGAAGATCATCCAGTCCGTTACCCAGGGATGCATTGGGTTTCCCCTGTGAACTCGCAGTATTCGGCGTAGGCGCTACGGCTCCAGGTCTCGGTGTCGAGCTTGCTGCTGAGGCTGCTCCCCAGATGCCAGCCTGACTCTTTGCCTTTGCCATACTTGCCAGATCAGGTCCCTTTTGACTTCCTGTCGGACTCTTTACGCCCGCCTTGCCACTCGCGGTACTCCAGAGTGACCCAAAAGCATCACCGCCGCTGCTGCTTGATGGCTTAGACGTCGGCTTACCAAGAGAAGCTGCCGATGTCGATGATGTGTATGAAGGTGTCGCCCCACTTATCGGTGTCGAGGTAGCTGATGTACCACTAGGCTGCAACGGAACCGAAGTGAAATAGTTGGGCCCGCTGGACTTGTAACCTCCCGCTGGTTGTAAGGGCTGTGCCGTCTTTTGTGCTGGTGGAGGTGAGAAAGCCGATCCGGTCGGAGACATTACGGAAGACGTATTTGAAGGAGCAGGAGATGCGGTGGTAAGAATGTTGTTGAAACCCGATGCCTGGCCAGGAGCGACTGGTTTGGGTGCTGCGAACTGGGTAGCCGAGGTTGTAGTCGAAGTAGTTGTCGGTGATGCAATTGAGGCAAGGAGACTCGAGGGAGCTTGTGTAACTGCTGGGGTAGCTGATTGAAAGTCATCAAAGTCGTCCTCGTCTTCATTCACAATGCTGCTTTGCGTTGTCCCAAAGTCACCCAATCCGCCCGAAGAAGCGGCTGCCTTGCCGTTGCTGGTGCTTGTTGATGGCTCATCCGTAAAATCGAACAGGTCTTGCTCTGGTTCTTTCGGCTTTGGCGGATCTCGCTTGGTGGTCGTGGTTGGTGCCGTGCGCGTGGCAGTGCTCCTTGTAGGTCTGGTTATTTCTTCATCATCCGCCTCATCGTACTCTTCAAACTGATCTGCTCGTCGTTGTGTGCCAGAAAAGTCGGTTTCACGACCACCGAAACCACCACCATCTCCATAAACCTCGCCCTGGTAGCCTCCATATCCGCGATCGGCACCAGTATTGGTCTCGCTGCCGAAGCCACCGTATCGACTACTGTTGGAAAAACCAACTCCTGTACCCACACCGCCTTCTACACCGCCATATTTGTTTCGGTTTTGACGCGCCTTCTTTCTCTCGGTTCGAATGTTATCTACATCGCTCAACATCTTGACCAGTTCGGCAGATCTGTTCCGGACGTTGATGCCTTGGTCTTTGCCGTTGGGATCGATGTAGTGAAACTGTCGAAGCATCCGAATGAGTGAGAGGTGTGATCTTGCATCGTCAATAACTCGTTCTGAACCGTTCTTGCAGAGGTATTCTAGCAGTTGTAGAGCCTAGATTTGCGTGAGTCGTGGTTCCTTGTGATACCGCATCGATCCTCATACCTTGTATATCTGCCTCCATTCCTCGGCGGTCTTGTCTGTAAATCGTTTGTAGATCATGGGCATTATTTCATTGAGTTGTTGGCTGGGAAGGTCAGTCGGCCGACTCGGTCGGGTGAGGGTCCACGAACTAGTTGTTGGTGCCTGAAGCAATCTCTTGCATGAGGGTAGCAGACGCGCCCCAGGAATCTCCATTTGTGGCTTCCCGGACCTTTGAAGCAGCGTTAGGGGTTGATTATACAGAACGCAGGATGGTTCGAACCTTTGCCTCCATCTCTGTCAGGTTCATAACAGCTGGTCGTCTCATTAGCCAAGCTCCCAAGACCGTTGCTGAGAGTTATACCATTCTGAACCTTTCGTACACCGGCTTTGAGGTCGTAGAAGGTCAGTTGGCTAACCTGGTTTTTGAGACTTTCGAAGTCCATCTTGAGGAGAGGTGACGGAGTGACGGATCTAAAACAAAGAGGACTGGTGCACCAAATGCGAAGTGATGGAAAGGGAAAGATATTAAGATGTATTGCACCGTGTAAACATTAATGATGGGGGAGTTCGAGATCTGGTCCCGCGGACTAGCGAGAACGAGCGCAGGTGCAGCCAAGAAGGTTCCTGACCCTCAGCCCCTTAAATGCGAGTCCGGCATTCATTAAGCCACCTCCGGATTGCTAAAGCCCAATCCCCTCGCTACCTCATTGCACGTCTGCAGCCAGCTGAACAGGTGAAACCAGAGAAATGGCGTTAATCGATTTTTACGATATGACTGACCATATTTCACATAACCAAGCTGCTCCAACAACAGCACAGTGGCCTGAAAGACTCCTAAATATAAATGCTCGTCCTCCCATGATTTTATGAACGCATGAACGCCTCTTGTTCGATGATACAGCACTGATTTCCCCAACCACGGCGCCTGTCAACGCCGGAACTAGAACTTGGTCATCGTACAGCTAGAGAAGACCGCAAGATAACTCTCAAAAGCTGCTGTGTTGACTCGCTAACAGAACCAGATACGCAAGGATCAAGTAGTCAAAGGTTTTTGCGCCGTAGCATATGAACTGTTACCTATCAGTGGCTGCAATGGGACATCTGCATAGCTGACTTACCTGTGAGTGTACAAGTGCATCTTCTTACTCTTGGTTTCCGCCCGTACTTGAGCAAGAAGCACCTGTGTTTCTGCCTCGCTCCATCCTCCAAGGCGAGTGAACAAAGCCAGCGAATATCCGTCCACCGCACCTTCCAGGAATTGAAGCTCGAAGAACAGCCCAATCTGCTTCAAACGTTTGTTCTTGGGCCAGGTACCGATCGGTGTTGGTTCTTCATGAGTTTTGATATCACCAAATCCGGCTTCTTGGAGAAGGCCCGCATACTGTGGAAACATGTCGAATTCGAGACCAGCACCTCGAGATATCTTGTAGAACTCGGACTTGAGATCAGAGTTAGCCGGCTTCACAAATGCAGCGCGGTGTCCAAGGCAAGTCTTGATACATACCACCCATCGATAAGTCGCCGACTGCTCAGAGTACGTGTTGTCATCACAGCACATATGTGGACGTCCTTCCGAAAGTTCGATACGACCACCAGGCTTGAGGTGTCTGGGAATTGTCAGCGTATGGGCATGACAACAACCGGGCTGTTGATGCCATACATATATGCTTGGCGTAGCAATTCCGGCCAGTCCCTAATACTACCAGCCATACCACGAGCGTGGATGAAATCGAATGACTCTGGTGGAAAAGCCCACTCCTGAGTGGCGTCGTCAATCTGGAAACGGACATTTGGTGGTATCCTTTTACAGATTAGTAATTGCAGAACAATCGACATAGTATCATACCAGCTCGGCTGTATCGGTGACAGATCCGTGCCTATGATTTCTGCTGAAGGATATTCATCACCCACTGAGACAGTATGTCAGCAACAACAAAAGTAAGTCTACGACTGAGCTTACTGTCGATGGCCCAGATGCCTGTCCCGGTGCCAATGTCCAGTATAAGACCAGGATTGTGCAAATCTGGAGCAGTCCGACAAAGTGCACCACCCAATGTCAAGCGAAAGACATGATGAAGAATGTCTAACCGTTCTTGTTCCTTGTCGTCGTTCGGAAGCATCTTCGAAGGAGTCGTTAGAGATGATTGCCTTCTGCTCGCTGCAAAGATTTTCCACGTACATACTTGCCGGCTTGATACGCATGATATCGGCGGCCATTCTCATACTCATAGTTCATTACAGAGGACTTCAAGGAGGTCAGATCTGATGCTATGCTCATGGTATCATATCCCTCGTCTGGGTCAACCTGATGGAGGATCAATTATCAAACTCAATTTTCGGCCATGCGGCTGCTGCTCTTACATCTGGTTCGATGGCCCCGACATTGTGACTGTACGCCATGCAGGCACTTTGAACAATCGCCGCGTTGTTACTCAAGTGCGCCGAAATGCACAGCAGGAGGGCGACATTGATGACTGTGTGAGAAAGAATAAGTGACGGAGAGCCCCGCCAACATGTCTATGTACTCTGCTACCAAAGAGTGGACACGAACGGTGGCACAAGGATGAAGACTTGCGGCTTCTCTCATTGATCTGTGGTTTCGGGGCTGTGTCAATCAATCCACTGTCCCCCATTTTTTGTCTACCAACAGGAATTGGACTTTTGAAGAGCGACGAGAACCGTTGCAGCCTCGGGCCATTCCTAGCCGCGGACGGATGATGTGCCTAGTGTTATGAGTGGGTGACACGGCAGTCGATCACGTCAAAGCTTCCCTGAACACCCTTGACAGCTCTAGGAAGGTGCCACAGCTGCCACCCTTCTTCACAGCTTCAACCCCCGTTGTCTCGTCTCTAGGCTCTAGCATGCTTCCATTCTTCTGCATCTCCAAACGAAGCTTCTGCAGCAAATCGAGCTAGCCGAGCAACCATCGGCAATGCATATGAACCTTATGAAGAGTCGAACTTCACCCTCATTTGGCACCATTTGGCTCCATCGGTTCATTTCTCTATCTGCTACGTTGACCGGAGCTAATCAATCAGACTAATGTAATGGATACTCTGGTAAGTGAAGGTGGACTTTGTGCAACTCCACTCCCATGTTTCATGGAAGTTGTACTTCACCACCCGGGTTTGCCTCCGTCTTTTCCTGAACCCTCCATCCGTTGTCGGGTTACACGCATCTGTAACCAGACAATGACACTTTGACGCTTGACATACATCTCCCGCAACAAGCTGATCTATCAGAGAACGCCATGGTTGTACCCCAGATCTCCTTTGCCAATGCGGCATATTCAGCCCTCTTCACGTGGTTCGTGTATCTCACCACCCTCGCAATCTACCGCTTGTACTTCCACCCTCTCGCAAAATTCCCAGGTCCCAAACTCGCCGCGCTGACAGGCTGGTACGAGTTCTACCATGACATAATCCACAAAGGGTGTTTCATCTGGAAGCTGAAAGAACTTCACGACACATATGGCCCCATCATCAGAATATCACCTTACGAACTACACATTCGCGACTCAGACTACTATGAAGAACTCTACGCACCAGCCGCCAAGAAACGCGACAAATACGAAGGATGGGTCGCCATGGCTGGAGCTCCAGCGTCCTCCTTCGCGACCGCGTCCCACAATCTACACCGTCTGCGCCGGGGAGCGCTCAACCCATTCTTCTCCAAACGTTCAGTCTATCAGACTGAAGATCTGATCAAATCCAAGATCGACGCGCTATGTCGTCGTTTCGAGCAAGCCATGAAGAATGACGAGATCATCCGCCTGGACGCCGCCTACATGGCCCTAACGATGGACATTATCACGCACTACGCCTTCGGCAGCAGCTACAATTACCTCGCCGAACCAGACTTCAAGCTCTCCTGGAAGGAGACCGTGATCGCGGGTTCGGCCAACGGTGCTTTTCTGCGACAATTCCCTTGGGCCTTACCCATCATGAAATCCGTGCCCTTATGGCTGGTACAAAAGCTCAATCCGCCCGCCGGCTCACTCATGGCCTGGCAGCAGTTGATTCGCGCACAAGTCGACGGCATCATCGCCAACAACAAGACCGGCGAGAAGAAAGCCGACGGCACCATCTTCCAGGCGTTACTCGACAGCGATTTACCCGAAGAACAGAAAAGCGCAGACCGCCTACAAGACGAAGGTCAAACTCTCGTCGGCGCCGGTTCCGAAACTACAGCAAAATCTCTGAGCGTAATCGCATTCTATCTCCTCGATGATAAGCAGAAACTGGCGAGATTGCGCGCGGAAGTCAAAACTGTGATGCCGACTCCTACAAGCGATGTCAGTCTCACGGCTCTTGAACAGTTGCCTTACCTGGTATGTTTCCTGACGTGGAGCCCATGTTAGAGATGTGTGATTAATCCTCTGAAGACCGCAGTAATCAACGAAGGCATCCGCCTCATGTACGGCGTAACAACGCGCTTACCTCGAGTATCGCCCACGGAGCCTTTGCGATATAAAGACTGGGTTATACCTGCCGGAGTAAGTCATCCCCACCCAACCATCCACACTCAATGGCACCCCGGGATATCAATACTGACCGCATACTTCGCATGAAAAGACCCCAGTAAGCGAGTCGAACTACTTCGTCCACACCGACGAGAACATCTTCCCGAACCCCCAAACCTTCGATCCCGACCGCTGGCTCCGCGCCGCCGAAAACAAATTCCGTCTCGACCGGTACTTCGTGTCCTTCTCCAAGGGAAGCCGTATGTGCGTTGGCATCAACCTCGCGTACGCCGAACTTTATCTGACGTTAGCGATCATCATGTCACGCTTCGATCTCGAGAACTTCGAGACAACGGCCGACAACGACATCAAGATCGATCGCGACTTTTTCGTGGGAATACCCAAGCCAACGAGTAAAGGCGTGAGAGCGAAGGTCGTCGGATCGAGGACTGAATAGCATAACCAGTCGAGCTGATACTATGGTCTACCCATGGTAGCTAAAGGCATCAATTTGGCACGGCATCTCCTTCGTCCGACCCTGTGCGGACAAGGGTCACCGGTTCATGCAGACAGATTCTCCCATAGCCACTGACAGCTGTACGAGTTTCGATCGAGCAAAGCAGCGCGCTATCCTTCAATTCTCCATCTTCCGTAATGATGGCAGGAATGGTGGGTTAAAAGAATAAGAATAATATTCATTCATCACGTACAATTAACCAGCACGTTCTCACATAACCCTGTGGTCTAATGATAATGGGCATGACCATCATTGAGCGTCCGGAAATTCCCTAAATCCCTCCTCCCAAGCCGTCCATCCCGGACAAGTCGCTCCCCTGCACGCTACTAAAGTTATGAGGAAAATCCACGATCCCATCCAACATCCAATTAAGAGGATCAAAGACATCGTAACTCGCCTGGCTGTAATCCATGGAGAAATCATCAACCATACCCGTCGCCATACCAGCCATTCCCGGAACAATCGGCGTCGACGAGAGCATTGGATCGTTGATCGTAGTGTCTGCGCCAATACTCGACGTCGGAATGACGATGCTATCCGAATGTTGGAGTTTGGCACTCTGTTGTCGCACTAGACCATCATTAATATCGTACACAACGAGTCTGTGGGGTGTCGTACCGTCAGACGGCTTCCCGTCCTTAAACTGAAAATTCCTCCGCCATCGCCACACAGAGTCGAACACCAGAGACATCGACATACGACATTTGACTTTCAACTGCAGACTGTCGTCGTCCTCACTTTCGCCATTGGAGTCAGCACGTACATGCCTGCCGCTCTTCCACACCTGGGCGAGAACTTCCGCCAATCGTTCAGCAAGGTCGTTCTCCATAGTACTCATATTGCGCAACGCCCAGACCGTCCTCGAAAGCAATTCAGATGCGCCCTTAGTGTCGAGTTCGTGCTCGTTGAGGAAGTTGTTCATAAGCTTTAGAAGAGAGAAGCCCGCTGCCAGCATCATATGGAAAATGTAGTTCGTGGCATGCGACAACGACAAGCCGTGCGAGTAACTAGACGGCAGACTCACGCTGATGCTTGACTCCAGGTTGAGGCACGTCTCGAGGAAGTCGATGGTGGCCTGGTACAGCTTCAATAGGTCGACGCGGTATGATGGCAAAGATGGAGGAGAAAAGAAGGCGCTCAGTCTCATATGCAGGCCTGCAGCTTTGAGGTAAATCTGAGTGATCGGAGACGTGTCGTTCTTAAGCCTGTCTTCGAGCTCTTCTAGATCGTGAGCCAGAAACGACACGTACGTAGGTCGTTCCGCGTCCGTGGCAAGACCGACTGGGTCGTGCGCGTTCATGTACAATGTTCTGGATACCTTATCCACAAATTTCTCGATCAGCAGTCGATTGAATATTGGCGAAGGCAATTCGTAGTTCGGATTGGTCTCGATGGGTTTGGGTCCCAAAGTCCAGTCATACATAGTCAGTGGAGGCTGTCCGTACGCAGTACATATCCTCTGAGCCACGATATTGCACACGCTCCAGACCACGACCCGATCCTGGAGTTCTACCTCCCTAAGCTCCACGCGGAATTTGGAGAAGTCTTGAGCGTGCGTCGGCCGATGCAAGCCGATCTGCATTGCTATCTGCATCATGAGCCCACAGATCATGAATGTTGGGTCAGTCGAGGTGCTGTTCGTCGGCAAAGGCCATGCGCACAGTAGAACGAGTGCCTTGACAATTTGGTAGTTTTGAGGTACTTCGGCGATGGTTGACCACATCAACCTAGTCAGAGGCCCGGAAAGAGCACCGAGCAATTCAGGCTCGGTCGTGTAGTGACGTGCGCCGATTGTCAGTATGGTCCAGAACAGCAGCGGCGACCTCGTGTGATACTCCTCTGGAGTTCGATTAGGATTGAGGAAAGGCAGAAACGGGTGTTGGAGTGTGAAGAATCGTTGGAAAAGGTCTTGGACACGGTCCATGGTCAGAGACACATCTTCCAACCGCTTGAACACCGACCTCCCAGGACTCTTTCCTTCTCTCAGGTCGAGAAGTCCTGCGGCTGCGGCGTCTTGACCGAAAGAGCCGAGTCCCGATTGCGAAGGGTGTAGACTTGTGTTTCCATTTTGTAAACTTCCGTTCGATGTGCTCCCGGACTGTTTCGCTACCACGGCCTTTCTCAGCTCGATGATCTCGCGCTCCATTTCCGCATTTCTTGATCTCTTGCCAACACGCTTAAAGTTATCCTCTATCTTGCATTCGAGGTTGAGACGCCTGCATCGCGTGCAGACCTGGAAGGGTTCTTGCACAACATCGCATCGCAGCTATACTGTTGTCAGCAGGTCGCAGTTCCTCACGCATGCGCAAGATCAGTTCAAGTGGGCGGCGCCTTTCGACGCATGGATGGTAAAGACAATCTAAACGCAGCAAATTCAAGGCCTGCTAGTCTCGTCGCTCACCTTCTGTTGACGGCACTCATTGCAAGCCCTTTTGACAGGTCTGCGCCGTCCATCGCGGCCATGCTCATCTCCATTCAAGTCCGGTGATTCAACGCTTGCGCTTGCGGGAGAACTGTCGAAGCCGGCGATAGAGACATTTCGCTTTCGGCCTTGGATAGGGCTGCCCAGAACGGGAGCAATACCCTCGCCCTCGGTGTGGCCTGATGTTGAAGCCAGCTTGAAGTTGTCGTCACGGCTGTTGAAACCTAAGCCACTGGCAGCATTCCAAGACGAGGCCGATATCGGTTGGGCGTTGGCAGTTGCGAACTCGGAAATCCAAACGTCGTCAAGCGCCGAAAAAGGTGCCAAGTCCATGATTTTTGATCTGATAAGATAAAATCCTGCAGGTAGTGATCAGATTAATGATGCCAGTGTCGGGCCATCCAGTCTCGAATTATCCATATCTCTCATTCACTGTTCGCCATCAAGTCACTGGCCGAAGCTCAATGGCGACAGCGCAAAAGACCAAAAAGATCCAAGGTCCGGTGATCAAGAAGAAAGATCGTGGGGGTTCAGTCGAATCAAACCACGCTATCAACACTATCCACTTCGCCCTACAACAAGACCAAGAGCAGCGAGGTGAGTTGGAATACTGTATGACTCATTCAGCTTCACCGTCTAATGAAACATATAGTAACCATCTTCGATTCGAGTGTCACTCCAGAACCGTTTCTAGATTCAGTCTCATTGGAACGTCTGAGAAAGAAGCAACAGACACAAGCAAAGAAATAATGAGATCATTATAAATGTCGATCCAGATCGTCACCAACATATCATAAATCCAAGTGACATGCTCTTAATTGTACATATAATCATCAGATCATCCAAATCATTCACTCATCAAGACATCAGAATCGTGAAGTCTTCATGCTCGTCGAAATTGGCGAAAACGCTGAAACAAAAGCCTGCCCAAAAGTCCCAGATAACATCCTTGGCCGCCAGGGCCTTGTCGAACGCAAAAATCAAAATCGTGATCTCTTTAACTCCTTTGTGTCAGATATTTCTTGATAAACTGGGATTGCTGGCAGGGAACCTGGAATCTCCCTGCATGACAACGTTGGCTCCAATACTTCGTCGCAATTGAGCTCTTCTCTTCTCTCGTCTTTCGTCTTCTTTCTTCTGCTTCACATGTATAATGCGCTCGTGGAGACCCTTGAATCCAAGCAAATGGAAATGGTAGCCCAAGCCGGATGTACTGTAAAGTTGCCGGCCCGCCCGGAGCCTGGCAAGACTTCCATGGCTGGATTGCTTGACGATGCCTCTTTTCTGTCGCCGACGCTCTGATAGGCGCCTGACCAGCGAAACCGGTCCAGTGATGACAGTCCGCTCCTGTGGCAGTCCCAGAGAGTTCTTGACTATGCCAACGTCCAAGGCACGGTGCTGTGTTTCATCAGGTCTGGTACTGTCAATGTCGTCCCAAAATGCTCGTGGTCGCCAAAATGGATGTAATTCGCCATCCAGTTCCTGATCAGCCTTCTTGTTTCTAGCATTCTTTAAGCTCAGATTGCGTGAAATCGAGCTGACAAACGATTCGGATCTCCGGCGCGATCCACCAGGGCGTTTCACAGAGCCCTTACGTGCATTGATAGCAGATGCATCGTAGCGCGGTTCCTGCTCGAATTCCTCGCCTGGAGTCGGTGGAATGACCTGAAAGTAAGGTGGGTCGGGTGGAGGTCGTGGGTTTCGTAGCGGCGAATCCATCTCAATGCGCGGGAGCTGTTGTCTCTGAACCTCGCGTACTGCTTTGGATTCCTGCACAGGAAATGGTTCGATCAGTTGAAGGGAATGGTTGTTGTGCGCGAAGTAGTTGATCGCCTGGGCTTCGTTAATCTCTGGCGATGCAGAGCGGAAAGACGGTTGCGAGAAAGGCGTCTCCAACAAAGTGGAAGCTGGTCGAAGAGCTGCCCATTCCTGGGTTCCAGGCACAACCAAGCCAAATACGTTGATTGCTGCCTCTCCTTCATTGAGTGGGCGGGCCGGGAAAGTGCCTCGAGTTGACGGAGTCTGGACTTCCCGGGCGTCCACTGATGGCCGGGACTTGTAAACAAGTTTCACAGACTGCTCCAAAGGCTGATCCTCGGCTTCAGTCACCGCAACACGTGGAGTCTGTATCAGCATTTCAGTTTCCATCCTAATCAATGTCTTGCGCAAATCTTTCTCTGCTTGTTGCCTGCGCACCCGAAGATTTTCAGAAGTCACCGAATTTGCGCGAGAAGTACTTCTTGAAGTTGGCGCGGACAAGGATGACCTCCGTGGAGGAATTACCGGTGCTTGTTCTGTTGTTCTACCACGATCTGTGGACTCTGACAAAGTCCTTTTGTGCTGCCAAGAGGACGGTGGATTGTCTGAGAGTTTGGCAGCATGAGAGCGCGCTGACCCCGTCGACAGCGACTGCCGTTTGCTCTCGCTGGTACTCGAAGATGGCAAGGACGATTTTCTCTCCGGTATCACGGCCACGCGGATGACCTCGGTTTTCGGCAAAAGAGCACTAGAGGCTAAACTCTGAGATCTCGACACCTCCGACCCGAAACTCCACCTATTCTGGTTGTTCAAACGTGCCTTCTTGTGGACTAGGCGATGAGGCGAGTCCGACGTTGATTGCAACGAGTTTCGGGTTGAAACAGGTAGCGGTGAGCTAACAGACCGTAGAGACTCGTGTTTGCTGACATGGCGCAATGTGGTTTTCCTCTTCGGCGGAGTGATCTGTTCAAACACATATGCTTCAATAGTTGAAGTCGTAGAGATGCCCGAAAACCTGCGGGTATCATCACGTACAACGTCCCGAGTCGTAGCCGCAGTATCCTCAAACGGAACAGAGTTGTTCCAACCAATGATGTTCGCAAACTTCTCGGTGGACGCCGATGGATCCTGGGTTTGTGCTTCAAGAAGCCTGTCGCGGAGACTTTTGTCACGCTTCAATTGATTTTGAGGTGGTCTTGTTCTGGGTCGTGATAGAGATCTGTCATCCTCGTCTACACGAATCGTTGGCACGTTGACCTGTCGCTGCCTTATCAGTCTTTCGGGTGTAGATGAAGTGCTTAGAGGCTGTGGGCTTAGATGCAATCTGTGGTCTTGGCCACGGACTTCCGACGCCTCGTCCGCGTTATGGTTGGTCGCTGTAACAACCTCGTCGGCGAACTGCTCTTGGGGCGCTCCGAGAGGCGACTGCTCGTCGTGCATGTTAATCAAGGGCGAGCGTGGCAGGGCGCTCTGATGCAATCTCTGGGTGACCTGGCTGGAGCTATCCATTGCCGCGCGAGGGTCTTCTAATCCGCCTTCCTGGTATGGCGAACCGTTGTCTAATTCGTCCTCTGAGACCATATCTTCTCTTGCAGTCGTGAAAGACTCGGCTCGCGTCGAGTAAGAAGATGGCTGAACTCCAAGAAATGGACGTACGAACGGGATCTTCCTATCTCGTGGAGGTGTATTGTCCGGAGTTGGCGGGCTGTTCTGATTGATTGGAGTCACCAGAGATGATCTGAAAACAGCAGCTTCGGAAGCCCTCTCGTCGTTTTCAGACACCTTGTCCTCATTGCTTGCTCCAGGTGGCGTGGGAGGTAACTGCGGCGAGGTAGGCAGAACGGTGGAAATGGACTTGTGAGACTGCTGTTCATCTTGCTGGCCTTCACCATCTTGTGCAGAATTACGATAGAGCATGCGCAGGGTAGGTGAGGTGTTTCTGGAGTCATTCCGGTAGGGCAAAGATTTTGTGGATAGACCGCTAGATGTTGCAGGCTGGTTTCCAAGTGGCCCCATGATTGTATAAGTCCCCATTGCGTCGGCCGAATATAGCATCAGGGTCGATTCTATGGTTGCCTCCTCTTCATTGTGACCGAAGATGGTTCTTCAGGAGGAAGCCCAGGGCGATTGTTCAGGACATTCAAGGTAGTTGAATCGTATGGATATGTTGAGGATAGGAGTAATTCGGTCCGTGGGAGTCCGTGAAGCGCTGGGAAAAATGCAGGAATGCGTGACGCGAGGTGTAACAGGCCCTGGAGACAGTGCGCGGTGGTCGGTGATCGTGCGCAGGGTCCAGAAATGGATCAATCGCGTTGATGAACAGCACTCAAACGCCTGTCAACTTTCTACGCAGCTTTCGACGAGCTTCAGGCCCTGCGTAGACAGAATTTTCGCTGCACTGCTCGAGCTGAGAGTGTCGGAGCGGGTGGCTGGGGTCCACGAAGCGCCGCTGCGGCGCTGAATAGACGAATATCCAGTGACCGGTGATTAGACTTTTTCAGCACCGGTGCACGTCGCAAGCACCACAGAACCAGAATATATAGGCGAAAATGCGGAAGCCGGTCAGTATATTGAACTGGATTCACAGTCCGACCGATATTGCTGAGGGTTATGCAAGAGAGACGAAGAGATGGGTGAAATCATCCGGGCGACAGAAGGAGAAAAATAGATGCGCAAATGACGAGGCTAAAGCGTAAAGGAAGAACAGAAGAAGCTCGCCCCGATGCTTGCGGCCCTTTCAGGCCTCGGGACGGCGCCTAGACTCGGTTTCTGCCGAAGAATTGGCTTCGCTAATGAATAATCAGGTTGGGGGACTTGGGTTCCATCACCTACAGTAAGTACATACTGTACCAAGTACTTACAGTGAATGTACGGAGGTACAATTTGACAAACACTACCTACACAATTCTTTCGATCATCTAACCATTTCATACCGGTCAACTCAACATCTCTGGGGACATTATCGATAGATCACCTCCCTCTTGATAAGGAACCACTTTTGGCGTCGCCTCCTGAATGGCAACGCCCGCAATCTTATCGCCAGTTGACGTGACAAGGCTGTCAGGGGACTCAGATAATTTCACCAGGCGCCTGGTCCACACTTTGACGCGCTCAAGGTTCAAGCGCTGAAGCTGTGGTCAACTTCCCCGCGTACAGAACATTGTGCAAGAAGATTCTGTGTATCGCACGAGGCAGCCAGCTGTGTCGATTGGGAGTATCACAAGGCAATATACGCATCACATTCTTTGGACCGCCACATTCCAGTCAGCCCTAAGAAAGTCAACAACAACACAAATCATCAGACGACACGATCGTGTAGTACCACCAGCTGAGCTGAGAAGGTAAGATCTGTCAGAACCGTAAGCGTCCCCATCTGTCATCGGAAAGTGCACAGGAGGTACTCGTACTTATCTTTGATCATCCTGCCACCAAAGTATCTTACAAAATGTCTTGCGGTGTTCGCCATACTCACTCTCTTACGCCTCAAATCACAATCATGGCGTCCCACAGAACCGCACACTTGACTATACTTCTATGCATGCTCTCACTGCTTCACCAGGCTCTTGCGTCCCCCGTCGCACGCATATCTACATCGAAGACAGACGCACTATCCTTTGCTGAGCTCATCGTGCGGACTTTCCAACGGATCCTGGACCTTGGCTTCCTTCAAGGCGTGCTATCTACCCTCCTGATTGTAGGCTGCCTTGTCGGCCTACTCATCTGTGGACTATGCGCGTTGGTAAACTATATGCGACATGTGGACACAGGAGAATTGTATGACAACGTCGGTATAAGCGAGTCAGGGGAATTATTCTTCACAAAACATGAGAAGCGAGGACGAGATGTCAGCAGTCTCTCATTCTCCCATCCACAGAACCGAAGTCGCATTTCACGATATCTGCTCTCGAGACAGGACTCATCAGTCACAAAGATCAGTATTCACACTTCGTCTTCCCCGCGTCATGTCCTTCCGCCATCGAATGCACCTTCCAGGTCATCACGAACAGCTTCTCCGTCACGATCACTATCGCCACCTCTGCGTTCAGCACTCTCAAAATCACCGTCACCCGCTCGCCGAAGACAATTAACGTTCTTCGGCTCGAGAACACCAAGCCCTACAGGCAGCTCCAAATCTGTTCGATGGGCCGATGAGATCCAGGTCTCCGTCATTGCTACTTTTGTCGACAGCCATACATCCGAGAAGGTGGCTGAGGTTGAGATGGACATTGGATTGTCCAGATACGAGAAAGCAATTGATGTGGAGGATTCCACCGACGCGCCCCCAGCATACAATGTGGCCGCAAGTAATGATACCATCCGTGCATCAGAAACGGAGAAGGTTTTGGCGGCGTGATTACTTCTTCTTCACCACGATGCATTGCGAATTGAGCCCTGTTTGGACGTTTGGAGCATCTGTTGGCATGTTGATACCCGATTCTATGTATGACTGGCGATATTGCGGGGATCAAGGCAATGAGTATGATATCTTGTTACGATGTTGAGCACGACAATAGATGGAGAATGATATCATTGAATGATCTTGAGCATGAATCTCATCACGCGTAAAGGAGATCCAAGACGCGTTGCCCGATGGGACCTATATTCTGCTACGGTCCAGCGCGTCAGTCATAGGATGGGTAAAGTGGACAACCAGTCCCATCCCTCACGCACGGGCGACATCGCCACGTAGGCACGGACCCGAGGCACGTTCTACCACCCCTTACTATCCAGTCTTCGTACTTTGCGACAGCGTACTCTGATCCGTGACCAAAAGCCCAGCGATCGAGGCTGACGTGAGCGTAGAAAGCACACCAGAAAACAACGCCGACAAAGCCACCCGCGAGACATCACCCGCTCTCGACGGCGCGATCTGCGACAACACGCCGATCTGCGTACCCAGGGAACCAAAGTTTCCAAACCCTATGAAACACAAATCAGCCAGTACCACCGGTTCAGGTAAGGGAAACGTACCGCAAAGAGCATACGTAGCAATCAACTTCGACCGCGGGCTCATATTGATATACTCAGCCTCGCTAGTAAGACTGTTATACGCGACAAACTCATTGGCAATGACCTTGATGCCGATAAGCTGGGCGACCTGCAGCAAATCGTTTCGTGGCACGCCCAGCAGAAACGCCACAGGATAACAAATGTAACCCAGGATCAACTGTAGCGTGAGATAGGGTTCGCCGTCCTGCGTGATGTTGATATACCTGTTTCACCGTCAGTCCTGCATATCCCAACCAATAAGCCTCTAACTGATATGTGTACTCACCGTCCCCACCACCCAAGCAACCCATTAATCAGTCCGATCAGCGCAATGATACAAAGTAGTGTTGCGACAATCATGCCCGCGATCTTGATACCAAGCCAAGCGCCATTCGCAAACGCATGCAGTGCGTTCGTCGCGCGGTGCTCGTCGTCGTCCGGCACAACGCACCGTCCCGAAGTAATAGTCTCCTCGGTCTCCGGGTACCGCATCTTCGACACGGCCAACGACGCCGGGATGGACATGATACATGACGAAACCATGGCCTGGGCATTCAATCCGAGACTGATATACGCCACCAGCACGCTCCCGGAGATCGTAGCGAACCCGCACGTCATGACCTGATGGATCTCGGCGAGCGTCAAGTGCGGCACGAACGGCCTCACCAGCATCGCCGACTCCCCCTGACCGATGAACGGACTTGCTGCGGCGACGACCGCCTCCGCGCCCGATACGCGGAGACTCCAGAAGAAAAACACCGCGAATTTGCCGACAAACCACTGCAAGATGCCAAAGTAGTAGAACAGCTGGACGAGTGACACGAAGAAGATGATTGGGGGCACCACGCCCGTCAGAAACCAACCCAGTTTGGTCACTGATGCTGCTGTCAAGAACTCCGTTCCTTGGTCGGCGAATCCCAGAAGATCCCTCGCTAGGCCTGAGATGAAATTGAAAATGTCGTACCCGGCTTTCGTCCTCAACACGAACACGGCAATAACGAACTGAGTGAGCATCCCACCGATGACCGTGTGCCACCGGATCCTGGAGCGATCGCGCGACGTCGCCCACAAAATCACTATCATGATGGCCAGGCCCAGCAACGAAATGGCGCGGTTGCCGCGCGTATTGTCTTCGGACTCCTCCGACACGAATGTGCCGATAAGGATCGTTGCGAGAGCCACGAGCGCCGCGAGAGGGGTCCGTGTGCGCTCAGGTAGAGCCTGGTACACGCGCACGCCTGTGTGGTTCCAGACGAAGTGCATGGGTCGCGTGACGATGGTGATGGGCGCCCAAAAGAAGATCAGGCGCAAAGTAATGGCGAGGTACAGCAGGAACGGGATCAGCCAGCCGTAGTCGTGTCGGTGCAGGATGAGGCCTGCGATCCACCATCTATACGACAACATATCAAAACCACGAAGCCGAAAACGAGGGGACGAAGTCCGTGGGTGGACGCAATGATGATCACTCACCCTGTGAAAAAAAGCCAGATGAAAAGATGCACAAAAATCTTGTACTTTCCATACAGCCTCGAGACACGGTGAGTGCGGCCTTCGTCCTCGGAGACATTCGTCGCCAAGGGCCCTTCCATCGTTGCTTTCCCTGCCTCCATGGCGACAAAGTCTTTCTCGTCGACCGGTCCGGTCTTTAGATGATGCGTACTGTAGTCTTGGGGTCCCTTGTCGCCGATGTTGGATTTATCGTAAGTGGTGCCCTCCGCGTAGAGGACTTCGTCATGGCGACCGGCCAGTGAAGCCCGATTGTGGTGCATATGATTGTGCTGGTGTTCATGCGAGTAATGCAGCGTCAGGTCCGGGTTCTCGTCGACGCCACTCTGCTTTGAAGGATTATGTCCATGTGCGGGAATGTCATGGTGAGTATGGTCAGGATCTCTACGATCGTCCACCGGATGCGCCGAGGCAATATGATCTTGGTCTGCGGCACTCATTCTGGCTCTTCCTCCCTCCTGACCGGTTGTTCGTCAAGGTACTTGGAGAGCACGGTGGAACGCAAAAACGACAAGCACACGAGCAGGACCGGCACGAAAGCGACAAAAGTGATCAGCAACGACGACATGGTGGGGAAACCAGTTTTTCTTTATAAGACCCGCGGTCAGCTAGGGTTATTACCTTGTCACGCAGACAAATGGAGACTTTGCCCATCTGGACGGGTCTCCGATATGCAGGCGATATGTGTTGTGGACATCTGTGTGGTGTGGAGCAGACTTTTCTTTCCAGAAGCAATATTCGGTGAATGTGTGGTTGGAAGCAAGTGAGCCCTTGATGCCGAACCAGTTGATGTCACCCGCTTCTATACCGCTGACCACTAACACGGGGGTTTGACTGGTTCGTAAAGAGGAGGCCCGCGCCACTGGACTGGCGATCCCACAAAGCTATTTTCCTTAGCCGAGCATCACTGCAACGCCGTTGATATCCTTGATTCCTGTATCTGACTTATCTGTGCAAATATCTGGCTTGATTCGTCGCTTGGGGCATGTCGCGAGATAGGCAGGTCCGTCTGATTCAGTCCTTGGCTGGACCGAAGAAATTGCCAAGTGATAAGGAAAAATAGATATGGTCTTGTCCTGTTCACGCGACTCCTCAGAAGCATCTTGGATGCAACGTTGACCCTGGCCTCGATGGGGCTTATGGGGCATCACAGGCCACCCTTCGAGGTCAATTAGGTAAGTCCACTGTCTGGATATACCCCAGCTGAGAACCCATGCTATTCGGTCAGCTCCGCTTCTTGCACCGCTCTAGAGCTTTGCCCGGACTTGCGGAGTAGTCACTCCCACGATACACTGTACGAAGAATGCGGAAACCAGGACAAGTATACGAACCTCGGCAGGATTGCTTGTCTTTGCAACTGGCATGGTTGCAAGGAAGGGTTCTTTAGACACATGCGACTTTTCCGTATAAAGTCCAGACCGCAGAAGGGAATCATATCAAGATTGCATCTTGCTTGGCCGTCGCGGACTCCCCGAACGCCAAGCTGGTCAGATCATTAAATATATACTCCCCGTCCGAGGCATGCACACCCAATCGTAGGGACAACCTCAAATCAAAGTTCAGTGCTCAAAGACAACCCTTGAAGCGCCTTACTTCCCGCCTTTGGACCATGCGTGCTCAGCATTCCGAATCGTAGGAACACCTCCGAACAGGTGACCAGTATGGAGATGCAGATCAAGACTATGATGATCCATGTGATACGCGACATCTTGTCGTCTGATATGTAGTCCGATAAAACTTCGGCCAAGTCCAGAAAGACACGACATCTCTCATTTAGCATCTGGATCCGAGGCTTGATTTCGAGGTACTCCCGGACCGCATTGTATAGAGGATGTAACGTTGGTTCGCTGTCCCAGATCAGGTTGGGCACATCAAGGACATTCGATGCTAAAGTAGATTGTCAGCCACGAATACGCAACGCTCAGAGAAATACTTACATAGGTTGACTTCGACCCGGCTCTTGAAGAGGCCACCTAGCAACTTGATGACCTCCTCTCGTTTCAGTCCTAGTTCGCCGGTTTTGGCGAGTCGCCCCGGCACATCCTTTGCTTCTTCCATCTGGGAGGCCATCGTTTCCTCGAAGAAGCCCAGCTTCGTGCTTTGCGCTATGGCATGGCTAATGGCCAACTTGATCATGTGATCGCCACTGCGCAAGGTGATCATGTCGTTGTATAGTCGGGGCCGGGAGATTTCATTGTTATACTCGAAATGAAACTCTTCAGTCTCGAAATCTTCTTCGTCCAAGGGCACCACCGTCAGTGAAAGTGGGGTGACATTATTGGTCACCGGATCAGATATCGTCGCAAAAGCGAAATCGGCAAGCACATCTTTTTCTTGTCTCTCGGTAAAATTCCAGAAGACAACAACTCCGTAACTGAAGACGAACATCTCTGCGAAACGGTAGGCATCAACGGGAACACCGGCTGGCCCAGGACTCACGGAACGCTGTGAGTGGTTGCTATCTCTCCTTTGTCCGTTCAATCGAGGCGGGTCAACCTCTGCACTGTTGCGATTCGAGTCGAACCCATCTTCCGCTGGATAACTCCCCCTCACCGAATGTTCTTCTTCCTCTTCGGCGTAGTATGTCTCTCGGTAATCTCTTTGTTCACTGCGCTCAATGGCTTCATCCAGCAGAGTTCCGCCTTTGGTACTCTGGACTGGAGGACTGCTTCGTAGACGATAGCCTTCATTACCTGGTAGTAATGGTAGATGATAAGCACAATATAAGCAATCGTCGTAAAGTTTAGTTCGTGCACCGTGACGTTGCCGGACAAACGTTGCTGTCGATTGCAGCTTGTATGATTGCGCGGTACAGTATGCGGTCACTCTCGGAAGCTCTTTTTCTGTCCGCCTAGCCTTGGGTAGTCTTTCTGCATAACTCTTCACTCCTTCCTTTCCAGGTCTCCGAACGTCTTCGTCGTCCCTTGGTGGCCCTTTGTCGGAATCAAGGCCAAAGTCGCCTTTTTCGTCCTCCTCTTCATCAGCCTCGGGCAGCAGAACTAGTTTTTCAGATGTCTTCGTTGAGCGGGAGGGTATATGCGGGCCGAGATAGCGACCAGTGAGTCTAGGATCGAGGGGTTTGCCAGAGCCGGTTCGAAAGGCTCTTGGGCGTGGTGGCTGTCGCTGCTGCATGGAAGGTGTGTCGGATGTGTATTGAAGGACACTGTCAACGGTAATGATGCGGGAAGGTTGTCTTCTCTGTGGACCAGGTCTTACGATAGAGTCCTGCCGGGCCTGTTTGAATGCGACATCAGCTATGTCGAGCAACATAATGAGCTGCGATCTAGTCAATACTTACCAGTACACTGGGCCCTTTTTTCGCTGTTGAACTTGGGGCCATGGTGACTGGATTGTGCTTGCAACCTCGCAAGCCAGATGGTATCGAGTCAAGGTAGGCACAAGAAGGGATCGACGAGTAAAGATATCGAAAAAGTGCAAGTACCCACTTCTCGCAGATGGATGTTGCTTCGGTTCATGTCCAAGTCGGAGAAGTCGATGATCCACGTGTTCTTCGTCATACTCTTGGCATTGATGGTAGATTAGATTAGATGATCGTCGGCTCTGCAAGGAACCGACCGAGAGCAGTCGCGACTGCGGGGGGATTGACTGATAGCGCCGAACGGAGTACATCGTCTTCCATACGATTCCCTTCACATTCACATACTCGAGTTCCTCTGCCATCTACTAGGTACCTATCTTTACCTATGAGCATCACTTCATCGAACATACCATTTATGTTGATTTCGATATGTTAGCCGGGCGTCGGCGCTTCCTGTTATTCTTTCTTTCGTTCTAGGACTGGTCAGCCTCTATTCGCGGCCTGTCATCCTCTCACTTCTCCCTGTCTACGGACTAGAGTCGACGCATAAAGTACTCAGTCTCTCCAATCATGGACAGATTGCCAGACGGTATCATTTTAGATATCCTCGAGTACCTCGACCCGCACGAATTGATCTCTACCCAAAAGACGTGCACTGCCTTAGCAAGTTCGGCACGTGACAATCGACTATGGAGGGTTAAATGCTTCGAAAAGTCTCCCAGTGCTGCAATGAGACGGCAAGCCGGTACTTTGAATAGTCTGACAAGTGCCTTGCAAGGTCTGACTTTATCAGATCGTCCTGCTATTGCATCCTCGAACACTTCCAGTCACCAACAAGACTTAGAAAGTGTAATGAGAGAAAGTCCCAGAGCCCATGCGGTGAACGAGTGGGATCGTTCATCAAAGGACGAGGATGTTGACTGGTACTCCGAATACAAGGCAAGACACGCACCACTGAGTGCCGAATGGCTCAATGACCAGCCTTCGAAGCACTTGGATATCCACGGCCTTGCAACATTGACCGGTTCCGATCGAGCAGTCGGTTATCTGGATGACGGCAGCGTATGCGTGTGGGACTTTGCCCAAAGTATATCAGGAAAGCGAAAGTTCCGACAACTCGGACGAAGCAAACCGATACTCTTTAACGACACCATCCAGGCCGACGAGTCACTGGTAGTAGATTGTGTCAGCACTTTTTCACCACAGCAGAGGGCATTCATGGCTATCGGCAACATCTTGAATGAAGTCGACCTCAACACCCTCCGAGTCGTCTCACAATCGAAATACGCATACCCAATAACTGCCTTATCCCAATGCCCCTCTGCCGATCTGCCACTCACGGTCGGAACACAATGGAGCCTGCACATTCTCGATCCCAGACTTTCACACTCACTCACATCACAAACGGTCACCGAACGTGTCGAGGAGGTCCCCGCCGTCTCGGGCAGTAGAACTGCCATCCTGCCTGACTTTGCCCATAGTCCACAGCTATTTTCGTCCAATTTCGGTCCTTCCGCTCCTTTCTCCGAAGAACCCAGCTGGTCTCCACGCGTATTGAATTTGCACCCATCTCACCACCGGCAAAATCCTCACTGGATGGCATACGCCCGCGTCGAGCCCGGGCCACTATCGATCCTTCACCATGCCGAGAATGAGATCCTACTGGCCGGAAGATTCCCCAGCATCCTCTCCTACGACCGACGATACTTCCCTCAGCTTCAATATGTCATACATTCAGGCGCAAGTCTCTCATCCCTTGCCACCATCCCCCATCCTCCCGCTGGTGCCCCTTCCAGCGTCACCAGCGGCTCCACACTCGTCGCCTGTGGCGAATACCGAGGCCGCGGATCTCTCGAGCTCTACTCGCTTCCCCACATCAAAGCAGGACAGAATCCTGTGGGTCAAGATCCTCTTACAAGCAATAATCCCTCAGACGACGACCTGCTAGATCTTGGCCGTAGCCCCGCCTTGAGCTCAGACGGCTCGCTCTTCAGCTACAAGAACAGACAAGAAGCCGCCCGCTCGAAAGTACTGTCCGTTGCCTCGCACGGAACGAAGATCGTCTTCTCTGACTCTGAAGGCGGACTGAAGTGGATTGAGCGTGACGGCCGCAGCCTCGTTCGTAAGTGGAACATTAATGGTTTTGAGGTTGGGCAAACAGGCGCTTCCGTCAACGGCGATCAAGTCGTACGGAAGATAATACCTCTTGATATCGCCGACAGTGATCGTGGGTGCCGCGGCGATGGGGATCTCCTCGTCTGGACGGGTGAAAAAATCGGGATTGTAACAACGACTCCCAAGTATGTGGACCATGAAGAGCTGGTCAAAGAGCTTGAAAGTGTCGAGAGCGCCGGCGCGAAACAGGAACGGGAAGAAAGGGGAAAGGCTGAGGAGTATTCGAAGATGATGAGGAAGGCACTTGAACGCCAGGCGGATGAGCGCCGATGGATGAGCCAGTTCCGCCTTAGAAGGGGGTATTCCTAGGAGAGCCTCAGTGATCCTTGAATTATTTCAAGCCCGTTATATATATGTAGTTGATATCTAAAATAGATTCGAGATATTACTTGCCGGGTTGCATTTCCTGCTCGATGTCTCGGTGTCACCGTCGAGACAATCAAACCCTGATCAGTACTGCGCTGGCGATATAGGTAGTTGGCCAGGCTATGCTGGACACATTCAGCAGTTGGTGGCGGGGACCTTCGACCGTGCCAGTACAGTAGATGCTACTACTCATGTTATAGTGTAAATACAAAGCATTGGTGTGTCGTATTATCTCTGAGGAAGAATTATGGCAGTAGTGGCTGTGGCGTTCATTTAACTTATGTCATCTTCGACGAAACTCCCCAAAGGGGCATCCGTACCTGCCTGATCGGGTAATATTCTTAGTTTTTCATGATCCAGCAACAACTCTTTGCCATAATCCAGCGAACAGTTTGGATAGTACAGTATCTAGCCATTCCGATGCTTTTGCTCCAGACTGAGAGCATCACGGCCCCACAACGCGGAGTCACTTTCCTCTGTCGCACGATGCCAGGACTGGAGGTTTGGAGAGGAGCAGAAGGGAAACTTGCAGACTGATGTCAGCATTAAACAGTGGTTGAAAGCAGGCTTTAAGAATGGAATGACTTTTGTTTACACATTAGACATTGGAGTATAGTAGAGCCTAGTCGCTCCCTTTTCCGCCGCCATTTCCTGGTATCCAATAAAAGTATTAACAAACGCTACAATAAGAAATACAAATAGTGACCTGCTCTCGTCGGTGCCAATGTGTTGCGTGCCGGCCAACTCAAGCTCGAACTATCTACGAGATAACGTTGTCGTATTGATAGCAGAAAGGACCAGCGGTCGTGCTGATCAACTCCTGGACCTGGATAGGGTTCATCTGGAAGTATCCCCAGTCAGGCTCAGTTGTGTTCAGCGTGACGACCGGGCTGGGTGGGACGTTCAGCGCAGTTCCGGTGCTACCGTCCAAGGTGTTCGCCAACTCGGGGTAGTTGATCTGCCAGCTCGTGTAGACCTTGTCGATCATAGTGTGGAGGGGATACCAGATGGGATCTTGAGCGGAGACGTGAATGCTATCCATCTGTCCGCCAACGCTGAAGTGCGCGCCGGAGTGGATGCCCAAACTGGAACTACCGATGACACCATTCAGAAGATATTCAAACTGGCTGGCATTAGCAGCGTGGGCGGCAGCGACGAGTTCGGCTTCGTTCGTGTAGGTTTGCGAGACGTAGGCGTTCAGATCGCGCATCAGGCAGATGTCGTTGTAGTCGAAGGCACCGTCCGGCAGGGTGCCATTGAAAAGATACGATGGGTCGATGTACTTGATCGGTGCGACCATGTTGGCGAAGGGGCCGGTGGTGACGCAGCCACCACCAGAACCGTGGGGGATTGAGAGTGTTGGGCCGAGTACTATTGGGCCGGTGTTGTTGTACACGCCGTTGCCGGACATGGAGTACTCGGAGCCGTCGAAGATGGGGAACGCCGTTGGGTTGGAGGCAGTCGAGGCGAAGTCCCAGTATGGGAAGGCGCCCTTGTACCCGCAGGTTTCTCGGAGATCACTCTCATACAGCCACAGGAAATACCGATGCCATGTGAGGAAGAAGGCGTCGAGATGGACATGTTGGGTCCGGTTGACGTGGATGGTCGCGTAGTCCATGTATCGGTTGACCGCGACGGGGTACTCGGCATTGTCGATCTGGGAGGGTTGGGCCATCAGGCACTTGACCGCGTCGGTGTAGGCTTTGCGCTCGGCTGGGGCCATCTTGTTGAAGTCAACCCGCGTTCTGATAGTCTCGGAGTTGCATGGTTGTCCCCATTCTTTGCCCTGGCCCCAGTCGGACCATTGGGCACTCGGGTTGCGGGCTTCGTGAGAGCTGAATGGAGCGGCGGAGACAAGAGAGGAAGAGATTAGGGCCGTCGCAGCGACGAACGGCAGAATAGAGTTAAGCATGCTGGGCAAAGTGTGTCAAGCGATTGTATGGTCAATGGGGTGTAATGAAATGTATTGGTCAGGTGCCAGTTAGTGAGTGAGTGTGTATGAACTGATTTGTAGTGAATGAAAAGTGAAATGTACGGCTCAAGGGCGAGACATCATGAGGACTAAATAGCCCCAGTGAGGCTCGATCCTGCTTCGGGACCTGGGGAGGCCTCAGTCAGCGTTGCTCCGCACAGCCTTTGTGGGAAGTAGCCATGCCGTCTGTACGAGGTGGCAGTAGCGGGTGTGTTCGGCCAGACCTCTGTGGGAAACTTCAAATATGGTGTTGTGGTGGCGATGTCACAAGAATTGGAGCTGGCAGCCGTATGACACTTGCATATGTCTGTTCCCATAGCCTGGATAGAGGTTTATTTTTGGGCTACACAGGCACAGACTGGGTGGCTCTCCAGGCTTGGTTTACCAATAGCAGTTCTCTGTGGCGTTCAGGCTGGACACCTGGATCTATCGACTAATCCATTATTGGTTAGTTCCCGCCTATTTGCATCCGACCCCGTGAGGCTGCGCTTATTTCCCCTCATCGCCTTAATAACATCTCTGGGCGCTGCTCATGATTCATCACTGCGACTACTAGGGTGAACCCGGACCTGCAGTATCTTGTACTTGCTGAATGGTTGATTCTCTCCGTCTTTAGTTCTTTCGCTTGGCCATGCTGCGCCCGAGGTTGGCAGAGCATGGGTCGTTCGACTCCTTTGGCTGGCCACTCCTTACTCCAGGATACGTTCAGTATAGTCTTTCCGAAGCCTCGGATATGCTGGACGGGTGGTGACTTGTCAAACCCGGGTAGTGTGCATATGTTGCTTTTCAGCTGTAATGCCACCGACTTTACTCGTCGGTTT
This sequence comes from Exophiala sideris, assembly GCA_000835395.1. NCBI lineage: Eukaryota > Fungi > Ascomycota > Eurotiomycetes > Chaetothyriales > Herpotrichiellaceae > Exophiala > Exophiala sideris. The sequence goes on along the minus strand of KN846952.1, from coordinate 802,202 downwards.
TACCATCCGTTTGCCATATGCCAAGTTATCAGCCGTCTCGGGACGTGCAGTTTAAGAAGTACCTAGTATCTAGAGACGGGATAGGATGTTCAAGCAAGGAGGGTGCGCCTCATTCGACCTTGATGTTTCGTTTTGGGCAATCTGTTTGTCATACATATTATGTGTATGGTGTGCCTGAGTTTTCCTTGCCGTGTTTTCATGTGAGAAAAGCGGGTTGGAATCACAATTGCAGGCAACATGCTGCACTTGGCAACGGTTGCTATCGAGCTGTGAGGGTGTCAGTCTCAGGGAGCTCACTCTTCCGGCCGATCTTCACCTGCTGAGACGAAAAGTGAGTTCCCTAACTATGCGAGCATCCCTCGTCCAATGTACCTAGCCGCCCTTTGAGGGGCAGGTATGATCATGTGCGATTTGTTTTACCGGTCGTGCAGAAAAAGCAGGACAGTGGAGAGTGGCTGGTGGAGAGCATATAGGCCGACATGGGTTACACAGCAGTAAATTCGTAAAATTTCAGGATTGGGTGTAATGCAGCTCATGTCCTCACGCTCCTGCTTTTCATGTCGAGTCACTTCGGTTGTGCTACCTGTCACTGACTTCAGACAGACTGATATCCGGTGTTTCATCATGAACAACCAGCACCCGTCGACTTCATGTGAGTATAGGGTTCGTACTTCCAAAGTCGTAGAAATCATGGACTGGGAGGCCAACCCGCGCCACGTGGTTTGGATGTTGGTAAGGCTGCCTTCCAGCTGCGCCATAAGCTCAACCCGAGGTTAGCCGAAAGGGCAGGGGGTGGACGACAAACAAACAAGAATGGCAAGATTCCCTGCGACAATGCTGACTATGCAGGAAAACAAGACCACCGTGCAATTGAGCCTTGATTTTTCACGGGCAATTTGCACCAGATCTGCTTGCCTACAGGCAACCAGGGACATACCTTCCAAACCCAAACACCCGCATATACGAAATGCAGCACACCATTCAAACATCGAGATGGACACACTCATCGTTAACCATTAAGGTCCAACAGAGCACATAGAGACTCCCATGCTCGGTCCAGACCGGAGCAGAAAGATTGCAAGGTCACTTATAGGCCGGTCTCGGTCATGATCTTCTGTACTGAGTAATTGAGGCGTTACGTGAGCCAATAGTGGCGTCTGGGCTCCAAGAGTCGATTTCTCTGAGGGAAACTTGCATTGTTTGGCCTAGGTACTCTTCCGGATGAGCGAGGTTAGTTCATTCTTCCGGGGTCTTCTCTGATAACATTATACTTGCGTCCTCTGACTTGCTGACAGCCATTACTTCTATCGATTGATCGATCCATGGTGAATTGCTGCTAGGACTTGCTGCTGCCTTGAAACTGTGGCAGTTGGATGTCATGTCGTAATTCGGAAGCTGATGGCTCCAGTTCTGGAAACAGGTTCGCCATAGTCGGTGTTCGTTTGTCGGGGTCGTTGTTCCAGACACCTTGGGACAAACATAGCAAGAGGACAGCATCAATCACCAAATGACCCTGTGAAACCCTTGGTCCATCGACAACGATTAGAACAAGGGACATGTTCTTTGATACAAAGGTGTATCATGACCCATGGCTCAATATATCAGTGGTGAAAGAGCCACAAAGCCGTGCAGTAAGACACTTTTGATAGCCCAGAATGGTGCATTATACCAGCCCTCTGATCTGATCCATGCGATTGTCTCAGCTCAACGGTTATGCGTGCTTAGTTTGCGAGATTTCCATCCTGGAGAAAGCAGTGTCTCATAGATACAAGGAAGTCAGTCAGGGCAGGTGGTCTGCGCATTGGCATGGTTGGCAATTCTCGCTTTGAGAGAAGGAAGCAATAAAGACCTCCCATTAGAAATGAAGTAAATGAAGCAATAATCCCCTCTGTCCCCGCTCCGCATACTCTGCCAGAATCTCAATGGTCTACATGGAGAAGTGAAGATTCCCGAATCGTTGGTTTGACATTCATTTCATGGTCACGTGTTTTGCCAAGCCAAGCTTGTACTCGATCACTACGATTGGCCAGCGACAAAGGGAGCAGCCGATTCTGCGGTCACAACGGCAAGACATCCATCTCTACCAACTTTTTATTGACACTCCTCCTGAAGTGACACTATTGCAACAGAAGATCATCTCAAGGCTTCCGACTCAATGGTCCACTCTTGTCCATCTCTTGCCCTTTCCAAAACTCTCTCACGGCCGTCCACCGTCCTCCAGTGACATGCCGAAACGCGAGGCGGATTCCTACATCACAAAGGAGAACGGTATAACTGCGAATACATCTCAGGGAGAAGACAAGCCCAAGATGTCAACCGCAGCTCAGCTTGCAAAGAGAAAGTACGTCGATATCCTTCCTCCTCGACCGCCTCATTCCTAGCCGTGTTTGTTGTTGTTTTGGGAAAGTGAATGCCATCGAGCCGGTTCGGCGCGCTGTCCCGGTTCCACGGTTGTTTCTTCCCAGATCCAAACAGCCAACATTACCGTTCAACGCCATTTGCGCAATAACGTTAGGGCAGTGACATTAACTTGATGCAGGATTGCTACGCCAAAAGGCAGGCTAGGCGCGAATCGATCTCAACATTCCTTCAACAGCGGCAGCGCAGCCTCAAACCCTTTCGGACAGAGCACCCAGCAACCATCCTTCTCTAACACGAACGGTGGCACGACGTTTGGCGCAAGCCAGTCTTTTCCACAACCTGGACCTGGTACGAATGCCGGCTTCAGCTTTCAACCTCCTTCATCGAGTTCCTTCACCTTCGGCACTACCTCCTCCACCCCTAATCCTTTTGCTTCGGTGAACGGATCCGGGGAAGCGCCCAATAACCAGCAGGACATCTCGATGGAATCACCACAGAAGAAGGCCGCGCTCGGCAATACCTTTGGGGCGACCAATGCTGGAAGCAATATGAATTCCGGGTTCAGCTTTGGGCAGCCAGCACAGCAACAATCAGGTGGAACGTTCAGCTTTGGTACGAAACAAGAAGCGAGTTCTCCTGTCAAAACAAATGGTGAAGGTCTCTTTGGTCGAGCCTCGAAGCCGGAGGAACCTACGGCAACAAGCAACCCGTTTGGTCAACCCTCGCAACCTGCGTTCGGTGGTTTCGGTCAAGCAGCATCTGCGCAGCCACAGAACCAGACATCAGGCTTCAGCTTTGGCCAGGACACAAATACCTCGACTGCTCCGGCGTCTGCTTCCAACTTCGGTTTCGGTACTGAGAGCACGTCAACCGCTCAAACTCCACTTCCTGCTTTCTCCTTTAGTCAGTCCAGTACTCCGCAGCCTGAGGCGCCGAAGTTTAGTTTCGGGCAGAACACGACTTCGCAGGCCCAGGCCAATGGTGCGAGCACTCCCGGTGGTAGTAATCTCTTTGGGTCTGGCAACACCGCGAGCAAGCCACCATCTACGACTTTCTCATTCGGACAAACTCAACAGCCTGAAATTTCCAAGAACCCATTCAGCGGTCTTGGTGCAAGTACGAACGAAGGAACAGAGTCGGCGGAAAGGTCTATTGGTGGTCCTGCGACTTCGCCTCAACCTTTAGCGTCTGAACAGCGCAGCACATCTCCTGAAAAGCCAGCTTCTTCAAGCTCTGAGCAAGACTCGCAACCTGCAGCGAACCCGTTTGCCGGTCTCTTTGCTGGTTCGGCTAGTGGCTCTCCTGCACCCATATCAAAACCAGCTTTCAGCTTTGGCACGGCCTCGGGGGCGGCGCCTGCAGCAACGCCAGCGGACGGGCAGCAGACATCAAAGCAAGCATTCAGCTTTGGCACGACGAGCCAGCCGCCGGCCGTAAATGCAGGCAATACGGACGCAAAGCCTTCGGTCACTCAGCCATCAAATGCCTTTACCTTTGGCGCAAAGACTGCTCAAGCCGAAAATACTGCTACAGGGAAGAAGGCTGTCGAACAGGAGAAGTCACAAAATGAGGAGAATACATCCTCGCCCGCGAAAGCAACGTTCAGTTTTTCCGCGCCTTCCCAGCCTGCCTCGAGCGGAGGACTGTTTTCTCCTGCAAAAACTTCTGCTGTATCAACGGAAAAGTCAAAAGAATTGTTCGGACAGTCATCCAGCGGAGCTGATACGTCTGCGAAGCCTACATTTGGCGGGTTGTTCAAGCCCGTACCTACAGATCGGCAAGAGCAAAGTGGCTCTTCTTCTCTCCTCTTCAAACCTTCGGACAACACATCAGAGTCCAACAAGGCTGCTTCAACCGCGATATCGGCACAAAACACCCCTGTGACCAATCTTTTTGGCACTTCAGAACAGACAAAACCCCAGCAAGCACGCAGCGCAGAGACCACCGCCCCGGCATCGAACTTTGGCACTGCGACTATCAAGAAGCCTTCAGCCGGTGCTGGCGGGCAGGCTACAGGGTCACAGGACAAGGCCATGGAGTCTACACCTGCATCCGAACCATCAAGGAGACAAGTCTACACAAAGGCATCGTCGCTCATCCCTGGCCATCTCGGTGCCGAGCAGTTTCGCGAATATGACCGCAATTACCGTCTACACTCTCTAAATCTAGGTCTGCAACGAAAGATTGCAAGTCTAGATCCTCGTTCCAATGACTTTGACAATATCATCCGCCATTACGTTGCAGCTCGTGACAGCATTGGAGCTTCATTGGGTTTGTTCAAGCGAAACGTTGCAGGGTCTAAACGCAAAGGTGACGACGTTGACGACCACGAGACGGAACCTGCTCATAACAAGCGAACGCGCTCAGAAACTGCCGCACAAGCTCCGCCCTCGCAGTCAAAGCCTGCTCCGGCAGCCTTCGGCGCCGGCTTCCAACCACAGCTGTCAGCTCCGGTTACCGACACTACCATGTCCGATGGCACTACTCGGAGTACTACTTCGTCGCAGGCAACAAAGTTATTCAACAACATGATTCCGAATTCGAGTACGGCTGCTAAAGAAGTACAACCTTCTTCCGGTTTTCAGCCGAGTTCGAACCCTTTTGCTGGACTTACTGCTGGACCGAGTGCAACTCCAAAACCATCTGCATCCTTGAGGGGAGGTAATAGTGATGCCGCCCAGCCTACAGCGTCGTTCCAATTCACACCCGTGCCTTCCACGACACCAACGAAGTCACCTCCGAAGCTGCCAACTTTTGAGGTGCCAAAGTTTGGAGGTGGCAATACGAACTTTATGAGTGCTTTCGGCCAACAAGCGAAAGCAAACGCCAAGAAATTCGAGAAGGATTTGATCGAGAAGCGAAAGGCTGAGGACTTTGACTCTGACGAAGATGATGAAGATGCGTTCAACAAACAGCTTGAGGAAGAGGCACGAGCGAAACGAGCTAAGATTGAAGCTATTGCGCAAGGAGGATTTGCTCCCACTTTCAAGCCAACAAGCGGATCAAGTTCTTCAAAGGAGACGTCCAAACCTGCGGCGGTGTCTGAAACACCAAAGGATGCTCCTGGTTCCAAATTTACCTTTGGCAATTCCTCCTCTACAACATCTTCCTCGAACCCATTCGCTTCGCTTGCCTCGGCAAGCACTAGCGGCGAGCAATCGCAGGGTAGTAGCGATCAAGCTGAAGAACCCAATGAAGATAAAGCTGATGACGAAGAAGGTGAAGAAGATGAAGCCGAAGACGATGATGATCCGGAAGGCGAAGCCTTGGAAGAAAATGATGAGGAGGAAGAGGAGGATGACGATAACGACTTGCAAGCTGCCCTTGACCGAGGAAGAAAGAATGCTAGCGCAGGCAAAAGCCTGTTCGACCGCATCGAGCCAAACCCAAACAACAAGGAAGATGTCACGTCAACTACCGAGGAGAAGGACGAGACTGAGCAGGATGAAACACCCATAATGCAGCAGGCGAAGAATTCCTCTTTCCCACCTGCCATTTGGGGCTCTCATATTGGCAAATCCACACCTGAGACTCCCGCATTCTCGCCAATGACCCCGGCTACTGGTACCTCCAAGTCCTCCTACAAACCATCCACCTTCACATTCACCCCAACACCACCGACCACGTCTTCGTCGCCAACTCCTGGCGCATCCATTTTTGCTGGTGGCCTTGTTAGAGATGGACCGGTGCCGGGCGAAGGTTTATTCGGATCACGCCCAACGACGCCCAGCAATGCAGAGAAATCGAGCAGCAGCCTGTCCAGAGCAGTTCTCGCCTCACCAGCAGGCACCGATAATACTTGGAAGCAAGGGCAAGCAATCTCATTCGGCAATGGTGACGACAAGAAAGATGGACCATCCTTCAAGTTCACTGCTCCTTCACCTGGCGGCTCGTCAGAACAAAAGCCCTTTGGTTCTCTCTTTGGCACGCCTGCGAGCGGGTCAAAGCCCACGGACACTCCGACTCAACTCGGATTCCAGTTTGGAGCACCCGCGTCGAATCCAGCGCCAGGTTTCCTGGGTGCGGTGTCTCACCTGGGAGGTGGCTCAGCTACTAGCTCTGCTGTGTCTTCTCGCGCCACTTCACCAGGACTAACGGATAACGAGTCTGTTGCCACCAACGACACGGAAGAAACAAATGACGACCCGCAGACATCGCTGATGGATTCACGAACAGGAGAAGAGAATGAGACTTGCCTATGGGAAGGCCGTTCGAAAGCTCTCATGTTTGTCACTGCAGAAAGTGCAAAAAACAACAACAAGGTGACTCCCAATGACTGGAACTCTATGGGAGTGGGCCTGATACGCGTTCTCAAAGACAAATCTTCCGGCAAAACTCGCGTTGTTTTTCGAGTCGAGCCGAGCGCATCTATCTTGATCAACTCTCATCTGATCGAGAGCGTCACTTATGAGAATGTCCCTTCGAACAAGAGTGGCGCTGTTAGAGGTGCTCTCTTCTACAAAGGGAACCTTACCCGATGGGTATTCAAGGTCAAAACGCCGGAGATGGGCACACAACTTTCCAAGGCCTTGGAAGATAACAAAAGTGCATGATTAATTTGCTAATGTTTTATTCTACAAATGGGCTTTTCTCGATTTGAGCGGAGCTGGACTTTAGGCGACAAAAGTGGTCAAACCGAACAAAATTCAGCGCAGCAAGGCATTGCATGCTCAGATTGCTGTGTGCAGCACCAGCCTACACATTGCACAGCGAAGGAGTTTGGGCTTTGTTTGACATTTTACGGCATTCGTCTTGCCACCTGTACAGAAGGAAAAGAGGGGTTTTCTTCGTTGTATCATTTACAACACGGTTGGATTGGAGGTTGGCATACGAAGAGGCTCCTTGGGCATATGGGTTGATGGATCAGCATGTGGAAATAACAGCTCGTTCTCTGTGCTGGTGCCGTTTTGGGAATGTCCACGGGTCGGTTGTCAAAAGGATCTGTCTCCTAGTCCTCATTGTGGGCTATGTTGAGCTGCCTTGCGCCGACCGACGCTGTGTTGACTGCCAAACGGCCTGCTGTACAGAGAATTACAGGCACTGAGAATCATGAAGGGCTGAAGGGATGACGGGTTGAGCAGCTTGCAGGCATGGACACCAACAGCGGTGATCTCTGACGAGGTTTCTCTTGGAGCCTTGTCATCGAGCTCCTGTTGGATAATCCGCGACTGCTGCAGGAACAGTTCTCTGTCATCGCCTTCTTCCCTTATAATGACAGGGTGGATGGGTCACATACATCACACAGGGATGGTGTGCGAAGGAGGATATGAATGCATTGATTGTAATCACGGGAGCCATTCTTCGAATGAAATTGTGTTGATAGATGACGAATATACGGATCCTGACTGTGCCTTTTTGTGTTCTTGTTTCTACGACTATGCTCGCTCGATTATTCAACGACGATGGTATAAAGGCACATATGGCAAGCAAAACAGCATTATCAAGCATGATTTCATTTTTTGATTCGTGAATCGCTTTGGCAAGTAAATTGTCGCTTCTGATATTGCGAGCATAGCCTGAGGCAGTATGCTCGACAAATCCGTCCTAGGGTATCTGGCTGTACCGATTCCAAGCATTCTTGCTCTGTGCTGGGACTGCCTGCATCGAGGTTTCATCACCAGCAGACGACCCATTGGTGCGCTGACCGCTCCATTCATTTTGAGTATCGGGAAAAAGGTTTTCGCTCATGCTTTTCGTCCATCACCAAGTCCAAGTTGCAAGATCTACGAGTCCTCAACAACGACAGTCTGCAGACCCTTGGCCTCCTTCTCCTTGACATTCACAGCCTGAACATAGCTGTAAAGCTTCTCCTTGGCGCTCTCCTCGTCGTTACGCTTACGGCTGATGCGCACGCGCAGGCGGAAGGGAACACCCTTGATGCCGGACTCCCACACCTTCTTGTTCAATTGAGGGTCGAGGCGGACGTCCTTGGTTCCCTGTTCGGAGCGTTAGCGACTGTTCTCAACTTTCCCTTCGTGTGCTTCACACGAACACGTAAGGGTTTGGGGAGTATAACATACCATAGCGATGGTCGCAAACTTGCGAATCTCCTTGATAGCGCGGGGCGCTCGCTTCTTGAAAGAAACGCCGTGGATCTTAAAATGTATAATCAGTCTTCCGTCCAAAATGCTTAAGAGATGAGCGGGGATAAGCCATTCGGGTGGACTTCATAAAACTGATTCCCTTCTCTTTTGTGTTTTTCCCATTCTTCGGGACCAGGGTTCTTGGGTATTTCATGAGGCTAAACATACTCGTTTGTGTAGGTGGATGGTGTACTCGCGGGCGACGACATCGGAGATGGCAGAGCGCGACTTCTTGGGAGCCGGCGTCGTCTTTTTGGGCTGAGTCTTGGGGTTGTCTTTGACCATTTTGACGGTTCTGTTCTCGAGTCAGCAAAGTCCCTTTTTCGTGCTTGATGTTGAGCCTGTCGGCGGGATGATGAGGTCTTTACGTACGTGGTGAGAGGACCGGGACAGAGGGAAGGGAAAGTGACGAGTTTGAAGAGACTGCAACTGAGAAGAAGTCGGATTGAACGAAGCACTTTGCGCAGACGGAGAACGAATTCGAGATGTGGGCTAGACCCAAAATGGAAAATCACGCCAAGATTTTGCCTCGATCACGTGACTGGCACTTTTTGAGACCTTAGGACCAGGAGTGGGAGAAGATGACCGTTTGATCATGCAGATAGTGGTGTGGCATATTTTCCTTCTCATTCTCGAACTATATGGCCTTGAACTCGGGCTGCCGTCTCTATCCAGACTCATCTTCAAAGCGTACTTTTCCAGCACTCACATCAGGATAGACGTCAAACCTTCTTTGCGTGTAGATGGGAATGCCCTTCCTTGTCTCCTCAATCTTGTCTCCATCAATATCCGCATACACAATATCCTCCTGCTCCTCGGCCTCAGTCAGAACCTCGGCGTTTGGATTGACAATCATCGAATGTCCGTAGGCATGATATGTTGCTTCCGTGTCTCGAGCAGGACTGCACATAGCCACATAAATCTGATTATCCATTGCTCTGGCGCGAGCTTGTAGTGACCAGTGCATGGGACCAGTCGTAGTGTTGAAGGCTCCCGGATAGACAGACATGAAAGCACCTTTCCTGGCAGCGATCATGGCAAGCTCGGGGAAACGGACATCGTAGCAGATTGCAAGTCCAATCTTACCATATTCTGGCAAATCCACAATAGTGACCTTGTTGCCTGGAGACAGTACGTCGCTCTCCTTGAACTTGATCTTGCCCGGTATATCGATGTCAAACAGGTGTGTCTTGCGATGCGTTGCCAGCAACTTGCCCGTGGGCGAAAACACCAATGAGGTATTGAAGTATTCTTTTGTTTCTGGTACAAACTCAGGTATGCTTCCACCAATCAAATATGTCTTTGTTTCTGCTGCAACTGAAGACAGCATATGCCACGAAGGTGACTTTTCTTGAGATGGAGGTGACGGAAGAATAGTCTCTGCATATTTGGGGAAGTATTGACAGCCGTACGGAGAGTTGAAGCATTCGGGAAGGACGATCATAGAGGCTCCAGCCTTCGCTGCCTCAATCACTTTCGATCGGGCATGGGCTAGGTTTGCTGCCTTGTCACCTCCTGCAAGCACGATCAGTCTACCGCAAAGTCATGGCTCGATTTTGGAACTTACCACTTACCTGACGCAAGCTGGACGAGTGCGAGCTTAAAAGGCTTCTTGAGTAGCCCTGCCATAGTGAAAGTTGGGAAACGAAATGGAATTAGCAAAAGTATAAGCGGACGTAGAGGAGGGATGATAGTTGTTTACATGTTTACGTCGTCGACGCTGCTAGGAAGCGGGATCCGGAGTGACAAGGAATCTGCTCCGACAAGCGGAGTTGCGTCGGTTGATAATGACCCCTCTTCCTAAACTGCTTTATCAATTCTCTTCAATCCTTATGACCCATTCAACCATGATCGGCTGCAAATAGTCCGCATTAACGGTTGATGCTGATCAGTTTGCATATTGAAAGTGATGGCGCTGGCGGCTGGGTGCTGATTGAAGTAATAGAAATTGTCGGTATACAGAAGGCTGACTTCCACATGCATGAGGCCGCTCCAAGCTACAGCTGTTTGATGGAATGAGACGCCCTGACAAAGAGAAACGTGCATCAGCGTTCTTGGAGTGAGGTCCGTTGAGTCGCGGGAAATCATCAATGGTAAGGTGGTCAACGACGATTGAAAGGGTTGACGCCGGGTGGCCAATACTGGTTCTTTTCACGATCATTCACTCATGATATGGTGGTTGATATATAACCAGCCAACATTGATTCTGAGTGATACTGTTTGTTGTCTCTCACTTGCACTTGCCTTGTGAACGGGTCCCTGCTTCACCATTTTCCTCTTGCCTCAAACGTGATAAGCACGTGAACCGCGCCTACCCTCATCAACCCTTCATGGTATCCTTCAGCTCATTGCCTTTCTTTCCTCTTTCTTCATTATCCATTCTTCACCACGACTTGTCGCCCTTTCAGATTAAAAACCAAAATGGTCTCGCTTGAAACCGTGAGTCCTCATAAATCAATATACTCTTTCTCCTCTTGCTGATACTCACCAGACCACCGCTCGTGCGAACTCCATCATGCCTGAAGTGATGTCTCCTACCAAAACTGAGACCAAGTCTCACGAAGCTCCTGCCCAGGTCAACAAGACTGAAGCTGTTGCCATTATCCAAAACACCATCAAGGCCACCGATCCCTCACCAAGCAGCGGTGAAGGCGTGTCCCTTTCTTCCCCACCTGCTCACGCCATTAATAAGCAGGACGGCAATGTCACTTCTCCTGTAGACGGCGTTGATGGTACTACTCCAGTGAAAGTCAAAAATCCTCCAAAGTTCAGTGAGGAGGTCGAGAAAGAGATCCGAACCATGATGAACAACGCCCGAAACATCAAAGACCACAACATGTTCAAGACAGACGAAGATGTCGTCAAGCTGGCCACGTTCACCACAAACTTGATTCAGCTCATGAATGCCGAATACGTTGTGAGTTACTTCCCACCATTTCCTGATCTGCTGGACTCGAACTAGAGCTGATAATTCACCTAGGCCAAGGATGTCATCGTTCGAGCTGTTGCTTACATGCAAGGAGAAGACCACCTCTCGCCCTACCGTGCTCTCAACCAAGCTCACAGAGACCACAGAGCGGCTCGCCGTAACACCAACAGTGGAAAAGGTCCCCGAGGTCTTGTTGACCGCGGAAGCAAGCCACGAACCATCAGCGACGCCGCCAAGTTGGCCCTTGATGATGTCAAGAACGAGTCTGCAATTGTGGATGGACACAACTCCTCTGACGTTGATACTACCAAGGCCATTGCATCTCCATCCAATGCAAGCTCCAATGCAGAATCGACCGGCAATGGCAACGGCTCTGACAAGGAAAATGCTACCGCTAAGAGCTCCGGCCCGCATGCAAGCAAGCCGAAGAAGAAGGGATACTGGAAAGCCCGTCGTGAGGCACGCAAGAAGCATGGTGATGGCAATGGACACAAGAATGGACAAGATCAGCCAAGTGGAGCAGACAATGGTATGGCGGAGGCCAAGGATCATACTGGTGGCGAGACTGGCAAGGACAAGGCTATTGAGCAAACTCCAGGAACAACTCATCAGGAAATTCATGGTGGTGGTGTTGCCGTTCAAGCTTGAATTGTGGCTGTCACTGTTGACTTTCGAAACACACTGAATTTCTGCTGGAGGGACAGCGCATGGCTATGGAAGTTGACAGCAGCTTGAAGCGAAAGAAGAGTGATCCATCATGTTAGACTTGGTAGTTTCGTACCTCAGACGATCCATAGCAGCAACCTGCGCATATGAGCTGAGAGATATGTGAGAGAGGCAATATCATACAATAGACTTTGCTGTTTGAGTTGCCTTCCGGGTTGTTTGTCTCTTCTCGTGCTTCAGCGCCTTGCCAGAGGGGTTCATTGTTGTCGTCATCGTCGCTGTCTGATGCCAAAACAGAAATGACTCCGGAAGACAACCTGGGAGTGGTCACTCAAGACCATAACACCGGCCACTGTCCCCTCCGCCGCACCTACTTCTATTTGAAAGCACGACGTTGACCCAGCCAAACGACGGTGTTCAGCATAGCGGGCGCGTGAGGCACAGGGCCCGGAAGCGAGGAGCTGGACACTTGTCGCCCGTCTTTTCGACCCTTATCGTGATCAGTCCGAGGTCAAGAGTGCTCTCCAGCAGGACAAGCTTCATTGTTCCACGTATGATATGCACCTCCGCCAGGTCCTGGGATTGCTGCGATGAGATCGGCTCTTCTCACGAGGGTGGCTCTCCTCCTTGCGAAGCGTTACTTGGTTTGATCCCAGCCCTGCAGTTCCTCCATCTTCTCAGAGGTTTCTTCTCGTAGTGAAAGGGTCTGCCAATTCGGACGGGTCTCCTTTTTTGCCGCCGAGTTTTTTGTCTGCCCTGAAAAGACTTCCTGCTTGTTTGGTGCATATCAGTGTTGTGTGGCAACGTCTCAGGAGGTGCCGCACTGGTGAAGTCATGTTGCCAACCCTTGGCAAGCGACTATAGCTCAATTGCTGGTTCGAGAGTGCGCAATTCATATTATGGGTCAGAAATGGCCAGTCAAAATCATTGACGCTTCTTTGCTGGGACATTCTCCCTGTCAACTCGTTCGATCAATGGCATGGACGTGAACAAAGATGGCCAAACCAATTCCACCTCATCCTGCCTGCCATCAAGACAATATCGAAGCCAAATACTCCAAGTCAAGTTGAAATACTGAGCAATGCCTGTGAAAACATGCCTATGCAGTCGGGTCAGTGAAACGAAACAACTGATTTTCGGCCGACCAGAACATACCACCACCCATGACCCTCGAGAAATATGCCCCAGGGCAAGCCCATTTGCCGACGCCAACTCCGGAGATGAGAACAAAATGCGGTGTCTAGATTCCAAATCAAGAATCCAAGTCCGACCGAGCCCAACCCAATGGGGATCATTTTAAACCACATGGTATTCAAGATCTCTTGATCGCGGCGTTCTCGCCTGACGCGTTCAACCTCGCTGGCTGCGTTCGCAGGGGCGCGTTTGGCCGTTCGTGATGGTCGTAGACTTTCCTCCATAGAGTATATACTCCGCAGCAGGACGATCGTGGTGATCAAGGCGAAGGCATTCTGATGGAACACAGGATCTTTGATGTACAGGTAATACCCTGTGACAAACACGGCGATACCCGTTGCGAACACACCGACCAATACGCGAGTACGCGTCGATTTGCCATGCGCAAAGATAGCGAAGAACATGACGCAAGTGGTGTATATCATTGAGAGCTCGTCGAGGAGTTGCATGCTATATTTCAGTGTCGTATGGAAGAAGAAACTCCCCAGACCGATGACGAGGTAACTGATGAACCCGAGCAGAAACACTGAGTCGTGGCCATTGCGGATGCAGTTACTGATGCCCTTGTACGCTAGGTACACAAATACCAAATTCGTGAGGGCATTGACGATCTCGGCGGAGTATGTCGTTAGGTAGTAGTCCTGATCAGAATGGTCAGTCTTTCTGGGGTGTAGCACTATGCATGGAGGTTGGGCGGGTAGGTAATAGGAGTAGGCACGTGGGGGTGGGCTAACCTCTTCGCACCAGTTCAGCGTGGCTGTTACGGGACCCCAGTATGGTGGGTATGGGGTCGGGTAGGGGATGTGTGGGAGGGAGAAGGGCATTATGGGCGAGATGGAGGACAGCAGTTGTCCATGAGCAGCAACAGGAGCTTGAGGTAGAAGCTCATGAAGCTTCATTGAGAGAAAGAGACGTTTGTTATTTCGTGGTATGATGGATCCACCTGCATTATGTATGGGCTTGGCAAGCATGTGCCTCCTTGTTATTCTCAGCCTTGTCGACACAGCCTTGCATTAGGCGCATCTGCTGTTTGATCCGTTGAAGCATAAAGACTAGCACAGCACGTCGACTCAGCACTCACTCTGGACCAGATCATAGAAAAATTATGGTCGTTCATGGCCATGAATCAACAGTTGGACGAGATGGAAGTGGGTTGAAGCTGGGGGAGCTGACGAGGCTGAAACTGTAGATTGGACTTTCTGTAGTAATCTAGCCTGCCTCTGAAAAGCTCATTATTGTCACACTTGCCATGGAAGCGCTCTCAGCCCATAATGATGCTAGCCATCAGTCGTCTCACCTGCCGTGCAACCTAGAGTGCGGCATTGGTTCAGATGATATCCGGTTTGGTATCCCTTGAGTTCAGTTCACCGTTCACATATTGTTCAATTTCTCCTCAGCAGCCTTCTTGCCTTCCTCGCTGACGTTGGGATTGTTCATTGCCCTGTTCACAGTCAGTTGACTCGTCACATAGCTAGATGTATTACTGTGTTCAATCTTACGCTTTGTAACCGCGAGCTCGGTTGTTCGGGTCAACTCCATCATCAGCGCTGGGCTTGTTGTCTTCGCCTTCGAACTCGTCGAGAACTTCTTGGGCATGCTGCTTGGCTTCTTCAGAGACGTTGGGGTTGGAGAGAGTCCTAAGAAGGGTTAGAGGTCAGCCTTGTAGAGCAGGAACACCTTTTGCTTACGACTTGTAACCGCGAATTCGATTCTTTGGGTCAACTCCGTCGTCAGTGCTGATCTTGACATCTCCGCCGTTCAACTCGTTGTCGAGAACCTCTTGAGCATGTTGCTTGGCTTCGTCAGAGACGTTTGGGTTGGAGATCGCCCTAGTAAGAAGTCAGAGATCATTTAGTCTTGCGAGTGAGTTGGGTTTGGCGTACACCTTGTATCCTCTCGCCTTGTTGGAGGCTTCTTCAGGAGTGAGGTGGCTGGACATTTTGGTGTTGAGTAGCTTGTAGGTTGATCGAGAGATGTTAGAGTGTTGGGGATATTTTGTGTGTGGTTGGTAAGAATGATGGTTTGAAAGGCTCGCAGAAGATTGATATACGCGAAATTCAGTAAAGTAAGGTCACAGGCAGCGTGTGTTTAACAAAGGCGGTGAAGTGAATTTCAATTATGGCTGATTCTCTTTCACTCTCCACAGTATTGCCTCTGCAATTCACTACCTACCATAGTAACATCATGTAAGGAATTCATGGAACATGAAGCCGTATCGAATCGTACTAGAATCAGAATTTTCACATAGTCAGATGTCCACCCATTAGCAGATTCGTAGCCATTTGAGAAGGCTGTTCTGTCATGAGATGTGAGTGCTCGAAGGACATTCAGTAAACGTCCGAAGTAAGAATGACACGGAGGATGCCGTAGATTCAACTCCGCATTTCGGATTGGACTTCCGGTCATCTGGAGAACTGATCTGCCAGCCTGACATGCCATGGAATCCTCAACTCAGCATCAGCCCATCATATTTTAGGTGAGGGTATTGAAAGAGAGATGAGGTGTGCGATCTGGGTGAAGATGAGGGCGTTGGCAGTTGATATGAGTCCGCAGCCTGCCTGGATCAGGCTACAGATCCCGGCGCCGCTCGTGGAAAGGAAATATTCCCCATAGTGATACCATATTCACGTCATGAACCTTGATCTTCTTTTTTCTATGAGCGCGCATGGTCTCGACCGAGTCCATATCCCCTTTTACACCAATTCGACTTTTGGTACTCAAAAAGCACAAATCCCGATAAATCGACACAGTCTTGTAAACGAGGTCCCTGACACAATCCAAAAAGCAATAATCATGTCTGCAAACGGTGGTGAAGGCGGGGAGTTCAAGCCGATCAAGGAGAAGCAACAACAAGATCTCCCAGGGTACGTGTAGTTCGTATGCCGACCGACGGGGATCTTGACTGACTGTCTTGTCTAGGACTGAGGAGTCGATGAAGCCGACCAGCGAGTCCACGAAACTGGAAGGTTCGGAAGGTTTCGTCGAGTACGCCGCGGCTGGCAAGCTGAAAGGCAAGAAGGCCTTGATCACAGGTGGAGAGTAGGTTCCATCTGCAGAGATCAAGGAGTCATTCGCTCACAGACATTTCTAGCTCTGGCATTGGCCGTGCAGTCGCGATTCTGTTTGCACGTGAAGGTGCAGATGTCTCCATCGTGTACCTGCCAGAGGAGCAGAAAGACGCCGAAGGAACAAAGAAGGCAGTCGAGAAGGAAGGCAAGGAGTGTCTTCTCATCCCTGGCAACTTGATGGACAACAACACTTGCAAAGAAGCAGTTCAGAAGCATGTCGACAAGTAGGTGGTGTCTTCTCCCATCCTCGACCACCTTCAATCTGATCTGTTTCAAGGTTCGAACAACTCAATATCCTTGTCAACAACGCATCGAAGCAAATGATGTGCCAGGATTTCGCAGAGATCGATCTCGATAACGTGGAGAGCACTTTCCGAAGTAACATCCTCCAAATGTTCGCTGTAACCAAGTTCGCTCTGCCGCATATGAAGAAGGGGTCGTCGTATGTGTCCGGCCTCCCTCTCTTGAACATGTCGCTGACTGATCAGGATCATCAACACCACATCCACAGTGGCTTTCCGTGGTTCTGCCGCTATGGTTGACTATTCCTCTTCCAAGGGAGCCATCGTCTCTTTCACCCGGGCGCTAGCGAAGAATCTTACTCCCAAGGGCATTCGAGTCAATGCTGTTGCGCCAGGTCCTGTTCATACTCCACTTCAGCCAGCTTCCAGGCCCGCCGAGCAGATGGAAGGGTTTGGTGAACAGTCGCAGATAGGCAGGCCAGGTCAACCCAGCGAGATTGCGCCGAGCTTTGTCTTCTTGGCTTCGAAGGATAGTGAGCTGTACTATGGTCAAATTCTGATGGCACATCCGCTAGGAGATTGATTGGTCCGTAGTGGGCACAATTGTTTCGTTGAATAACATAAGGTTGTGACATGGGATATAGGACTGGCTAGAGAGTGGCATGGTTACATGCGAGATACAAGTTCATCTGATTGCCCTTCCCGCGGTTGATTTTGTTCGCTTGACATACGCCCGGACGTCTCCACGTAAGATATGCCGCACCAGTCGAGCTTTGAAGGGCGGAAATCTCCAACAATGAAGCGAGACCGCATGTTGAAACCGCTGAAGAGGAGCTAGAATGACGGATTCGTATGCTGGATCGACTCATGTATAGGCAAGACGCTTGATCGCTGCGGCCCGTCGGTTACCATCGCGAATACGAGTTCCTTAGGACGAAACCGTCCCGATCAGGAAATCGCAACCTGGATATCGGTACTTTTGGTTGGGCCGGCGAGTCATCGACCAGCTTTTTTAATGCAAAATCCTTGGGTGGTTGATCAACCTGTCACCGACCTCGGTCAGCTATTGGCGTCGGCAAGGTCGAGTGGAGCTCTGCCGTGCACTCTGGTCCGCTTATTGAAGTGATGCATGTTCATTCGGCGTTTGTGTCTTCTCGAGTTCTGTACTTAAGTGCACCCGTTTCAGCACACCTGGGTGACCAGATAGCCACCCGCACGCTTCTTTCCAGAACCGCGAACAGCCTTCACCGTGACCATGCACGAATGGGAGAAACCGTCTAGATACCGCTTGAACATCCTTCCAACTCGGCTCGGTGACTGGAACGGCGCTACCTCGGAGCTGTTCGGCAAACCACCATCGAAGAGGTCTCTCACGAGCGGTCAAGCCGCCCAGCACTGTGGCCCATAGCATAAGGTCAGGATGCACCTGCCAATACCCAAGCTTATCGCAGTCGTCAATAGTCAGCATCAGCTGCCGGGATGCATTTTCATGAAAAGGAAGAATTGCAGGCAACAGCTCTAGAGACTCGATCAGATGAACTAGTAGTCCCAACCGACACATGGTGTACAACGGATCGCTAGTCGTTTCCGTTGAGAGCGCCTGGTACTGTAGAACCCGTCTGGCAGCGATTACGCTCCACAAGTCCACTCCACAGCCTGGGTTCTGGAGGAACATATCATAATTCTCGAGAATATCATTAGTCCTTTCCATTATCTTCAGGAGTGATCGACCATGCGGTTTATTCCGTAAGAACTGAAATCCCGGAGGGCTCCGGTTGGCTGACTGGCTTTTGCGGAGATGTTGAAATATGTAATTAGGTGAGACGAATATTGGAAAGGTAGGTTTTCTCAGGGTTGAATAGCATTCGACGACATCAATTCTGGTCGTGTAAGCAGCCATCACACTATAGAGGGAAGCATCTTACATAAAGACCATTGCTGCCACGCTTGGTATCGCGATATGTCGGGGCCCACCCTTCATCTTCGTGAGGGACATCAACGCACTGAAATGAGAAGGTTCCCATGGTTTGGTGAAATAGAAATCGTTGTCTCTGTAATGTTCTCTGTCGGTCTTTGCCGGATGGAGATGGTAGGATGGTGGACCATGCATAGTGAGAAGTGCAACAGCAAGCAACAATCCATCAGGGGGTTGGCCATGCAACTGTTCCACCGCTTCACGTACATGTTTTATCGTCTCGTGATAGGACTGGATCCGAATCAGATTGATGGAGGAGTCCCTCGGACCAAGAAAGAACCGATAAGTAGCGCCGGCATAGATGATTGCCTGTAGTAGATACGGCTTGTCCAAGGCACACCTCATCGTGGACAACTTCCAGCGCTCCACTACTGCTGCCTCGCTGGACACTGAGTACACAGGCCACTGGTGAGTCAGGGCTGTCGTTCAGTCAGTCCAAGCCCCACACAGTGCTGTGATGAGCATACCGAATTGTAGCATCATCTGGGCACAGGGAGAGATTCCCTGGATGCAGTATGCATCGAATGGATCTATGCTATCAGCACTCGGAGATGCTCCGAGAACGAGTGCGGTGCTCTCATCATCGGTGATCATTGCTCCACGCCCCGATCTAGTACGGTCGGTTCGCTTCTTTGAAGAGCCCTTGTTGATCGGGGGTGGTGATATTCGTATTTGAGCCTTGTTGTGCTGCAACTGTTCCGAACTGGTCTTCCTCTTTCGATGAGTGAAGAGGGCAGCATGTTGGTGCCGACGGAAGCGTTGCTCATACTGCTCTTCTTCTGACTGCTTCGAAGGAGTCCAGGAAAAGAATGTTATGGTGGGATTGCTGCCAGGTTCCATGGTTTGAAAGTTTGTAGACTTGAGAAAGTTGAGAAATAGCAACCTGAAGGGAGATAGAGTCTCGGACTTCTTGCATTTTGGGACCCCATGAAGACATGCCGCATCGTCGCCTAGCCTTGCCCTGATCCAAGCCTAGGACCCGAGTTGAGGGGTCAAATTTGGCAGATCTGAATCTGGAAACCCGTGGCTGCCTTTTCATGCTGCTGAGGAATGGCGACTGGGGTGCAGATTGCGGCTCTAGTTGTGATTCTGTAGGGTGGAGGGGGCCAGGCAGCTTTTGTTGCTAAGGCCTGCATCAAGAGTCAACCAATCTTACACAAGCGTCATCTACCAATCTTGTACAAGTTCCATCCCGATTGAGCAATCGTTGGGAACCGAAAAGTCTTGTTTTGCTGAAGTCCCGGAGCACTGGTGACCGGGTTCGCTAATCGTCTCGTATTCACGTCTCGGCAAAGCTTGGCATACACTGTATCGACATCCTCGTCCTTTGGAGCTGGCACTCGTAACTTTCCGCGAACGTGCATCGATAGTGGCCCGCGGTGCAGCAGACATGGGTCAGTCGCAATTGTAGGAGGTCACTTGAAAAAGCAACCAGGAGGTTGTCAACGCATAGCAAGGGCCATCCCTGATGATCATGCTGCTATTTGACGTTGGCAACCAACTAAGCATTCATGGGATCGCTCTCGCAAAGTCCCTGGCGACATTGGGCCAATGACCGAGCGCGGCTGAGTCATATCTCGTGCATGATAGGTCCTCACCACTTCTTTGTGTTCCAAAGTAATCCCTCGTCTGTCAAAATAGCGTTACCTGCCCTCAGGAACTCTCCCTGTTCGCGGTCTGGCACTTATAGATCCATTTCAGGTTTTGTGGACAAGGTCTAGCAACCGCATTCGGAACCATCTTCAATTCTAGTGAGGACTCGTCTCCAAGGTGAGATCCAAGGCTCAAACGACCAGGTCACGTTGCTGGTCGCCGAGCTTTACATACTGACTACCCAACGCACCATTTCTGGGACAATGGGGTAGCCCTTACCAGCACCTCGGACACAGAGCCCAGGTCCGGATTCGTCTGCGTCTCGAGACCCTCTTCCGGCTTGACGGGCTGCAGCCACACTCTGCAGACATGTTTAGCGAAGAGAGTGCCGTCCTTCTCTCGAACAATGTTGACCAGCACTGCGATGATGTAATTGTGAGAGTAGTTGCTAGGATACTCCAGGATTAGTGCAGGTCTGTCGACCTGATGCAAAGATTGGCGCCAAAACTTCCATTTCTGCTTTGCTGGGAGAGAATTGTCGATCCCACCATGGTCTCTGACACGATACCATATTCCGTCGATTGGATTGCAGAATCCAGACTCGAGACGCAAGGCAGTATCGTTGCTGGCCGAGATCACCAGCCCAGGATAATTGACATAAAGCCCATTCGCGTCGAAATGTGTAAAATGTTCCTCCGCTCGGGGAAGCGTTGTTTTATGCACGCTGCCGATGAACGTTGTCGGCATCCAGCCACATCCAGCTTCTTCTATCCTTGACCCCTCGAGGAAGACAAAGTAAGATGGTATTTCCTTCCACATTGAGAGAAAAAGTCTCATCCGCTCCACAGGGTCAGACGTCGACAGTAGTGGCTTTCGACTGAGCAACAGCAGGGCGGCAATACAAATAGTTTCATCTTCGACTCTGCTGACCGACCTATACCGCAGTGAATACACCACGTCTAGGAAATCCCTGCTGAAAGACATCGCATCATTACCGCGCCTCGAGAGAATGGGAAATCTGGTCTCCATGGCACTGTTCCGATAGGAGATATCAGTGCAAGACAGCACCAAATCATTGTCCCAGATCTCAGCAGCCGACAAAGCTTCTTCATTAAACTGCCACCAAAGATTGTGGCGACTCGCCAAGAGCGCTTCGTGTAAAGTCCAGACGCGACGGGACCAAGCACAAGTAATGAGTCTGAGTTCCTTTTCGAGAGACGAAGCGCGGACAGACACATCCCGTAGTTCCGCATCCAGGACGAGGACGGTCGAGGCAGTAGAGAATATTTTCATGATGCTGAGGATTGCTCGATTTCTAGGCTCCCAGTGCTCTCGCACCACCGGAACACAAAGGGTGTCGAGCCAAAACGGTACATTGCCGTGGTTGATTCAAGCGTGTGGCCTCGTTTCTGAGAAACTTGATTTACTCGCTGTTGTAGCTCCAAAAGCTGGCAACGCGGAAGGCCATTTGCATCATGGTTCCCAAGCCCATGCGCCCAAACATGAGACAGTGCCACAAAATGTTTAGGCGACTTTGCTATCTTGATCTGCGTGTCAATGTATCAGTATCAGCCCCAGCTTGTGGTCTGAGATTCTTCGAACTGACCGAGACCGCAGAGCTGCCATCGCCGGCAGTCTTTGTGTTTACGGTGACGCACGGAATCATGTCGTCTTCAATGATATTGATAATCTCCGCCACGTCCACAGAGATCACCGGACACGAGCATGCCTTTGAGGTGTGCTGGGATCTGTAAGTCCTTGCATCAATTTGCATCTCGAGGCATTCGTACATGGAGCATCGTGCGTGCTTTGTGGGCATTGTGGCTCGTTTCAATTGTGCAATGTAGAAGAGACCCGTGGAATCAACAAGACGGTGCATCATGCTTCGATCACTTTTGCACCAGCCTAAATGTTCCAGACGTTTCAGTGACAATGTGGCTGGTTCGCAGTACCGGAGCCTCTTGCGCATTCGAGGTTCTTCAAGTCGACGTAGGTCGTCTTCCAGATGGGCCCAGATATTCTTGGCGGCATTCATCAGACTGTCTCCGAGCAGTGCTATAGACTCTGCAATGACAAGCTTCTGCTGCGTTGGCTCATCAGACTGGTACCGGAGTACTGGAAACGATAAAAACTCGTCGACCAGGTCGCCGGCATGATGTAGAAGTTTTAGACTTTTTTCCAAATGTGTCTTCTGTGCCTTGATGGACTCATTCGCCTCTATATCTTGTACCCGTTTCAGATAGTCAGGGAGGCTGATTGTTGTTATCTGGTTGCCCAAGGCTGCGGGCTTGACGAAGTCTTCTTCATCGACTTCGATACCAAAGGTACGCAAGAAGTCACTTGCCAGGCCAAAAAACAGCCAGGCTTGTAGGAATGCTGTCAGCACTTCGTCGACCACTGGCAGACCGTCTTCTCGGAGTAGAAGAGCGGTCACCTGCTTCTCGTCTTCCTGTAATTTCCAGCCAGTCCTCTCCGGAAAGTGCTCGAAGTCTCCGCCGTCAAATCGGCAGAGAGACCCTAGATAAGGAGTAGATTGGTATTGAAATGCAGGATCAGCAACTGGTGCGAGATGTTGCATGTTTGCACACGGAGGATGACATAGTAAAAATGCAAGACAGGAAAGAAAGGTCCCGTGGCTGAGAAGGCGTGGAAATGAGGCTGAAAGAAGGGGTTTAACAAGTACTTCCCTTGAATGGGGCTGCAATCATAACCGACACTCGTGCCCAATGCCCCCGTATGGGAGTTGATCGTCGGCATTTCAAAGAGCCAATGATGTGCGAACGAAATAGGGTACGGTCCCGATATGATAGACGTGGCTCTACCTACTCGATTGTACCACTGCTTGGGCTGCAACACGTGGCGATATTTGCCAACGAATTCGCTTGTGAAAGGAGCGCCCCGTGGTTCGGCTACATCAAGACCATGGAGGTGACAAGGACGTGCTGTAACAAAGCCCGTTGAAGGGAACAAGTCTCACACAATGTACTGGTGAAGTAGGTGTGTGGTAGCGGTGGAAAAAAGAACTTAGGAGAAGGGTTTCAACTACTAGTAGTCGTACTCCGGGTCGGAAGGTGCCAAGCTACTGTAATGTAAACTATGCCTACCTAAGTTTGGTTCCGTAGATCCCCATTAGATAGGTAAGAAACACCCGTCATGATATCTATCCCACTTAGTCTTTAGGTAACCAGCCTCTCGTTTCACCAAAGGAAATGCCAGCCAACATTCAAGTCTCTATTGAACCTGTGCGAAAGTGATTTTTTTCCAACCTGCATGGGTTGGCACCTTGATTCATTGGCAGAAGAGAGATTGAGTGGGGACTAAGTTACCTACCATAAGATGGCGATGAGGACCTGATCGAGCACGCAATTCTCCAAAACCCAGAAATCATACATAAAGTCGGATGGGTCATGGTCGACCCTCAACCTCGCTCCTTCGGCGAGCATGTCGTAAGCGAGGAAACCCCCCTCATCATGCCAAAGCCTGCCGCAGCAGATTCAAAACCGGTATGCAGCGATGCGGTGCCTGCTGCATTCGCAGGGCCCAACACTCGACCGATCCCGTCCAGCCTAGATGAGACCGACTTTGTGACGCTCAGAGAAGATCAAGATCTTCGAAGAGGTCTGCACCAGCGACATATCGGCCTTATCGCTATCGCGGGAGCTATCGTAAGAACCGTTCACTTTCAAGCTCTCCCAGACGTCCGACTCACACATTTCATAGGGCACGGGACTCTTTTTAGGATTAGGTGGTTCGATTCAGACTGCTGGGCCACTCGGCGCATTGCTCGGTTATGCAACCGTCGGCCTCATCGTCTGTGCAGTACAATTCGCACTAGGGGAGGTGACCGCCTTATTTCCCGTCACTGGGAGCTTCGTCAGACACGCTGAGGTGCTCGTCGACCCAGCTCTAGGATTTGCGATTGGGTGAGTTGCGTTGTCCTTGGAGTACACCCAAAGCATCACTGACTCCAGATGATAGGTACAACCTGGTATACGGCAATTGCCTCTCCATTCCGACAGAAATCACTGCGATATGCGTCCTCTTTCAGTATTGGACCGACCTCAACTCCTCCCTATGGATCATGATATTCATCGTGTTGACTGTCATTGTCGGTCTCTCATTCATCGGAATCTATGGCGAAGTTGAATTCTGGTTTGCACTACTCAAGATTGTCTTCATCATTTTTCTCATCCTTCTCGGTCTGGTCATCGACCTGGGTGGGGTCCCCGGTACTTCTCGAATCGGGTTCAGATACTGGATTAATCCAGGTCCTTTCGTCGAATACATTGCGAGCGGGAGCTGGGGTCGCTTTCTGGCTTATTGGGCCGTGATGAGCAATGCGGTCTTCAGTTTCGCCGGCGTCGAAAGCATTGCCATGGCTGCAGCGGAGACAAGAAACCCTAGAGTTGCCGTGCCCAATGCATGCAAGAGAGTGTTTGTTCGAGTCGCAACATTCTACATTCTGGCTGTCCTTATTGTCGGGATGCTCGTTCCCAGTGACGACCCTCGCCTGGATGATGAATCAGGAACAGCAGCACAGAGTCCATTTGTCATTGCGGCGAGTGCTGCCGGGCTCCGCGGTGTGCCATCAGTTGTCAACGCCATTGTCATCACATCAGCTTGGTCGTCCTCAAACCAGGCCTTACTCTCCGGTACACGAGTCTTGTACGGCCTGGCGTTAAAGAAGCAAGCCCCCGCCATATTTCTGAGGACTACTCCCTGGGGTGCGCCCTATGTTTGCGTTCTGTTCTTTTCGGCGTTCATGTTCCTCTCGTTTATGAGCCTGTCAGACGGTGCGTTGACAGTCTTTTGGTGGCTGGTCGACCTTACCGCCTGTGGTGTATTGATATCCTGGATCACGGTTCTGCTGAATCATTGGAGGCTCATACGTGCCATGAAGAAACAAGGCCTATCTTTGTCACGACTTCCGTGGCATAGCAGATTTACTGGTACGTGAAATCTCGCTCATTCTCAGCATGTACTGACAGCAATCCGCAACAGAGTATACAACGCCGGCAGCACTGATTATGTGCGTCATCATTCTCTTCACAGCAGGATTTCCCGTCTTCACAAAGGGCAACTGGTCCGCAAGCAGCTTTGTTTCGTCGTACTTGTAAGTTCGGAATGCACCTTTAAGAACAGCGACATGTTCCGGAGACTAATCTGTCCCAGAGATATCCCTCTTGTTATCACCGCCTTCGTGGCGTGGAAGTTTTATAAACGGACCAGCATCGTTAACTTGTCCGAGATACCATTGGAAGAGGCCCTAGAGCGTGCAGTTGGTGACGTGGAGATTGAGAAAGAACATCCTCTCTGGAGAAAGCTGGTCGGCTTCCTCTGGGACTAGATGGTACGATGGTCGACATCAATCATATTGGACCTCCACGTCGACGAGGCGTCTAGCCAATCTATCTACGGGAGAACAGGGTGGTGAAGTTCCAGGGACCCGAAACTATGAGCCTCCGTGCGAAGTCTGAGCCAACGACGTGATAATGGGCCGCGGCATCACAGCGTCGATCGCTAACAGCAGAAACGAGAGACAAGCGCACAGCGGATAGTATGTCGTTCTCCCAAAGATACAGTCAGCACTCACAGTGTGCTTGACACTGCAACGACCAATGGGCCACCCATACAAGCCGGCCATAACCTGTTCATACATGTTTCCTCCTTGGAGGCAGTTTACGTACTGCACACTCGAGAGTCCAAGCCAATACCACTCTTGTTATCCAATGATCATCACTCAATCACACCATATCCGTTGCACGCACTTCGGTCATTGGTCGGACATCGACGGCGTTGTGGGTGGGAAGATATACCGGTCGAGGTAGCATGGGCATATCGATATAGTCCGGATCCTGCAGCCCGGTATTTGACGATACGACAGAGGAGAGTCGAGCCTGCCTCTCGGTTGACACTGAAGAGGATCGGCGCAAATTTGGCGTTCTCGTCCCGACCGAAGCTGTCGAGCCTAGGAAAGTGTGATCATAGGGCGGCGGTACTTCACCGGTGGTGTTGGTCGGATGCAGAGATTCCTCGTCCTCAAAATATGGACGGGTAGCAGGCTGGTGTTGTCGCAGCCTCCACAAACAAAAGATCTTCCATATGACGATGGCTGAAGGTGGCAGAGAGACAATGACGCCAACTATAGCAATGATTGAGTCTGCAGAAAGAGCCATACTTTCCTGCCGAAGGTATGCAAGGACAGTGAGAGTACCTGATCACGCACGATCGAAACCGTCTCACAGGGTGACCAAAAGCCGACTCGCCCAGAGGGCTTTGCGGCTTATATGCACAATCTTTGTCTCCGCCCTACCTACCAGTATTCCTGTGGATAGGTGAGATTCGAATTATACAGACAGCCCAGAGTCTTGCAATGCCATCAAAGCAAAATGCAAGACAAGTACGCGAATGCTCGCCACAACCACTTGAGGTTTAGTGCATGGACAAGGCAGCAGCGAGTATTTGCTATTGGTAAGATTCA
Organism: Exophiala sideris; assembly: GCA_000835395.1. NCBI lineage: Eukaryota > Fungi > Ascomycota > Eurotiomycetes > Chaetothyriales > Herpotrichiellaceae > Exophiala > Exophiala sideris. Next base: position 775,610 of record KN846952.1, on the reverse strand, counting down.
TCTTTGCGATAGTATCCCGTCAACACCAAGGATGCATTTACCTGCGTTTGGCACCAATTATCATGCGAGTTGGACCCAATTATCTTACATCGCGACCCGTCTACGTCATCCCATTCGAGTGCGGTCATCCTCGATTTTCCCTGCATGGCCCGCGGGTGCATTCTCAACATACTTCGTCTTCCGACGCAACCTTCACACTACCACTGCCTCTTTCTATCCTCGCTACCGCCGCCTTTAAGGCCGAAAAAAGGCTTGAACTAATATTGAACCAAAGAGAAAGAGGAAAGGAACACTCGGAGTCCCTCCCTAATCCCCCGTCCGGCGCCCTGGTTCTCCACTTCGCGCATGCAATTTTCATGAGTCCAGAATTCCAGACTGACCACCAGTCAGGTTATTACATGCATTCCAGGATTTTGCGCAGCATACGAGGTATCTGCGCTCTCTAGCTCGCCACCTTGAATGTACGAGTTTCAAGGAAGTCCAATAAACGATGAGTATTGTTCTCGAGTCCAGCTGTCACGGTTCTCCTGCGTCAATTACGGATATTGTCCGTATTCCGAGGATTCTGAGTGCTCATTGCGCCCTTCTTGAAAGTATCGACGTCGTTCATGAGGCAGACGTTGAGTAGACCGTCCCGATATCAAGCAGAAGCTGCGAGGAATGGCATCTTCTCGTCCGAACATCGATTTCGGGACATAGGCACAGCTAGGGAGCGCAAGAGTGGGCAAATGAGCGACTCGAAACAAACTCTGGAGTATGTAAGACCAGGGGGAAAACCAATCAGACGAATGGGATGGTGCAAAGTGAGATAGGATCTTGTCTTCATAAGAAGCCGAGTTCGAAGAGGAGTAAATCCGCAACAATGAAGCTAAAGGTGGGAGCCACTGTGTGATGTGCTCAATCGCGTCGCCATCATTCAAGTGCGCATGACTAATGTCGAAGAGAAGAAGCGTGTTGATGCTTGATGGTTGTTTGAAGGAAGGGAAGAGGCAAAAGCGTGTAGCAGCTCCTTTTGAATATCGCTTGTCGGAACCTCGAGCCGTGACTCGTGCCCCCTCAGAGGTGGACTCTTGCTAGGAGAGACTGCATTCAGCGGTGGAGTCAAGCGAGGCCAAGTATATATGGTTTGCTCTGCTCATTGAAATACCAAGCACGTCACGCAGCCACAATCTTGCTCTTCCCGAGCTCGGTGAACACCGGCATAACACAACGCTTCCCCTGGGCAAAAGTGCCGTCCAGTCCACGCTCCACTCAAGTCCTCGGCCACCCCAGAGCCTCCCTACGACCCGTCGAAGCCGGATCAAGGTATGGCTTCTCACCAACGCCCGAAGCACGCACACCAACTCGAATCCCGTCAACAAGATGTGTATCCGGCTGTGAAAAAGTCAGCATTCGTTTCCGACACCAGCTCATCCGCAAGGCTGAACAAACTCACCGTCGCAGCATGCAAAGTACATGGATTGCTCCAGATCGCACAAGCCTGCTGTGTCCTATGCATCCTCGCCACACAATCGTGATTTCGAGTAATCAACCTCAAGACATAATCTCGAATGAGTTGGTCTTCGTACGCATAAACATCATTGATCCGGGACACATGCAGGCCGACACCAGCGAAAAGACTCTTCCACCCTGTAACAGGATGAGTGCGAACAACAGGGTGGACCGGCGCGAACTTGTCGCCAACATTAAGGGGTGATCCGCGAGGCGACGTCAGTGGGTATCCGCCTGCGTCAGACGCCGATTTCAGGACTGGCTGTGAGCAAGTCGCGGTCAATGTCTCGAGGAATGCCTGGAACGGTGGGGAGACACGGTCGTATCTAGTTCACCCACGTCAGCAACCGGCCCAAGGACAAGTTCAATCACGAACGCAGCACCGGAAAGAAGGGCTCAAACGTACAACTCATATCCAGACACCCACAGCGTATCGCCGCCCGAGGGCGGTGTGTCTTGCATCCTGAGGAAGCTGAAGTCGGCGGGACATTCTTCGAACAATACTACACACATGTCAGTCAAAGCCACAGCGGCAGCAGAGGGGAGCAAGACGAACAATCACTGTGCCACTCGCGACTCAGATCTTTCGGTTCGCCTGTGCTGTTCGGTCGATCTTTCATCGTTTTGTACAAATTCTTCATGGCCTCCGTGTTGATCACATATCTGTTCGCAGAGAGGTCGGTCAGCCACTCAGTGAGTACGTCCCAGATCACGGCAAGCAATTCAGAAACAATGACTCGCGGAGAGCTCTTCCCTCTCAATCTAAAAGTTTCACCCTTTTGCTGGTCTTTTCGACGTGACAGCCTCGTTCGCATCTCTCTTCCAAACCATCCGCCGCCTCAATTCGACCAAACGCATCCTCCATTCTCCACACAAAAGGGGACGGGGACAGTAACTCACATATTCTCATCCTTCGTCCCATCCTTCATCGGAATATTATCAGGCGCATTAAACAAAGGATGCACATGCAACCCATGTTCCTTCGGTCGTCCCGTCAATTTGCCCAACAAATCCGTAATAGTCTTCTGTTCCGCAACACTCAAATCATCCTGTGGCGCGCGAAAGAACACCACGCCTCGTTCACAAATCGTAATAGCCAAGTCTCGGAGTTGGTCTTCAGAGTTTGGTGCATCGAGCATAGCCTTGAGTTTGGCCTTTGAGTATTCGCGACCAATGATGGGCGTGACATCGACATACTCTAGGTGGTCGATTGAGCCGGAGTTTTTGAGGGGAGAGCGCCGAAGGTTCGTGGACATTGAACCCATTTTTCCGTCTTGTCCTTTGACACTCAGACCTGAAGTATTTTGTGATGCGTGGTGTTTGCCCCACACTGTGGTTGAGTATTAGTAGCCGAGCGGGTGGATGGTAATGGTTCCTTGCCGTATCCAATTCGTTCTCGAAAACGTCGAAAGACTCGCGGAAAGGGTGAAGTCAGCAAGTTTCAGGTCGTCCTCTGTTGTATGTATGTTCGCTCGGCTCACGGCACAGCACCGGCACCAGCGTGAGATGAGGTGTCGTGGGGCTGCCATACATAAAGATTGCGGAGTATTCCCACAATCTTGTTCTTCGATGTGGGGAAGTGTCCACAGATTCATTATCAATTTGGAGTTCATTATGGTTGACCCCATGGGCATCATGGGTAAGGCCTAAGCCGGTCGAATGCCGTTCTTCCGGAGCCTCCTTGAATGAACAACTGCCGTGCTACCAACCCCAACGCGATTCACCGATAGAACAAACAACGCTCAAACGGCACGTTGGAGACGAAGACTTGAAGTTAAGCATTTAGACCGCAGATCTGGGCAGAAAATAGTGTTTGTTACCTCACCCCTTTAGCGGATTCAACCTCGTCCGCCACCCGGCAATGTCAGCGACTCAGCCTTGACCACCTAAATACTCTGGATGCTGTATGTTCATATTCCATTATCGTGCAGTACGAGCACATATCCACCAAGTCAATATTGACTTCTGAACGTACCAAGTACAATAAAACAAACCCATCAAGTAAGTAATCTGCGGCCGTGACACAGTATGTAAAATCATAAAGACGTACTTTGTACAGCTGCCCAATGCAACATCGAAAAAATATACGACGCCTCGCACGACACTCGCCATATCAAACTCCTTGATCAACCTAGACCGTTTAGATCCAGTTCCCCTGCTCAAAACCAAAATTCATGGCCAGAAACTCGTCCCCAAAGCCAAACGCCATGAGTTCATCCGAAGTGAAATCCATGGGACCCAAATCTTGACCAGGCATACCATACGGCATCATGCCTTGATTGTGCATACCCATCTCGGCAACTCCAGGTAGCATCTGAGGTTGACTCATGGGTTGCATCCACTGCTGAGGTGGTTGTTGAATAACTGCTTGTGGTGGAGGACCGGGGCCCATTGCAGCATCCGACAGCATCTGAAGCCCATTCCGTGGCTGTTGTTGATGCGGTTGAGTATTCTGATCCATGCTGGCTCGACTTTGCGTATTCCACCCCAGGCTCGCTGGATCTTGTTGTGGTGGGACAGCTTTATACACGGGTTGCGTACTGCTTCTTCCAGCCGGAGTGCATTGTCTCGAACTGGGATTACTGCCGTTGCTGGTCGGTTCCATTCTCTTCATGTGCCAGCTCTTCAACATGTTGAATATCAGACTGAACTTATGTGCAACCCTGCTCAAACTATTCTCACACGTCCTTGCAAGCATATCAATCATGCGGTCAAGGTAGTACTCAACCTTCAAGTCCTTGGTTTTGAATATTTGAGCGTATTTCGACCCTTTTGCCGAAACAGCAGAGTACAATTTGATCAAAGCAACTGCAGCATACGAGGACCTCACGAAAAACAGTGTCGGTAGAGCCCGAAGCATCTTTAAGTCAATACTCAGAAATGCATCGAAAACATTATGTGCAGAATGGATGCAGGTCGTCAAAGCTTCAATGTGAGCTGGCGTGACATTATCAGGATCTGGAGGCCCTTCGATGGGAGTGGCGTTGAAAGGAGGTCGGAAGTCGTCGATGTTGTGGTTGTGATGCATAGCGATCTCGTGCATGTACAGGTTGATGATGCCTTCGGTGTGTTGCATAATTGGTTTCTTGAGCATCTCGGGCGTGGCAGTATTACGCCATTCCTCTAGTCGCCGCTCGAACGCCTTGAGATGATATTGCGTTTTCTGGTCGGTCAGTGTCAATTGAGACAGGGGATCGTCCATCGAAAACTCCAAGCCAATATCTTCAGCCATGTGCTGTGCATAGACGAGGTGACACAGGGATTTATCCGAAGGCAAAGCATCCGAAGCAGTGTTCAGAATTTCCACGCACTCTTCGGCATATGGACTCCACCGAACAAGTAAGGGACGTCGTAACGACATGGCTGAGCTGGGAAGGAAATTAGACTCAGATCTGACGGGTCTTCAAAACACTTACTTGGAGCACATGTAGTAGCAACCCAACCAGCATCTTCTCGTCTCTGCACTGTTGGGGTCTGATAATGGTCGCTTGTTTTCGTTATAAGGTCGCCACATGTTTGGGCCACCCCGTTTGGCTCTTTTGCCCATTCCCAAATCCATGGCCATGACGGCGGCAATGTGGATAAGCTGGTTGAAATTCAATTCTTCATACTTTTCAGGTGGCTGATAGAAGCACGCGGTGACTTGGATTGCCTGGACCAGCTCGAGTGATTTCTCTCCTCGGAAAATGACTCGGTCTGCAAGGGCTCGGGTGATTTCACTAATCAACTTGGGTTGTATGTCGGGACGGATGGTGCTGGAAGCCACAGCAAGGACGGATAGGAAGAGGACTGGCTTATTCTTGCGGACTTCGTCGGCGTTGGTGCCGGGAGGAAACACTACCAGTGGAAGATGTTCACCCATTTCTGCCATGTAACGTTCGAAGCATTTCCTGGCCGAGTTGAGATCAATGAAACCACGCTCGATCGGATCAACAGATGGCAGATCGTCCGCTTCAGTCTTGACTGTGTTCTCTCGCGAAAAGACAGGCTGATAGTGTGACCCCGGAGCGGCAGGCCTCAGTGATGGTGAGGATGCTTTGTGCAGCTCACCCCCAAAGTAATCGTAATCATTGGCAATTTTCCGCTTAACACCTTGCTGTGTGGTGGAAGGGGACATGCTGGTGACTGGTGGGGGAGGTCCATGCCATTGTTCGCCATAGGGTGGAGGGCGTGCTGGTTGAGCGTGGTGTATGCTAGGGTCAGTCGTAACATCACCCTCACCTCCCCGTGCTGCTAGACTCTGAGTCAAGGCATCGATCTTCTTCTCCAACTCTGCCACGCGACTGTCGGTCTTTTTCTGTCTCTTTCTGCTTGGCGCGGTGACAATACATTGTCTGTTCGCCTTTGCGCATCGCTTACACGAACCTACGGGGTGATTGTCGTCCAGCTCACATTTCACCTTCAACTGTCGACAAGCCTCACATGCCCGCGGTCTCTTGAGATCATTGGGATCGTTGGGATTTCCTGAAGGACTTTGGTTGTCTGGACTCTCTTGCGCTTGGTGATTCGGTGGGTAGTAGTTGGGAGTTTGGATACTCTGGTAGGAGGTATTGGGAGATGGCTGCAAAGGTGAATAGGCAGCAGCTGCGTTGTTCTGGTAGTGCTGGGTTTCGCGAGGTTTGGGAGGACTGCTCAAAGGAGCAGCTCGCAAGGCTGGATCGATGTGATTGTAGGACTCGATGCTCGCCATGACTTCAGTGGCCGGCCGCTGTGGTGGAATGGAGGTGGAGGACGTCGATTGTCGGTGTTGCGGTGATATCCACGCCGTTTGTGCTGGCCGGTGTTCCGACCTCAAAGTCTTATTATTTGGGGGACTTTGTCAACAGCAAGACAATGCGAGCACACAGTCGCGACGGAAGATTGTGAGATGCATCTGCGCGCCTTCTATTCAGTCAAACCTCAGGACAGTGACTGCGCGAACAAGAACCCTGGCGCATGTAGTAAGTGACAGACAACACTGAGTGATGAGTCTAGTCCTCTTCCAAGATGACGGAGGAACAGGCTCTTGGCGGCATGTGTAAGCGACTTCGCTGCCGGCTACTAACTTATGGTTAGCCTGCCACGCCTGCGACGCCCTGCCTTTACCGAAGCTAGGGTCAAGTACCATAGTAATACTCGTATGGTGCTCATTATTCAGGCCTTGACAGGATCATTAAAGTCATCCTTTTCGCCCTTTCTGTCTGGAGGCATTGAGGCTTGGGGTCTGGTCTCTTCCATTTCAGGAGCCGAGCCACTTTAACCATAAGAAGGTTAATTATAGAATTCTGTCAACACGCCTGACGCGAGCAATGGCCGTAAAGACGCGAACACGTCAAATCATGCTAAAGAGATCTATTGTTCATTGTATCAAGTACTTGACAAGCGAGGTGGGAATCTTCATGAAGGGCAATCCTCAACGGTCTAATGCTATGGTAAGTGATCGAGCCCTTGCAAACACTCAGAAACGCCAACAACAGCTCCAAAGATCAGAATCATAACGCGTATGCTGTCCTCATCATCCGGTCGTTCATAATTCGTAATTTCATGCTAGAAGCTTGTGCACCGGGCACTCCGCCTTGCGTCCGAGCCAGTCGACAATGCAGCTCTTGTGGAATTTGCACAGACATTCGAGTCGTGCCAATTCATCCCCAACATCATACTCAACCATGCATATAGAACATTCCGGAGTGCTACCATCCTCGCCAACGCAGTCTTTCTCGGTGGCAATAAATGGTAACATGTGTACCCTTGCTTGAGAAGGACCTCCGCCATTCTCGGCATGTGACAGAGGGTCGCGTGATCTGATACAGTCCATGATGTGAGTCTCTCGAGCCGATTCGTCGCCATCATCACCTCGAGGAGGTAATGCTCGTCGACATATCGGACAAATATCCCGCTCATGGAGACGGGGCCGAGGAGGACCTTCGATGAGGTTTTGCAGAACACGCGGGAATCGTTCATTTCTGGGCTCATGAGACAGGCGTCTTGTCGCATAATCCGCGGGGCTCCCAAGGTTGGAGGCGGCCATAAAGCCTTCGTGAGATTGGTAAGGCTGCATATAGGGTGGGCGTAACAAGCCGGAGCCTGATCGGACTTGTAATGGTGGCAGAGAATCTCTTGAAGGTACAGGTGGAGGGGCAGCTAATGTTCCACGATGTGAAGTCAGCCAGCCCAGATGACTGTCTAGCGCTCGAGGACCACCATGGCCCAGAGAGCTAGAGAGTATCGTCGGCTGATGGCCTGCTTCGTCCCTCGGCGGCATGGCTAGTCTTGAGTCGGGGCCGGGGTTATAGCTCCTTATAGGCTGGCTAGATGTTCGTGAATGTCCCACCTGAACATTTGAAGGCGGTTCTTGTCGTGTTTCACTCCCTGGCGGAGGGTAGTATGGAGGGTTTGGCTGAGGATCAGGGACGCATGGATTACAGAGGCGCACCTTCTCGCCGCCTCCGAGATAAGGACTTGTTACAAATCGAGGTGGAGGAGAAGATAATGGTTGCGGTTCGTCATCGTCTGTATCATCGCCGGTCAGATCAATGGTAGCAAAAGCACGGTCAGGTCGATGCACCGGTGAGACAGCAACGTCCTCGCCAGGAGGCTGTACGATGAATTGTCGAGGAATGGTGATGCGGTGAGGGGAGCAATCGTTGCAAACGACTCGGCCACATTTCCTGCAATGATGTCTCCTGAACATCCATGTGAAGGGCCGTTTGCAGATGGGACATTCGCTAACCTCGGAGTCTGGCTGCCATCGAGGCACGACATAGCGTCTCGAACTGTTAGATGATGTCCTTCGATTCACAGTGCTCCGTCGAGGTGTGGTAGGTTGTTCGGGAGATGAAGACGTCAAGTCCACAACCTCAGGGGACGACTCTGTAGGATCTGAAGCGACCTGCCCGCGGGATTGAGATTGCCCGCCGTCCTGGTGCAGTCTCCGATCATGATAACTGCCACTGTTTGTTCTTGTCCTTCCTTCTTCATAGTTTGTATTTGTCAACCTTCTCTTTCGGTCCATCGCTATAATGCTTCGCCTGCGCTCTTCAGCAGTTTGGTCAGGTGAGGGCCGTGGCAAGGGACGGTCACGCAGGATGGCAGCCAGTGCCTGTCCGCTATGACTCGGTCGTCTTCGCACCAGTGGATTAGGTAGCGGACGGTCGGTCGAGACGTGTGAAGTATGTTCTTCGTCATCGTTGGTTCCGTGGCGATCGTCTGTCGGAATAGTCGTCGTGGCAGCAGTCAAGTTGACACTGCCTTCCGAAGTGTCCGAATCTAGGGAAGACATAGCACTTTGTCAAATGACCCCAGTGAAGTTGCCTTTGCGAGTTAAGATGCGATTGAATCTGCGGATGCGGAAGACGAGCACGCGGGCAAATTGGGGTTGTCACATCATTGTTAGAGACAGTTCACGGAAGGGAGAACCGAAGCGGGAGGGGGTTGCGCCGGAGCATCCGAAGTTCGTTCGAGAAGACTCGGTACGGTTCATAAAGATATTTTACATGATATGACAGATGTTGTCTGATGGCATGAGGCTAGATTCCCGACCACATAATTGTAGAATTGGGGAGTTGGTGGATGATAGCGTTGAATGCCACCACCATGACAAACCGCCCTTGCCCGATAAGTGGTCGATTTGGGATACTAACCAAATACAAAATAAGTAACGGATATGGACGAATCACTTTATGATCGACACATTTTCGAGAGAATTGGATCATCTTCTTCAATGCTATCGCGTGACCAAATCGTAGATCAATCCCCTCGCTTCATTGATTGACTTCGTGCATGTTCAATACGTCTTCGAGGAACACAGTGTCTGCGAACCAAACCTGAAAGAAGTGATACAGCATGGGTTATGTGTGGGACACTATGGGACGCATTACCGACGTCTCCTCGTCCAATTGGTCTGGTTGGTCATAGTTCGATGCGAGGCACCAAAACAATTATGCGAGTGGTCATAACCCAGACACGTGTTGGCTCGTTGTGTTGCGCAATGAATGAACAACAACGAGACCCGTAGGCCGGCCTCGGGAAAGAGAGAGTACTCCTCGCTTATTTATAAAGAATGGGAATTGGTGGGATCCATCATTCTGCTACCGATACAGCCGCATCCTGAAGGCGAGCAAAGTAGCAAAATATACCCCGAAATAGCATCTACTAAGTGTTTCTAGACAGTCACTAAGGGGAGATCGCCACACTTAAAAAGCCTAAGAAGCCTAAAGAGCCTATTACCGTCGGCCAGCATAATTGACATGACAGGTGCATCACGATCACAATAGTGATGATCTTAAAGGCGACATCTAACCATTGGGTCAATCAACACTAGAGGTAGTTCCTGTAGTTGGTCTACGAATACTGTACGACCGCAAGCCAAATAGAGAAAAGAAACCTGCTGGCAGCCGACGATCCCGATCCCTGGGTAAGGACCAAAAAGCGTTTCCCCCCAACCCCAAAACTCACCTTGAAGCGTCTCTAACTCCATTTGTAAGTTGTAAAAAGCACACTAATGCTTCCCTGCGCCCGTCTCGGTCTCCAGGTGTGAGAGTTCTCGCTTCAACCCTTTCATCATCCTCTCTCAATCAGGCATTTCTTCTTCTTCTACTGACCTTCTTCGTCACTCGTTGCTTCGATCGTTTCTTTGGACTTCTTACTACGAGCTTTTTGAAGACGACTTATCACTTTGATTACCAAGCCGGCTCTAAACCATCATCCGCTGTCATTAGTCGCCAATCGCGTGGTGTGAACCTCCTCACGAGAAAAAGATTCCAGATATCGGCATCTGGTCCCTCTGCATTGCTGTGTTCCTACCTGGAGCATACAACCCGTGTCCTGATTGCCGCTGGCAATCGACGTCCTCGACAACATTCAATTGAACAAGACCACTGAAGACGTCACTCCACCTACCGCAAAGGGGACTTTTTGCTGCGGCGTTGTCTCATTCGTTTACCTGACGAGCGAATTCGATTGTCTCCTCGAAACCATGACACACTACTTTTAAGGCACGATTGACGATTAGGAGGAAATACCATAGCACATCAGAGACAATGCGCAGTCAAGATGAAGTATCGGGGACACTCTGGGAGCAGGATGGGAAGAAACACAAGAAGTCTTCCACAAACTGGAAACGATACGTAAGGCTTCAGAACAGCCCGATCGTCGTCATTCTTCTACTGTCACTGTTCTTGACCTCCGTCGCCGAAGCGGCCTACATCGAATTTCAAAATTGCTTGGACAAGAGTATCACCAACTCAAGTCCACGATTACTTCAATTCACCCCGCTCAATGTATCGGCCATCTTCAACACTACATCAACCTATCACAATCTCAACGTCACCGTCTACGGCAACGTCTCTGGAAAGGCGACTGCCCAGACCTACCCATCCCCGAATGACCCGTCATGGAGTAATCCCAATGTTACTTTTGGCAAAATCCCCGACGTGAGCGAGTCCAACAACAAATATACGACTTTGTTCGCTCGATATAACTTTTTAAGTTACACTCCGTGGAGTGCTGATCCAACCAGGTTTTGCGAGTCCGTCGTCCAAGAAGATTGTCCTTTAGCCCCAGCATTTTTCGTCAATGCGAGCGATCTCAGCCAATTGCCCGCATTTTCGGTGGCGCACGATATGGAGTCGAGCTACTCTTTTGCCTCCATTCAAGCTACTCTCCGGATTCAGTCAGGCGACTCCAACGGCCAGTACTACAGCTGTGTCACGGCGACGATCACCCCGGATCTGGGTGGATATCTCAGAGGTCTTTTGCGATTTCTGCCTCTCGCCGTCTTGATCGTGGTCGGCGTCGCAACGGTTGCTGCTTCCATTTGGAGTCCTTGGGGATCGACCGACCTATTCCACTGGACCAGCAATTTTGGCCGTGACGAGGATCTCTTGCGTCTCGTCACGCCTGGTTTTGGTGACTGCCTCCAATACATCCAATTCGTTGTGCTTACTGGCAGTCTAAGCCTCAATTATCCTGGCTTCTATCAACCCGCCGTTAGTCGCGTCAGTTGGTCGTCGCTCATGTTCAACGAAAGCTTTGTCAGTAAGGGAAACGGCACCCAAAGTCTGGTCGACGGAATTTATGAGTATCGAAATGGCACAAAGTATGGACTTGACAATATGAGTCAACTTGTGGGCATGACGTCCGACAGAGATATTTCGGCTGATATGATAGTGTGGCTGGTTGTCCTCGTTGGGGGTGTGACAATCTTGACCCAGCTGGGTTTCGCAGCACGATGGGGATATCGACTATTCGCAAGGGAGTCCGCCGAAGACCTCAGATCGAAGAATGGACCCTTCACGATTGGCAACATCGTGCGCCTCGCTCTCAACTACTTCCTTCTGCCCTGGACCGCTTTGTCCTTCTACCAGCTGCTGATTGCGACTCGCGGACCATCATACTCGGTCGCGTTAGCAGCAGTTTCACTGGTCGCAATCGTTGCCTTCTCTGTGCGGCTCATGCTTTTATTTGTCAGGACGAGGCCACGCTCATTCCTCTTCGATGACCTGCTGACTGTCCTCACATACGGACCATTATACAACACTTATTGCGATGACGCAGCAATTTTCGCTTTGATTCCACTACTCGTCAACTTCCTACGGGGCATCGCCATCGGAGCTGTCCAGCCATCCGGCGTTGCACAGGTCGTTCTCCTTGCTATCTGCGAGTTGGTAATGATTTTAACACTCAACGCTTTTCGGCCCTACCCGTCGGCTACATCAATGAACATCTACCATACATGTTTCGCCGTGATCCGCCTCTTTACGATCCTATTGTCAATCGCCTTTGTTCCGTCACTGGGTGTGGAGTCGGCAACTCGGGGCTGGATAGGATATGCTATCCTTGTTATCCATGCGTGCACGCTTGTTTTCGGGTTCTTTCTCAACGCGGTCCAAACACTGATCGAAGTCATTGCTCGGATGGCTGGTGCAGGAGGGCGTGATCATGACACTGGAGGCGCCACAAGAGGTGGATTGAACAAGGTGTTCGGCATGCGACAGTTGTCCCGTCGGATGCCGCGGGCCAGAGATCAAGCTTCACGCCACAGCATGGCTTCCAATACTGCCATGTTGACCGCTATGGACAGTGATCAGAAGACTCTTCAGATGGCCAAAACTCGATCCCGTAGTGTCTCAGCCGCATCTGGGGCATTGCTGGACAGTGGGATGAGTTCTCACAGGCTGAGTCAGAATCTGGACGGAGCTTTAGGTCAGACAACACCTGATCGATCTAACAGAGCTTCGAGGCGCCTCACCAATAGGTTGAGCGGCAGCACCTCACTAGGTGGTATTGTCGGCCTGCACAAAGCTGAGACAAAAGATCCCTACTACCGACCGCCACGGAGAAATACCATGGATCAATTGTCTGGCAACGATGCACGTCCTGACGTAACAGTCACGGGTAAAACCGTGGTACCGGACGAGAGAATGGTAGACGATGATGCAGGCGAAGGGACATCGACCCCTCTGCAGCTCCAGGAAGAAGGATTCGAGGATGTCGTTATCGAGGGACCAAGGTCCAAAACCGATTATGCCGTAAGAGAGGTCGATTTCTATTATGGTGTTCGTGGTGCAGCGCTGTCAAGCGGAACACGAAAGTTGAAGACTGGCCCAGCTGACCCTACCGGACCGGTCTCGACAGCCAGAGGTTGGTTCAAGGGTATCATTGGAGGCAAGACCAAAGAGAAGACGAAAGGTTTCGAAGTCGTCCGCAGCGCTCGTGCGCCACCACCGGGTTTGTTTCCGCCTACGCCTGAAGTCGCAGTCCAAGAGTCAGAGCCATATCACGACGAGCAACAGCAGGTCGAAAACAGCCGACCTGATCATGAACATCCAAGAGTCGTCTCTCCTGTTTCGCGGAGGGAGGGTGCAAGCGAGGGTGTATATGACGATGTTTCCTCTCTGGAGTACGATGAGGAGGATGAACCTATTAGCCCCATCCCATCACTGCCTCCATCACTTCCCCTTATTGATTCAGTTGGCGGGATTGAGCTGCCAAGCAGGATTGGATCCGAAGTATCACGAAGATCTCGCAACAAAAGGCCTCGGCCAGACGAGCTCGACATTCCAGCTGTACCAGCTATACCACGAAAGAGTTCGCGGAGACAATCAGGCTCGGATACAGAATTCCCAAGAGGGTCAAGAACATCTCTAGCAGGACCCTCCAAGTTTCCGGATCACAAGGGACATACACAGAGCCTAAGTGCCGGTCGCATTCCATTTACCAACACTCAGCCCTCTGCTGCAAGATCGCAGAGATACTCGACCGGAGCTGAGTCGACGACTTCGAGTGTGATACGAGATGGTGAGGAAAACCCGCCTGCTCAGTCGTCCTATATCACTCGGCTTCGACACTCTGGATCGGCGTTGGGTCCAGTACATGGAGCCAATATACGGAACGAGCGGCCTTCAGGTATGGGCTTTGTGCATCAACACAAAACTAGTGACAACATCCATTACAATCCCACAACACCAGAATATGAGGGCAGCACAGCTGAGGTTATGGGCCGACCTGGCTACTAATCTTCTGTGGCTGGATATTGATCAAAGACGACGACTACGAATTTTATTGAAGAGGAGTCTACAACGCATCTCAGCATTTGGTGCTGTCATCGGCAATCAGACTATTCGGAGGAATTTCCTGGAGACAAGGGATATATTTATAATATGTTGATGCATCGAGGTGCTATGGACACGGAAGATTTGAAGCTTTTTCTGTGGGAAACATATATAGCATGGCGTCCAGGTTTTTGTTTGTGTAAGTATTGAGGGAGCATAATGCTGGGATGGTTAGGCAAAAAGTTCGGACACGATGTTGTGTGTGTGAGAAATATGGCTCAGAGTACAGACACAAGATATAAGAGAGGTCGAGAGTCGTTGTTCAATGCAAATATGATGATGGAAGAGTAACCATACACACCAGTCTATCTGGAAACATATTCGTCTAAAGTCCAGGAGTGATTATATCCATACAGTAATACAGTAGCTGACATCTAATCTGGGTATACAATATTCCCGTCCCCGTGCTGGCAAATGCAGCACCGCCAGTCTAACTTTGACATATGCACCAATGCAGACAGGACCCCCCGAGGCCCCATACTGGTTCGCGACGCAATGCCGATACCAACAGCCAGGTCGGACAGCCTTGGTCATATAGATGCTGAGTCCATCCGGGGTATCATCTCGATCTCGACTACCAAATCTTCTCAGGCTCAACAGGGACTTTACTCTCCTGTTTTTCAATATCCAACAATTCCGGCAATGCCTCGACATCAAGGTGCTCGTACACCGTCCCAGCATCCCTTAAACAATCCTCCACAACCTTCATATACCCCAGGACTTTCTCCTCCGTCAGCCGACGACCAACAACCTGCACTGCACAGGGTAGACCCGCCATCTTAACGCTGTCATAATGTTTATACGCGCCGCGCTCGACACCATTCGCCGCGCGGAACGTGTTATTCAGTCGATCCTTATGCGGGTCGACTTTCGTCACGGGGACAATACCCGCCGTATAATCGAGTAGATTCCACAGGAATGTATACCCGCAGCTGGACACGGCGTCGTGCATAGCACCATGGGGCAGTGCGGGCGTAGCGTTTCCAGGACACAATATAAAGTCAAAGTTCTGGGCTGGTCGTTCCCACCAGTCGAACCAGGTTGCGCGGAAAGCTTCACGTTTGGCGACCCATTGCCAATTCTCGGCTGCGGAGAGAGGGTGGAAGTACCGCAGCAAGCTTGCCCAGATGGAGTCGCGCTTGACGTACCGCGTCCACAGGTACCATAGGTACTTGATGGGTTTGGGTAATGACATGTAGAAAGAGATCTGGGCGGCGCCACGGTCGTTCCATTCACCGGTCCGGAAAAAGTATTTGTATGTTTTACCGCCGTCGGTGCAGAGCAGGACCGATGCGATTTGTAGGCCTTGCAGTGGTGTTGCGGTGGATGGGAAGCTCGACGGAGTTATCTCGACGACCTCGTGGCCTGCAGACATTAAGGCGTCGGCTGTAGTGCGTAATGCCCTGGCGATTGCGGGTGAGGGCTGTACTACACCGTCGGTCGTCATGAGGCCAATGCGTAGCTTCTTGTTGGAGGCGGCGTCGTCGTAGAGATCTTGCCGCCAGGGGAGGGGGTGGACTGTGTAATCGACTTCCCATGGCTTCATCTGAATGAACGACTTAGTGAAGTATGTGAGGTCGTCGAGCGTGCGGGCCATTGGCGAGAACACGGATGGGATGCCTTCCTGGCCCGGCATGGATGTGTTCATGCCCATCTTGGGCCAGCGTCCTGTGCTACAGCGCAGGGAATTGATGCCGGACCATGCTGCCGGCGCTCGTACCGAGCCTGCGACATCTGAACCTATTCCTATGCGCGAACCGTTCAGGGCGAGTAAAGCGCCTTCACCGCCTGTGCTTCCGCCAGGAGAGTATCTGGGATTGTGGGGGTTTTTGGCCACGCCCCAGAGGTCATTTGTCGATTCGAAAGACAACAAAGTGATGGGCAGAGCCGTCTTGACGTGTGGGATTGCACCTGCTCGCTTGAGCAGCTTGACCATAATGCCATCTTCTTGGTAGGGTTTAAAAACGTGCCGTGAGTATCCTACTGACACGTCGAAGCCTGCGACGGCGATGGTGTCCTTGAGAGATACTGGGATGCCGGCGAGCGGACCTTGTAAATTCACGTCACCGCTTTTGGCCCATGACTCGGCTTCGGGGAGGAGGAGTTCGGTCACGCAGTTTGTGCGCTCTTGCGCTATGGCAGCGGTCTTGCCGTAGGTGCGGAGGATGTCGACTGGGGAGAGTGTGCCATTGTGTACGTCGCTCACAAGCGAGGCAATGGGTGTATTGAGGATGGACCGTTGTTGGGAGGTCAAGGGTCCTTTGTATGGGTCTGGAAGGGATTCGAAGCGAGCATCACGTTGGCGCTGCTTGATCACGCTGTAGGGAGCATTGGTGATTAGATACTGGATTTCGTATGCTCGTGTGCTTCTGCAGGGCCGGATGCAGTAAATGGGGGCGGAAAACCAACTTACCAGGCTCGACGGTGCTCGAAGTAATCCAGTGGAGGATACATTGCGACGGTTACATGACTGTTGCCTTCGCGTGAGTCCTTTGAAGAATGCAAACAATCAACGAGGCTGTCTGTTCAAGGGAAGAGGAGGGAGAGAGGTCTCTGTACAGTATGTCGTGGCAGATTGATAGATTGCCAATGCCCCCATTATTTTGGGTTGGACATTTCGGTACCTATGCGCGGCTACCAACGAAACAAGAATCCATCAAACATGCTTGTCTTCTTCTTACTCAAACATCTGATAAAGATGCTGACGACGACAACATCTCATTCCTCCTTCATCTAAACGAGGTATAATGCGCTTGCTGATCCTCATATCAAATAGCTAGTAATACATGGCATGGCATGGCATCGCTTTGCCTGCCTTGGCCCAGAATTCCTCTCCCATGGTCGTCACATCATACAAGCGTATCTAGTTGGGCATATCATGACTTGGGTGCGTATATGTTCGAATCCTCATCGTGGCCACCATTGCTGTCCTCCCGGGGCTACAGCGTAAGGTCCTGTCGAAACCACATGTTGAGGCTGAAGGTGGTGGTGAAATTGTTGTTCAACTGCCATAGCATACTCGTTTGGATCGTACATGACTGGCCCCCGTGGCAGCCGGGGCTCCTGAAGCGGGTATGGCCCGGCATATGGTATCGAATAGTTCCACCCTCGCTGCTGCTCTGCTTTGTCTCTCGTCGGCTCGGTTATAGACTGACCATGTGGTTGAATGTTGCCCATTGGGACGTTATGAATGTTCGCTACGGATTGTCTGCGTGACATGGAGACGTTCTCGCCATCCATAATGTGACCAGACACCTGCGACGGCTCCCTGGATGGTTGATCGAAATGCTGGCCTGTAGGAATTGGCGCATTTGCCATAGTTGCCTGCGCGAGCTCTCTCGGCGTGGCCGAATTTCGACGTGATTGTAGACCAGCCTCGGTAATAGGCGACAGGAGGGTCTCCTGGGGCGGTGTCGGAGGCCTATCGGTAGCGACCCTTTGGCTACCATTGAATTTGCGATTGGCGTACTCAGATTGCGCCTCTGTCCGCCAGGTAGCGTTTTGCTGCTGCCTGATGTCAGCGACACTTCGACGGCGCATATACCCATCAGTGTGACTGAATGCTTCGTCCTTGTGGCCTGACTGGTCACCCATAATGGGAGAGCTGACCGGATGATCCGCATGTGCATATGGTTCCGCGATCGTGGTATAGAACTGCGCTTCATGCTGCGGTAGACCTTGATTCGAATTTGTCGGTGTTTGAGCGCCAGAATTAAAAGATCCAGTACCATCCATAGGGACGGCATCGCCTTGGCTCAGGGGGTGCATACCGACATTTCCCATGCCGGCATCATGGCCTCCGTGAGACTCGTTAATGGGTCGTGCTGGCTGCTCTGGCCAAGGCACAGGGCCGTTGTAGAAACCGTCGGATTTCTGCTGAAACCATTGTATAGGCATAGTGCCGATGTCTAGTCCTGGGTCCGGTCCCCAATATAGAGGAGGGTACCATACCAGTGGAGGCCCTACATGCGTGGGGGCAACGCGTTCGCCCTGGGAATAAGAAGGTTGGCCTGGAGGGTAACCAGCATTTGCATACTGATTCTGGACATCTGCATTGAAGGAGGTTGCGGCACTGGTGGTGAAAGAGTGCTGATCGAAGCTTCCCGGCATCGACGAATCATGGAAGGATGCTGATCCCATATCGCTGTACTCCGCCATCGAATGCGCATATGGCTGCCCAGGCCCAGATTGCCAGTGATGCGGATGGGCATGCGAGGCTGTGTCCGGCGCTGCTTGCACTTCGCTGTACCTTGGCCGTTTCTCTGGGCGGGACTCGTCGTGAAACGTAGAAGGATTTGATCGTTTCGCTTTTGAGAGCCCGCCACTTTCAACCGGCGTCGTGACATCGCCGAAATCATTGGACAGTGCCGCTGCCTTTTGACTGTCGACAGACTTCATCGACGTGTCATGGAACTCAGCTTCATCTTTGACCTGGTTGCTGGAATTCCGCGGCGTTTCATTATCCTTGATCGCGGCGAGGATCTCGCTTAAAGTCGAAATTGCCAAAGGGGCAATGGTCGATCTTGATGAGCCTGTAGCATTGTCCTGGAAAATCGTCAAAACTCGCTCTACCCTTGCAATGTCGGCTTCAACTTCGTTTTCTCGACGCAGCCGAGAAATACCCAAGATGACTGAGGCGCAGTATAGTCCAAAGCAACGAGGCCACGAGGAGGTGGCCTTGGCAGGGTCAAGATCATAGATGTAATCGAAAATGTCGGTAACTTGTCGAACTGCCTGCAACAGATCCCTAGGGGTGAACTTCGAACTCGGTTTGCGTGGGAGCCGTGGTCTTCCCCCCTTGTTTGCCTTCTCGTTGATATCGAGGCCTTGCTCAGCAAAAACCGTACGAGCCATGGCACAGTGAAGCAGTACCTCCAGTAACTGGACCTCAAACTGATGATCGGCGATAGCAGTCCACAGCGGTATGTCGGTCAAGTGTTCCTGCTGAAGCGCCGGTAGCTTTGCCTTGTGTTCCTGCAACCACTTTAAATGTAACTTGGACGCCTCCATGCGGTCCTCAAAAGAACCTTCAGCATCGAGTGCCTTTGAGGTGTTGTATTCCAGGATCTTCAGCGCTAGCGATGAGAAGTCCTGTAGATTTTGCCGCAGGGACCTCTCCTCCGCTTGTAGACCTTTCAAGGAAGGTCTCACACCGTCCCGAAACGGGACTGTAACAGGCCGGCGACCAAGTATGAAGCTGAGCTGGCTGTCAAGGTCCATCAGGAGCCACCAGATGCGCCGTCGAGACTCAGCATCTCGGTTACCTGATGCAGCGTTGTCAAAATCCCTATGTGATTCCACTATCATTGTCAGCTGAAAGGTAATTCCCTTCAAGAAAACGGACTTGCTCACAGCCAAGTAATTCAGCCTCGCGCACCAATGTAGGCAATACCGTCCAAGCTTGAATGACATTGCCTGCCTCAAGGAGTTGCCTAGTGGACAGGTACCTCAGATACAGGCGGCGGAGCGGTCGGTATAGCTCCCTTTCAATGTCCGCCGTGACGAAAGAACGTGGTCCGACGGACTTCAATAAAGATGAAGAGTCCGTTAGATCGCCCGGGAGTGGACGCTCTTCTTCCTCAAAGTGAGCTATAAAGAGCTGGCTGGTCTGTAATGGTTCAATGAGCTCCTTCACCCGATCCTGCCTGAAAGGAACCATTCTGAACTATAGAACAATTAGTCGAGGCCAGATTAGCTTGATGCCATGCCGAGCGTACCTCTTCAACACTCCGCGCTAGCGAGAAGTCGCCAAAGAAGGTTTCCGGCGGCTCGAAAAGATGTCGGTCACCATCGCCATCATCGGTTTCACCATCAGAACTCTGGTCGTTTTGACTGGTGCTATTGAAGTCGTCGTTCTGATCTGCGTCGACTGGGCTAGGTTGAAGACGCTACCATGTATGGTCAGTCACGGGAAAGGAGAAACGGCTTGAAGGACGCACATCACCGTCCTCGCCATCTCTTGCGAAAGGACTCTGGTAGTAGCATCGGGGTTTCTGTCGCTTCTTCTGACATGTCAAACAAGGGATGCCGCCAGAGCACTGCAGATACCGTCAGAATGAGTTGCGCAGACATGTAGAATGAATAAATAGTACCCTCGACTTGCTCATGCGACATGGTATACAGGAATTGGCTCGTCTTTTCGCGGTTTTGGAGAGATTACCACCTTGAGACGACCGAGTCGGTGGTGTTGTCATTCTGATGTGCCAATCTCATGGTTTGTGCAACGGTTGGCTTTGTCCGGAGCCGGATATGTACACCAGCCGCAATTCAAATCCAGATGTTTTTGAGAAGCCGCCAGGGTACAATACACAGAGGCACAGTGCCTATTCAACGACAAAAATGGCCGCCGTAAGAAACACAATATAGCCACAGATCGTATAGACGTTAATGATGAACCGGACCATGCGCAAAAAAGCCACAGTGCATCAAACTCTTATCCTCCTTAGAAATCGTTAAAGGTGAAGCCGCGATCGTAGTGAAGACAAATCGCAAGATGTCGTAGCAAATGTGGGCAACGTAATAAGGTCCGTTGGTGGCAAGAATGTGAGATGAGTATCGGCGTAGTTTGACAGCCAGATGCACGAAATAAGTGCTTCATCGGTCCAAATGGCATGAAGATGCCAATTCAAGGTGGAGGAACAAGTTGGTGGAGAGGCTTGATTTGGCATTTTAGCGTTGGTGTCTAAAGCTGACCAGGATAGTTGTTGGCCAAGCGTACCAATCGGGAATGCGCTTCATCTGAATCTGTTCCTGCGGGACAGAGCGAAAACAGTAGAGCAGAAAGGCCTCAAGGGAGGCTTGCAAAGGGGGGCTCTTGGGGCTCTTGGAAGGCATAGGTAGGCGAGGACTGGACAACACAAACCCCACTGCCGCAGCTATCCGTGACGCCAATCGAACTAAGCATGTCCATTCAGATCGGTCGCATGCTCCACGACGTCTGAGTCGTCGAAAGGGTAACAGGATGACCTGAGGCCCAGAGGGCAGCTTTAGCCACGAAGTACATGACCTGAGACGATGGAAGTCTATTCGGGGCCATATCTTGCGCCCCAAGAAGCGCCTGGTCAACTAGGGTTGACTGGTTGAATTTGGACAGTTGTACGGTGTACGTTTGCCACAGATCTGTGCTTTAAAAACTGGGCTGAATTCCATCATATCGACCGGGGTGGCCAGCCAGCTAAGCGAAAATACGGCAATCGGTCCCCCGGAAATTATAGATCATAACGCGACGACCAGGATTCAAACACCTGCTGCAAGGATCATTTGAAAATGAACAGATCTTGCGCGTGTGCATCTCCACGGGTCGAGTTCGATGCTGGCAGGCCACGAGTCTTCATCGTGCACATCGTGTCAATCCTTAGAGATCATGGCCTCATGAGGCCAAAGTAAGGCAGTTGCAGGTAAATCGTTGCAAATGAATCAGTTTCAGTGGTTGCTCTGGGGTCGATCGTTCCAAATACCTAAGCCAGAAGGGTCTCGACTGGAAATGAGGTCGATGCTGCAGGGCGGGGTTCGACAAGGATAGAGCGTTTGTTCGTGACAGGCCGGAAACTATTTTTCGAAGCAAAGATAGACGAGATCGAGTCAGATCTTGCCTTGCGGGCTCTGCAAGTGCCACCCGTGCCAACAAAGCGGACTGTGGTTGAGATCGTAGACTGACTAACAACATTTAAGTGCGCCCAAGCCACTTTAGGTCCAAGGATTGAGTCCCCAGCCTTGACCAGTCATCTTGGGTTCGCAGCGACGCCAGGGATGCTGGGAGGGTTTGCGGGGACCTGAAAAAATGCGACTATATGCGCCAGTTCAGGGCTCTCCGACACTGACAGGGCGCCGGCCTTGGGCTTTGCAGCTGTCAAATAACAGTGACATGATGGAACAGCGCAATCAAATCCTTGTTCTGGCTCTTCTTGCAGAATCGTTCCCCTTGTGCCTTTCACTGCTGATGAGGAGAGCCTGCAAAAGAGGGGGGCCTCTGGAACAACGTTAAGAGGACCGAGAAGGAAGGCACGTCCCTAATCGTTCCCTTAACCTAAGCAGGCCACCCTTTCACGCCCAATTGAGGATAGAGACTCGCTTAGCTAGCGGCGCCCAGGCGGAAACGGTTGACGTTTGCTAGGGCCTTGCGGTAGGCTTAAGATGCCTACACAGTAGCTCGTCCGGTCAGGTGTGAGTCCCGGAGATATCACGCACCAGTAATCACAATGGGTCGCAGTTATGTGACAACATCTGCGCAGAATGGACGAAATGGGCCTCCCACAGTCTGCCACACGCTGAAACAAAATCCATGCACAGTACTAGTGGTGGTAGCTGTCAATGACCTCGACCAATGTGCATTGGGAAATCGTGGTTAGCAGGCAAACTTTTTCATGCACACAATCGTTTCGAATTCGCTCGCCCACTCCGGCATGCCCGGGCTGGATGCCAGGGGCTTGTTCCCCCCGGTAGAAAAGAATGACTTGGCGTCCCAGAGGTGTGGTCGGGTGTACGTACAAGAAACGACAACCCCTGCTTGTCTCACGGGAAATGAGGCTAGCATCACACATATGAGATCGGCCCCCAACCTGCATCACAACAGTCACAGAAGGCCCCTCGAATCCAGCAACAATGTGCGCGTTTGCAACAGGGACAGGTCATGTAGGCTGTAGTTTTGAACAGACCGGCTCTGGGTTGTACTTTGTAGGTTTGTGGCGTCAACTTAAGAACATTAATGAGCAAACTGCATAGTGCACGGACTTGTTTGTATCGTATGCGTAGGCTTTAGGGCTCGCAACGGAGACTCGGAATGGGCCGCCTAACGCTCGCACTGCTGTGTAAATCTCAGGGATCACATCAGTCAGTCCAGAGGTACGGCAATTCCTTTTCCTGTTCGTATGATAAACTTCTGGACAAAACGACACATATAGTGTTTCATGAAAAGTGTTTGCTGCTTCATGAAGGTCGTCAGCCTCTGCATGAGGTCTTCTCGCATCACCATGCATTGCGAAACCCCCTAGATGACCGTCAGAAACGTCATCGTCCCAGGCCACATACGGATGTACGGCAAATGTTTGCGCTGAGAGGGGGAGCCCAAACTTCTGTCAGGTAATGCATATTTGTCACGGGAGCCAGATCCCCCCGACTAGCGGCTTAGCTGGCTGAACCAAGTCATCCACTCAAGGACGAGTGTTGACGAGGCAAGTATAAGCCCGGTTGACGTACCTCTATATGTATCGACTGCAGTAGTAGATTTTGGTGCCGGTAGAGCCTTCCGAATATCCCTGCTCCTGGTGCTGTGCAAACTGAAAGGCTAAGATTGGATTTCCGTTCCGGGTACGTGAGTAAATTGTGAAGAAGTTGATGGTTTCGATTGAGATACACGAAGCTGCAATCTGTCTGACCAGGAAAAGCTATAACAAACCAAAGCCGAGCTCATGAAGGCCAGCCATCTGTCCAGGCACCTATTGGCCTTCTGTCCAGGCACCTAGTAAGGAGAGTACATTTTCAGATCATCATGACGATGCGTTCCCTTGAGTACCAGAATAACCGATAGCACAGATAGGATCTGTGAAGTTGGCTTTAACGCTGGGAGGCCCGACTGCCTTGCAAAAGACACTCCCTTGAGCCACGTCCACCAATTCAATTTTGACAGGCACATATGAAGCGTGGGTCGCGCTTTTCTCCCAGCCTTCTGGAGTCTCCAACAGTCTGGCCGGCGCATTGAACGGCAGAAGACGTCCAGTTAGGCCAGTGTCGCCATCACGTAGAATAGTCTCACTTCGCTTCTGGATTCTTAGATCCCAAGTCTCCGGTAGCGGTGCTTCTTTGAAGTGGAAAGCACGGAAGAGCGCGCGCAGGAGCCATGTGCGCCTGTCCGTTGATTCAGCTTCTAGCACGCCTCGTCGTTGCCTGAATTCTTGCTGGACGATGTAATCGTCCATCATTTCTTTCGTGAAAGGCAGCTCGATACTGTCCGCACGCATCCCGGGCGAAATAAGATTTTGCGCTTCAGCTCGCAAGTATGCGTCCACTTGCCAGTGTGCGAGCACATCTGTGCATCGTCGGATTGGGCTTGTGCACCGCAAATATGCCGTGCTATCCAGATAGACGTGCGGTAACGGTTCAGAGGAATTCTGCTGAAGGGGAAATCGCTTTAGTTCGTGCTGTGCCATCTTATTGAGCACAGACAAAGGATAGCCGGGCTGAGTTAATGCACCCTGAAAGCAGGCAGGAATACCTCGAGCGGCAAACCACTTTCCCGCGGACTCGCTCGCCAGGACCATGTTCATACCCGTCAGGGTGTCATCGTTCTCGCGCTCTGAGATAAGGAATGTCTTCTCGTGACGGAGACTGGAGTATTTGATAGCTGGATCGCCCAGGTAATGGTAACTGCGAAATAGACGATTAGGATCATTATCTTGCTCCACATGGTCAACGTGGACAGAAACAGGGTATATGGTGAGTGGGAAGCTGGCATATTCAGGTATCTCGCTGCGTCGTGCTCGGCTGCGAGCCAATAACAGCTTGTGAAGTTTCTGAAGTGTTTGCTGGTGCTTCCGAGCTGCCTCAAGTTGTGCCTCTGGCACTGGCTTTTCCAGATCTATGGTCGTGCCAGCCTTCTGACCGACAATGAGATGAGCCATCTCTGGTTGAGATTGGCCCAATACGGCAGCCACAGCGGCAGGTTCGAGGTTGATAACATTACGAATCATGGTTGGCCGGATCTTGATGTCCTTGACCTCGCCATTTTCTGTCATTAAAGTACTGACGGTGAGTGATGGTGCGCCTGCGCGGAGGCTCATAGCCTGTGCAAATCCTTCTGGAAACATTGGATAATATCTGGGGCCGTAGAGGGTTTGGCCGAGGCGCTCTGCCCTTTTCGAAAAGATGTGGTCCGGGCCTATAAAGGCGCTAGGATGCGCAACATGGACGTGTATCCAGTACGTTCCAGGATGGTCGTTATCAGCTTCAAGGGAATAACCATCATCCCTAATCTGCGTCGACCCGCCATCTACACAGAAGACAGGCATGTCTCCAAGGTCTTGTCGTAGGGAGGCCATTGAATCTTCCAGCAGTCCGTGGTGAGGGTTCTCGGTAAGTCCAAGTTCATCGCATACTCTGTCGGACTCGGCGCAGATATCGTCGACTTCAGAAGCAGCCCTGGCTTCAGGGATTTGGAAGCCGATGTGCTGATAGGCCTGGGTTGCCCACGGAGCAAGCACCCCCATCTCCTGTAAAAGGAGGCTGCCAATTTTGCGTTCAAGTCGTAATTTAGGATATGCGCCAATAGCTCGTAAGATAAGAGAGCCGATTGAATGGTTGCGATTTTTCAGCATAGGCCAGGGTTCACGAACGTAACAGTCCCAAAGAAATTCGAGGATTACCTTGTCCTGCTCGGAAAAGTCTATACCAGTTTCTTTCGTAGCGATCTTGTCGTTTGAAATCGATTGAATCGAGCTGGGTCCAAGAGTGCCCGTCGTGGTGGGAGAACGCAGAGCCCGACTCTTGAGTATCAAACGTCTGGCTTTGTCGACAAACGCGGTTAAGGGGTTCCGTTCGATGTCGTGCGAGACATTTTTCCCAAGTGCAGCCTCAGCAGCGGATTCTTGATACTGTCGCGCCCAGCCACGAACTCTCTCATTGCCCTTTACCAGTCTCCGAGGCAAGAACGTGAAAGCCTCCGCGTCACGGAGGCGAACGACAGGCTGTATGGTGTCCAACTGCTTATCCAGTGCGAGAAACACGGCAACTTGGGCGGCATAGGGCAGTCGATCCTGTCCAAGGCCGAATAGTTTCCGAAAGATATCATCGTAGAGGACGAAGACATACTTATCGTCCTGTGCAATCTGTTCGTAGATGGTGTCCAAGATTGGAAGATTCTCTCGACGGAACTCGTTGATGTCGTCGCGAAGCTTTTCAATGCGCTGTTTCAGATCGGCCGCAGCACCATGAGGCACATCATCAGCGAAGTGCCTGATTACTTTGATAGCTAGGCCGTCCTTAGTCATCTCCAGTGGCTTCACCGGAAGATGCTTCGTTATGGACTGAACCTCCGCTTGAGATGCAAATCCCCGGAAGACTGGGCACACTTCTATGTTGACCTTGTCCTCCATAACCCATCGTCCATCCTCGAGAAGGATTTGACTCTGAAAGCCGACCATGCCCAGATAGACACCGAACTGCGGGCGACCCTTGACCATCTTCGAACGGATGTAAAACAGATCGCCTATACCAAGACGCATGCCCCACGCCCCCTCAGCTTCCCCGTGCTCATCAAGCTCCTCTTCGGGTTCACGTTCATCATATGGTGTCTCTTCGATGAATAAAGACTGTGGTAGTGTAGACAGCCTCGCCGGACTGTTGTACCGTGCTTCGGCATTTTCAGCCTGGTTTCTCTGATTTTGCAGGCTCCATGCTCGAAGGTGATCACGAATGACAGAGTTCTCTGTGGGTTTCTGTTTAAAAGTCGGACTTGGGGGTTCAGGTATAGAGTCGGGCGGCGCAACGGAAGTGGTAGGACTCTGTGATGTTTGTGCTTGGCTTCGTAGTTTGCCCGTCAGGCTCAAAGATCTTGCGCGGTTCGATGGTATACATCGTGCCCTGGCGACGTCGCCTCTGATGGTGCCAGTGGTACTGTCATTCTTTCGTTGCAGGAGAGTCGCGAATTGACGACGCAGGTGGCGATGGCATGCTGGGCAGACATAGAGTGTTTTGTAGGGGTTCAAGGTGCGTATTTGAGTTCCTGACGTCCACATATCTTGAAATGGTCTGGTCTATGCAGGGTAAGATGCGATCGCAGGGACGCCGACTTGATGTGGACAGGACTGATATCGAGAAACTAGATTGGTGAACGTCGCGTCTTGCGTACTTGCGACTGCGGCGTCTCTATCCAAAAATTTCTCCGCATCAAAAAGTCGGACCAAGTTGTTTCTCCAACTGGAGTTTAGTCAGCACTTGACCTCTGAATTGCCTCTTGATTAAACACCGACGTCTTCCCCAGGCTGCGTCACGGGCGGTGAGTCAAAAGGTCACGTCCTCAGTACACCATATCTTGGACACGCATTCTAAATTGTTCTGAACAGATGTTCCAGCAGTCCTCTGACCAGAGATACACCAATAGCTTGCTACTGCCATCATGCCTATGCTCCAGCAGCCCGCGAATCAAATCAAACTAACCAACGTTTCCCTCGTGCGCTACAAGAAGGGCAAGAAACGATTTGAACTTGCATGCTACAAAAACAAACTACTAGAATACCGCTCTGGCACGGAAACAGATCTCGACAACGTCCTGCAAATTCCTACCATTTTCCTCAACGCAACCAAAGGCGAGACTGCACCCAATTCAGAGCTGGTAAAGGCTTGGCCACCTCCTTCGCAAGCCTCGGAGCCGTTGCACGGGGGGAAATCAGGTGGGAAAGGCGGCAAGAAGGGAAAGGGCAAGTCGGCGGACGAAGGCGACCCGGAAAAGTCATGGAAGGACTCTATCATTGAGGAGATCCTGAAGAAAGGAGAGATCCAAGTCAACGCCAACGAGCGGAAAGAGCTACTGGACAGGATGGAAAGAGAAATAGTGGAAGAAGTCGCCCAAAGACTCGTTGACCCTCAGACGAAAAGAGTATACACCACAGGCATGATCAAGAAAGGTTTAGACGTTCTGTCCAAACAAGGCGGGCATGCACCACCGCAAGACTCGCTGGGGCACAGACTAGGCAAGCTAAATCTTGGAGAAGGAGCCAGGAAAGGAGACAAATCCAGCGAAACGAGCGGTCAGGCAACTCCAATGACCGACGACGACAACGACTCCACGGGGACCGCAAAAGCGAAGAAGAGTGATATGCCGATGTGGACGGGTGTAGTGACGACAAAGTCAGTAAAGCAGCAAGCACTGGAGGCTATACGGGCTTTAATTGCCTGGCAACCTATTCCCGTTATGCGAGCCAGGATGAGGCTTCGAATCACATGTCCAACGAACATAGCGAAACAAGCTACGAAGTCGAAAGCCGCCAGCACAGAGGACGATGCGGACGCCGACCAGAGCAAGAGCACAGGGACTATCAAGGACCGAATATTGTCGTACATCGAGCAGATTGAAAGCCAGGAGATTCTTGGAGACGACTGGGAAGTGATCGGCTTCGTCGAACCAGGTGCATTCAAGGCACTGGGAGAGTTGTGTTCCGCCGAAACAAAAGGCAAAGGGAGACTTGAGGTTCTGGATATGGCCGTCACACATACCGACGAATGAAGCTGTTTGGGTCGACGTCCATCCGTCTGATCTTGGTGCTGTTGGCACCCGTGTCTGGTCTATAAAACCAGGACTGTGACCATACGGCGTCCAAAAGAACTACCACACAGCGCCGGAATTGGCGGCTCCCCTACCATGTAGCGGAGAGAGCTGCTTTTCAACTCGTTCAAATCCCGTGCTTCTACAAGGAAGTGCCTCTCGAGCAAGAGAAAATTAACTCGTACACGTCACCACGGCATCTCTTACCAAAATCGCAGACCGCAGTATCTTCCGGCATAATGATGCTCAACGTCGATCAGAGAAGTGATGCTCACGATCTATCGGGTCAAAACACGGAGCAATCACTTCGATCGCGTGATCAAGAGGATGGAACATGTGATGCAGGTTCATGCAGCTAGCTATGTTGCTGCAACGTGGTCTGAAAGGGTCATTCGAGCGAGCATTTGAGCGAGCAAGTTCCGCGAACAGCTGGAGATGGAGTACAGCCATGCAGATAAGAAATTCTATGGCGGGAATGGGTAACAGGTCACAGAAGCACCGAACACATGCTGTAGGTACGAACACATGTGGTGAAGATATTGAGAAAAGGTGTGGTTGATTCAGCCCACCACTCAGGGATCGCATATTCTAGGTATGCTGTGTCCGTATATCATAACCTTGTCCAAACGGTACCGTACCGCGACTCTACCGTATAGAATTGTAGTTTTCTCTAAACCGTGTCAGGATCCATATCCTGCAATGTAGATCCTCCGCCCAGACGTCCAGTCCAGGATCACAAAACTCCAGCTCCAAATGCTAATATGCTTCATCACAAAAAAGGTCCCATCGCAAGGACGTCTTGATAGTCGTGTCCCGTGGTCCAACAACCATGTCAGACCATAGTGTTTAAGTTTTATATATGTTTATACACATGGCGAAAACTGTTTGTCGGTACAGTATAAATTGTCTTCCTCAAGCAATGGCGCGCCGCCGTGTCGGCATCTGATATTCTTCGTGGGCGAAGATTTTGGGCTTTAAAGACGCACGAGTCATAGCTTGCTCGAGCTCCTCGACGGTAAACGGCGTGTCGTGGGCGGTCATCTGCTTGGTGAGGACGATGTCGGGCATATCCATGCCAATGCCACTGTCCACCAGTTTCATATTGCGCTCGGCAGGTGCAGAGGCTACTGCAGTGGTGTGGTTCGATATCGATGCTAGAAAGTTTGTTAGCCATAGGCAAATGCAACGAGAACGAGGAATAAGCATACTGCTTGCAGTCTCGATATCAAGAGCTGTGCTTGCGGAAATGCTCGCAGTGCCTGAGCTGCTGATGCTGCTATCGTTGGCTGCTATCCTCAGATTCGAGCGATGTATGTCGAATGAAGGTCGTCTACTGGGGGCTCGGCTCGTCGCTCTGCTTTGCGCTCGGCTGGCCGCTCGGCTGGCTATCCGGCTCGCTGCCCGACTCTGTGCGTTTGTGCCTCTGGGAGAGAATGTACCGGATAAGGCAGCGGAGCTGCGTTTTTTGGCAAGTGAGAAAGCGTCGGCGAGGGAGAAAGCGGCTAGACTGGCAGCGTGCTCCGGGTCGACTCTGCCTTTGTATTTTGACTTGGGGATTTCATTGGGTTTATAGTATTCGATGTCCGTACGGTCGGTATAGTATTTTTCACCCGTGGGCGAGCAGTCTGGGAAGCTGCTCTTTTTCGCAGAGGAGGAGGAGAATGTCTTCCGTAACTTTATTCGGAGGCCCATCTTGTCGAGGCTCTTGAAGTGTTATCGAATCGTGTTAAGTTTGAGGGCGGAGTTCGTCCGGCGAGGTTCGATATGCAGCATAGAAGACCTGAGGTGGCTTATCTTCGAGGTCGTTCCTTCGTATGGCTGTCGGTGGTTGTTTGCTTCGTCGTTTGTCGTAAGGCAAGGTTGTGTCACATAGGTTTGATGCAGAGAAGAAGACAGGGAGGATTTCACGGAAGGATATCCATCCTAAATCAGAGATATGGGGAACGGGTAGCCACCGGCATATCAGTTCGGTTGCCAACCAGAGACTGGAGAGTGACGAAGCAGTGGACAGATACTCTGGGTCTGGATACAAAAGCAGTGGGGGCCTGGGGACTGTGGACAAACCTGGCGCCGACGTCTGGGATAAGACGGTCGTTGTATGAGTGCAACGCAAGATATGCGTGATTGTGTATCCACTTCCAAACATCATCTTTATCGCAGTCTTCAGAAGTTGTAACATGGAGGATCCATAGGAGGCAAAGAGGTGAACTTGACAGGCCAGAAACAGCAGAAAATAAGCCTGGCACTATCCGGCCATTCCGCCATTGTGCCTCCCATAGGCTCCTTAGCCACTTCTAGGCCTGTGCTCCGGGCGGCGGAGCGCTAAGGAAACCCTGATTGGGCGACCGTCCAACATTCCGGTGGGTTCTTGATCCTCCTATGCTACCTCACTATCCCTATTATTTCAATCTGCTTTCAATTTCTCCGTTCTCCAGTATTGTCCAAATATGCACAGTCACAAATTGGGGTTACGGAGGTGCCAGGGACACCTGCATAAGCAATATATGAGGCATGCAGAACTCACCAGATGGTCAACAGTGATGTACTTTGATTGTCAGGGCGCATGCGATCTGCACCTCATGTCAGTCAAAAGGAACGTGAGTGTCACCTTCTAGAAAACACTCGACCAGGGGTCTCGCCCCGATACTGACTGTGACTGGCTGATTGTAATGGCAGCTTGCATGTTCTTTGCATTGGGGTCGGCCTGGCCGTGCTAAAGCCTAAAGAGCGTGGCATGTTGACCTGTAGGATCACCCTATGGTCAGCGTGCGTACTACACAATCGGGTCATCTCGCGCAACCCCGACCGATGTGCATGAATTCGTAGATAGGCTAAATAAAAGACCCGTCGAGCGCCGTGTTTTCCTGATAAGCGACCCGTGCCCATGTGTACACCTGCCCTTCTGCACCTCCTTTAGCTTCTCGAAACCCGGAAAACACATGCTAGTCCAGTACCCAAAGATAAGGATGAGGTTAACAAAGTCAACAGCCATTCGGTGGTCTATCCTGCTCTAGCCATGCAAGCTGGTAGTGTGCCTTGTAAAAGAAAAGCTCGATAAGGCAACAGAGGCACGAGGCCTCCTTAATACCGGGTGGCAGTGGTGGCAAAGCAGTCCACAGTGGCACGGTCTTGCCATGTCGGCGTTGACTCGGCATCTCTGATCACGTGTAGAACGACGACCAGAATGAGGTCGTCACGTGAGTGACAGAAAGAGGATGTCGTCATTAGATCTACGATCTTGATTCTTCGGTCGTTTGCAAGCCAAATAATTGATGTTGCCGAACGCGTGGAACCAGGTTCGGTCTCACCATTCGGACCTCGTTATATTGCTCCATAAGTAGGGAACAGTATCTTGCGTTGCAGTTTTGGTCAAGGTTTCTCCAGAACGTCGGAAAAGTGGGCAATGATGTGCAGCTTGCCAGCTTTTAGCGAACATATTTCTCGGTTAGTGACACGAAGCTGACCACACATATCAAGGACGGCTGTGTTATGGTAACATATTGGCTTGGGACGATGACTTCATCAATATTACTTCTAAACCTGGAGAACTGACTTGCCAGTGGTCAACTAACCTCAAGAGAGTCAATGCTGATATTTCACACCTTCACTGCTCTACCCAGTAGGTGAAATCGCAGGTATTGGTCGAATGGGCATCATGATCTACCCCATATTGTGTTGTGTGCCTTGTACCATACTTGCATAGTAACCGCAAGATTGACGTACCATTGCACCGAGCTTGTGACCGTACTCCGCAGCTTTGCCCTGATTCCAAGGTCGTTTGGCGTTTTTGATGTAGGACGTGCAACCAAAAACCGATGACGCAATGCCAAACACAATGGTGCAAGCAACCTCATCAGTAGCTTCACCGCGTCCTCACCTCTTCGAATGAAGATCTTGTCCATATGAGGCATTGTTCACATTTACTTACAGTTGTGTGTCACTGATTCCTCCACTTCGAAGTAGGCAGGCGACGAGTATGGATACGATCAAATCACTACTGTGAGTACTGATGATGAAAGTCTAAAGTGATCTACCAGTAGCCTGACCAAGTTGTATGGAAATAGTAACAAGGAAGCGGCTGAAGATTCGAACAAGACGAATACATCTGCCAGACTGACTGGCCAAGGTTCACACTTTCACAAGGACGATCAGAGTGAACCTTCTTCGTCTGGCTACGTCCAAGGTATGTTCATTCTTATCGAAGTGCTTTCTCATCACTCTTTGCATCATACTCATACCCTCTTAGGCACAGACGCAAGGCAACCCACAGGGCCTACCTCTAACGAAGAACTCGGTACTGTTGCCATTGGCGGTACATCCACATATCGCAAGCACCATCTTCCCAAGGGAGATACAGTAGGCAGCGTCATCGACCCAACCTCAACCGATCCTACCACATACAAGATGCCCGAGCATACATATCAAGCCAACACTGGGGTGCCGGCGGGATCAGCTGGAACGGCGGCCACCTTAGCCTTCAGAGACTTGGACCCAACCGGTATGGAGGCACATCTTGATGAGGTTTACGCAATATACTGACCCGTATTAGCTTCACAAATTCCAGGTGCATTTCCCGGAGATGAATCCTTGACCGCCGACTCTACACGCGGAGATACGTCTGCTACTACTGGATCTGCTGGATATGGATCCTCAAGAGAACGATTCGGTACAACTGGCGATGAGACTTCTACTCGTGAGGGTGCTGGATACGGTTCTTCCACAGAGCCATTTGGCACAACGGGCACACAAGATGAAACGGCTGGAGGTGCCGGCTATGGTACATCCAGAGAGCAATTTGGCTCAAGTGGCAGACAGGATAATACTGCTGGAGGTGCCGGCTATGGTGCATCCAGAGAGCAATTTGGCTCAAGTGGCACACAGGATAATACTGTTGGAGGTTCCGGTTATGACACATCCAGAGAGCAATTTGGCTCAACTGGCAGACAGGACAATACTGTTGGAGGCTCCGGCTATGGAACATCCAGAGAGCCATTAGGTACCACTGGTGCCGAAGGTGCTGCTGCTGGTCATGAAGCATCGAGAGAGCCGTTCGGTACAACTGGCGGCGAAACTACCACTTCTGGGGATGCTGGATATGGAACCTCCAGAGAGCCATTCGGCACAACTGGCGGCGAAACTGTTACCGGTGGCCATGGTGGGTATGGATCATCAAGGGAGCCATTCGGTTCAACTGGCGCACAAGATGCAACTGCTGGGAATACTGGAAGTGGAACATCAGGACAGCCATTCAGCTTTTATAATGCTACAACCGTTGGGGACTCGGACCTGGGGAACACTTCTTCAACTGCCAATCGATCCATCGGCTCCACCACTGCGCCTGACGAGACAAGCAATTCAGGAACTTTCGGCAAAATCTTGGGAGCTGTAGGATTAGGTAGCGCCGCTGGCGGTGCCGGAGCTGCGGCCTCAAGAGCTGGTGAAAGAGACCAGGCAGACACCCAATCTCAGCCAACCACTACCACAGGCGTCGATTCTTACACGGCCCCTACACAGTCAGGCACATCGGCAACTTCCGGCCAGTCAGCCAATTCTACCGGTCGCGACTCCTATAGTGGTCGTACGCAATCAGGGCCCTCATCTTCCCACTACCGCAAAGAAAGCATCCCTACCACCGCGTATCCTGCAGGTATCAACTCTCCATCGCCTATCAATCCTCCAGTAGGTGGCACGACCGAGGCAGTAGATGACTCTGATCGTCACCACCACACCGGCCGTGACGCTGGTCTAGCTGCAGCAGGCATCGGCGCAGGTGCTCTTGGCGCACATGAGTATGAGAGAAACCGACCACAACGTGACGACTTTGCAAGTCAGTCTGCTCCAAGATCAACCGGACAAACGACTTCCACAGCTGGCTCTTACGCCCCTGCCACGACCAGTTCCGGTCTGGGACGTGATACTACCAACACCGGTGAATCTGATCTCGCGGCTCCATACGACACAGCCGGGCCGGGTCCCGAAAGAGACACTGGGTATGGTAGGACTGCAGGCGGTGCAGGCCTAGGTGCTGGTGCTGATCCTGCTCAGCCAGCGCAACACGATCGTCATCTGGGACGTGACGCGGCTATTGCTGGGGTTGCAGGTACCGGCGCCGCAGCCTATGGCGTGCACGATCATGACAAAGACCGTGCCGAGCCTTCTACCCAATCACAGCAAACAGGCCAGTATGGCTCTGGCCGTGATGCTTATGGAAGCGCGCCTACCACTCAGTCGTCTCGAGGAAACCAGTATGGTTCTGGTCGTGACGCTTATGGAAGCGGGCCTACTACTCAATCATCGCAAGGAAACCAGCACGTTTCTGGCGACGACGTTTATGTGCCCACTTCTCAGCGAGGACAAGATGAGCGCCATTACGGCCGCGACGCCGCTATAGCTGGAGCCGCAGGTACTGGAGCTTTAGGTGCCTACGAATATGAGAGGCATCGTCCGGAGCAGACCACCAGCTCTGGCCGCGACGTTTATGGATCCGAGCCTACTACCCAGTCATCTCAAGGGAACCAGTACGGTTCTGGCCGCGACGCTTATGGAAGCGAGCCCATTACTCAGCGAGGACAAGATAGTCGCCATTATGGCCGCGATGCAGCTGTGGCTGGAGCCGCAGGTACTGGAGCTGCAGGTGCATATGAATATGAGAGGCGTCGTCCAGAGCAAACCACCGGTACTGGCCGCGACGCTTATGGATCCGAGCCTTCATCTCAAGGAAACCAGTACGGTTCCGGCCGTGACAACTATGGAAGCGACTCTACCGCTCAACGAGGACAAGATGATCGTCATTATGGACGCGACGCTGCTGTAGCCGGAGCTGCAGGGACCGGTGCTGTGGGTGCATACGAATATGAGAAGCATCGCCCAGAACAGACCACTTCTTATGGGCGCGACGTCTCGGGAAGCGAGCCCACTACTCAGAGAGGACAAGGCGATCGTCATTATGGCCGCGACGCTGCAGTAGCAGGTGCCGCAGGGACAGGAGCGTTCGAATACGAGAAACATCGTCCAGAGCAGACTAATACTTATGGCCGTGACGTTTCTGGAAGCGATCCTACCACCCAATCATCTCAAGGCAATCAGTACGATTCTGGCCGTGTCGGATATGGAAACGAACCTGCTTCTCAGCGAGGACAAAATGATCGTCACCTTGGACGTGACGCTGCTGTAGCCGGAGCTGCTGGTACAGGCGCGTACGAATATGAGAAGCACCGTCCGGAGCAGACCACTGGCGTTGGCCGCGAAGACCCTGCCACCTCCACCAGGGATACCAGAACCGCCGCTCCGGCTTCTGAGAAAGCCACAAGTCGCCATCAGGCAACTGAGCCCGAGAAGGAGCAGAGACACACTGGTCGTGATGCTGCACTTGCCGGTGCCACTGGTGCTGGTGCAGGTGCACTTGGAGAGCATGAGTACAGCAAACATGAGGCTGAAAAAGCCGAAGCTCAAAGACAAAAGGATCTGGCTGAACAAGAGGCCGCGCGTCAAAAACAGTTCGAGAAAGACCAGAAGGCCGCTGAGAAGCAGGCACATAAGGAGGAGAAACAGCATGCCAAACTTGAAAAGAAGATTCAGAAAGAGCATGAGAAGGATGAGAAGCAACATCACAAGGAGCTTGAGAAGGAGGAAAAGCACCATGACAAGGAGGCTGCTGGTGCCGCCGCTGCCGGAACGGGTGCCGCTGCCTATGGTGTCCATGAGCACGACAAGAAGAGAGACAATCAAAATCTCACCCGGGACGAGCAGGCGCTCCACGAGCCACATTCTGGCAACCAGCAGAGAAGACATGAAGCAGAATCACTTGGGACCGCTGGTGCCATTGGGACCGGTGCTTACCCTGGTGGCGAACGTGAACGCAATGTAACATCTGAAGATACGGATCGCACCCGTTTGCACAAAGATCCGCCGCAGCAGAAGAAAGAAGGTTTCTTCAAGCGCATCTTCAAGTCACGCAAGAACAAGGATACTGGCGAGGACGAGGATTACAGCACAGACGAGGAAGACACCACACACCATCATCGCGGTGCCGAAGCAGCCGGCGTGGGCGGTGCTGGTCTGGCTGCTGCAGAGGCTGATCGTCACCATGAGCGCAATGTAGCTCATGGTACAGCGGAAACTGCAGGTCAACACGCAGGTCAATCTTCTTACGAAGCACAGAGCGGTGGTTTGCAAAAGCCCTCGTACAATCCTTTCTCCAAGCAGGACCCTACCGTGATGGACGTGCCAACCACTTCCAATCGCACAGCAGACACAAACCTCGGAACAGGCGTCGGTACGAATCAGTACGACACTGGTTACGAGACCCGCGGCGTCAACGAGGGAAGATAGGTGTCAGTCAAGGTATGACTGCGGCTGGGGCTGCGGCGGCAATGGGCCACAACACGGATGGAAAGCATAATGGCAGCCAGCAGCAGGGAGGATTCCTCCACAAGACCGACAACGAGTTGAAGCCTCTTCCAGAAGAGCACCACTATCCAGGCTATCAACACTCGCATCCTGCGCGCGAGTAAATGAGCTGCTGCATGGTCGACGTACAGCCTGTCGCTCATCTTGCAATGTGCTCACTGGGATCAATCCTCAGTCAATACTCTCTCTTTCTTCTCACATGCCACCACATCATCTGTCGGCTTGCTGGGATTTGCTGTATGCGTACACGACATGGGCGCTGTGGAGACTGCTTTAGTTCAATACCGACCATACCTAAGTAGCTGAGTACTTAATATAAAACCTAATCACTGCATGAGTCTGCCGCAGTTGTTCTGTCGTTGAAGAATGTCTTCCAGCCCAAGAAAACCCGACTGAGTGTCTCGCCGTTCTCGAACCCAGCGAGCCTGTTTTCAGAAAAGTGGCACTGTCTGACAGGGCGTACATCGACGATATAAGTTCGAAGTCAAGGACGTCCACAACAGCGGGTGCCTTGACAGCGAGACAGAAGGGTCACGATAGAGCTGATGATCATTATCCCAGTCAAAGAGCTAAAGTTATTTTATTGTGCGCGAAGGACTGCGGATTGACAATGAGGAACGAGATCCATTTGAATCTAGAGGGCAACACTGGTTCAAGGATGAACACACTTCTGGTTTTATCGGATTTCATATCTAGATCATATTCTGAACTAGTCTTCTAGCGCTTCCCGGATTCATTCCCTTTTTCATCCTCCTCGAAGACGCAGCTCTGGGATATAATACAACGCGGTGCAAATCTACACTGCCAGCCCCCATTTTCCCTGCCAACTCCGCAGTCCGATAAGACACTGCAGTAAAGCAGCAGAATGCACGCTTAATGTGAAATACATAATAGTGTGTTGGTGTCGGTCAAGGGAAAAGCAGTTCTCTCGCCATGTACCATGCCGTTACCAACAGCAACACCTTTCTCCTTTATCGCAGGATGGCAGTCAAAGCATAAGTTCACTCATCCTCATCAGCCTGTTGTTCCCGTGCCCTCTTGACCTTGCCATCTCCAGCTTCTCTGGCAGCCGCAGAGGCCGCAACAGCAGCATCTCGAGCGCGTTCCTAACGACTTCTCTTGGTGTACAGCCGGGCGGCGATGTTCATGCTCCAGAGTTCCTGGAACAACAGCTTCGCAGCATATGGGATATGGATCTGACTGATCTTGTTCTTGTTATTGCAATTCTTGCATTCGAACGTGTTCTTCTTGAGTTTGGCAATGACTGTCATCAGTCCGCAGATGTCGCATACATGCACTCTGAACGGATCCGAGACATCGAACAGGCGCTCCTTGAGGAACGAACTGGCGCCGTGGGCAATCATACAATCGCGCTCCATTTCTCCGAAACGCAGACCACCGTCTCGCGCACGACCTTCAACGGGCTGGCGGGTGAGAATCTGTGTAGGACCACGAGCACGAGAGTGGATCTTGTCGTCGACCATGTGTCGCAGACGCTGGTAGTACGTCGGGCCGAGGAAGACTTGGGCGACCATCTTGCGGCCCGTGTGTCCGTTGTACATCACCTCGAAACCACGGGACTGGTAGCCCATTCTGCGAAGAAGGTCGGAGATCTGGGTGACTGTGACTTTGGTGAAAGGCGTGGCGTCACCTTCATCACCACGTAGTGTGGCGACTTTGGACAATTGACACTCGATCAAATGGGCAATTGTCATTCGAGAGGGGATAGCGTGAGGGTTGATGATCAGGTCAGGTACAATACCTTCTCTGCTGAAAGGCATGTCTTCGTGACGGTATGTGATACCAATCGTACCCTTTTGACCGTGCCGGGATGCGAATTTGTCGCCGATCTGAGGAACCTTGGTTGTTCGCACTCGCACCTTGGCGAAGCGGTGACCTTCTGCGGTAGTGGTAAGCATGACTTGATCGACAATGCCTGACTCTGTGGACCGAAGTGGTGTCGACACGTCGCGCTTGATGTGCTGTTTCTGTCTTTGGCCAAGTTCTTCAGCGTCGGGCGCCATGGGCGCTGTCTTGCCCATGATAATATCTTCACCACTGACACGGACACCTGGAGCGACGATACCGTCATCGTCAATCTTGTCATATGTACCGTGTTTGAGACGGAGAGTATCGGATCTCAGGGGCTTTTCGAACTGTTCTACAACCGAATGTCCCACACTCTTTTCTTGATCTTGATAGGCACGGTAGAACAGCGACCTGAAAAGACCACGGTCGATTGAGCTTTGGTTCATGATAACGGAATCTTCCTGGTTGTAGCCCGAGTAGACGGCGATAGCCACGATGGCGTTCTGTCCGGCTGGAAGTTCTCGGAACTTCAGGTAGTCCATCGACATTGTTCTGGCTAGAGGTTTCTGAGGATAGTAAAGAATGTTCGCCATCGTTTCCATGCGCTGGTCGAAGTTCGTGAGGAAAACACCCATGGCTTGCTTACCCATAGCAGACTGGTAAGTGTTTCGGGGTGATTGATTGTGGTCGGGGAAGGGAATGATGCTTGCGCACACACCCAATATCATACTCGGATGGATCTCGCAGTGAGTGAAGGTATGGGAGAAAGGGTTGAGCAAGGGATCGTTCCTCCTAAGCGGATCTTCCTCGCTCTCGATCTCCATACCTAGCCATCTCGCTTTCGAGTCGGCCAACGCCTCGGGTGTCATGACCAACATGGCAGTCTCTTCTTCTTCGGCGTCAAGATATTCCACCACGCCAGATTCGAGAAGGTCTTGCCAGCCATAGGGCTTGACTTCGTCGTTAAACTGGAACCCACTCTCTTTTAAGTAGGCTGTTTGGTCGAGCTTATTGATGTGTTCCTTGTTCAAGACCAGGTTTCCAACATTCTCCGACGACCGATCTGTCTCGACGACGAACAAGGGTCGCACAATCCTTCCAGAGTCACCAGAGATCTTGAACTCTTTTTCACGGATATCCCAGACCAGACTGACTTGAGAATCGAAAACACCTTTCCTACGGAGTTTGCGCAGGTCATCGACTAGACGTTTGGGATCCCGCAGAACGACGGCGAACCAGACACCATCAACGAAAACTTTAGTAGCTTGCGGATTGAGGCGAGGCTCCCAGTCTTCCAACGCTTCTACGTGTTTCGTTAGGACGTAGTTGACCAGAGGACCAGTCTCGTAGGAATTCGTAACCATAGACATGAGTGACAGATTCTTGACCAAACCACAGGCTTGTCCCTCAGGAGTTTCGGCCGGACACACATAACCCCAGTGAGTGTTGTGTAATTGACGTGGTTTTGCGATTTTACCTTCTCGACCGATTGGCGCGTTGGTTCGACGAAGATGTGAGAGCGTTGATGCGAAGGTATATCGACTGAGCACTTGAGACACACCAGCTTTGGCCTTGTCGAGTTTCTTTTGATCACCCCAATTGCCAGTAGCCAAAGAATACTTCAGGCCACTGGTGACGATTGGGTGCTTGAAACCAGCCATCACATTGATTGGCTGGCCTGATTCGACACGCTTCTGCATGTACCGGTAGAAGTCCTTGGTCGCTTTGTCGAATTGCAGACGGAAGAGATTGGTCATTAGTGGTCCAGCCAGGTCCAATCGTTTCTTACCGAGATGGTCTCGATCATCTGGTTCTGCGCGTCCGAGAGCACATTTCAACAGGCGGTTGACCATGTAACCAAGGAAGAAGGCTTTCCTCGCAGTAGCATCGGGCCCTTGTCCAATATGTGGTAGGAACTCCTTCTGCAAGATGTCCGTAGCATGTTTCTGTCGTTCATGGGCCTTCAGTGTCGGAACGTTACCACGACGGGCAATGAAGTCTCGTGCGACATCAGCGCCTTGTATAGCTTGACCCTCCTGTAGCGAGCCCATCAACATATCCATCATTTCTTTGTCACTTTGATCGAAACATATCTTCTCCAAGATATCTGCATCAGAGACGATATCCAAGGCTCGGAACACTATCACAAGCGGTACGTCTGCTTTGACGTACGGTAGCTGGACTCTGATGGGGTTATCGATCTTGGTACCTTCGGGACCGTCGACTCTGCGGAAGAGTTTTACCGTGCATTGGGACATCATTCGAGCACCACGGTCGATGACTGATCTGATTTCGGCAAGATGTGTGAAGGGAGCCGGTGCAGCTTTCTGGAAGACCTGTACGATATTGCCCGCACTTCGTTCTTGAGCAATGAGCACTTTCTCACTGCCGTTGATGATGAAGTAGCCACCCTGGTCGTACGGGCATTCTCCCCAGGCGAACAGATCTTTATCGCTTTGGAATCTGTCGCTCATGAGATGACAGGTCATACTTCTGACCATGATCGGTATCTTCCCTATGTATACCTCTTTTTCGCCTTCCTCATTTTCATCTGGATCTGTGCTCTCTCGCCAAAACAGCTCTGTGCCATCATCCTTCATCACGCCTTGGTCTACATTTTCCTCATCCCACGGTCGCTCTTTCGCATAATATGTTTTTCTTGTCATTTTTACAAAGACAGGACTCGCGTAGGTAAGACTTCGTAGTCGGGCTTCGTGAGGCATACAGTCGGTAGTGACGCCGTCGCCTTCAACCATGTTTGGTTTGCTGAGCGTGACTTTGCCAAACTTGACTTCGTGTCTCTTAATGACCACCGGATTCGGGTCATCTTCGTCGACATTTTGCGCATGATCCAGCGTAACGCCACCCTTCTCGTTAACCAAGTCTTGTAATCCTGATCTCATGAAATGATTGAAGGAGTCGATTTGCATAGACGCGAGCTTCTTAATGTCAAAGAATGAACTGATGACTTTCCAGCAGTCTTCAGAGGTGATGTCCTGGTCGGCCGCCTCGTCCCCATAGTAGCCGTCGGCGTCTTCGTAGTCCGCCATGATAAACGCGATCGGCTACAGTTGAGTGAGTAGAGGATGAAGTTGTCCAGAAGTCCTGGAAACTTTTGGTTTGAGTTGCCTCCTGCGCGCGACTCAGACTTGAATAAGCGCAGGCGGCGAGAAGGGGCCATTCACTGTCTTGGCAGGTTTGGCTCATTTACACGTGATCAGCTGTGCAGGACGCAAGGCTGTTTCCAGGAAAAGTGGCACCGTCTGACATGGAGGACATCGACGTTATAACTACAATGTCCAGCAGGTTGGCGACAGTGGGTGCCTTGACCCCAAGATTGTGCGAGTCTATAGTAGAGCTGATGCCCTTCCCGTTCCTAAAGGCTAACGCTATCTCGATGTGTGCGGAGGCCGTTCGGATAACAATGAAGAATAATACCTACTTGAACCTGAAGAGCAACAACGGTCAGACAGTGCCACGTTTTCTCGAAACTGGCTTGAACAGTAGGACAACAATCAATTTGCAACCTAGATACAGCCTTGGCCATGCTTTGACAGTCTCACGATCCATTTGGGGAACATCGCGAGCGAAGTCGTGCATATGCTTGAGGTGCTACGTCTGACTACAGGAGCTCCACGTATCCCAGAATTGAGGTTGGATGCGATTCCCGATTTCCGGAGGAGTTCCCCATACGTGTCTCTCTGCCCACCTTAGATACGTTGTGTTTGTCGCCGTTGGGCAGCGGCAGTTGTCACCCTCTCAGCCACGGAGTGATGAATGCATAGGTCTCGTTGACTCTACTTTCCGCACAACGTCTTTGTGGCTATTTGTGGTCCAAAGTGCCTCCATTTTCAATGATATCCTTGGCCGATCTTCCGATGACCACGCTCTGTTTACAGACCTCACAACGTGTTGCTACGCGCGTATGCTCTTTTCAGGCCTGATGCTGGCCAATGGCAAAGGAAGTGCGACATTTCGACAAATGCCCAATGCAGGTCATTCATGAGTAGGTAATGGCGCTTACACTGATCTTACGTGAACACGAGATGGCTATTCCGCTCAGGAGCTTACCTGGTACTTTCATGAACCATTGAGACTATAAGAAGAGTGCCCTGAAAGCGCATCTGTTGTTGACTAGAAGCTTCAATTCAACCACAGAGTCGGCCTTGACACTCACCATAATTGCTCCCATCTCATTACCACAACACTCCCACAATGCAAGGTCATTGTAACTGCGGAGCGGTGACCGTTGAGGTCAATGTTCCTCACGATACCGAACACAAGGGGATTGTCTGTCACTGCCGCAATTGCCAGAAGTCTAGTGGCGCAGGTGTGTTATTGATGTTATCACATCCCAGTGTTTGTGACAGAGGGTCTGATGTATCGTGTCTAAGGTGGTGCCTATCTCCTAATGCTTCCGCTATCCGACATCACCTTCAGTGGGCCTATAAAGCACTATCTGGACAAGAACACCGACAGCGGGCGTAATGTCCATCGCCACTTCTGCGACATATGCGGCTCGTAAGTCGGAGCCCTGTTTCGTGCTCCCACTTGCAACATTCGAAGCCCGGAGAATCTGAAGGCTGACAACGGTGTTCTTCTCAGGCCAATCTATGGACTTCTCAAGGAGGTCATGCCTGGCACGGCTTGTGAGGTTGACCGCGTGTATGTTGAGTTCGTGACTGACTTCTGACTGATTCAGTGCTGAGGACGACATTGTTCGATGAGTTCAAAAAGTCGCCCCCAATCCCAAACGCGGAGTTGTTTGTAAAAGATCGTTGGTCCTGGGACCAAGTTCTTTCCGGCGCCCAACAATGTTCCGCAAATACGTGAAGTATTTGCCCCCCACTCTCGGTCATGAGCCAAGGTTCCAGGGCCACGAAGTCGTCGCGAGCCTCTTTTGATGACTGGAGTCCAAGCCGGGCCTTGATGGTGTGACAGTGGAGTGGCCTTGGTGAGCGCCTTCCTAGCCCATATCCGAGCTTCGAGGTCGGACAGATGGGTTGAAGGTGGAAGACGTCAACCTTCCCATGGCTTGGAGGCTTTGATTGAGCTCCCGCACATTCTGGTACATGCCGTGAACATCAAGGACATGGTGTAATAGAAAGAAGGTGTGTTCTTGAAGAACTTGGGTATCATATTATGTATTATCAAATGTCATACATTTGTTGCTGGACCCGGTTAGCTCTTTTGTAACCGTGAAACATTGACATTCATTGCTCAACGCACAATAGCAATGCTTCAAGCATCTCTTCCGTGGCTTTTGCTTCGGCACTTGCGCTCGAATCCATCCCGTCAAGCTGGTCTCGCAGGCTGCGCTCAAGCACTTTCAATCCATCCTCCCCCATAAGGACGGCGATTGTCTGCCGAGCCCCATTGTCTTCCGCCACCAACCAACTAAGTATCAGTTCGAGAGCCTGAAGGGAAAACAGACCGGCGTCGAGTCGCCGAGACAACCACTCGTCAGCATGTTCTTCCGCGTCCGCAGCATCCATCTCGTCTCGCTCCTTCTGGATCTGAGTGTCAGTCTTGACAAGCCTGGTCTTGTATTCCCGCCGCAGTTCGACGAGCTTGAGTATCTTCTCATAGTCGTTTTCGACAAACTTCGCCAGAGTGCGTATCCGCTCAGCAGATCCGCCCGGGAGATATCTCAGCAGGCTGGCAAGGATACCGATTAGATGCTCGATCAGAATCCGCTCGATTTTCTCACTTTTCATGAGCATGCCGAAAATCGTCTTCAGCCCGGCTGCGTCGACCACACGCATTGAGACTGCGACTGCATTGCCCCCACTCAGCGCGTGGTCAAGTACACGTAGTGCTCGTGCTTTGGCGAGCCGTGCTTCTCTTAGCATAATCAAACACAATTCGACGCCTTCGCCCTC
The DNA here is from genome assembly GCA_000835395.1 of Exophiala sideris. NCBI lineage: Eukaryota > Fungi > Ascomycota > Eurotiomycetes > Chaetothyriales > Herpotrichiellaceae > Exophiala > Exophiala sideris. The sequence goes on along the minus strand of KN846952.1, from coordinate 731,175 downwards.
AACGAATTTCTCGCCAGCGAACTTCTCCTCGACACAGCATGCCAGGCAATCGAATAAGTTCTCTGCAAATTCCTCTTCGTCGGAGTCCTTTTCGGGATCTCTCTTGCGATATATGCTCAACAATTGGAGAAGAGCGTCAACACCCTCCTTCTGCGCGAAGCGGTCTCGGTTGGCTTTATTGCTCTGCAGCAAGATGGCGAGGATCTCTGCTGCATATTGTCGATTTTGTCCTACCTTGCCGCGAGCGTTGGTGTCGGCTTTCTTTATCCGCGCAAGCAACCATTGCATCAGTGTGTCTTTGGATCCGACGGCTTCCAAGTTTTCTGTATCGGATAGAATATTTTCTATAACATTGAGGACATGGTAGACTCCGGACCGGTCACTTTCGTTATTCTCGTCCAGCCGGCCCAAATTGCTTGTCAGGAGATCCACCACGTCACTCTTGATCATGGCCTGCACTAGGGTTTTCCATTGATCTCCGGTCGTGGCAGAATCCTCGTCTGTGAGTTCCGCAAGCAACTCGCCAATAGCGATTGCGATGTCCGTGTTCTCGTGTGCAAGGAGCCCGACCAGGCTGCCTGCGCAGCCCAGTTTGACAAATTCCTCGTACAACTCGCCATGTTCGCTCAACAGGCTAAGGCCTTTGATTTCTCCATCCAAGTCAGCCTCACTGCCCACGAACTTCATGGGGTCGCTCTCGTATTTGGCGCGTAGTTCGGCGTTCTTGTTGATCTTTCGCTCAAAATTGATGGCGGTCCGGCGAAGCCAGGGAGAGTCTATCTTTTCTTCCACATCCCCATCCTCATTCTTTTCGATATAGTCGATGACTTCGCGTTCCTGCTTGGTCACTCCCCCGCCAAAGAATCGACCCTCTTCATCGTCCCCCTCTTCGTCCTCTGGATCCTCGGATGGCGGCGGCGGCCCGGCTTCGACATCTTCTTCGTCGAGGACTTCGTCTTGTACGAACGCGGCTTTACTGCTGGATCCGTTGGACACTGACGACTCACGCGTCCCGTTGCTCGAACTACGTGGGGAGGAGCCGTCGGTCAATTTGGAGGATTTGTTGGACGGCGTGTGGGAGAAGGCCGCGGTTGGGTCTTGAAGTTTCCGTTTCCCACCAGCACTAGGCTTGCGGAAGAGGTCGTCAATAGAAGTCATGTTCGCGAGAAGGCAAGTGTGTCAAGGCATGGTCGCGTCTAAGAAATATTGCACACCCAATGGCTGCTGCAAAATTGGAATACAAAGAGTGTAACCATCTAAACAAGTGTTCGGGATAATTCGGTCATCCCAAATTTCTTGCTCGGAGGACTTTCCCATTGGATTGGCGGAGAAACTTCGGTGACTGTGGCTTCCACCGTCCTTCAATAAGCGCTTGTTTCCTTCCGTTAGACGTCTCATTGAAGAAGCACGTCATCGACTACGACGCGATATATGAAGGCTGAGTGCGAGGGCGTCATGTCTCGTCTCGTCTCGCAAAACCAAGATGACATGTACAGTCTCTGGTGGACCATAAACTGATCAATGCTCCTTACGGCTTTGCGTACTAAGAAGACACGGAATATCGACCTAGACACTGATTCACAAAATGCAAAAACTTTGCCAGGAACTCCTGCTGAATAGGAGGTCCTGGTAAGTGAAAGCCTCAAGGGCTTTTTCCGGTCGGTTCGCTCAGTCGGACCCGGGTTCGCAGGGTCAGCGGGGAGGAGAGTCGAGGTCTTAACGCCTTCTAGCCCGATGCTAGTTTGATAGCCTCAATTGAGACCCAGATAAGACCTAGGACTTGTTTGATCGAAAAGTCGGCTGATTGTGTGGTCGGAGCGTGGATCGAATTGGCGACCAATCCCTCACTGGCCACTGGCGCAGGTCATCTAGACCTGCGCCGTGAGGGATTGTTAACACAAATTCCGTGGTTTAAACATATCACTCTCAGAGGCCGGCAGGATCGTTGACAAGAGAGCAACAAGAGTAGGTGAAGTCAGGGGCTGGTCAAGCGGGCGAGCTCCCGGCTCATGAAAGTGCGCTGCTATCTCATAGTTCATTCTACATGGTGGACGCCCCTAAGTGCATGGGATGGCATACGGCGGTACAGTTGTGTCTACGGCATGCGAAGGACCGGGTAATGACGGGGCGAGTAGATTGCTTCGAGGGCTCAGCGAGAAAAGCTGAAGAGCATTTCTTCATACCCCATTATGTCTCATTATAGTGACAATCCTCAATGATAATCACTCGTCCACCGCTCGGCTTTCTTCCTAGCCATCTGAGAACAACTTCTTTTGCTTCATCCACAGTCTCCAAGCTCGGGCGGCGACACTAATACTTCCGCTTGCGAACACTTTTTGCAACCTCATCGGCATCACCTTCATAATCCTTCCCCTCATGATAGTCTTTCTTCCGCATCGTTCCCACTCCCATACGTACTAGCTCTTGATCGTCTTCGTCGCTGTCCTCGACATTATACAGCATCGGCAGTACAAAACTCTCTTCCTCGCCCATCTTTCTTTCCACGGTCAATACATCAACAACTTCGTCCTCTCGGTCGAGCCGACGCTTCTGGTGCTCCTCTTGTGGATACGTATCGAACTCGTCCTCGCGCTCAACGTACTCCACATTCTCCGTAACTTCGGTGAAATCCGGCGCCAGTGCCGACCACTTTTGTTGTGGCTCGATACCCCAGATCTGGATACTACCTGTCTCGATGCTTGTGCATGCTAGCATCGGACGTGCTGGATGCCATTCAATGATGGCGGGCTCCTCGCGGTTTTCCAGGATTCGTAAGAGTGAGTTCGTACGTAATTCCCAGATGTAGATGTCCTTCTTCATGTAGGTGGATGCAGTGACATAGTCGGCAATACCTGTTGATGATGAATGGCTAAAGGCGCAGTGATTCCAGCGCAGACGGTTGACCAGGTCCTGGAATTTGTGTTCAGTGGTAAGAACAATGTTCTCTGCTAAGGTCGCTGGGTCGGGCTGGTCTTCTTCACTGGTGGGTTCAAAGGGTGGTGCAGTAGATGGTGTGATTAGTGATAAGTCGGGTAGGTTGATTGTGCGGATGATGCGGTCAGTGCTGTTGGCCAGGAGTTGACGGCCGTTGGATGTCAGGCGGAGTAAAGAGATGAGGCCAGGGGAGACTTTGCTGGAATGGATGATTTTGCGTGATTCAGTCTCGAGAATGTTGATGTAGCCCTTGGAAGTGCCGGTGATGATGTGATTGCCCAACACCGAGAAGATGGCGGATGTGGTGGCTTGTTTGTTCTCGGAAAGCGGAACGTTGTCGCTCAAAGGCGTGGTGGGCAGGATCTTTTTGACCGGTTCAGGATTGGTGATGTCCACAAGGTATGGCCGGTCTTCGAACAGTGAGGCGACGAATAAGTTGTGGTTGTAAGGATGAAGTTCGGCGGTATAAATTGGTGCCTCGAATTTCACCGTCCGTATTCGTTGTTGGGTTTGTAGATCCCAAAGGCAGGCGCGGCAGTCTTGTGATGAAGTGAGCAGGTAACGCCCATCTCTTGACCAGCTCAGACTTTGAATCTGTTTCCAGTGGCCGTGGAGTTTCATGGCAACTCCGAAGGTCTCCATGTCCCTAGACGAGGTCAGTTTGTTCTTGGCAAGAAACCCACCGAGTATGGGGACATGCGTAGAATGGCTTGATGTAACTACGATGTTGACTTACCAGATAACGACCTTGCCATCGACCCTCCCTGACGCGAGATAGTCGCCTTTGCGACTAAAGCGGAGGGTGGTGGCATGGCCACATCCTGCGTTGGATCAGTCTCTTGGGCACATATTTTCATTGTCGTAGGTGGTGGCATGCAGAACACGTACTGAGATCATTTGTGAGGGCGTCTGGAGAGTCTTGTGCTAGTTGAAAGGGGTCTATTAGTGCCAGATTCATGATGTGGCTGTGATGTAAAGAGAATGCCTACTGATGCCGTAGCGAAGAAATGTTGATAGAAGTCGCATGTTTCCCAATCGGTCCTTAGCGCCGCCTCGCCCCTTACTGTTGCTGAGACTCGAGACGTCTACAGTATACAGATTAGAATTCAAGAAGTAACAGGGAAAGGTATTGAGATGGTCTAGATGAGCCTCGCTCACGGGTCTATATGAATTTATCGACTATCTCGCGCACTAGCATGTTGAAGTGCAGAAGGAGCGCCCGTACATTTAAGTACTGAAGTAACAATAAAGCCCTTTTCTATTGTCCTGCCTATGGTTCAAAGATCTTGCATTCACAGCGACTTAGTTGAAACTAGCACGGTCTAGTGCAATTCTTGACTATACCTGCCAATATGCAGCTGTGAGAAATGAGTCAAGGACTAGTAAGAAAGGCATTGTTTGACATAACGGATAGATGCATTCGGCTCTTTGTCTATTGTCGCATTCAAGCTGAAGTGTCTGGAGTCACCAGTGCTTCAGACAACCACAAGCGCCTGTGTAATAATCCCAGCCGTGATTCCTTGACACAGTAAGAGCGAGAAGCATTGACTCATCAACAGCAGGCAGTTGTTGTTGCGGCTCAAATGAAAGGCAAGTTGGTCTGATATTGGCTAAACCTGTTTTGGCCTGGCGTTTGTTGGCGCCTGCGCCCTCCCTAATTGCTCTCAAAAATTCATCTGCCACCTCATACCAACTTCATCCCCTTCGATCATCACCTTCCCTCCCCAACCATCTCAACTCGACCGCGCTCACGAATTTACACGTCCCAGACGTCGAGTCGATCAGGAATCAGGAAGTTTCGGGTCAAAAATACGAGAATTGGTGGAGCGCGCAGCTACGAAGAGCGCATTGTTTTGGGTGGCCCGAGTGGGCGAAAGGTCGTTCCTGACCACATCGCGCAGCCATTTGCGCAAGAACTGCGATTATCATCGATCGTCCTGAGCAGTATCATCGTCTTCCAAGGATACACGAGCGATCATGGCGAGTCTCAATTTCCCCTACTCGAGCGCGCCTCTGCGCACCGTCGAGGAGATCCAATTTGGCCTGTTCTCGGCTAAAGAAACCGAACGCCTTGCGGTCATTGACATCGAATATCCTGAGACGATGTATGTAGAGAATAGAAGACACATCCCATCGTGAACTGAAGTTTCTAACCTTTTGATACCAGGGATGAGCAACGCCTCAGACCTCGCGAAAAAGGTCCGAACGATCCTCATCTCGGTACAATCGATCGCAATTTCAGATGCAGTACATGTGAAGAGAACATGGCTGAATGCCCTGGCCACTTTGGCGCCATCAAGCTTGCAACTCCAGTATATCATTATGGCTTCATGACAAAAGTCAAGAAGATTCTGGAGACGGTCTGCCACAACTGTGGCAAAATCAAGGCACTTGATGTTAGTTGTGCCTGCAATAAAAATGATTGCTTGAACAAACAATTTGCTAATCTCAGCTACTACAGAACGAAGATTTCCGACACGCAATCTCTCTACGTGACCGAAAGCGACGTTTCGATGCAGTGTGGCGTTTGAGCAAGCCTCGCCTTATCTGTGAAGCAGATCCTCCGGAAGAGCCTGACCAACCGCTTAAAGGGCCCCCTCTACCCAAACATGGCGGCTGCGGTAATAAGCAGCCAGAGATCCGGAGACAGGGACTGTCATTGTGGGCGTCGTGGAAACAGGAGAAAAGCGAGGATGGTGAAGATAATACACCTGAAAAGAAACGAATCTTTCCTCAGGATGCCCTCAACACTTTTCGTACTTTGACTGACGAAACTCTGGAATTGATGGGTCTCAGTCTCGATTACGCCCGGCCGGAATGGATGATTCTCTCTGCGCTCCCTGTTCCTCCTCCACCTGTGCGTCCCAGCATTAGCGTGGATGGTAGCGGGCAAGGACAACGTGGTGAAGATGATCTTACTTTCAAGCTCGGTGATATTATTCGAGCCAACCAAGCAGTCTTGCGTACCGAGGTTGACGGCACACCAGACCATATCAAAGTGGATCTGTGCGATCTCTTGCAATATCACATCGCCACCTATATGGATAACGAGATTGCTGGGCTGGAGAAGGCGCAGCACAAGAGTGGCCGTCCGATCAAGTCACTCCGTGCTCGTCTCAAGGGCAAAGAAGGCCGACTGCGTCAGAACCTCATGGGTAAACGTGTCGACTTTTCCGCTCGTACCGTCATCACAGGCGACCCAAATCTATCTCTCGATGAAGTTGGCGTTCCTCGCAGCATCGCACGTACATTGACTTTCCCTGAGACTGTCACACCGTTCAACCTTGACAAGCTGAAGCGGCTAGTGGCCAATGGTCCAAACGAGCATCCTGGTGCCCGATATGTGATTCGAGACACTGGCGAACGTATCGATCTGCGACATCACAAACGTGCTGGAGAAATGACTTTGCAGTATGGCTGGAAAGTCGAGAGACACATCCAAGACGGCGATGTCATCCTTTTCAACCGTCAGCCGTCCCTGCACAAGGAATCCATGATGGGTCACCGTGTCCGTGTGATGCCTTATTCGACGTTTCGACTTAACCTTTCGGTCACAACGCCATACAACGCCGATTTCGACGGAGACGAAATGAACTTGCACGTTCCTCAAAGTGAGGAGTCTAGAGCTGAACTCGCCAATCTTTGCATGGTCCCCCTCAACATTGTCTCTCCACAGCGCAATGGTCCTTTGATGGGTATTGTCCAGGACACACTTTGCGGCATCTACAAGATCTGTCGTCGTGACGTCTTTTTGAGTCGAGAGGCAGTCATGAACATCATGCTATGGGTTCCGGAATGGGACGGGGTGATTCCTCAGCCTGCTATCATTAAGCCTACACCTCGCTGGACGGGGAAGCAGATTATCAGTATGGTACTCCCAAAAGCCCTGAACCTTGAACGACTGGACGCCAAGGACAATGCGTACTCGCCTGTCAATGACGCTGGTCTCATGGTTCTTGAAGGCAACTTGATGTTCGGCTTGTTCAGCAAGAAGTTCGTCGGCACTAGTGCTGGTGGTATAATCCACACGATTTACAACGAATTTGGGCACGAAGCAGCCATGGGTTTCTTCAATGGTTGCCAAACCGTGGTGAATTATTGGCTTCTTCACAACGGCTTTAGCATCGGCATTGGTGACACAGTGCCCGATCCTGAGACTGTCGCGCTGATTCAGAAAGCCGTCGACGACAGAAAGGCAGACGTTGAACAGCTCACACTCGCTGCGTACAAGGAAGATCTCGAACCTGCTCCTGGTATGAACGTTCGTCAAACCTTCGAAAGCAAGGCCATGAACTTCCTCAATCAAGCACGTGATCAAGCTGGTACCGCGACCGAAAACAGCTTGAAAGATCTGAACAACGCCATTACCATGGCTCGCGCTGGCTCGAAAGGTTCCACTATCAACATAGCCCAGATGACTGCCATTGTAGGACAACAAGCCGTCGAAGGCAAACGTATTCCTTTCGGTTTCAAGTACCGCACTCTGCCGCATTTTGCAAAGGACGATTACTCGGCACCCTCTCGAGGTTTCGTCGAGAATTCATATCTTCGGGGTTTGACTCCAACAGAGTTCTTCTTCCACGCCATGGCTGGTCGTGAGGGTTTGATCGATACCGCTGTCAAGACTGCCGAGACTGGCTACATTCAACGTCGTCTGGTCAAAGCACTGGAAGAGGTGACTGTCAGATACGATTCGACTGTGCGAGATTCGCGTGGGAATGTGGTTCAATTCATCTACGGAGAAGACGGCCTTGATGGTGGTCACATTGAAAACCAGAAGGTTGACATCATCACAATGTCTGACAAGGCTTTCAACCAACGGTATGCCGTTGACCTTATGAGTGGCGACGTCTCCATGTGGAGAGGCAAATTGTTGCAGGCCAGGGAGCTGCAGGGCGATACTGAATTGCAAGAGATGTTCGACGAAGAGCTTGAAGCTCTTCGGGAGGGTCGAGACTTCCTCAGAAAAATGGGCAAGGGCACCGAAGACTCTATGCAGCTGCCCATGAACGTTGCTCGCATCATTGATCAGGCGCAGAAGAATTTCAAGATCCGTCGCGGCGACAAGACCGACCTTGATCCACGCCACGCGCTGACCGCCGTCAATCAATTGTTGGAGCGCCTCACGGTGGTACGTGGAGACGACCCCATCTCCAAAGAAGCACAGTTCAACGCCACGCTGCTCATCAAGGCACAACTGCGTTCGCGTCTCTCATTCAAGCGGCTTGTTCTTGAGCACGGTCTCAATCGACTGGCGTTTGACAATGTCGTTGGTGGTGTTGAGAGTCGCTTTATCGCCGCGCATGCAAATCCTGGTGAGATGGTGGGTGTCCTGGCTGCGCAATCTATTGGTGAACCTGCCACCCAGATGACCTTGAACACTTTCCATTTCACTGGTGTGTCAGCTAAGAACGTTACTCTTGGTGTACCTCGTCTGAAGGAGATTCTGAACGTGTCTCAAAATATTCGTACTCCTTCGATGACGGTCTACCAGCTTCCGGAGTATACTGGTGACAAGGAAGCGGCCAAGCTGCTACGAAGTCGGGTGCAGCACACCAATTTGCGATCCGTGGCAGAGACATGTGAGTTATGGTACGATCCGGACATCCAGAGCACAATTATCCCAGAGGATTTGGACATGGTCGAGTCATACTTCATCATCCCCGAAGACACTGATACAGATCTCTCCCTCCACTCTAAGTGGCTGTTGCGCATCACACTCAGCCGCGCGAAGCTTCTGGACAAAGGTCTAAACATTCAAGATGTTGCTGGAAAGGTCAAGTCAACCTACGGCAAGGATCTTTCGGTCATTTTCAGCGATATCAATGCCGATGAGCAAGTCATTCGCGTCCGTCTCGTCCAAAGCTATGGCAAAGATGAGGAAGACGAAAAGAAAGAGGACGACGAGATTCTTCGTCGCTTCCTGAACGAAATGCTTGATCATCTGACTTTCCACGGTGTTCCTGGAGTGTCCAGGGCCTTCATTGATCAGAAGAGTCGTGCTATCATTGACAAAGACAACTCTGTTTACATGGCGAGAGGTGATGAGCGTTGTAACGAGTATGTGCTCGAGACCAGTGGCAGCTCTTTCGCGAAGGTCCTTGCGATCGAAGGTGTCGACACCAGTCGAACTTACACGAACCGCTTTACTGAAGTCTTTGAAGTCCTTGGTATCGAGGCTTCTCGTTCCGCGATTCTTCGTGAGTTGACACAGGTGTTGTCATTCGACGGTTCTTATGTCAATGCTCGTCATTTGGGTGTTCTCACCGATGTGATGACCGGCCGCGGATATATCATGGCCGTCACTCGTCATGGTATCAACAAATCCGACACTGGTGCCTTGATGAGATGCTCTTTCGAGCAGACAGTGGAGATCTTGCTGGAAGCCGCAGCTGCTGGTGAGCTGGATGACTGCCGTGGTGTTTCGGAGAACTTGATCTTGGGTCAACCGGCGCCTGTCGGCACTGGAACAATGGACATTCTGCTCGATCAGAACATGCTCTCTACAGTCGTCACGGACAATGCCAATCTCGGCCTTGGTGGTGCCATTGGTGTCAAAGGCGCTCAGCAGTTGCTCGAAGGAGGTGCCACTCCTTACGACATGGGTTCGCCAATGCAAGATAACGGGTATCTTGGTTCTCCTGACTACGGTGCATCTTTCTCTCCCATTGCCGCTTCCGGCTCCGAGACTCCCGGCGGGTTTACTGATTATCAACCTGGCTTTGGTGGTGCTGGAGGTTTCAGTCCTTACGGCTCTCGCAGCCCTGGAGGATATTCACCCGCCAGTCCTTTTGGTGGTACCAGTCCGGCATCGCCATCTTTCTCGCCCACAGTCGGATACTCTCCAACATCACCAATGTTTGGCGCGACCAGTCCTGGCTTTGGCCCGACGTCACCTTCCTTCTCCCCAGCCAGTCCAGCATTTACGCCTACATCACCTGCGTACTCGCCGACATCGCCAGGGTATCAAGCGTCACCAACCTCGCCCAGCTACTCTCCTACATCGCCCAACTATTCACCGACATCGCCAGCCTATGGGTCGCCGACCTCGCCAAGCTACTCGCCAACCTCACCGGCGTTCAGTCCAACCTCGCCCACCTCACCAACTTCACCTGTATACAGTCCGACGTCGCCCATGTATAGCCCAACAAGTCCAATGTATGGCGGTGGTGGCAACAAGCAGTCGCCAACATCACCAAGCTATTCCCCTACGTCGCCGACCTACAGTCCTACCAGCCCAACTTCGCCTACAAGTCCGCAGTACTCGCCCACAAGTCCGATGTACAATGCTTCTCCGCGAAGTCCACAGGCCAGACCAGGAGCTATCACTAGCCCACAATACTCTCCAAACAGTCCACAATATTCACCAACTTCACCGAAAGAGGACTAGAACCTCTTTGTATCATCAACGATTAATGTCAACCACATGCAACATCAGATGCAGTGCGTGAAGGATGGATCCATTAAGTTGATCTTCTATCTTTTCCGTCTCGCACCAGATGCGGCAGTGCTGTGTCACGCGTGCATTATTTTATGGTTCGGCCACGACTAAATTGCACTTTGCAGGGAGGTGAGCACCTAAACTCACTCTCTGCACTTTACCTTCCGGCCACAAATTGTTTTACATCCAGGAAAAAAGATTGAATTCGAACATTAGCGACGGCGTTGGATTGGCTTTTACACTTGTTTTTTCTCGCCAAGAAACAATCAAATTGTTGTTTTGCGCGTGCTTGCATTGAAATGGAAAAGGAAAAAATATTTTCGACGAGTGAGAAAGATGAGACTGAGCTTTTCTTTTCAGAAATGAATGTGGTATAGGAGGGAACCGAAGGGAATCCAATTGAGGGTGGGCAGTATTCACATTCGTTGTTCGCGGGGTTGCGAAAAAGTGTTGGCCAGGGCTTGAAGGTCGCTGGAAGCAAGTGAGGTCGTTGCGGAGGAAAGAGCATGAGCGCTCTGCCTGTGTACTCTAAGATAAAGCATAGACTGTCATCACATGAAGGGTGGAATGAGGTGAAAAGTAAGCTAGGTGGTAGACCGACTCTGCCAAATTGCATTGTAACTGATCATTGTTCTTCATTGCACTTTTCCATGCGAAACCTCTCTTCGAGTATGTAATGTTTCTGGCATGATGGTGTTGACATCACCAAAACTGCCTGTCGAGGTTCAGCACATTCACTGGTAGAAGCTTGAATAAATATCCCAAAGGCCGGACTGTTTTCCTCTGGGCTTTTTCTGTTCCTAGATGGTGTGCTGCATGCCCAAGAGGTCGCTTATGGTATTTTCGTCGTTTTAGCGTTGACGGAGATGGGGATGCTGGAGCAGCGTCTGCGATCTGCTTCTGAGGCCGACAGCGTCGACAGGTCGACTTCCGACGGCCTTATTACCACGATAGTGTTTGCGACGGACTGGGATATCCTCTCAAGTGCTCCATTGTCCTTTCTGGGAGGTCGCGGGTCAACTTGCTTGTGAGACACCCGAGTTCCTCCAAGAAGTGTTGGGCTCTCTTTCGAAGAGCGGCCTGGTGCCTTCCCAGATGGCTTCCGTAGACTGGATCCAAGGCCTTTCTGACTGACCGTCACCGCGGCTTCGAATTTGGGAAGAACAAGGTCGGGTAAAGGCGCGGTGCGACCGAGACGACAGATTGTATCAGGGTCGGCACTGCTGTTCTTCCAACGGCACGAGGCGGTGGTATAACTTCGTCACTGGTGTGATGACATAGTCAGGGGTCTCAGGTCGCCCCTCTTAGTGCCATCAGCCCCAAAATCTGCGTCTCAAGATGCCGGATCGTGTCGTCCTCTGTGCCCTGACACGTCGAAGTTGTCCCGTTGACAGCCTTGCCGCTACCTTTGCCTTTACTTGTTTGAGGTGCACCGAGTTTATAGACTTTCCGTAGACGATCGACGTCCGCGATCTTGCGGAACGATGCATCTTCAAAGGCACATTCTTTGCCTTGGATGTGTGTTGATAGATGCTGGTTCACGCTGTCAAGAGTGATTTCTGGCGTGGTCGCGACTTTGAGAACGAGTAGGTTCTTGGTAGTTTCGCTGACGCCGAATCTGCGGAATGCTTCGCCAATCTTTTGACGTTAGCGAAGAGATTATGCAGGAGGAATGATCTGCGGACATTATTGTTCGGACTTAGGCAAAAGACAATTTCAGAATGTACGTTCCTCGACTTGAGACGGTCGTTCAAATAGTCGTTCATCGCCCGGAATGTGGCGGCTAGGACATGTGTCGTGGACAGAACCTGGATGGGCGTAAGCGTCACATAACAAATGGGACGAAAGGGGGAGTACGACCATGCTTGCGTCAATGAAGGCGTATTCGAAGTCTGCATTGCCGGCTAGGAGTTGGTCTTTGAGGAACGAGGCGTTCTCGACGTCGGTGTACAGCGCCACGAAAAGTGCTAGCTCCGGTGGCATGTGAGATAGGTGGACTGTTTGGACCATTGTGTTGGGAGAAGCCTGGGATCGTATGACGAAAGGCAACGATACACCGGATACACAAGGTAAACGAGGACGGCCTTGTCGACAGAGCCTCGACATCGATTTGCAAAAGATATTGTTCTTGGCAGCGGCCGAAGTTCATTTGGCGCTGCTTTTAATGCTGTCCGAGGCGACGGACCATGACATTTGGACACTTCTCCACCTACAGGAACATACGTGGGAAGCTGCGGTGCAGGGATGATATGGAACAGTTTCGTACTGAGATGTGTTAAGACACAATCACATCTTGAAAATTTTCGTTACAGCCATAGGCTTCTCCGTCCATCTCCTGGAGATCAGTGCTCCTGTACAGCCTCGTTCAGATGCTCATCACGTAACAGAAGGCTGTCCAGCACAGTTAGTTATTCAGCCTACAGCTTAGTCGGCCTGCCATTCCTCGTCTGCATCACGTAGAGCCCCTTGAACGCCTCGCTAATCTCGTTGAGATGAAATCGTAGCACAACATAGCCTCTATCGTCATTCGTATTTGACGGGATGTAAGACCATCATGGGCAAGCACATCCTCCCACTACCACCAGCGTCACCTTCAGTGTCCCAAGCGACCTCACCATGGGCATTCTCCTTTCCCAACCACCGTCTCCAGAGATATCCTGCAAATCCAGGTTCGGAGTAATACGTGCCACCTCTGAACACATGTTCACCTGGACCAAACACACTTCCCCCATCGCCGTGAAAATGGCCCTTACCATGATCCATGCCAGCTTGTTTACTAGCCTTGCTAATGGGAGCATTGTTGAAAACCTCATTGGCGTGCTCTGCAGGCCAATCTCTATCAAAGTACACAGGGAGTGGAGCGTAAACCGCTTTCAAACCGTAATGAAGCGCAATGGATGCGGGAAACATCTCGGGAAACATCGTGTGGTGATGTCGGTACGTCTCTTCATGCATAAGCTGCAAGAGACGCCGTGACAGTCGAGTCGCGGTGATGAGCGCCGCACGGGTGGGTGGACGGCCGTCTCTACTGATGTTATATCCTGTGATGTCGTTTCGGAAGGCCCAGCGTGTGCGGGAAGGGTCAAAGAGTGGATTGAAAGTGATCAGGTCAACAATGTCGTTTGTGCCAGGCGGATGGCGCTGGGATGGAATATCGAGACTTGCATTCTCGGCTAGTTGAGGCCCATATATCGGCGTTGTGGTTTTGTTCATGATGCTGTCGACAAAACTGGCATAAGAATAATTGTGAAGTGAGGGGATGAAGAAATTCGAAGAGTATTCCCAGCTGTATTCTCGAGGTTGCTTTTCAGCCCACGATGTGACCTGGTTCAATAGCTCATGATAGTGTCCGGTGACCCTAATGTCCATTTCCCATTGCCAGAAATAATCAAACTCTGGGTGGCGAGATGCGAAATACTGCAAAGCGAAATGCAAAGACCGGTAGGCTCCGTAGATGTCGCCTCCAGAAATGTTCTCGATGCTTTCGTCGAATGGTGGAAGGTAGATCAGTTTCATTTGAGCCGTGGACCATAGTGTGCCCATGCCTTGAAATTCTGCTGGTAGGCTGTCATTGAGGACCTGATTGTACAGATCTTGATCGGCCCAGATAGGAAGATTACCGTCCTGAACTTGAATCAAGAAATGGACCGTATACTGTCCGCCGGATGCAAGAGACAGCTCGCTGATCATGGCTCGAAGCATCATGATATGGTACTCGGTATAGTGAAAGGTGTGCCAGGTCCGAAGGATGAATGCAGTTCGGGAGATGAGCCTCGCACCATTGTTCTCAAGGCAGCGTTGTTGCGTAAGATGCCAATTCACGTCGTCCCAATTGATGAACTTTAATTGCTCCACTCCCTCGGTGTCGCCCTCCATGTTCAATCCGAGGCCACCCTGCTCCTGAGAAGACCATGCTCCGTAAGGCGCAAAGCGGTTGACGCGATCGTAACATATGTCATCTTGTAGGCCAAGCTCTTTCGATGAGCCGAACAAGGGTTCCGGCATGCCTTGAGGTAGACCCTGATATGCGCGAATAAGTGGTGGGAGTATTTGCTTCTCCTCGTCAATGTAGCATTGCTCCAGATCATATGGTAGGGGCAAGGGCAGCTCAAGAAGTTCAGGCCCATCTTGATCACCAACGTCGAAGATGTCAGAGGCATTTGTATGTTGTTCAGAAACATATTGAGACATAGACACTATGTCTTTCCGACCACGATAGAAGCCTTGCAGTCTTGAATTTGCGTCAGTTATGTTGTTGCGTGCTTGACGCCAACTCCATCCACGAGTACTCACTTTGGGAACTGCTCCCACCAGAACACCTCCCTCCCATCTCGATAGCGAGACTGACCGAGTGGAATCAGGCCTCCGTCATCTTCTTTTACTGGGATCTGGAGGTAATGAAAGTGTCTCAATGACCACCAGAGCCCAAGGACTGTCAAAACAGCAAGAGCGGTAGTGGTGCATAGTATTTTTCTCGTTCGCGGATTTGAAAGACCCAATCGGCGTCTATGACCCCATCGAGATCGTGGCGATCCGACGGGGCTGAGGGGGCCATCGATTGGGGATTCGGTGTCGCCGTCTTCGTGTTTCTCGATGGGGATATAAGAATTGAAGTTGTCCTTGATGAAACCGGAAATGTGCTGAAGCATTCCACGTGGGTAACGACAGGCGACCCGCTGCGGGTGACAAACCTCTGCCTTCGGGGAATTTATAGGCGGGAGGGTCCTGAACGATTGGCGATTGCAGGGTGCTTAGGCATGCGACATCGACCAGTCATACCTTGGTGATCACACTTCTGATTTCGGAGAGATACAGTATCCAGCAATCTGCGACACTTTGCAAAGTAGGAATTGCGACAAGAGAAACGATGGAGAGGAGAACTGCTTGAGGTTTTAGTTTGAGTTCGGAGCATCACTCCGGCGGTTGGTTTCTACAACAAAGACCTCGACATAGCAACTAGGGTGTACTAGTTAATGACGATAATGTACCGAAAATCCACCCAAAGGACTCGAGATCCGCGCCCAACTGACACTCGATCTAGGCTTCTCGCAGGCATTAGGCTGCTTTTTCTGCTGCCTGTGCGGTTACACCCCCGCCTGGAAGGAAAGCCTACAGGCATCTCCCCGCTTGCCGTACGACCATTCATGTTGCCTCCTTCCTAAAATGAAGTTAATGAATCTTCCAGTGCCCCGACGGCCCCCTGCGAAGAACGCGGCGTCTTTACCAATGATGGCTGAGCTTCTTATGCATAGACTCAAGCACGTCATTGACCACATTCTAATCACCCCGGCACCCATGTGCCGGAGCGCCTGTTCGCATTAGTAATGCCATTTCACTACCGAATAGTTCATCAACCCAGCGTGTGAAGAGGAATGTATGAATCGAGGTAAGTCCAGATAACCCTCCACAAGACTCGCATTCGAAGCCGAGATGCCCACCGTGGTCATCACCGGAGCAAATAGCCCTGTCGGCATTGGCCATGCCTTTGCTAAATTATTCAGTGACAAGGTCAGCATTAACCACGAGGCTACTTCAAGGCCAGATGAAATGACTCCAGGTAGGGATACACAGTATATGCTGTGGATCGAGACCATGGCGAAGGCTTAAAAGCTCTTGAGACGAAAGCGCATACAGCCACGGTCGATGTCACCTCTCCAGAGTCGATTCAGAAGTTCAAAGAGTCGCTTGGTGACACGACTGTCGACATCTTACTCAACGTAGCAGGCATCGCTGCAAGACCAGAGAAGGACAGTCTCACGACAACCAGCCTCGACATCCTCTTGCCTACATTCGCAGTCAACACATATGGGCCTCTACTTCTCACTCAAGCCCTTCTACCGAACATCCTGAGGTCTTCAAATCCGAAGATCGGCATCGTTTCGAGCCGAGTGGGATCCGTCGGCGACAACAGTACTGGCGGACACTATGCCTATCGTGCATCCAAGGCTGCAGTCAACTCTATCGGCAAGAGTCTGGCCATGGACTTGAAAGACAAGGGTGTTGTGGTCATGCTTCTACACCCTGGATTTGTGCGGACTAACATCCTCCCCAAGGATACAATGCCCCCTGAAGCAGTTGACGCCGATGAAGCTGCGAGGAAGTTGTGGGATAACATAATCAGCAAAAAAGAGATGGGCGACACAGGCAAGTTCTGGCATCGTGAAGGCTATGAATTGCCTTGGTAAGTTAATGGCAGCGTGTACTGTACAGATGTAACCTCGGTTAGCAATCATATGGGGGGTTAATAATACGGCTCATAGCCGGCAACAACCCCGAGCACTGGAGCAGACCCTCATATTTTGTCAGAACGCTTAGAAATCACCTCATCCATAGCCACCGGAAGCTGTGTTAGGTAGGCGTAACCTCCTTTTGGCATCTCATTTAAGTACACCTCTACATCTGTATTATACCATTGTGTAGACTGGCGTGGGTTTAGAGGTTCCTGATTTCACAGCATATCGAGGCGTTCATACAATCATGTCTTCACCATCAACCCCCCAGGACATCAACCCGGGCGTCCCAGACATACCATACTTCACGCCCAAACATGCAGCCGACCCCGGCACACCATTCAAGGGCTCATCAAACACGCCCACACTCTTCACTCCGCTCAAGATTCGGTCAAAAACGCTCCGCAACCGCATCATCGTCGCTCCAATGTGTCAATACTCGACGGCGTCAGGAGGACCCGACATTGGAAAGCTCACCGATTACCACGTCGCCACTCTAGGCCACTACGCACTCAAAGGTGCGGGTCTAGTCTTCATCGAGGCCACAGGCGTACAGCACAACGGTCGCATCACGCCTTACTGTCCTGGCATATGGAGCGACGAGCAGACCGCCAGCCACAAGCGCGTCTCCGACTTCATCAAGTCCCAAGGCGCCCTATCTGGTATTCAGCTCGCTCATGCAGGCCGCAAATCGAGTACCGTCCCACCGTGGATCGCCGCAGGCTTCAAGAAGCCATCCGTCAGGGCTGGCACGGAATCGGGCGGATGGCCCGAAAACGTCGTCGGTCCTTCTGGCGGACCCGAGAACTCATGGGACGGTAAAGGCATGGCCGAAGACGGCGGTTTCTACCCTCCGCGAGCGCTCACGATCTCTGATATCAAGGAGCTAGTCGATGCATTTGCCCAAGCTGCACGACGATCGGTTGAGGCCGGTATCGACGTTATCGAAATCCACGCTGCGCACGGCTATCTTTTGCACCAATTCCTCAGCCCCATCACGAATCGACGAACCGATCAATATGGTGGGAGCTTCGAAAACCGCTCTCGCGTGCTTATTGAGGTCATCGAGGCTGTACGTGCACAGATCCCAAAGGACATGCCACTGTTCCTGCGCGTCAGTTCGACAGAATGGATGGAGGAGTCGGATCTGGCCAAGAAATACGGCAGCTGGGATGTCGAAAGCACGATCATACTCGCGCGTCTTCTGCCAGGTCTGGGTGTTGATTTGTTGGATGTCAGTAGTGGCGGCAATCATCCACAGCAACGGATCAACATGTTCTCGTCGAGCGATTATCAAACTAAGATCGCCAACCAGATCAGGCAAGCTCTCAGGAAGGATAACCACAATCTGCTCATTGGAGCGGTAGGGCTCATCACAGAGGCTGAACAGGCGAGGAACATTGTCGAGGAGAACGATAAGAGTATCGGCGAGGAAGCGAGTGCGGCGCAGGAAATGACTGATGCGAAAGGGGGCAAGCAGCCGATGGCTGATGTCATTCTGGTCGCGAGACAGTTCATGAGAGAGCCGGAGTGGGTGCTGAAGGTTGCGTGGAAACTGGGCGTCGATGTGGCGTGGCCGAGTCAATTCCTCAGGGTGAGGTTTCCTAAGCTATAAAGGGCCTGGCTGTGCGGATGTACAATAGGGCATTCCGGTTAGACTGGAGATCGGCTCTCCGGTACATTTGATATATTGAAAGCGAATTCAGGCTATAGACGATGCATTGTCAGAGAAGATGAAGCACAGCATGCGTCTTTGATTTGAGAAAAAGAAGCACCTTTGTACTTCCACGAAGTAACATTAGTAGAATGTATATATTCACCCAGGATAGGCACCATGGCCGGCTGTCATTATCGATGGGAGGGCGCCAACATGTTGCCGTTCAAGAAGTTGACTTGCCAACCTTGTCCAGATCCGATTCGTCAAGCAATATTCTGTCCTGCAAATTGTCAGTTAGTTAAGTTCATCGACAAGGAACAGCAACCACACTTACAGACATCCACATCGGCATCAGATGTGATGCCCAGCGGGTCATTCCAGCGTACGAGCCCCTAAAGATTTTGCCGACAGCGCCACTAAGCACATCGCCCACGACCAGTTTCGCGAACGCATCTGGCGTAGTCTGTTTGACATTCAGCTTGCCCTCGTACTGTTTTTGCAGACCGGCTTTGGCGGCGATGTACCTCGACGTAGGCGGGAGGCGGGGCTCAGGGCAGTTTTCGTGGATATTCGTTTGAATCGAGCCAGTCACGACCGTGACTACCTTGACACCTAATGGAGCCATCTCGAGACGTAGCGTCTCATCGAACTGGTGAACGGCTGCTTTCGATGCGTTGTATAGGCCTGTGCGAAGCCTGTCAGCAAAAGGCAATGTCTGGTGAGGAGAACTTAGGGACTGCTGGGCATACTAGTGAAAGGCTTGTACAAATACCCCACGATTGATCCGATGTTGACGATCGTGCCTTGTGCCTCGATCAAGAGTGGCGCAAAGGCTTGGACCATGCGCAGTATGCCCCAGAAATTTACGTCGAACATCTCTTTGGCATCCTCAATATCTGCGTCTAGCGCAGGACCCATGATGTTGCGTCCAGAGTTGTTGATAAGGTAGTCGAGCTTGCCTCCTGTTTGGGCCTTGACCCGGTCCACGGCTGCAGCTATGGATGTTGGTGACGTGACATCTAGAGGGAGGAGGGTCATGTTGGGCAGCTTCTCGAGAGTGGACATCTTGGAAGTGCTGCGAGCAGTTGCGAATACTGTCAGGCCGCGCCGTTGGAATTCTACAGCCAAGGCATGTCCGATGCCGCCAGCGCTGCAGCCGGTTATGAGGACTGTTTTTGAAGACATTCTCCAGAGGGGTAGATGGTGTGCTTGTTAGGAGCTGTTATGCGGGAGGTGGAAGAGGATTTGATGGCTAGAGAGAAGACATTCCACACCGGGTACTTATACTTACCATGCGTCAGGCGTCGTTGCGTCTCGTCAGAGATAGCCGTAGGACATGCAGCCTTGTCTTCCCAGGGATCGTTTAGCGTATCAGCATTCTGCATGGTGCAGCCTTGTCCGTCCAGAAGAGGTTTGGCGTGTCAGCTCCCTGCATGCGCTAAAACCCAATACGTCGGGTGCTTTGACGGTGGGGTGCCTGGTGGGCGGTTCGGCGGACGAACTGTCCCTCCATTCTTTTCAACTTCTTCACTTTGACCATACCTTGGATGAGGCTTTTCTTCTTGTTCTTTGCGTGGTCGTCTGATGTTGGTCGATCATCGTGCTTGTTACTCACCATGATGGTATGCGACATACAAATTGACTTGGGACCGCCTAGACAATTGGTTGAGGTAGGACAATACTCCTACTCCGGCGCTGTCTGTGTTTCGGGACGTCCTGGGACAGCTGGCTAACTTGAGACTGCAGGCAATTGATGGCAGAGATTATTGGATAGGCTTAGCGGATCCAGCAGCCAGGCGCAAGGCGCAAAACCGGCTCAATCAAAGAGCCCGTCGTAAGTCGCTCCTCTCGTGTGAACTATGGTGGCTCCACAATGTGCCTGGCACCTTCATCCACTTAAATCAAACCCTTCAGCGAGGATTGTGAAAAAGCGACGCAAGGTTCCTGTACATTCGTAGCTGACACCAGCAAGGGCGGAGGAATGCGCCAGAGAAATGGACACCATTGCGCTCAAAGATCGAAGATGTCTCTCGCAAGCATCAAATGCCGCCAGCATTGTCAATCAAGTCAGCCGGAGCGAAGTTGGCACCTGATTGTGAACCATTCCCTCTGCCAGTCATCGAACATGAAGCACGAGGGCTCCTGAAGGATTACTTCCCTCTATCGACAGATCATCTTATCCACCTGGTTCAATTCAACGTCTTCCGCGCGATTTTGATGAACATGATGACGCTTCGCACCACTCACCTTTTCAGCTGTGAAGGAGATACGACAGAATTGCTTCGCATATCGGCCTTACCTCTACCGGGTTCAATTCCGCCATCTCTCGAGCCTACTCCCCTTCAACGCCAGGTTCCACACGCACCTTATGCCGACTTATTTCCACTGCCGGGTCTGCGAGACGCTCTTGTACGTGCAGAAGGTGAATATGACGATTGTGATTTATGCATTGATCTGCTGGGGTCCATCAGCGCTCCTGACCTTGAATATCGTCCGGCAAACGTCGACAACGACGATGAAGACGGCAATGTCCGGAAAGGCTTGGTTGTATGGGGAGAACCTTGGCGCGTTGAGTCCTGGGAGGTCGAAGAGGGCTTTGTCAAGAAATGGGGTTGGATGATGAGGGAGAATTGTGAAGAACTGATACGCTCAACGGACAAGTGGAGGGAGGTGAGGGGTGAAGAACCACTGAGATGGTCGGATTTGGGTCTTGATGCATGAGGTTGTTGCGCCAGATCGCGGTGAAAGATATCTCGGGTGTTAGTATTGTACCAATGATAAATGAGTGCCAATAATTGAGGCACACATGAAGGCTCACGGTTAAGAGGTTACTATGGTACCTACCTGGAGGAGAAGTTACATCATCACCTATTGTAGCCGTTGGCTGATAGGAGGATTTCTTGCATACCGTAGCGAATGAGTAAATTTCAAGGTCATTGCTGTACTCCAGAATGATAGCGATGTTGTCGATGGAATATCACAGAAAGGATTAGTGATGAAGACGGAGTGGCGTATGGGACTTTCTATTCAAGACATGTGACCTCGTGTGAGTCGATATTGACCAATCAGAATATGCATTGCACATTACGCTTAATTCTACGTCATAATCATTGGTCAGTGGCACTGCACACCCGACGAAGCTTCTACTGCCTGCGATCCGAACAATTGAAGTCCTTTTATATCCTCTTCCCTCATCGAATATCGACGACAACATCCTTCGCACACTCATCCCTTTCATCTTCGGAGCGTACACACAATGTCATTCATCCTCAGGAGACCCTTTGCGGTCTCCTCAAACGCCTTCAAACAATTCAGCAAGCCTTCCACTTTGATCCGCGCCTTTCACTCCAACCCCAAATCATCTTCGAATACCTTCTTCAACCAACGGCCGACACCAAAGGCGAATGCACAGTCTCTCCTCAAATCTGCGGCTCTCCGCGATGGCTTCAAGCGTGGCTACCAAAATGCATCTTACCAACCCGCCAATCCAATTGCCAGCGGCAACTTGACACAACGACTTCTATATGGCGGAGCCTTGGTGGGTGGCACTATACTCGCCACGAACTTCATCTTCAACCGGGAAACTCGTGAAGATGGTGGCATGCCGGATTATGAGCGCGAATACCTGAATCAGACATTCATGCATACTGGTTTGGGAATTGGTATCATTGCAGTTGCAGCCCGCGCATTGCACCAGAGTGGTTGGAGTTATCGACTAATGGCGACAAACCCTTGGTTGGTCATCGGTCTTGGACTCGCAGCCAGTATCGGTACCATGTACGGAACATTTAACACTCATCCCGACAAGTAAGTTCATTTCTACCTCCTGCACGGATGAAATTAGTACTGACAATGAGATAGCTATGTGCAGAAGTACGCCCTCTGGACTGCCTTCAACGTCACCCAAGCCGCCATACTCACTCCTCTGATGTTCATGCATCCGGCAATCCTGGCTCGTGCTGGTCTCTACACGGTCGGCATGATGGGCAGCATCGCCTTTGTGGGTGCCACTGCCAAGCAAGAGAAGTACCTATATCTTGGAGGCCCATTGCTTGCCGGTGTGGCAATCGTCGCCGTTTCCGGCTTTGCACCACTTGTGCTGCCCGCCACAGCGGTCCGAACTCTAGCCTGGACTGAGAACATCTGGTTGTACGGTGGTCTTGCCGTATTCGGCGGCTTCACCCTTTACGATATCCAGAAGATTCTGCACCACGCTAGAATGAGCGAGCGTGGCCTTGTGAGAAAGGATGTGGTCAATGAGAGCGTCAGTCTCGAGTTGGACTTTCTGAACATTTTCATTCGCATGGTCCAGATTTTGTCCATGCGCCAGAACAACAGGAGATAGATACCCAGGCTAATTATGGACTGGAACACCAGTACAGCAACACGATGAGACAGAAGGAAAGGCTAAACAGCCCGCATTTATTTTTCGGAGCGGCCTGCTTTCAGAAGACGCTCGGCGTCTGCATGTGATAGGATTGAGCCAAAAACAGTTGAAAATGCATTAATTCCACTCTCGAAGCAATACTTCTCTTCCGGCCTTCTCTTCTGCGCCTGCCAATGCATAAGACATCTTGTAGACACTTTGGTCGTCATTGGAAAATCGTTGTGCTTTCTTTTCTTTGTCGTTCGAAGATTGCCGAATGAAGCCCCAGGGCAGCACAAATGACTTAGTATCATCCTTTCCTTATGTAGGACATCGTGCTGGCTGGGGCGCACAAGGCTAACAGAGGAATGCCGTGTAACGTGATACCAAAACCCTCATGGATCACAGCCTCGTGGCCTAAATTGGCCCTTGAGAGCATTCCACTCGCGTACCTTGCTTCGATTCTGGATGAGAAGCACTGACTTCGCTTGCTTGCTAGAGTCTTGCTCCTCTTGTCCAGGCTTCCGCAACTTCCACAGCAGCCGTTAGATTCGCCCTTCCATTTGCAGCATACAGTTACCTAAGGATAATTTGGACGTTTTGTACGATCACCAGATGCATCGAGATGTCACACATTTCAAGCCACAACAGGAAGAAATCGCGAATTAAGCCAAATTACTTCCCTAGCCGATCGGTCGCGTAAACAGCACCAGTGGTGCAGCGGACTCGCCAAGCGCGTTCACTAAAACTCTGGGGTAAGCACCTGAGCGTTCAAGTTGATCCCTGGGTAAAGCCACGGCCCACGACTTTGCAATCTCTGGTGATCGACTCACAAGTCACGAGCGAGAAGGTCAGGATCAGAAGGATCCGAGACGACCCGTGGGACGCGTGAAGAGTCGAAGTCCACCAAAGTGGGCACAACGACTTAGACTTCGCCCAGAACAGGAAAAGTTGAAAGCATCCCCTGGCATGCACGCTAGTCGTTTTCGACGGTCACGCATGGTCGTGCGCCGAATCCAGAATCCAGCGCAATTTGCCAGGGAAATTGTAGGAAATTACCGACATCGACACTGGACAGCGGTTAAAGCATCCATCATCATGGGTCAAGCAGGTCCATTTCCGAGGGTTTTTTTGGGCATCAAACTACGCGCATGCATGGGAGGCGTTGAGAAGCCGTGTCCTGCCGTGTGCCGTCCTGCCGGCAATCCAGACTTATTAACGATAGAAAAGCAAGAGCGAAAACCGGGCCGGAGGATGACGATCACATGGAGACATGGGAGAGTCATGACGGTGCGGTTATCAGTTGTTGAACTTTATGCATCGCCTAGAACACATGGAGCGTGCAAGAGAGCAAGAACCTTGGAAGACGGGACGTTGTACGGTAGTCGGTACCGTTATCGCTGCATTGCCGTTCCCAGAAGTCCCTTGCAAACAGTGGCAAACACACAGCATCCACCTGAAGACGACATCTGGGGAAGAAAGACGAGCCTTGAAACACAATGGGAGACAGTAAATGGAGTTCTGAATAGCTTCAAATTGTACTATAGTAGACACACGTGTATAAGGTAGTCAAGAGATGCACATTGGGATCCTTGCTATGGTATCATCCTCGTCCTTCACTATGGTCAAATGTAGACCAGATCAACTATATGCGCTTTCCAGTAGTATCCCGTACCCGTTATATGCTGCGAACCCGTTTGACCCAGTAAAAAAAATGTAAAAGCCGTCCCAAAGGTAGATAGAATTTTTTGCACACTTGCACACAAGGGTTATGCAAGGTAAGAGAGGTTAAGTGTCTGTAAGAAACACACAAGAAGTGAACAACATCCTCATTACATATCAAGACCAGTCATCGTCTACTGGACATACACGGCCAGAGCGAGCGCGAACAGGCCAAACAGCGCCGAGTACATGGACGGTGCAACCGCGACAGCTGCGCCAGTGTAGGTGGCAACGGCTGGGGAGGTGCCGGTGCTGCTGGTGTCGTTCCAGTTGACTGACACACCCGCGCCGGAGCCGGTGCTTGAGCCAGTGCCCGACGACTTGGAGCCGGTGGCAGTGGCGGTTGAGGAGCCGCTGCCAGAGGAGCCGGTGCCCGACGACTTTGAGCCGGTGGCAGTGGAGGTTGAGGAACCGCTGCCGCTGGAGGCGGATGCACTCCAGTCGTCCCAAGATCCGTTGTCGCTCGAGTTACCGCTGAATGAGCTGGCACCGGTGCCTGGGCAAAGCTTGCCAGAGTCTGATGGAATGGTTGGGAAGTTGTCAACAGCGTCAAGGATAGCGACGGCCATACCACCAGACAAGTGAGTCTGGACGTGGCAGTGCAACAACCAAGCACCGGGAGTGTTGACTTCGTATCGGAAGACCATCCAGCTGGAGTTGCCCTCAGCCGGGGTGCTGGTGTAGCCGTCAAGGTAAGGCGGGTTGGCCAGGTTGAATGCGTATCCAGCGGCCTGAGCAGCGGCGACGCTGGTGAAGTTGAAGTCACCGACACCGGCACCGATCATGTAGAACTTGTTGGCGTGCTTGTGGATGGGATGGGGCTCGGCAAGGGGACCGGAGATCTTGATGATCAGGTCAACCCACTGGTTGGAGTAGGTCTCGAGGATCAAGTCGCTGGCAGCAATGCTGGAGGGGTTGAGGGCCAACAACGGAGGAGTCTCGTCGTCGCGGGTTTGGTTGTAGGCCTCGATACCGCTGAGAGTCCAGGACCACGAGTCCAAAGGCAGAGCTGGGTTCTTCATGATGTCGAGAACGAAGCTGGCGTCGGCGGTCGCGGCAACGGATGAAGCAGGGAAAGGAGCACCCGCAGCTGGGTTGTAAGGAACGATAGTGGTAGTGTTCTGGCCACCATAGTTCATGGTGGAGGTGCCGAGGAGAGAGCTGGAGCCACCGGAGTAGGAGAGGATACCGTAGCCAGAAATGACCTGGTTGATGCCATCGTTGGCAACACGGATCTGGTAGTCGCCAGCAGTCTGGTCGAGCTTGACGAAGAAAGTGTAGCGTTCACCGTTGGCTACGATAACCTCGTCGACAACCTGGGGAACGATGTAGTTTCCGTTGACCTCGTACACGTACAGCTTGTGGCTGTCAATGCTAACCTTGAGGATGGCGAAAGCACCTGGGTTGACCAGGGTAATTGCCTGCCATCCGTTGCTGGCATCCACGCTCAAGGTGTAGTTGGCACCAGTGTAGGGGTTGCAGTTGTAGTAGGCATTGGCTGGCAGGTTTGCAAGGTTCTGAGTGTACTGTGCTCCCTGAATGAGCGGGTTGTTGGGGGGAATGCAACCCTTGGCGGTCAGGGTGGTGTTGCCGAGGATCTGAGGGACTTGAACCGCAGCGTTGGCAGTCAAGACATCGATACCTGGGCAGTAAACTGAGCCCTTGCCGTTCAGGATGATTGAGTCAGTGCAGGCATCGTCAACATTGGCAGCTTGCTCAATGGCGAAGAATTCTTCAAAGGTATATTGGCTCCAGTCGGAAATGAAGATGGGCTCAACGTCAAGAGCAGCCTTGGTCATGGCAGCGACATCGTCAGATGAGCTGCTGATCTGGCTGAAGGGAGTCTGAGCATCGTCCGCAGGAGCAATGATGATGGCACCATAGAGACCGTCGCCGATTTGTCCCTTGTAATGTGAGTGGTAGAAGTAGTTTCCTGACTCATCAGCAGTCCATTGGTACATCCATGATGAACCTGGCTGAATGGGGACTTGAGAAACACCCGGGACACCGTCGGCCCATGGGGTGCCGTACTGTCTGATACCGTGGAAATGGACACTGGTCTCGTTCGGGAGGTTGTTGATGACGGTGAAGTCGACGCAGTCGCCAACCTTCAACTTCAGGGGAGGACCGGGGAGCGATCCATTAGTGAGAATGGCTTGTCTGGGGGCGCCGATATCTGAGGATGCCATTCCCCATGCGACATCGATTGTGAAAGGAATACATTTGGAGGATGTTGCGCAGACCGAGGAGGTGTTGGAGCTGGCGGCAACAGATGTGATTGCTGATGAAACGAATGTGAGGGCAGCGAGGGCCTTGTTGAGCCTTGAGCCTGCCATTATTATGTACTGCGTGCTATACAACGAAAGAGGGACTGTGTTTGGGATACAAAGAAAAGAAGAACGGAGAGGTGGGCAAACGAGGAGCGTGACAGAGCCTTATGAAGGTCTGTTTGCTGATCTAGTCCGAGCGAGCGCCTGCTAGATTGGAAGGACCAGCCATCCTGGAAAACACCACTCAATATTTGGGGCCCGCAAGAGCCTCCTTTCAACAATAGACGCTTTTCCTCGTTTCAAGTAGTGGCAATCCTTTGTGATCCACAGCGAGGTCCAGTCGATCAACCCACCCACCTGGACCCAGCCCTGCTGGCTGGCTGGGTTGTAAGTGCTAGCGTGAGACGTCAGCATTCGAGACCATCTCTGCTAGCGAGTGACTCCCGCCGCTGCTTGATTGTCGACAGGACCGACAGCCGTCACAGTCACAGGCGACCTGTGCGGTCTTCAAATTGGATGACACTCCAGAGGATTGCGCTCGGAGGACTTTTGATTGGGAAGTTTTTTGGGGGCATCAGCAGGAAGAGCTGTCATTGCTGGGATTCAGCTTATGCAGGTCAGAGGAGAAAATGGACGTGGCGCAAGCAATCAGATGCGACGTCCACTTTGTTGGCGGTGGCTGACCCCGGCTTCCACACCTGATCCTCGGCTCTGGTTCGTGCCCTGTCACTTTTAACCAGAAGTTTGTCACCCACCTGTCTGTATCCTTGGGGGGCTTAGTGGACTAGGGTACCGGTCAAGCGAATCCTGCCTTGTTCTGCGGCTAACTTTGGGATCCAGCCATCCCTGATCCTTCGCACAAACCACCCTGCCTACGCAGGCCCGACACGCGAGACTCGGGATATATTTTTAATGATGTAAACAAACATTGGCTGAAGGCTGGGGTGGTCGGACCACCAGGCTGTCTGTGATGAAGCGTCGTTTTAGATGAGCTTGATGATATTGACACTGGCATGACGTCCGTTTGGGATTGACTTCCCCAGGCTCATCGATTCCATCAGACCGGGTTTTGGTTTTGCTCGTTCCATGGTACTGTTCCTTTTGACCCCTAAAAATAAAAATCCTGAATCTGCCGCGTAGGGAAAACAAGGAAGCGGGACGGAGAAGAAAAGGAAAGCCGCTAGAGCCCAATTGTGCATTAGTGAGACACGTCTCCTTGGTCCAGCAGCGGCGAGTACCATAGTAGGCTTTTCGCGCGTCTCACCAGGCAAAAAAGGTGCACTTAGGGAGGTCACCGAGGGTTCCACTTCCTTCCACCCCCGGTCATATCACGTGTCACGTTGTACCGGTCTCGGAGAAAATCCCCATGTTGTGCTTGTGTATCCAGAAGTATCAGATCAGATCAGCCCGGTATTAAATTGAACCTCACGTGGCGATCCCCGATGTACCCTGATGTCAGATGAGTTCGTATGACCACAGGAGTCCCAAGGAGTCCCAAGCAAATAGTTTACTCCAACAACTCAGCACTGTGTGGAACCCGGCCCCTGCTTTACTGTTGGCGAATACATTTTCGACGATTTCTAGCCAAGTCATAATTAACGAATAATAGTCCCTACTCGATATGGACTGAAAATGCTCCTGTTCTGGACGACATTCTGTTGTTCCAGTGGCTTGCTGGGCCTCATTTAAGCAGCCGCCGTCAGCTGCATGAGTCCGCAAGACCAATGTCATTATTCTCATACCTTATACGAGGAAGTCAGAAAATATGCCTCATGAGAACTCATTTGTCCTTGGTTGCCTAATGGTGACAGCCTTGTTACTCCAAACATGCCGGGCGGACCTTGTCACTGGTGCAGCAATCTCAACCAATTTCCCAGATCCTACACTTGCCTTGGCACCCAATGGCATTTGGTATGCTTTCAGCACTCAATCTGACCATATCAACATCCAGTTAGCATCCTCCCCAGATTTCAAACAGTGGACTCTGCACGCTGGATATGATGCTCTTCCTGTCCTGCCAGGCTGGGCACTTCTGCCCCCTAAAGCTGGCGTATGGGCTCCCGACGTCAACCAACGGCCCGACGGTACCTGGGTCATGTACTTTGCAGCTGTGGGCACTACGCATCCCCGGAAACATTGTATAGGCGCCGCTGTCTCACCAAATGTGACCGGTCCTTACCTGCCCCTGCAGACCACGCTTGTATGCGATCTTCCTGGGGGCGGTAATATTGACCCGAACCTTTTCCACGACCCCAACACTGGTCAAAACTATCTCGTTTACAAGACCGATGGCAACGCGATCGGTCATGGCGGGGCATGTAGTAATGGCGTTGCCCCCATCGTTCCGACACCGCTACATTTGCAATTGCTCAATTCCACGGATCTTGTCACTCCAATCGGCGATCCAATCTACCTGTTTTCCAACGGCGCTCTGGACGGACCAAACATCGAACGACCATGCATTTTATACCAAGCGTCGACATACTTTGTCATATACAATGCCCAATGCTACGCGGAGTTTGGGTACCACATTTCATATGTCAGCTGTACTGTGGGCGTTGACACTACCACCAAAAAAGGCATCGCTGGTTGTGACTGGAGAACGCTGAAGCAGAAGCAACAGACCATAGCCGACCGCACTCTCTTGAAGACCAATGACAGCGTGTCAGGATTCACATTGTATGCCCCTGGGAGTATGGACGTTGGCCCTGATCAGCACAAGATCGTATTCCACGGAGACATCAATTTGGCCTGGTTAGAGCCTAATCGGCCGGCCACCCTCCACCGAGATCGGGCAATGTATGCAGGTGAGGTCGACTTTGATGGCTCAAGTCTGCGCGTGACCAAGCTGTTCCAGTAAGGTGCAACGTGTATGCCAGCAAAGCGTGCCGAACAGCCGTGGCTCTTGGACCCAGTCCATGAGACGAATCTTTTGTGGCGGTAAGGCTGCAGACAAACAACTTTGAATGCGCGTCCATCACTGGCAGAGATCGCAGCGAAGCGCCCATCAGACTAGACGACGTGGACAATGGTGGACCAAAACGCCCCGATCCTTCTACCGCTACAGCCACTCCGGTCTTCGTTTTGGCAAAGGATCTTCAATTTCAATGCTAACAGGAGTATGATCGGACAGGGCAGGGTCTGAATCATCCTACATGACCACGTGCTTCGATCATTGAACTGTGCGAAGTGCTCCTGTTGCCACGGGCGCGTACACTGGTCTACAGATTCCATCCTTGGGTGATGCAGTAGGCAGGCACAGCCTTACCTTAAGAATCCAACCAAGCAAGATAGAAATGGGAACACCCTGCACGCTGTCAGTCATTTGAGACATTGGCGCACCGGGCTTCAACGACAAAAACTTCGTTGTCTGTTTCCGATCACGGAATGCCGGTACAGCCGATTCTTTCGAAGGTCCGTTGGAACGTGGAAGTGAAAAAAGGCTACCACATTGGTGGGTACGGAGAATTCGGTCATTTAATGGCGTCCAGAAGGATACGATGGTCACTGGCCGTTCTCTGGCAGTGGCTGTACAACGCAGTACAGCCAACGAAGAGCTGCTTTTGCATGCTGGTGACTTTACTGAGTACGAACAGTCTGGATCTGAACTAGCGTGTCGACTACGGACGAGGCTTGGAGAGTAAGCATCAGGCTGCTTACCATGGAACTCCGGAAGGTGTTCCTTCTCGGCTGCCGTTGCACACAGTTCATGAACGTTGCGATCAAACCTCAGCATCACCAAGACTACCTCCGTCGCTAATGAGACACGATGGCGTACTGGTCAGTACTAGTTCTGCATGACTACGTGTGGATTGAGGTTGAGCTTTGACCTTGACGACAGAAGCTCGGACCTCTATGATCGCCGTATAGTCGTCATCCCAGCCTCACCCATATAAAATTTACAATGCTGAATATATCTACCGAGTATATGGCTCGATAAAACAAACTCCACTGGATCAATGTTTCTGTCATAAGAACTCTGCATTGACAGTTCCATGATGAGGCAATACCTTGGAACCTGACAGGCAGCAATCGCCGATTCCAAAGGATGTGACGAGTCTCAAAACTTGTAATGATCCCGTGGCTTGCATCTCCAGCACTTCGGCTCCAGCATGTGCTTATCATATGAGTATTTGACAGCAGCATCCAACATTCCAGAATGGGCTTTGCTGAAGGAACAAGGCGCAGGGGGCGAAAATCAAGATGTTGCTGCCAGACTCGTCGACTGTCATTGGATATATGCACAAGGCAAACCTGCATGCATGTGCAACTTTTCTGACTCAGACCCCGGACCTGGCTCCCACAGCTCGTATCTGCTTATCACACCGATATCATTCGACGGGAAATAGATATCTCGCAGTAGTAAGAATCTCGAACAGTAGCGCTGCCAACTTGCAGCTATCTCAACAAGGTTTGTGCATGTATCGAGACTGCGGCTCTCAGGCAGGGATCTGCGGTTGACGCCACCACGCATGCAGTCCGTATGCAGGCGGTCGAACCGGGCAACAAGGCAAACTGGGTCTGGCGATCTTTCTGGCTACTACGTTACCAGAATACGTGAATGATCGGTTACAGTCGTCTCGTGATAAAATTGTACTCATTCCACCATAGGTGACAATGAGAATTCGCGCATTATGAAACATGCGGACGAGGCTGGGTCAAAAGCTTTGGCCAGAAATATATAAAAATAATCCTGGACCGAAAATATCAGAAATGCCCCTCAATATCACCCCACGTGCAAACAACCACGATTTGGTTCAGGAAGGAATTCAGGCATCCTTGCAGGTGATCAGCGATATTCGAAGGACAGTACGTGTGGGCAGCGCTCTTCATCCACAGCCTTACTCACTCCTACCGGCATCTGTTTGAGTCTACATCCTGGGATTTCTGACTGAGCGCCATGCAGTCATGGTACCCAATCATCCCAAATCCTAATCCTACATTCAACACAGATTCTTACGACTCAGGCCGCCGGGTCATACGCCGCTCGAGAGCTTCAGGCCTCGAGTTGCCACAGACCACCCGGTCACCGATCACTTTTTGTCAACGCTGACTCTCATTTCGTACGCAGAACCTACCGATGGGCAGGCTGAACCTCCGCTAAAAGTCACCGACTTCGGTCCATCTCAATCCATTCGCAAAGGTCTAAATTGAACTCCATCCATAAGCTGAACCTCTGGTAGTTACGTCGCAAGATGGCTCGAGAGAACCTGCAATGGAACGTCCAGTCTGCGACGTTCAATCACATACTTGAAGCAGCAGTCAGCTATTCGGCCGGACAACGAAGGTGAGGCCACATTTAACTTTCAACTTTCACTCATGCATGCAATATGAATGGACAGCCTGATCGCACGGTAATACTCGGTAAGCAAACTCAAATCTTTCGCGAGAGTGTAGTCGATTTCCTGCTGGAGATTGCCCAATGCCATGGCTTGGAAGGTGTCATTATCGACCTTGCTGCCTCCCTGCTACGAGTATCGATATGTGGCGAACAAGCGACCCAGATCATGCACCACAAAGAGGGGTGATGCTTGTACACATTGCTTCGTACTGGTGGCAAGCATCTAGGCCACCTGCTTCACGAACGAGCATGTCGGTTGTTCTTTCCTCCTGGCTCAATGTCCTCCCGACATCTCGGCGAGAAAACAAGACGCGACTATGTTCTAGACTACGTCTTACCCAGTCTATGTGCAACTACTCTCTTGAGCGTATGTGCGGCGGAAGACACGGACAGCCGATTCTCGTGGCAGAGCAGGGCTCTGGGGTGACAACCAAGAAGCGAATACCAGTATGTTGAAGAGCCCTGGGTGAGAGTATGCCTCTCTTGTCACCGTGCCCAATTCTACGACCAATCCAAGCACTTTTAAAAACCTCTCCTGAAAGCAGTCTCATGGGAAACGGTGACGCTCGAAGGTCTGGCACTCTTATTTCTAGGAACATTCAGGTATGGCAGCGGTAGGCTGACTCGGTCAGCCTGGCCATGAATTGACCTAGCCCTCGATTCAGACTGGGCACTGGGGAGTCGAGAGCCACGACCACGATAATGTGCTTCTTGAACAAGACATACATGGATGCTCGATCACGACACTTTTATAGAGGCCACGCTGACTGACACTCACTCTGAACGAGTCTGAATCAACGATCTCTTCCTGCAGCACAACGGCCTGCATATATCAGCAGTGGCACGTATATTTGATCCTAACTTTGCCATCGGTCCTGGCATAGGCAGTCCAATCCATTGTCGGGATGATGAGGAAACCCAAACATACTTCGTTCCATCTGCTTACACGAGAAAAGAATCACATATCCTGGCATCGCCCACCAAAGGCAAAGCTGCAAATCTACGGATATCGGCAGATCATGTACCCGCAAGGCTGGCCGCTACCAGCTAGACATACATACATGCCTTCACGGCACGCTACCTCATCCACATAAGCCGAGGTAGGACAGCATATGCAAGGCTGTAGGATACGGAGTCGTACCACGCATGTATGTCTTACCATTTCTTCCCCACGTATTCAATCTCCAGCCCAAAAATATCTTCTTAAACAAGTCCACAGGGGCACACGATTCAGGGGCTGGATCCAAACTATAGATCAAGAGTACTCCGCAAGTATGGCGCTGTAGTGTACGTAGCACTACGTACTCAGGTACGCGTGGCCGTAGAGTTATTTCTCTCCTGGATCTCTCCTCAAAGTTTTCGAACGATGGACACCACCATGCAAGCCCAATCTCCAGCCCTGACAGGTGAGTTAACTTCACTGCAAACCACCACGCGTTTGTTAGCCAGCGGGCGCGTCCGACGCCGGTCGCATGTCAACAGACGATAGATCGCCACCATCTAATGTCCACATAACGTCCACCCATACTCAAGTGACATGTCGAGGCAGAGAGCTTGGGCTACGGCAGATCTGTGCGTCGTCGCCGTCAAATCTCGGCATCTAATCAGCTTTGA
Organism: Exophiala sideris; assembly: GCA_000835395.1. Taxonomy (NCBI): domain Eukaryota; kingdom Fungi; phylum Ascomycota; class Eurotiomycetes; order Chaetothyriales; family Herpotrichiellaceae; genus Exophiala; species Exophiala sideris. Next base: position 697,600 of record KN846952.1, on the reverse strand, counting down.
CTTGTTGACTTTACGGGTGTCGGTGTCACGCGACCGTCAGTCGGTCGGGTGTCAAAAAATTGAAAGGGATGGGGGAAAGGAGAAATGGTGGTGTGGAATACCATTTCCACACTACGAGCCGGTATGCATGACCTTGCCCACGATTATACTCGTATTTCTATTCCCATCCGAGACATGAACCTTGGTACATCTCCTCGCCAAAAAGCATAGCGATATACATTATGATACATGTGAACACCATTCCAGCCGTCCAGTGTCCACGATGAAAGGTAAAAGTTGCCATCAAAATCAAGAGTATCCCCAATGCGTTACCAAAATCCTGAACCGGGTGCAGCACACTCCAAAAGACCACTGATGGTGATGCAGTAACACTACCCCAGGAATGGCCTACTAGTACCTGGGATCTCATCCTCATCCTTCTCGTTGTTGGCGTACCTAGCCTTTCTCGCCTCGTGCATCTGCTTCTCCAGCATCATCCCCGCGCCGCCGACAGCACAGCTCGCGATCTCCAATACGAACACTGCGACCATAAGACCGAGACCGACCTTGCTCTCCGTGCACAAGCGCTTGAAGCCAGCGGGGATAGGTACGCCGCCTGACATAAAGACTGGGAGTTGAAGAGCAAGGGCATCCGAGTTGAATTTCGCCGCGCCATCAGCGAATTTGCATGTCCACGACTGCAGCGAGTCTCGTGGGTGATGCGTCGAGGGGTCGGTACGGAGGGTATTGAATGGGATGGCGAAGAGGCAGAGGATGACTCCGACGGCTGACACACCGGTAAAGACGACGTTGTACATGAGGGTGCGGGAGTAGGGCTAAGAACAAGTGTCAGCTTGGTCTGCAACACCACAAACGCAAATACTCACAGTTGGAATCAATGAAAAGACCAAGTACATTACACTGGCTGCGACGATGAGGGCAGCAGGGATGAGTATGGCCAAGGTAGGTCGAAGATCGACGTTTGCAGGCCACAACGGCAGATACCGGTGTCTTCCAAAGCTTGTGCCATTGTAATCGTGCAGGACGTGCCCTGCACAGCCGATCGCAGCGGTACTCGTGGCTGTGATCAACAAGACCAGAGCAAGGCGAGTCCACCACAGCAGCTTCGCTTTCGTCAGGTAGGCAGATTCCTGGGCCGAAGTTGCTGAGTTGCGCGAGTGTAAAGAGGACGTCAGGAGAGGAGAGGGGATGGTCTTCAGGGCTGAAGCATCGTCGATTGGCTCCTTTCGAGTACTCGAACGAGACTCGGTTCTGCTCCCTGGTTGTTGGGACGACGTCGGGCGAGAGGTGGAAGTTCTTTCTGCTTCAATTCCCATGATTGCAATGCGAAATCAACGACAAGGACTGTGGTATTACTGCAAAAAAAGACGAGAATAAGATCTAGAGCGCAGGTTTTGAGAGGCAAAGGTAAGTCAAAGCTCCTTTATTGCGTTTGACATGTACCCGGCGGTTGTTTTGCAGGGGCCGCTTCTTACCTCGATGGCGATTCATGTCTGCCTTTTCAGATATCTCAGATATTGGCTGAGAAGCGCTGCTCAAAGCTCGCCGTTGACCAGCGTCGTTGTTTCATCTTGGGCACAAGGCCAATCATGAAAGGGCAATCACGCGACTGCTGGTTTGGCCGGCGGCTACAATATGGCGAAGGGTTCCGGAATAGAGACCGACCATATCGACTCGTGATCAAAGAGGAGAGAAAGAGACGAAGTCCACAATCGTTTCATCAGCGCTTAATGACACTGACCCTTGGCACATGTTCTGCACGTTATTGGCTCGTTGATATCGACGGTGAACCTGTTATTTTTAGGCAACTCACAGTAACTTTGTGAGATCGGAAGCCAACCATTGCAACCATTTCAATTCCTCTAGCATCAACATGGACGCAGCTATTGCAAACAAGCTCTTGACTGACAGAAGCAGGCCGGTCCCCCTTCAGTCTGCTTTTCAAGGCAATGCTTCCCATTTGCCAACGAACACCACCCTAGACATGTCCGCCTGGCAAGCCTGTTTTCAGAAAAAGTGGCAGTCTGACCGCTTCTGCTCTTTTGCTTCAAATAGCCCAAGGGTATCACTCTTCATTGTAATCCGAGAATCCTTCGCCCGTATCGAGATAGTATTAGCCTTTGGCAAAGGGAAGGGCATCAGCTCTACAATACGTTTCTTACTAGCTTGGAGTCATGGCACCAACTGTCGCGAACGTGCTGGCCGTTGGAGTTATATCATCGATGCACTCTATGTCAGACAGTGCCATTTTTTCCTAGAAACGAGCTTGCCGGGTCTCTTGCAGATCGTTATCGACCACTCGTCCCTTCCATTGGCTTATCTCTCTCCCGTCCGGGATCCAGATCCCCAATCGCCCAACTCTCAAGTATCATTTCCATCATTTCCATCATGCCCAACCATAGGTGCCTTTCTTGATTTCTCAATGCCAAAGACACTAAACTCATTCCCCGCTGGTCGGTTCCGGTTGAAAGCGACTTTCAGTCAAATCGAAGGACCCCCTTCATGTCAAACACCCGCTCCTTCTGCTGCTAATTGCACTAACCATCCCCAGAATGGTTACACTGTCGGTATTGCTGTGTCCCCGACCGGCATCAATGCTGTAGTTATTGACACTATTGTCCATGTTCGGGCTTGAAGTGTCTTGGATAGCTGTCTCTTGCGAAGGCGTCCCCGCCCTCAATGAGCCCATGACTTCCACCTCATGCACGACATATTGCGTTGCTGGTGAATGAACTTTGTCAAAGACTTCCCAAACGAGTATTTTCTTGCATCGCTTTGGGTATATCGGAGAATTTGGAGTGTCACCACGCAAACCTTGTGCAAGGGCATACTCCTAGCTTCCGATGTTGCGGACCTTGTGCACAGGAGTGCTTATCCTTCCAAACGCCCACTGGCAATTCTCACATCGTGGTTCCTTGGCCATCGGGAGTACGCCGAGCACACTGGCAGCCGAGGTGATAATCCCGGTTCATGTCTGTTCGAATATGGTCGCAACCCTCTCCAGCGCTTGGACTTCCTCAGGGTCCACACGTCTACCAGACACAAGCGCTGAGCTCTCGTCTGGTTTCAGACCGTTGCGTTCGAGATGTGCTCGTGTACGTTGTTCGATATAACTGCGGCGCTCTTCTCTGTTTTCATCTTTCGCACTGTCTAGTCCTCGTCCCGTATTCGACGCTTTAAGTGCGGCTAGCTTTGGTCGGAGGTCGGCAAGCAGAGAACGTAGAGCAGGTAACTGTGAGATCACAAAGTTCGTATGGGTGGTCAACGATTGCTGACCCGGATTTGGCGTCACTTGCAGAGATTGCGCAGCCGGACTGTTGGTGAGGAAAGATAGGTTGTTTGCACCATCTTGCGCATTGCCAACGAGGCTTCTCAATTGGTTCAGTAGTGCTTCATTGCGATTGTGTTCCTCCAAAAGTGTTCTGGAAACTGTTCGGGAGGCTGCCAATTTGCGCCGCAGCTGCTGTACAGTCTCCAAGGTCGCGGCGTTCTCAGGTTGTGGATACGATATGTTCTGAATTGTCAGCTCATCTCTACATCAATCAACAATAAAGGCATTCGCTCACCTCGTAGTGGCCGAGGCGCACCCAGTTGACCAGGTCCGCAGGTACTGACAGGATATTTCTCAAAACGTAGATCTCAAATCTGTCAAAGTTCTTGTCCACAGTCGAATTCAACAGGGTTTCGAGTTTGTGAAGGCCCTCCTCTATCTCTTGTTTCGCTTCGGGATATTCAACCTCTTCTGTGCCGTTCTCTGCATGTGTCTTGACAGGCTTGAAACCGAGCTTTTCTGGGGGCGTCGACAGAAGACCGGTTTCCAGGCTACCTACACCCTGGTACACAAAGTTGTTGACGGAGTTGATGATGTCGTCAATCAACGACTGTAGAGTGTCAGTTCATGGAGGCTCTCCTGACTGGATAGATGTTACTGACCAAGGGAGTATATTGCAAGTGCTCTGTCAGCAGCGACGTCGCCGCCTGTGATGAATCTGCCATGCCGCATACAGTGCCATCTAGACAATGCCTGCAGACAATGGCGATGCAGCGATGTGAGAGAGTCTGTCCTCCTCGCGACCATGTGACGCGCCTTCCGTCTGTTGTTGTGTCCAACTTTGGACTAGTGCAATCTTGGCAGATCTGGCTCGGTCTTTTGAAGGCGGCAAGTCAGTCATGACACCTCATTCATCGCAAATCTCACCGGTTAAACTCGGGTCATCTCTTCTTCACTTGTCAAAAGACCTTGAGACATTACAACCACTTCCTACGGGCACAAGGCTGTACTGCGGTGCGGTACGAATTGTCAAGATGGGAGGACCAGGTTCTGGCGGATACAAGAATAAGCCAGGTGATACCGAAACTCATTCAGCATGGGACATCATTCCTCAAGATCCCTCCGGGACTCAGGTACATCTAGCTCCCTTTACACTCTCTTGCGCATCCTACTGACTCCCATCGCAGAAATTGGCCCAGGTACGATGCAAGCACTGCGGCAGGGAGATGGCCCAGCACACCTCGCGCCAGCGCGTCCACCTCCTACAATGTCAACAGTATCTTGATGCGATGAAAGAGCAAGGAGTTGAAACAAGCATCACGCGTCAAGCAGCAGATCCAGCGGCCTTCTTCAGGACTACTGAATGGAGCCAGAAGACGACAGAGGCGAAAGCGCCAAAGGTGCTTAAGATGCAAGAGCACACTACTGCAGTGCGCATTCAGGCTTTGGCACTCGCAGAAGCCAGTATCTCCGCAGAAAGAATTCAAGAGATCACCGGCATGGACCCGAAAGTACTGGCTGGACTTAGACGACTTGCGCGCGAACGTGGCTATGACCCTTCAGTCTCAATGCAACTCAAGGAAGAATATGTTCTGGATCCACCAAACAACAGTCGTCCACGGGGTCGACCAAAGAAGAGAAAGCCAGAAGATGATGTCGATCCAGCATTGACCAGCATGCAAGATCAGGATACCTCAACCTTTACTCCGACCAGACCAGCGAGCAATCTACCTCCTGGTCAGTGGGATTTCATGACTGCCACTCCAACAGGCTACACCATGACCTAGAAGTCATCGATGAAGGGGTACAACATTGTAAGTGATTGAGTCAATCACTAAACAACAGAGATGCACGATGGCAAGGAGTTTGGGGATTGCGGCACGAATTATGGCGGGTTTGTCCGGGGGCATTGTTACAGCATGTACTCATTAAAGGGCTTGTGGGTGCGTGAGTAGCGGGCTCTTACTCGCTAGGACATAGAGTAGTTTATTAAAGAATTGTCAAACTCGACTGTCCAGCAAGCCGGGTTCAGAACAAGTGGCATATTCTGACGGTGGGAGCCCGTCAGGCTCAAATGACTATACCTGCTCAATATCTCTGGGGAGTCAGTCATGTACAGTGTTGGGAGACTAGCAGTTCGATTTCGGAAGCCCGCCAACTCCATTGGCATAGAGATTTCCCATTGAAGCCCGAGTCGCTGCCGTCGGCAGAGAAGCTTCCGATCTCGAGATTCTTTTCTTGATGACTCTGTCAAAGTGGCTGAGCCGGACTCTAATAAAGATTTGCGATCTGTGAAACTCGGGAGAAGCCACAGCCGAGTTACAATTATTAGAGCAGCAGTCGATGTCGCGATGCAAAAGTCTAGGTCCATATCGAATCTCGTCAAGCAAGAGACAAATCAACTGTGGCCGGAAGCTGCAAGATCCCTCCTTTAGCGCTGTCTGGGGATGATTACGACCATTCGTATTTCTTAGAGCCTTGCCGTCAAGTTGGCCTTTCCCTGCCAGCCTCATGCCAAGTCCCCATATATTGCCTAAAATGGAACAAGCCGAATAACCAGAAACAGGAGGTGCTTCAGATTCTTCTCCTCGCGACACTTTTCAAAACGTCCCAGCGCTTCGAATTACTGTCCATCTCCTCACTCTGCGACGCTCGTGTTGAGTCCGGCCTGTCATGGACTTTGACGCCGGGTTGCCACTCAGTCTTTGCTTTTGCCATATTTGGTCATTCACTCTACGGCTCTTCTCGCCTGTCGTGTCTCGATTCACTCCGGGAGTCTGAGACGAACTTCTAACAATGTCTTCAACCTCCTCAAGGGGTCAGTCGACCAGGTATCGAGACTCTGTAAGTCACATCTTCCCTTAGATCCAGATCCTCAATCTTAGATACTGGAAACAAGCAATCGACGCAGCCCGCCTTTTCTGGCCTACTTATGTCCTTGTGTTGCCCGTCTATTCCCACAGGTGATTCTTTCTTCATTCCATACCATCATTCTTTTGACCCGTGTCACCGAAACCGGCTCTCTTCACTCATTCTGCTGCTTGACGCATTGCACTTGCATTCTTAGTTCTTGCGCCGGTCGCTCGTTGTCGCATTTATCATCAGCCTTTTCAAATCTACAAATAAAAGTCCACCGACAAGACAACCAACAATGTCTCTCAGAACTCTTCTTACCACAGCACTGCTAGCGACCTCTGCTGTCGCCCAGTATGGCAGCTCTTGGGGATCAATGGCCGCTGCTCCGTCATGCCCTGCAGGATGCCAGGCTATTTCTTCAATGGGCAGCTCGACTTCATCATCAAGCCAGCTGGTTGTTCAAGTCGTCTCGGTATCCGACTCAAATGGCTCATTGTCATACTTTCCCAACAACATCGAAGCCCCAGTTGGCTCGATGGTGCAGTTCCAATTCCACGTCAAGGTAAATTGTCAATTCACGGCTAGCATCAAACCATCTAACCTTACTACAGAACCACACAGTCAGCGAATCCAGCTTTGCCGCACCCTGCGAAAAGATCGCCAGCAACTTGACCTCCGTCACACATCCTGGTCTGCACTCTGGCTTCGTCCCTGTGTCGGCCAACGGGACTTTCACACCCGTCTACAACGTTTTGATCAACGACACAAAGCCTATCTGGGTTTACTGCGGTCAGACCAACCACTGTCAGAAGGGCATGGCCATGGTCATCAACCAGAACAGCAGCAGTCCTAACACCATCGAGAAATACATTTCGAACGCCATGGCCCTCGCTCTCACACCGACAGCCGCCACTCAAGCAACTACTGCGACCGCCACAGTCGTTGCCGCTTCGGTCGCAACAGTCGCAACAGCCGTAACTGAGGCAACTACCGCCACTGAGGCCTTCGGCGCCGCTACCACCAGTGCAACAGTTGTCGCTGCCACCACAGCTGCCGATACCGCCACAATTGCGGCGCTGACGAGCACGGCTGCCACAGCACCGGCAGTCTTCACTGGTGCTGCCGTTCCCCGGTTCCAAGCCCGCGAGGCTCAAGCCGGTTTGGGAGCTGGACTTGTCCTTGGTGCGCTCGTGGCTGTGTGGTAATAATGTTGGGGTCGGAGATGAAGTCATGTTAGATGGTGTTGATCATTCAAACAGGAGTAAAACTTCAGAGATGCCTAGCTTCAGGACGAAGAGGGCTGAAAAGTGGTATGCCTCCCTCGCAAGCCTTTCGAGGTCGAGTCGCCACAGTACTGGGGTCTGCTTCCGGGTTGGAGATCGGGACGCGGTGTTGGATGGTGTGACCAGCGATTTCTTTGTATTCTACACTTATTTTTTGATATCCCCAAGTGCGCGCAGCAAATTGCAGCAATATGACCAGGATATATAGACGGACATACCAAAAATGAATCAAACGATGAATATCTTCTCAAAACGTATCTTCAAGACTCTTTGCTTCGAGCTGAGCACTTTTATTTGATATGTGCGATTGTGCAAATCTAGTCTCTGGTCGGAACCCAAGCAACAATACAGGTCGTGTCCAGCGAGGCGTACTGTGGTCCATCTCCGGAAGGCCAACATCCGCGTAGACCAAACCGCGATGCTTCAACGCGAACGGCACTCCAAGACCGTAGCCTCTTCTTCTATGAACCCTACGACATACGCTCCAAGACCCCAATACTTCTATCGTCTAATGGTACTTCCGCCACCTCTGGCGTCTTGGGCATAGTCTTTCCTGTCGCACCGCCACCCTCGCTGAGGAACTTAGGCTTGTAAGGCTCCAAGCGTCCTGATATGTCCGTACTGCTTTCTTTCTCGCCATTCATGCGCCGTAGCAACTAATTTCTGGCCTTGTCAACCTTCTCAATTCCAGCATATGCACATCGCACCGACGAGATCTGCTCGTAAGCCTGATACTCGCTCTCGACCTCTGTCTGGCGCCATACGATGGTCGTTTTCAAACCCTGTGCTGCCAGTGAACCTGCTGATCGTCCATACATCCAGCATTCTCAAGAACCGGCCTCGTGCAATTCGCCCTTAGTGCAGGTCAACCGGTACCTCAGGTGCATCACGGCCATCATGCCCCAAAAACAGACCTTGTAGTAATTCCGCAATCACCAAGTATTCATGAAGGCTTCCTCAGAAATCCATACAAAGCTGCGTCGCCACCCTTTCCAGATCCTCCAATTCCAACCATCCACTATCCACACTCGCGCCCGCAGCCTGTTCTCGCTCTTTCTTCTCATCCACACACCGCCTTATACCCTCCTTGACGAAAATATCAACGTACTTGCCCACCAGTATCCGTGCGTCTGCGGAGATACTCGTCTTCTCTGGCCTCGTGAAATGAGACTGCATGATCCGGTGGATCAGGGGTAATGTGATGGTCGGCTCGGACGTATCAGAAGCAGATTTGTCGTTGTGCGTGACTTCGGCGAGGATGAAATCTGGTTCAGGGGAGGACTCGAGGTTGGAGGGGTCTGCTGTATCTTCTTCCTCTTCCTCTTCAGCCTCCTCCTCCATCATGTCCTGACCGTTTTCTTCGTCATCTTCGTCTAGGAGCTCTTCATCATCGTCGTCTCGGGTGCTTCGTTTCTTGGGTCGCGCAATAGGTTCTTCGTCTTCGTCTTGATCATCGCTGTCGTCGGCCTCGTCGTCGAGAAACGCTCTCATCGTCCCGCCGGCGGCTGCGTTTCGTTGTGTTTTCTTCACTTGTGATCGCTTTGCCGGGGTCTTCTTCTCAACACTGCTGCCCTTGGCGGTCCTATCTTTCCTTCTGGCTCCATTGGTACTTTTGTCTTTGGCGCTTTTCGTCGATTTGGACTTTCCGGGTCGTGGAGGTGAGAACGCAGGTCGGGAACGTTTCGAGACTGTGGGCGCCATTGCCACACAAAGGATCAGACAGATAGGTGTAGGAGTCGCTGCGGAAGATGATACAAGTCAACTTGTGTCAATGCAGTCAACGCTAAATGCACAAAATCCCATGAACGTGGTGTCGCATCTGTTTAGAATGACATCACACTAGACGCGTCTCAACTAAATTGAAGTCGCGTCGCCCGTTGACTAAACAGGTGAATTTCAATTAGAGTCTGCCCTGCTTCGAACTCATCTTTCTACGCATCAGCTACATCTCGTACTGAAAGACATAAGGCACAATTGTGAAATTCAATTCTTGGTATTATTTGGGATCGTGTGCCCACGGATCCAACTATCTCATCAAAGCCCCGAAGTGTTTTTCCCCTTAGGGATGCATGCCCTAATATGCCATCTATGCTTCCATAAACGCCTCCTGCACATTCGCTTATTCGCTGTCAAAATCATCAATGCTGTTGTTCAATTACTCGTAAAGGTCCATGTTGCCATTAGGAGCATCCGGTGCATCCTCAATCTCCAACATAGCATCGTCATCATCAATCATATCGGCATCCTCCTCAACGTCACTCTCAGTGTGGTTAGGTAGAACAGTGATTCTGCCATCTTCCAAGGCCACATGGGCGTTTTCACCGTCTCTGATAGCTCCTCTAAGAATCAGAACAGCTAGACGATTGAGAATTTCCTTCTCAATCAGTCTCTGCAGTGGACGAGCACCATAAGCTGGTGAATAGCCAGCAGCACCCAGGTAATCCTTGACGTCTTCGTCGGCGTCGATATGAATCTTCTTGTCGTTCGCTTCGAGCCGTTTCTGGATCTCCGAAAGTCTGAGTTCGACGATCCTTCTGATCTCCTTCCTAGTCAACCGGTTGAAGATGACAATCGAACTGATTCTGTTCAGGAACTCAGGTAAGAAGTAGTTGCGAAGTGCGTTCATGACAAGTTCTTGAGTGGTTGGGTCGATCTTGCCATCTGCTGTGTTGCTGCGAGACAGATACTCGGCACCCAAGTTGCTGGTCATGACGACGATACAGTTCCTGGCATCAACGACACGTCCTTGGCCATCAGTGATTCTGCCATCGTCCATAAGTTGAAGCATGACAGTCAGAACTTCTTTGGCAGCCTTCTCCACCTCATCGAAGAGTAGAATGGAGAAGGGCCGCCGACGGAGAGCTTCGGTAAGTTGACCACCAGCATCATGTCCGACGTATCCAGGTGGAGCACCAATCATCCTCGACAATGAGTGTCGTTCTTGGTATTCTGACATATCAAATCTGATCATGGCCTTCGGGTCGTCGAAGAGGAATTCAGCGAGTGCTTTAGTCAGCAAAGTCTTACCAGTACCTGATGGACCGCAGAACAGGAAGCTGGGTGGTTGATTTGGATTTGCCAGACCTGACCGTTGCAGTCTGATGGCGTTCGAGACTGCCTTGACAGCTTCTCTCTGTCCGACAACGACCTTCTGAAGATGCTGCTCCATATGAAGGATCTTCTCCTTCTCAGAGGCACGCAGTCTTGTGACTGGAATACCGGTCATCTTGGCCACAATGGCGTTGATTTGTTCTGGACCGACCGCGTCTGTGGGTGAGACCTCGCCCATTGATCCCAATCTCGCATGCTGCTCGGCGTCCGCTTGAGCTCGGCTAGCTTCGAGTTGCTTAATCTTGGCAGTGACATCGGGAATGGCATAGTACTCCAGATCGGAGGCGGTCTGAACATCGTTGGATCGTTCAGCTTCGTCTCGCTTGTTTTTAAGTTGATCAAGCTTGATCTTCATGTCTTGGAGCTCTTTGGATCGGGCCTTCTCTCGTTCGTAGTGTTCTTTGAGCGGTTCAAGTTCCTCCTTGACATTTGCGGCTTCACGCCTCGCAACTTCTAGACGCTCAACCGACGATTGGTCGGTTTCTTTTTGCAGAGCATGGATCTCGATTTCGAGTTGTCGAAGTCTTCGCTCAAGGTTGTCAAGAGCTTCGGGCTGAGACTCGCGAATGACCCGGACATCTGCAGCTGCTTCATCGATGAGATCGACAGCTGAATCAGGCAACCTCCGTTGAGTCATGTATCTGGCGGCCAAGCTCGCTGCCGCAACGATAGCACCATCGAGAATGGTGACACCATGGTGAACTTCGTATTTTTCTTTCAGACCACGGAGAATGGAGACTGTTTCCTGCACCGAAGGCTCCTTCACAAGGACTTGTTGGAATCGTCGTTCGAAGGCGGCATCTTTCTCGATGTATTTCCGGTATTCTGCAAGAGTGGTTGCGCCAATACAGTGTAGCTGACCACGAGCCAGCATTGGCTTGAGAAGATTGGCAGCATCCATACCACCCTCACCAGTGGAGCCCGCGCCCATGAGTAAGTGGATCTCATCGACAAACAGGACGATCATCTCCGTTGACTGTTCGATCTCTTTTAGGACGCCTTTCATTCTCTCTTCGAACTCACCCCGGTACTTGCTGCCTGCCACCAGGGATCCCACGTCGAGCGAAAGCAGTCTGCAGGCTGCCAGATTTGCAGGAACATCTGCATTGATGATCCTCTGAGCCAGACCTTCGATGATGGTAGTTTTACCGACACCAGGTTCACCAATCAGTACTGGGTTGTTCTTTGTTCTTCTGGATAGGATGCGGATGACGCGCCGGATCTCCTCTTCTCGGCCAATGACTGGATCTATCTTTCCTTCTCTTGCCAATTGTGTCATGTCAATTGTGAATTTCTTGAGGTTTTCATTTTCTTCTTCCGAATCCGCATTCTTTGAATCAACTCTCTTCGTGCCCCGGATCTGCTGGATTGCGGAATCAATAAGTTTGGTATTGGGGATGTTGGCCTCTCGAAGGTAGTCTTGAATCTTTTGGTCTTGCGCTAGAGCGGTGATCAGATGGTCAATGGCAATGAAACTGTCCTTTTGCGTCTTTTGCAGTTCCTGGGCTGATCTGATCACCTTGGAAAGAGCTGGTGACATAGTGACATGGTCCGGAGCAGGGTCTTGACTGGGTAACCGGACGAGAGCCTTCTTGAGTGTTCTGTCGAGTTGTTGCAGGTCGCCATGGGCTCTTTCTACGACTTGTCGGAAGAGAGGTGCGGAAGCATGGGACTGAGAGGCATTCATCGTTGTCTGTTGGTCTTTTGACTCATCTGGAGGAGGGTCAAATAGGGCGAGTGCGAGGTGCACTGGTAGTATCTGAGTGTGGGCATATTGTTCACACAGATTCGCAGCGTCACCCAGCGCCTTGGAGGCTCTATCAGTAAACTGAGGCCCGCCTGAAGCCATGGTTTAGTGATTTGAAAAGTGTGTATTTCTAATGTGTGGTGAGTAAAGTTCGTGGTAAACAGGAAGATTGAGGTGAAAGTCGTGTAGATTAATAGTGGTGAGAGCGGTGGAAAAGAGCCGCTATGACATCGCTGGTTGTTTCGAGAAGCAGCGACAATGCGCCAGCTGGCTCTAGAAGCTAACGGCAAAACCTAGCCCATTCTCGTTAAAAAGGCAGTCCCCAACCAATCATGAGGTACATTCTGGCAAGCCTAAGCCACCTAATGCTCCCCTTCTTTAAACAGGTTTCCTTATAGCCAGTCGGCGTGCGTCGGGTACCTGGTGGTCTATGTGCACCCATGACATGCTGCCCAGTTCGAGATCCGTGGGTTATGAAATCTAACATCATTCCACCATCACGGTCGGAAGCAATCATGAACTCATTTTCTGGTGTGGCAGATTTCATTCCGGACGAACACTCGGAACAAGATAATGCACTTCTGCATTGAGGTACGCACACCAAGTCTATCATTCAGTTTGCAGCGTCGGGATATTGTATACTATCACGACCTTTGTACCTGGTGTCGCACCAGACTTCCCGCTCATTTCCGGCTGGTCGCTTGCCTCAGGGATGAGCCTCCAAGATGCATACGAGATCAAAAGGGCGGATTCATGACATACGAGTACACCAAGGACATTTCGTCATCCAACTGGCAACATATGAGATTGGTCATTCTGATTCCATGCATGTTTTAGCCCCAACTGTTACATTCTTTTTCTTCGATCTCGCTGTTCACGGTTTCTTCAAGACAAACTGTTTCAGGTAATGGTAGTCGGCCATGTTCGCGTCCACCGTATCTCGAATCACCTTTGCCGCTTTCTCGCCGTACTTCTCCTTCCATTCGGCATCCCACTCAGCTTCGGTCTTGGCAGCTTTCCTCTGTCTCATTGTTAGTTCATATCTGCAAGTGGATGGTTGGGGTCATACGTGAGTCCTCGGCTTGAGGTCCTTTGAGTCGATGGCATCCTCATGGAACCCCTTCCACTTCTCAAATGCAGCTTTGGCACGTGTGTGGTCCTCTTCATTGTCCCAGTTCAGCATATCATGGGTAAATTCGAGTCCGACGCTCTTGCAGTAGACTCGGAGTATACCCTCGGGATCATCCAGCAGTTCATCGGCATCGATCATACAAATCTCGGGCTTGTCTGCACCTCCATTGACGCTATCTTGGGATTCTCCGGCAACTCGGTTGGCGACCAAGCCAGCCTCTCTGGTGTAATCGAAAAAGCGTCGCAGCTCGTCATATCCGGCTTCGCTGGGGTAAAAGTCATAGAAACCGGTCATCTTGTCCAAGGGAGGAATGCAGCATCGGTAGTAAGACGGAATGCTTGAATGAGGGTCTCGAATGAGGAAGGTGAAGTGGAACTTTTCGAGCAGCGCCTTTGGTACAATGGTCGGATTGCCTGGCTCGCCTTCTGTGGAATAAGGGAACGGCGGCTTATTACTGTGGCCATTGACACCGTTGACCGCCGGCTCTGTACCTATGCCTCGTTTCTTCAGATCCCATGATGGGGCAAGTTTGGCTGGTTGTTGATTTGGGGGGAGAAGATAGTAAGTGATGTCCTTGATGAAAATACGTTTGCCCTGTCTGTGGTGAGTGGAAAGTTCAAACAACCGCTGATGAACGCCCGCATGCTAGCAAGGCTTCAGAGTCGCATCACACCTCGGATCCTTCCTCTATCTGATCAAAGATTGATTTGTAAGTTGAATTGCTGAAGCCAGTGGCTCTTCTGGTTTCCTCATCGTTTTCGTAGCGGACGCTCATTCTTTCAGGGCTGAAGCAGGGTCAGATTTGACGCTGTGCTTCAATTCCTGTCTTACCCATAATAAAATGCGTCGCCAAATGGTTCATGTACGCAAGCCAGATCTTTCCTGGTCATGAACACCTTGTGGCTTTGTCAGCATGGGGAATCGGGTCTCAGTCGGCGAAACGAACTCGTTCAAAGGCTGTGCTGCACGCACGTGGATGCGTCGCACAGAAAATCGGTTTCATGGAAGCCATGATGGCGACCTTCGCTCTCCCCGACAATTTTACAAGTCAGTCGAGAGGATGAATGAATTGGTTCAACCAAGACCAATCACGAAAGAATGTCAAGGTCCTTTCGACCTAGTCACTATAGCCCCTTTCGGTCAGCTATAATGGAATATCGACGACAATAATAAGCCGTCTGATGAAGGAGCAGATCTCGGTTGTCGACGTGAGAAATTCCAATATGTTTATAAAGGGAAATCTCAATCGAAAGGACCACCATCAGCCAGGGTGACTTTCGAGAGCAGAACCTTGGCTGGGCACATCTCCCGAGACGAATGAAGGATGCCCTCGGGGCACGCAGCTTCGTCATTTACTCCATTTGCCAGTGAGGTTGAGAATGGTTCATGACGCCTGTGCCCGAAACTACGACTAATAATCGTTGACCGACAGCGGGTGTGCCCCGCAATCTTCCCATGGTGGATCTGCCACGATTTTTTCAGGGACATGTGCAGATCACGATGGACGAATGGACTGGCCTGTCACACAGTTAAATGGGATTACCTGATTTTCTAAGCCACCGTGTGGGTGGTGCCAGGCGCAGGGCAAATTCTACAGCCACTAAAACCGCCGATGAAGGATCTTAGTGCGTAAGTCGGCGACGTTCATAAGGCGTAAACCAATAAACAGGATGAGAAGAATTGAACGAAGAAACGACTTTTTGCCAAAGTCACGTGGACAAACTGCATCACGTGCCCTGACCCAAGCAAATCACGATTCATGAGTCTACGAGACACGTTCCCCTATCTTGTTGAACTACCACAGCATTCGACGAATGTATTGTACAACGTATGCAGCAGCGACGACTCAAGACTTCCTCGAAATTGACTGTGCTATGCAACCTTATCAAGATATGAAAGCAGCTGGGGCAGGACAACGGGTCTCAAGGTGACACAGAATCCCTTTTCACCTGTCTTCCCACAGTGAAGCCCACTGGAGCTCCGCAAGCAGATGTACATGTTTCCGTCCTTGGACTACGGCCAACTACTTCGACGATGAGCCCGATCTGATAGGCATTCCTCAGCGATATAGGCAGCGTGCACATGATCTCAGCTTGGATATCTTGGTAAGCACTCTCAACAACCTTTGATTCGTTGGCGTGCTTGTCAGGGGCTATTCTAGTTTTGGCAATGAAGACTGTGGGGCCTCTCAAGTATGCAGCCTGATTGATATATCTCTTTCCATCTCTGGTAAAAGAATGTACTCCAGCCTCTCATTGTGCTTGCATCACTGTCTAGTGTGTCTTATCTCCTCTTCTTTGGTCTTTTTCAAGGTGGTTTGTCGCTGCGTACACATTCTACCATGAATGCTGCTGGGACAGCGCAACATCAGGTCAGACCGCCTGGTCAGCCTGGTCTTAGGGTAATTCCGGAAGATGGGTCATCCTCCCGCTACTGCAAGAGAATGACAGGGCAGGAGTCGAAACGCGCCAAGGCGATAGTTATGCGTCTTGACCAGGAAGGCGCCGGCAGAGCAGCCATGGTAAAAGAAATCTCCCGGGCCGTGTTGAATGGCAGGGAAGTCTCCAAAGCCATGGTGGATAGGCTTCGTGACCAGTTGGGACTCATCCAACGCCAAAATGGACGCGCCGCCAAAGGACAAGAATCCATGCTTCGCATGGAAGACTACGCTGTGCTACACTCGACACAGAACGATGACTGGACAAATCATGCACCAGCATCCATTACGCAGACGCCTGAGGGCGGTGTTGCCATAGCGCCCCAGATCTCTCAACCTGAAGGTCTGATAAGCGAGGCTCTCCAGGACATGGAGACTTTCAGGGCAGAAGTCGAGACATCCTTGACTATCGAATGCAGGACGAACCCAAGTTCATCAGATGACGATACTGCTATGCTCGACTCTCAAGGTCAATCACAGCTGAGCGCCAACGGAACGGAAATTCAGACAGGCACTCTAGCTGACCAGGAATCCACTGACACGCATGTATTCGTTGGGACACCGGATCCATTGGAACACGAGATAATTCACTCGCAACACCACTCTGAGCGCTCCTCGCATAGCTTTCACGATCACGTCAGTGTCAATGGCAGCGCAGACGAGCAGCCTTCGCAGGCATACACGGCATACACTCTTGGCACGTACTTTTCCTCCATGCAGTCCAGCTTGTGGGAGTGGGCCGAAGCTCGTGAGCTTACCTCGTTAAATCGTGCCGCCTATATATTCCACGCTCTGCGAGATTTCCAACACGCGTTTGAGATATACTTTATCATCCACTTCCGGCTGCTCCGAAGTCAGGCATTTCGACCGTCTATCGAATCCCCCAATCCTTACTTTGTGCTCTCGGCCATTGGATGCGCTCGCTCGGCACAGACACCGCGTCAAGTCACTCTTGCTCACTCATTGATTGAACAAGTCCGCCAGCAATTGCTGTCCTGTCATGGTCTACCCCTTCTGGAACATACAAGAACCTGGAAGTTCCTGGAGAGATTTTATAAGAATTTTGTCGACGCCGAGAATGAAACTTGGGAAAACGTCGAAGAAACCGCCTACTGGAGTGCCACAGTCATTGTCATGAACCAGCCTTACTTTGCTGCAAAGTATGGACGTAGAGACAGCATGCCGGACTACTTCTTGTCCTTCTTCTGGCACAATAGTGTCGTGGTGCATATGTATGATTGCAATGTGGTAATGACTACGATCCTGACGGGAATCTCGAGAGTGTCCAAGTTCATTCGTGAACACAGAGACGATCCGAGTTTACGTTTCAAAGGCCTCAGTATATCACAAAGGGACCGCACTTCGATTGCAAAAGTCGTCTCATCCCGAGTCTTACGAGAGGAGCTTGGCCGACTCGCGTACGAACGGGTCTCCGCTCGGCCGCCCAGCACGACAAACCATGCTGATTTTCCATGCGACTGGCACGGGTATGCCATACTTACAATACCATTCGTATTAGCCGAGTGGACGCAACGACCCGCGTTCCAGACTAGACATGCTTCCTTTCTACAGCGAGCGCTGCAATCGAAATTCCTTGACTTTATGGCCCTGGCAGCGGACGAGATACAAGAGTCTATGCAGTCTTACGCTGGCAATAGGAGCGACACGGCCGAGGTCATCGATCTATATCTGCGTTCGTTGGCAGCGCCAAAACATCTCGAGGATGAAGGGAGCAGCGCTCTCCCCAGATGGGTATTGGATATCGTTTCAAAGGCAGTGGACTTGGATCCGGTTGAAGACGATTCAAATGATTCGGCCCCGATTTCAAAAGTCATTCCTGAGAGTCCTGGCAAAGCTGTGGTAGATCAACTCTCCGTGCCACAGGAATCGGCCGACACATTTTTGCCAGATCCGGCTTCTTCAATGTCGTACAGGTCTTCAATAAGCTCAAGCTATCGCTCATTTCGCGAACACTCTAAAAGGCTCGGGAACAGTGTGTCCTTGACTGTACGTACTCGACTGTCCGACTCATCTGGGGCTCGGACAACTCGAAGCAGTTGGAGCTTCAGCAGGATTACAGGGATGCCCAGAGACTCATCTCTCAGGGAAAGTCAGATAAGTCAGTCTTCGGACATCCCTATGAGTGGTTAGAGAGATGCAATTTTCCAAAGGAGGAGATGACGCCCACGCTGGAGACCATGCCATCGAGCAAAGCTCGTTCTCCTGGAGCCTTGTGCATGTCCTAGGCAATACTTGAGGAGAAGGCAACCACATGATATGCGGTAAGTTCAGGACCAGCAAGGCCATCAGACCATTCCCTGTGAATACCAGTGATTGGATCCTGAAAGGGCAAATGGTTGAACCATGTTTCTCTGAACGGCGAAATTTCTGCCCCTATAAGGAAGCCAGAACGGTGCAAAGCACTATTCCTACCAGCTAGTCGTCTGTAGACTGGTCCTTGGGATGACTCTTATTCTAACCGTGCAGCCATTTTCCACAAGGCTGGATTGTCTCAGACTTGACGGAAGTCGACTTCGCAGGTTTCCTACTATCTAAAGACACTTGAAAGCATGATCGTCCCGCGGAGAATCGTCTCACGTGCCCATGTAACCCTGAATATTCCACCTCGAAGTTCGGAGAAAGAAGACACATCAGCCAGCAGATACTCGTATACAAAGATGAAGCCGGGGAGGAGATGGCTCCTGAATATCGAAGCTGACGACGGAGGCATCTGGCAACCGATATCTATTGCTAGAAAGAATGTGGAAGTAGGTACCTAATGTATGCGGACATTAGCGCCAAGGGGGCCTTATGAACAGGTAAATTACTACGTAGGTAATATTGCCAAGCTTGTCGCCTAACGCGGATCCTTGCTAAAGAAAAAGCTAGGGACAAGCACACCACTTCCAATGTCCTAAATATCTGTACCACTTGAGCCATAACCAATACTATGCGTCACCATCAGACAGCCCAGTGCCTTAGTCGAACAGCCTAGGCTAATCAGAAACACACCAAATCTAAGAAGCATTCTCGTTTGTGGTCAGGCTGGAATAGGGCATTGGACAATCCTCTTCTCTTCCACCATGAGGCTGAGACGCTACTCAGGTATGAATGGAACTAGTTCTGAATCTACCATAGTATGTGGTTGGCTTTTAATCTGCGCTATTCGCAGTGGTGTGTGCCACAGCAATCAAGTTGCATCGCCCCCGCCTCTTTGAGGTTGTTGAGGCTATGCCCGTCTTCCAGCACTTCGCTATAGCCTGACAAAGTACAAAAGCTGAGTCCCATTTCATGCCGTATCTCTGCTCATACTTCCATCTCAACGTACGACGATGGCCATGTCTACTCATTCCGCCAGGGCGTTGTCAGCAAGACTCGGGCACGGCGATCAATCACCCGAGTCGGGCATCATAACACCTGATACCATGCCACATCTTGATAACTCCGATAATGCCTCACAGATGCCATATCTCATTCATATCAGAGATGAGCATACTTCTGATTCCAGCACGCAGGTATACCTGCACGAACAATCTGCTGTTCGTGTAAACGAAGGTGGTCCACCAGACTGTGGTGAAGCAGCCCGCCCCAAACCCCATGTGTCTTCCGTTGCACCGGATAATGTTCAAGAGGTTGCCGTTGTTCCCAACAAAGGTGTGCCCGCTGAAATCATTAGGAGGCGGCCGGTGGCGCGTTCACAAGAGCTTGACCTTCCCGAAGACCAGCCCATGGTCGTCCAGCCCACCAGCGACCCTTCTATGGCGGAACAGTTTATGGCGGACCAACCTACGGCCATGTGGAACCCAATCTGGCTTCACGTCGTCGTACTCGGAAACTACGCTGCTTTGGCCCTCCTCTTCTTGATAGCGCTTGTCGTTCTTTACGTGTACTCAGAACGAAACCACGGCATCAGCACACAGTGGTCTTCGAACCATTATCTCTGGACATATGGACCGACTGCGGGTAGGCTTTTCCAAGTCGAGTGTGTGGGCGTTACTAACAAGCTTATAGTCCTCACTCTCGCACTTGTTCCCTGGAATCGGCTCAGTCACTTATGCAAATTATTGGCACCGTTCCAGAACATGGCATCTGGTCCGACAGCAGCTGATCGGAGTCTTCTATTGAACTACCTTTCACCTCTAGAGCCGCAGATGCTGTGGCAGGCTGGAAAAGCCCGTAACTACGCCGTGGTCGCCAGCGAAAGCGGAACCATCATCTGGAAATTGACGGTCAGCCTTTCAGGGACAAGACGCAGCTGATGCTAAATTGCTAATGTGCCTAGATCATCTTGTCTACTGCATTACTTTCACTGCAGACTTTGGTCGTGGCCATTCCCAATGCTATTTCAGAGAGAACGGCGGCCTTTGCTGTCGAGAGCTTTCATTTTACTAACACAAACACAACTGGGACGGCTGGTCGAACATATTACGGTATCCTTGCGAACGGTGTCCAATATCCTCCGGGTACAGCTCCCACATTCGCAACGCAACCCTTTCAGCTGGACGACGTCCGCTTTCTAGATCGAGATTATCAGCTTAGAGCAGATGTCGAGGTTTTTGATGTTGGTGTCGATTGTGAGCCAGCTGCGGTCACTGTTACTGACCTCGATACCGCCGGCAACAGTCTCAGCGCGAACGTCCGTACTAGCGACTGTTCAGTAAACTATGACGGAATTTTATATGACCCAACGAGATGGTATACCTACACACTAACTAAGAAGCTTCCTGCTGAGAACTTTGTACCCACTGCCATTCCTGTTGCCTGCGACGACCGGACCTACAATAGCGGCAGCATCTTTCAGGGGACAGAATCGCACATTATGTTGTTTCTCTCCTTGACCGACAACAAACTGAACCCGGTCACGCTTACTGCAGTAATCTGCCGACCGCTTTATTCAATATCGACACAAACAGTCAATTTTGACAGCGAATTGGCTGGTACTAACATGAGCACGGAGGTCGACTGGGATCGTACGAGATCGAATCTGACGATGTCTCCAACGTTTTCGTCGCAATTCACGTATGCTGTTCTCACTGAGGCTTCGTCACAATTCCTTACGCTGACGAATACTGGTTCGATCTCGGAGGCGCAATCGAAGACGTCTGGTATTTTTACCCTTATGTCTGTACTCCAAGGGAGAAAAGCAGGTCAATCAACTCTTCGGCCGTTCCTCGCCGTTGAGACGATGATGTCGCGAGTCCAGCAAGTCTTTCAAGGTGTCGCCGCACAAGTGGCCGGAGCTGATCTTTTGAAACCAGCCTTGAATTATTCCATTGGCCGGGTCAGCATCAGGGAAAATCGTCTCATAGTCCAGCTACTGCCAGTTATTTTCATGGGTATAGGGTTCGGATTGCTGGCAATTATTTCGATCCTCCTGATTTGCCTTCGCCCTCGCGACACAGTCCCACGTCGCGTCGAGGGCGCTTTCGATACGCTCTGTGTGCTCAGCTCAAGTCTTGGGCTTGAAAGAAGTCTGCACGGCAGCGGAAGCGCGAATGACACGCAATTGACTGAGCGTTTGCGTGACAGACACTTCCGCTCAATAACTCCAAGTCAAGCAGCGAACGTTTCCACGACTTTTATCGTTACTCAGGATGAGGAATGCTCCTCACTGCTAGATGAGGCAAAGTCATCTTCCTCAGCATCATCAGAGTGGTGGTTGCCTTGGTCAATCCGTCCTGCAGGCCGGGTAATCACCATCATTGTACCAGTTGCTGTCATTGCTCTGCTTGAAGTTCTTCAGCGGATTTCCTATAGCAGAAACGGCTTCACCACCATTGACACGTCGCAATCAGCCGCCGACCATGCAAAATCCATTGTTCCGGCATCGGTCATGGTCGTCATTGCTCTCATTTATGGTTCTCTGGACGATAGCACGAACATCCTATCACCCTACGTGGCACTCACCAAGGGTCTGCCGCCTGCGAAGAGGAGGCTGGGCTCCAGGTCTACTAAGGTATCGGCAGGGTATCCCGCGCACGTACATGGCAAGATTTCTTTGGCGGCATTCATTATCGCTGTTCAGTCCGGCTATTTCGCTTCATGCTTCACAATAGTCACCGCCTTTCTAGCGCCTTTCCTGACGATTTTGTCCTCGGGGCTGTACGTCATAGAGCCTGAGGTCAAGGTCGGAGCCGTCGAAGTGTATGCCTTGGACACGTTCAACGCCTCCTGGAGTGGCAGCTACTCGTCTGACAGCGGTGCGAACGCAGACGCAAATCAGATATTGAACAATGGTGCTGACTACCCTCAATGGACGTATCAGGATATAGCGCTCCCTGCGCTTTCTAGCGACATGGACCTCTCCAGATCAGGCGTTGGAACAGAGAGTGGCAACTTGTCGATACTAATGCCGGCTCTACGGGGAAGACTCGATTGTCACGTAACAAGACCTGGTGATGTTCAATATGAGCTAACGGACAGTTCGGAATTGAATACAACCATCCAGATTCTGGATACCTGCGGTGGTGGTAGCGGCGTGATCAAAAGCTTCAGTATCCTGACTGAACTCTCAGCCTCCCCAGATGGCAGTACATCTTCCACCAACAGCAGTGTGCCAAACCAGAGATATATTGCCGCAATCGAAAATCTGCACGTTTCGAATGGCGTGTGGAACGACCAATCCCAATACGTCTCACACACTCCACCCGACAACCCGGACGGATGTCCGTCTCTTCTGTTCTACGCTGCCAATATCTCTATGGGTACGACCTTGGACACGATTTCGGCTGATCTTACCGCGCTCTCCTGCCGTCAGATCCTCCAACAAGTTCCTGTCAATGCTTCACTGACATATCCGGCCTTCGCCATTGACAAGTCGAGGCCACCTACCACTAACGAACGCGATGTAAGCGACCTCGACAATGGCACTACCGGCGTTACAGGCCGTACATATCAGATCGCGAACTGGTTGAGCGAATTCCAGAATAAACTTTTGCCTACTTCCAATGGCACTGCTGAATACGAAATCAACAACTTCTACAATTCTGTTGCATTTGCAGAAGGATTCCCCATTGAGAACCTCTTCGGGCAACAAAACGTTGAGTCGTTCATTACCGCCGTCGAATATGGCTACAGCACATACATGGCGCAGGCCATTTCGTCTAATATGCGGACGACTATACCTACATCAGCGAATGGGTCCGGTTCAGCGCAACCCAATGATATTGCATTCACTGCCACGCTCCAGACGCCTTTGCGGGCAAATTTGACTCAACCAGCGGCTGATCACTATCGTCTCAAGCAGGATAATGCATCAAAGATTGCATTACAGGCGATCCTTGGCACCATGGTAGTTTGTGCGTTAGCAGCGTGGATTTGTACTGGTAACACGAAGGTCTTGCCACATAATCCGTGCTCGATTGCCGGAGTGGCGAGCCTGTTTGCGGGCAGTGACCGCTTGTGGAGTGGACACTCGTGGGAAGAGGAAGAGTTGAGATCAGGGGGGCTGCGAATGGGATGGCACAACAGTAGACCGACACAGGTTGCCAATATAGGAGATGATGGGGATGGCGCGAAAGAAGGCCAGCCCAAGTCTGAGGAGAGAGATCGATGGTTTGGAATTGATACTATTAGGTAGGCACTTACCGGAGCATGGACATAGCGACCGTCTGATGGTGAACGTTGACCAAGTCTTCACTACTTTGGCTCATAAGACTACACTCATTGTAATTCTTCGGTCATTGACTGCCAGGAGTGAGTGGTTGGAGCTTCAGCAGGAGTACGGGAGACCCTTGAAATTCTCCTATCCGGGAAAGTCAGGCAATGCTGTCTTCGAACGTTCCTATCGGCGGCTAGACAGGTGCACTGCTTCGGTAGGGAAACAATCAGCTGATCGAGCAAAGCATACGATTCTCCTTCACAGTCTTACACGTGTCCTGTGCGCCTACCTTGCATAGCAGAGATGGTTCCTCAACCAGGAAGCGTGGTAGCATCGGAACCGGAAGTGACATCAAGGGTTTGAAGGGCCTTTCAAACAAAATACCTGTACAAACGAACGAGAAGTAAAGAGGCCAAAGCTGAGTCAAGATTGAATTGACTTCCAACTGTTGACGCCAACACAGTGACGACCCAGGCACTCAAAATATGGGGACGATATGACCTAGCTAGGCACGTGCCTAAGGTAGAAATGACGGGTACCTAACTTGAGGCAACTTAGACCGACAGGCGCTTCCACAATCGGGTTGCCGAGTGGTACCATTGAACCAGGAATTCAAGTCCAAGCATTGTGCCAGACCAACTTCTTGCAAACGTCCGTTGAGACAGAACATCTTCACTCATTCTTAGAGATTTAGTTCTAATCACATTCTTTGTCCACACAGTTGAGGTCTGTACGATCACTCCTTCCTACGCCTAATTTTTTTTTCTCAAGCTACACAAGCAAGCTACTTAGCTTCTTTCACACCCCTGCCTCAATTTCCGTCCGCTCAGTACTCAGCGCCACAGTCATGAACTTTCTCAAGAAAGCGAGCCCTTCTCTGCCGGAGACCGTGGCCGACTTGAAAGCAGTCCATCCCTTCTACCCTGTCGGAGTCGAAATCGCAAACTTCATCGCGAATGACAAGACGGTCGGACAACTCCTCGGAGTCTTCGCAGCTGGCTGTGTGGTAATCCTCTCAGCAACATGGTTCCTCGCGTCGAAAGCGGCACCTCAGTTGAACAAGAAGGATAAGCTGGTGGTGTTGTGGTTCTGCTTGAGTAAGAACAACCGCGAACATCCTGCTGGAAGACAAGACTGACGCAGAAAGCTGGATCAATACACCTCTTCTTCGAAGGCTACTTTTCCTACAACCATACGCGCATGGGTGGTGCCCAGGATCTTTTTGGGCAGATGTGGAAGGAATATGCCATGTCTGATTCGAGATACTTGACGTCCGACCCCTTCGTCCTGTGCATGGAGACCGTTACAGCTGTAGGAGCATCAAGTTCTAGAGCCACTCCCTGTACACTGTACTGACACGCGAGTAGGTCTTCTGGGGACCGCTCTCCTTCCTGATGATTTACTTTATCATCACCATGCATCCGTTAAGATACCCACTGCAAGCGGTCGTATCGTTGGGACAGATCTATGGCGATGTCTTGTACTATGCCACATGCATGTTTGATCACTACTACAAGAGCTTGACATATTGTCGACCTGAGGCATACTACTTTTGGTTCTATTTCTTCTTCATGAACTTCATTTGGATCGTCATACCCGGAAGTGAGTGACCCATGGAGACTACCATACGACCGCTGACGGATGATAGTACTTCTAACGGATAGCATCACTACCACGGCGAAAGCGTTCAAGGCGTTGGATCGACTGTCCCACTCACTGCAAGGAAACGGAGCGGCCACGAAACCAAAAGCGAATGGACACATCAAACGTGCTTAATGGGTACACAGAACCAGAGACAGTACTGCAGCTGGTGTCACGTCGCGAGGAGGGTTTCGAGCGTGTTCGCAGTGGCTGAAAAAGGCGCGTTTCGCGTGCGATAATAGTATGCAAGCTATATGAAACGTGCCGAAATAAAATAACGTGGTTTCTGTGACAAGTGTCGTCCAAGAATTTCTAAATGACAATTCATCTCCCAGCGACCTTGAAGTACGGAGTATAGTAGCTGAAATGAGCTTCCAAGATCGCCAATCTCGTCTGGCAGGATATCGGATAGCCAAGTCCATTAACTTTAAGAGTGACGTTTAAGTGTTGACACGTTGCCCGGCCAAACCACGATTCCCGCCCACATTGTAAGCGAACGCCCGCATTGACGCATCCCGCGCATAGCAATCCATGCACTGCACCGCCATGATCCGAATTCCACCTTGCATGACACCCCGGTTCCTTGGATTGATGTCTTGAAATCCTTGTTCTGGGCACTTGATATCTTCGGCTTCGGTATTGTAAACCACAATTCGCAACAACCTTCTATGCTCTAAGCATCACCATGCGAAAACAAGTCCACCCGAAACCACAAGATACTCGAGACAAGGATCGGTTAAAGAAGATCACTTCATAGCCAAGGGTGCATAAACAAGTTGGAGATACCCAAATGCGCGCCGAAACACCTCTGCTGTCCTCCCGCAAACCCACCAGAAATCAGCGCAACGAACCTCTGTCCCCTCTACAAAGGCACGATGTAGCCTCCAACCGGCCTGTAAACAATTACAGTTCAGGTGCCGGCTCTGTACAAGACCGAATACAGCAATGGCAAGCACAAAGTGCAGCAAATGCTGTCGATCCGGATGCTTTGAGCGTCCGCTCTATACCTAGATCTGACGTTCTCTCGATTGGCTCAAAGCCAAAGTCTGAATATGGGGATGAGAACGAGTTACGCGTCGGCGGACGGACCAAGGACAGGGTCGAAGAGGTTGTACAAACGGAAAGAAGCAAGAGTGCTCCCAGGAAAAGAATCATTAGCGATAGTCACTGGAAAGCCAAAGCGGGGATAAAAGATCAAAGACACGCCAAATCCGCTCCAAAACCACGGCCAGAGAGTGCGCATTATGACCTTTCATATACTACAACTGGAGAGAAGCCGAAAGAGCGTAGGCGATCACGTCGACACCATGAGACTGGCACGGATTCGCCAAACTCACCACTTGATGATGGCATCAGAGTCAAACTTGGACCTGTCGATGAATACCCCATTGCTACGGAGGATCGTCCTCATAGTCCTGATGTCGATAGCTTTGGCAATCATCCGACAATGGACTCGGTGCTGTTCGACGAACCTGACAGGTACTCGGAGATCTTGCTGGAGGCTGATGAGTCAACAGGACGTATCCGACCGCAGAGCAAATATGTCGCAACGCTTGGCAGGGAGGCAGCCACGCCCCTGGAAGCTGAAAGGTCGAAGATGGGCGGGCTACTCGGCAAGACGAGAGATATGTTCTTGAAACCCCAACCAGTACCACCAGTGCACAACAGGATTCCTAGCATCGAAGCATGGCTCGATGAGCAGCCTGATCCGTTCGTGGATCAGCGAACTCCAGACGAGCTTCCACCAGTCGAAGCTCCGCAACCCTTGAGAAAGGAGACTCGAAGGAAAGAGAGACAGAGACCGTCGCTCGACAAATCTCCTCTTCCAGATCCCAACCAGATATGGGAGTCAGTTGAGCCGCGGGACGAAACCCAATCTCGCCAGACGTCTTATAATGATGGCATACCGCTACCACCGCAACATGGTGACCAGCAGTCCACGCCTAGTCATCGGCGTGACAATAGCAAAGATACTCAGAACAATGAGGACCCATCTACGCCACTCCGCAGGAGCGGAGCCAGAGTTCGCCGGCAGAGGGAGTCTCCTAGCAGACGAGGGACACCAACTGTTGAGCAGCCCTCGTCGCCAGAAATACCCGTGAGAGAATTTTCGACCCTTGGATTGGGAGAGCAGTCTCCGAGACAAGAGCGTCGACCAACCGAACCGAAGCCAGCGCCTGCCATCCCTGTTGAAGAAACAAAACTTCCTCCCCAAGAGCCCTCCAATGGCGGCGGCGGCCTCCAGCGCAGACTCACAACGCATGAAGAGCTGATGTCTATCATATCCCAGCCAAGGGGTCATCGGAGCCGTCGGTCCCGTCGACGACCAAGAAGTACGCGTGTGGCTCAAGACTCGAACGGTGCCCAGGAAGTGCTTGTGGCTTTGGTGGCAGACGAAGAGAAGTATGGGCAGGAGCTGAAGACCCTGGTTGATGGTGTCATACCGGTCCTGCTCCAGAGTGTTCTCTCCAAGACTGATTCGGCTGCTGCGGCAGGTCTGTTCACCGCCTCAAGTACTCAGGATGATGTTGGCGTTACTAAGCCAATCATCGAGATGGGCATTGCTTTGGAAAGACTGAAGAGCCTGCATGCCCGTTTTCCCCTCCAACAAGTGGATAGCCTTCTCAATTGGGCGCAGACAGCGCAGAAAGCCTACAAGGAGTATTTCCAAGCTTGGAGACTCGGCTTTCAAGATGTCATTGTCAACCTCGCACCACTTGACGATGCCAGTCCAGCTCCGCAAAGCATGGCCAAGGACGAAGTTGGTGATCTAATTGACAACGAAGGCAGGAAGGTCGATGTCGCCTATCTACTCAAGAGGCCTTTGGTCAGAGTCAAAAATCTGAGCAAATCTTTCGACCAGATAAGGGAACAGTATGACAGACCACTTGCCACACAAGCGGCCGAAGCCTTTTCGGAGCTTACAGCTTTGGCCAAACGTCGTCACCGAGAGGAACAGGCTCGTCTGGAAGACGAAGCAGCGGCGAATATTGACACCAGCCGGACTCGTGACATTCGGACAATGGCACCAACGGCTGGAGTTGTCCTCGACAAGTCCCGTCGCGTCAATGCCCGAGACTTTTTTAACCTCACATTGTACCATACCAGCGGACAACGAATGGACTGTGGTATAGAACTAGTCTTCCGGGATAACGCTCCAGGGGATGATCCTGGAGGTGACGTACTCATATGTGAAGTGGATGACACCGGCAAATGGCTTCTCTTCCCACCAGTCCTGCTGAGCTCGATATCAGCAAGGCGCGGCGAAGCTGAGTTTGATCTTGTGATCATGGTGCGCGGCCGCGCTGGGCTTGGTCAAGAATGGCATGAGCTGCTGGCGCTAAAGACTGAGGACAAAGAAGCCTCGACTGAGTGGATGAACATGCTCGGTTCAAATCCATTACCACCTAGGCTCAACCGAACTCCTAGTCTCAAATCACCTCAATTGCCAAGCGCGGTAGAGACAGCGCCTGCCAAAAGTGATTCAGGTAAACAAGGTCAGAAGCAGGAACAGCTCAGAAATGACCAAGGTCCTGCACAACAAGATGTAGACCTACCTATTGGAGAGCCGTCTGTGATTCTGAGGAGAAGCGACGTGAATCAACGTCCAGACAGCGCAAAGCCGTTGATCGACAGGCCTGTGCCTTCACGATTGAACTTGGGAGGTGATCTAGCATCAAAGCCGGAGACACAGTATCAGACACAACCTACAGTTACGATCAAGAGACGACCAATTCCATCCATCAACTCGTCCGACAGGTCGACTCTCTCAGACCATTCTATCAGACAAACATCGACCACTGACTCATCTTCGTTGAGACTTATGTCGGACAGCCCATATGCGACAGAGAGAAAAGCAGATCCTCTATTGCCAAGGTCTTCTCCTCAACAACCGCTCGTTCCGGAACGTTCAACAGGAGTGATACTGCCCGTACCTCGTGAAGCCCGCGACAACAGACAGGACCGGATCAAGACTGGCAGTGAATCTCCCGGTTTGGGAACTTCTCTCTTCTCGACGCCGATCAACTCTCCAAAAGGTCATACACAGATGGCAACTCCAGAGACTCAACACCATTCTTATAGTCCTTGGAGTACAGAGCCAAATCCTCCATCCTCGGTGACGCAGGACTCGAAGACGCAGCGGCCAATATATCACCGAGCACTGTCCTCTACGCCATCAAAGGACCTTCCCACCGTGTCTAGAATCCGGCCCTCGCCACACAAGGCATCAGATATGGGTGACGTACAATCGGTCCTAGCAGCGTCCTATGAGAAAGACAGATCACCTCGCGAGAAAGAGAAGCGGAGCCCCCGGTCCACGAAAGACGTAAGCTCGCCACAAGCTCCAGCACCTCAATCACTACCACCGCTTCCGATAAGTCCCACCATAACTCCTGGTCCGACACCACCACAAACTCCTCCGCATGGCAGATCCCGCACGTTGCGACCCCAGACTAAGCGTAACCACACTCCAGATCTGGGTGCCACACCAGAGAGATCCTCGAGGAGGAGGACATCATCACCCTTGAAGCACGAATATGCGCCTTCGACCAGTTCAGGTACCCCTCAAGATTATGACACAGAAGCTTTCAGCGATTCCTCGTCGGATACCTCGGAAGATTTCGACAATGAGGGCGAAGACAAAGTCACTCCACTCGTCGCAGTAGCTGCTGGTGACGGCCGACCTTCGAAGCAGGCCTGTCCCCCATCGTCGATGCCTTCGACGGGAACCAGAACGTTGGCGCCATCAGATTCCGCTTCACAAGGACCTTATCGGAGAGTTCCATCTTCTAGTACAGTCCCAGAGCACAAAAGACGTAAAGCCATTGCTACAGTTTCTGCGTGGTCCAATGCAGGGAAGTGGGAGGATATCCACCAGGACGAATGTTCCGTTGTTGTCTCCCCAGGTTTGGTGGAGGTTTTCGAGATGTCCGCAGCTCATTCGAACTCCCTAGCATCACCTGGAGGCCGGTTTCCGACCGAAGACGACTCGCGAAGCTCGTCCATGTCTGAACAGCCATTAGTGGCCTTCGAATTGACGCCTCTAGTCTTGCTCCGTCAAGGCGCTGCCTGTGACATCCAGATCCGCTCTCCATCGACACCTAACTCGAGAATTCAGACAACCAGTCATGTCATGTTCCGTTCCCGAAATGTGGAAGAATGTAAAGCCTTGTACACCATGATCAATTGGGCACGTTGCAACAACCCCACTTACATTGAGCTCGAACGGGCTCGAGCTCGTCAGCCCACCGTTGCATTCAATATCAAGCAGGAAGAACAGAAGACTAGCGGACGATCGGCCTCATGGTTCAATTTTGGAAGTCCAAAGAAGACAAGCTACCGTGCTTCTTCTGCACCGACGCCAGCCTCTGTGGACGTGTCGGTCGAAAGCTCCGGGACTATGACCAATGCCTTTTCTGCCCTCAGAATATTCAGTGCTAAGCCGGCTTTCAATCTCAATCGATCTTCAGTGCTTCGCAAGCCTGGCGGCGGCACAGGAGCAAGTCTCTATTCCTCAAGCAGTGGTGGAACGGGACCTAGGTCTGGCTCAAGCACTCCAGTTCCAAGTCAGCTTGGCTTCATCCCAGGAAAAGATGGACCTAATGTTCCTTCTACAAGCGCCGATGCTGCCAACGGAGGCGGCATGATCAACAACATGAAGATACGATTGTACCAAAGAAAAGGTCAAAACTGGGAGAACATGGGCGCCGCACGGATGAGCGTCCTGCCTGCCCCCACGGGGGCAATAGAAAACGGCACTACACCGCCTACAACACCTACCCAAAGCCGCGGCCGGGTTTATAGCGAACCAATTGGTCAGCCTGGCCAGGCTCGCGGCCCACGCCTCGCAAGTTCAGGCCATACGCCACATCGGATTCACGGCAATGGACGCGAAAAGCGCATACTCATTGTCAGAAACAAGACTCCTGATGTTGTTCTTCTGGATGCAGTGCTTGGTGAGAGCTGTTTCGAACGAATCATGCAGACGAGCATCGCTGTCAGTGTATGGAAGGAGGCGGAGGAGATTGGCCATACAGGTGGTGTTACTATGGGCAAGGACACGAAGTACATGTTGGTGTTCAAGTCGAATAGGGAGGCCGGCTGGGTATTTGGGCTGTGTGGAACGTATCGGTACGGCCACGGCCAGCCTGTTGATGGTTAGCCGTTCATTCTCCTTTTCGGGTTGCGGCGTGTTTGGGTAGAAGTGTGCATGGGCGGCTTTCCGTGTGTTTGATACATGTCTGTTTGAGTTAGAGATGATACCCGAAATTACATTTTCTTGTTCAATATTTGAAGCATGAAGTCCACTATTAAACGTAAGAAGAATAAAATTCCGCCATGAAGAGGGTGTTCGTGCCAATCCTCATGAAAGTGCAACAGCAATGTATATAAGTTGAAAGTGAAGAAGAAGTATACCACCACCCCAGTTGTCATAACCAATGTTCGGTCCCGCCGCCGACACTCCAGTTTGTTGTCTCGTCGGCCCTTTAGCCTAACATCTGCGTGAGCGCCGAACCACCCGGGTTCCCCATGGGATCGATGACGATCGTGTTCGGCGCCGGAATGGTCAGATTGACCAGATAAGCATCCATGATGGCCTGCATCTTCAGACTGGTACCATAGCTGGTATGCCCATCGCCGACTCTGGTCACGAGCGCGTGGCTGGGGATCTGCGCGGCGACACCGTACGCCCAGGGTAGCGGCGTGGCGGGATCGTTGGTGGACTGCGCGATCAGGATCGGCGGCGCTTTCGCCATTTGTGTCGAATTCAGCCAGTGCTGGGGATTTGTCACGTTGAACGGCCAGCCCACGCACGTCGTTGCAAATTGCAAAAACATGGAACTCCCCAAGGTGTGGGGGAACATGGCCACGCCTAGTTCCTGGATCGTTGTGTGCTGCTCGAACGTGCTCGCGTTCCATTGCCAGTCCAGACACCCGATTGCTAGATTGGGGAAGTCTATGTTGCTTGATCCGCTGGGGATGGGGCTGGACAAAAGTGTTGCGTTGCCGTCCATGGCCTCCTTGATGCCTTGCGAGTACTCGGGCCACTGACTCGGGCTATGGAAGTTGTTCTCCAAGTTGAAGATGATTTCGTAGCCGGTCACATTCGGCTTGCAGGTTCCTGCGAACGAAGAATTTGAGGTGGCTAAGCAGCCTGGCGCTGGGATGGGGTTGTTGTTTGCGTTGGCGATCATTGTGTCCCAGGCGAGAGCGGCGTCTTGGGTCTCGTTGTGGAATGCGCAGCTGGAATTCGCATTGCACCACGCTAGTAGGCGCGTGACTTCGTCTTCCATTGCCCAGGCGGAAAGGACAAGCGACTCAGTTGCACTTTCTGCGTGGTTGAGGACGCCATCGAGAACCATGGCGCGGATGTTCTGGGGAAAGAGCTCAGCGTAGGCTGCGCCAAGTTGCGTGCCGTACGAGTAGCCGAGCCAGTTCATCTTGGCCTCACCGAGGCCGATACGGATGGCATCGAGGTCTCTGGCTGCACTGGTAGTGTCAACGAAGCCAAGGAGAGGCCCAGTCAAGTAAAGGCAGGATTCGCCCAGCTTTTTGTTGAAGTCCAGAACTTCCTGGAAGGAGGCTGCGTCGTTGATAAAGTACGAGGGCGTCTGTTGCCACAGATCGCTGTCACACGTCACCCTGGAGGATACGCCGACACCGCGCGGCTCCGGACAGATGATGTCGAAGTGTTCCACGAGGTTGTCGCTGATGGCAGATATCGAACCTGCAGGGTATGCAGCTAGTGCGTAGCAAAAGTCGTAGGCCGGCCCGCCAGGACCGCCTGGATTGACTAATAAACTGCCTTTCCGAGAGGTACTGTTCGTCTGGAATCGGGTGATGTCAAGTGTGATTTTCTGTCCCGATGGATCGCTCCAGTCCATTGGGACTTGCATAGTACCGCATTGGAGAAGGGTATTGTTGAATGCGACTTGGAGAATGGTATTGTTGAACTGAGATCCTGGATTGGAAGTGACGTTGCAACTAGCCCATTGTATCGGATAGTCGGATGCTTGCTGGTTTCTCCGTGGTAGTGCGTTGACCAAAGAAGAGCCGAGCACGGCGAGCAAGAGGGCGTTTCGGTACAAGTGCATCACGGCGATGTGTGATACGATGTAGCGATGTTCTTGTGATTCTGTCCTGCGCCGGGATCATGTGTATCTTGTGGGGAAGCTCTTGGGTCTGTGGAAGAGGAAAGAGAAACGCTTCTCATCTACTCCTTCCCAAGCCCACAATTTGTAACCTGGCATTATACAAAAGTCCCTCCTACCCAGATGCCTATGTGATATGGCAGCGAAGTGTTGTCGCCATGGGGACTTACCGTTATTGAAGAATATGAGTTCCGAGCTTCGATAATCCCATGCACAGACAAGCGTTTTCTGCTAGCACAGTGGTGGTCCTATACGCTCATCAGCCAGCCTTTGAGGCCGAGGCGTGGAAATAGCCACACCGGGCCAGCAAACTGAAAAGGGCAATCAGTAGTCAAGAAGACACACGGACCATACCCTGCCAAAAAGGTTCGAAACGAAACACCCACGTGATCTCGTCAGGGATATCTAAATAAAGATCACCATGGATACCGTTCTCGAACACTGACAGTGGACCGTGCAACCACTTGAAACGGTTCATGAGAACTGGTGTGGAGTTTGCGCCATACTCGATTCCGGAGTCGAATGGCGGGATGATAATTGTGACTGCATCGTGCGAGACACTCATCCCCTTCTCAGCGAGCAACTATGCACAACTTGTGGCTTCAGCAACATCGAGCATGTCCGGCAGAACAGCTTCCACATCTGCAACAGCTGCACCAGCAAGCACAAGCGCGACGGCTGCAAAGGCCACAAGTACCTCGTCGGGCACGACTTCAAGCAGCACGTCAATCACCTCAGAGGTTGCGGCCAGCACGACAACTAAGAACTCCGCAGCTGGTATCGGCACAGTGCCGGCGAGATGGAGGTTCACCGGCTTTGGTGTCGTAGCAGGCATCCTCGTTGCTGCTTTTTAATCTGGCTCTCGCGCCGCTTTTCATACTCATAGACAGCAGAGCATGGCGCTGTGGTGTATCCCGGCAGTGAATCAACCAAGACGCGTTCAAATCTTCCATCTAGGTTACGTCTTTGTCACCCCACCGTTGCAGACATCCTCTGCCAGGGTCTTTGCTGGGATCCGCTTCGTCAAGTGAATCATTGTGATTTGCAGCCATTGCAACTCGCCATGCCGCAATGTAACGTGCCGGTAACGAATGTGTGCGAAGAGAAACAGGAAGAAACTACCTCCTCAGAAACCGAAGTGATGAAATTCAACATGATGAGTAATCATTTCTTTGGCACAGTCTTACATAATCGACTCTCTGTTCTCCTGATGCTCTAGTCTTCGTGCCTTGTGCTATCTTATGTAACACAAAACACGGCTCAATGAATAATACCACAGTTGAGTCCATCATCTGCTCCTACTGTCAAGGCAGCCCTGGACCCTATTTGTTGGGTCTCAGATGGCCACCATCACGGACTGATTTACTGGCTCTTAGGTCAAGGAATAGGTAATCAAGGTTTTAAGCGGTCTGCTCATTTAGACGATGAACCTCATTGCTTCTGGACTGATTGCAAATCACCACTATCAAGCGTGGCGGTGGGCTTGATCATAAGCATAAGTCACCCTGTGGTGCACCCCAACCTTCTGGTTACCCAGGCCATCAGACCTACGACTCTGTGTCCAACCTTATCTAACATATTGACATCCCTTTCGCTATGCCGCCAAGGAGAGGCTCTAGGAGTGCTTCTGGGATCGATCTCTCTGATCATGCGGACGCCGAAAGTGACTCAGATGAGCAGGATGTCGCAAGCTCATCAGCCGCAGGTGGATTCTTGTTCATCACAGATACGGGCCAAAAGCGCCAGTCTCGGAAGAAGCAAGAACGGAAGACTTTGCGTGCTCATGTGATGCACAACTACCTCGAGAAGAACCATGCGGAAAAGCAGGAACCAGAGGCGACCTTGTCATCAGTGATGCCGAGCAAGAAGGAGAGGCCAGCGTCCAGGACAACAGTGAGCAGCGGACAGAAAATGAGATTCAGGTTGGTGTCGGATGGATTGCAGCAGCGATCCCCTTACCGACATCCGAACGGCAAGAAAAGGAACAAACCACGGAATGATGCTGCAGACAGCAAACGCGTCCTGGATTCCCAGACTTCAACCGTCGGATTTCCCACCGCATTGCGACACATACCCGGATACCCTCTGACACTGCTCAATCCGCAAACGATCGACCCATTTGGCACACTCGCGATTGAGCTAAACACCAAGGACGAAATCTTTCTGCACAGATTCAGTAAGTTGAACAGGTATCCCTGGTGTCCAATCAACGGGCAAAGTGACTGGTCCATATTTGCGGTATCTGACCAACTTGTGTTCCACGCGACAATGTACAGCTGGGGAATGCATTTCCGACACCGCACTCCAGCGCCGAGACACGACGAAGAAGTTCAGGTGATCCAGCACAAATTGGCAGCAATATCGTTAATCAACGATCGCCTTTCCGATCCAGATGCCGCAACCGGCGATGCTACCATTGCGGCAGTTGCTGCTCTTACGAACATTGCCCTTATAAGCGACTCGTACCCGGAAGCGAGTAAGCACATGCGAGGTATGGACGCCATCATTGCAAAGCGTGGAGGCTTGTCGACCCTAGGTTCTGGAGTTCAGCTGCACCTGCGACGACTCTTGAGCTGGAACGACCTGATCTACTCAGAGGTGTTCGACGAGAAATTGAGGTTCCCTCCTATTGAGGTCCGGGATGAGGCATGGGGCGCTTTTCAGCCTACGGATGGGTCTACATCATTACCTGGATTGAGCTATACCGAACTGAGGGCTGCAAGAGTGCCTCGTCACGAAGTCTTGCAGTTGTTGGACGATATCCGAGGACTCTGTCAAGCAGAGCAAGCAAGTCCACTATTGCGAATTGACGAGCAAGGGCGAATGAAACGCAGCGACATGTTCCTTCGAGTCGAGATGCGGTTGCGACTTATCGTGCAGGTTGACACAAGGCCGGGTAAGAATCGATGGGATGCTACGGTCTGGAGAGCGGCGTCACTTGCAGCGATGATGTTCACTCATCATCACCTGAGGGGCAATCCTCTGAAATATCGACACTTCCCGGTGCTGTCAATGCAGTTGTACGACACGTTACGCAGCATGAGTGAGGAGCTGACAGAATTTGATTTTGCGCCAGGATTGTTGATCTGGGTGCTGAGCACAGGTGCAGTTGTGAGCACCAACGTAGGCGGTGCCCATCAATCGTTTGTAACGATGCTGACAAGAGCATGTATGAGGTACGGACTAACCAATTGGGATCAGTACCGATGGATGTTGTGCGGCTTCCTATGGACGGGCGAAGCTGATGAAAAGAGGTACTCAAGATTGTGGCAAGAGGTTCAGCAATCAATGTTGGCAGGGTACCAAAAATGATAGGAATTGAAGAGGCAGTGACAGATATATTGTAGTTTCGTGATTGAGAGTCATGATGCACTTTACATAGTGACTTATAACGCGGCTGAATGATCCATCTCCATGCCGTCTTTTGGACCCTTATCTCCGAGGTCATGTACGAAGTCCGTCCACCCATGGCACCATTCACACCATCACCATTATCAGACATACCACGGAACGGCTGAAACACCTCGGATAATCGCCTTGTCGTATCTCATCGAGATCAACCATCAACTTCTTTCGTTGCCCTGGAAGATCAGCCGGTAGCGTCTCTTGTCGCCTCTCTTGTGCAGGTCACGATCTTGTACACTTGATATCTCCCTCCGGAATCACCCCGTCTTTCCCCACCTTGTCACCATCTCAGACAGCATACCAATGGCTCAGCTCCTTGACCTAGCCCCCGAAGTCCTAAGTCACATATTCCAGGACGTCGAAACCACAGATCTCGCCTCTCTATCAAAGACATGTCAATACCTCCACAAACTGATCCAGAATGATCAATTACTATGGAAAATCCACTATCTATTCCAATTCGTAAGCAACCCAGGACACTGTCAAAACTGCCCAAAGACCTCGGGAATCGAGACCCTGACATGCTGTGATTGGCAACAGGATCCCCCACCACAGGATGACTCTCAGTCCTGGCAAGACAGACTGAGTCGTCTGATCAATGTACAAAAGATCCTAGAATCAGAAGATGAGGCCATCAAGGTACGAGTACCCCCTACATTCTCCTATCAATTCACATCCATACTCACCACATATCCAGGCCGCCGCCGTCGAAGAGGTCCTCACTCAAGCCGTCACACTCGCCCATCAATCAACATCTTCATCACACAAAACCTCCGACTTCCTCGCCGATCTATTCGACAAGCCCAGCAACGTAAACACCTTCCTCTGCAAATCCAGCCTCTTTGCCAACGCCCGGCCCGATGCCTGGACCAGCGCCCCGACCCAGGATCTCCGCCAACTCTCCGCCCAACTCCACGTCCTAGGCGGCATGAACCTCGAGACCTCTTGGCCCAGCCCCACCGGAGCCTCATGCCCACACTTCGCCCCCGACGTCGACGACTCCGACGACGACTCGGATGAAGACTACCAACCACCAAGTAGAAACCCCCATATCCCCGGCCCCGCCATGCCGATTCGACACGTCCATCCCTACGCCAGAGCCCGAGTCTACGATCTCCGTCGCTACACCCAAGCCAACATGTGGGGACCATTCATGGACGACGGCAGCGCCCGCGTCGACTGGGAGAAAGTCCAGGCCATCATGATCGACATCGCCTACAACCACCGCATGTACACTGAGCGTCGTGGACTCAATGGCTCATCTCTACTAGGCAGCACAACCACCGGCACCGGCGCCGCCACGCCCGCAACACCCGCGACACCTACATCCTTCTCAGCTAGATCGCCAACGCGACCTTCCCACAGTCCAACGTCCGTCCTACGGCCCTGGGACGACCCTTTCAGCGGCATCGCGCCCGGAAGCTTCGTATCCTACCCCTTATCCGGCGCCCTCAAGCCCTCCCTACGCCCGGACCTAGATGCCCTAGATCCCTACGGCGTAAGCGGCACGTGGATGCGCATCGTGTGTTTTCTGGACTACAACGACCTCTACGCCTTCAATTTCGAAAGCGGCGTCATCCCGCGCAACGAAGAGCGTCCACCCATCACCACGCGCGAAGCTTTTAGGCTCATCCGCCTGCAACTGCGGGTCAGTGCGGTCGAGGAGCCCGGCCCAGACGACGGACAGGACTTCCCAGTCGTGCACTTCGAGGGGGCGAGTCGGTCGACGTTCATGGCTTGGGATCCCAATGCGAACTCCAGGATTAGAGGTACATTCCATCTCCACCCCTCCTTTCTCAGGCAGAATAACGATGGAAACTGACTCACATGTGTGCAGGTATCGTGCGCCAGACGCCCAGCGGCGCGATCCGATGGACCACGTTCAGCATCTTTCACGGCGAAGAGCGCTGGCGGAGCGAAGGCGTGCAGATCGGAGGACTAAAGTCCGCGCGAGGTATCCTGGGCAATTGGTTCGACAAGGACTACGATGTGCATGGACCTGCAGGTCCGACAGCCTTCTGGAAGATCAGTGACGAGATCGTCGAGGAGAAGCGGACTTTGCCTCAGATGGTGCAGATCTTGATGGCCGAAGTTAATGGTTAGTTCTGTAGTTGGTGTTTTCATACAAGTATATACGATTCGGATGGGCAAAGGGGGCGCTGGGTTGCCTTGGTGGACGAGCGTTCTATTGCATTTCGAGCTAGCTATCACATCAGGAATTCATCATGTTGTTTCGCAGTGGAAACGAAGTCATTGGCATGGTCATAAGATCGTTCATTTCATTTCATTCCAATGCCAAGCACAGCGCCCCCTGGCTCAACTTATATGGGCGAAAGAGGTATATATAGGTCGTCACAAATTCCGTTCCAGCCCCATCACCTGTTCAGGTCACAGTTCAAACCATAAATTCCTCATTTCAGGATACTCAAACACCTTCGCCGATGATCAAGAAACTTGCAAACGCTCGCTAAGGACATTCCAAGAGAGATTTTTAGGTGGTTCAATCGATCTCCATTCTGTTGGCGGAAGGACCTGCCGTTGGGTACTTGTTACCCTGCCCCATCTCGGTGGCATACGGGGCATATGAGCTTCCGATAGGCTTCTCGTCGTCATCAATGGTTGTAGACTTGTAGATGTAGGGCTTGAGACCCTTCCTGTAATTGCTGGCACATATGCAAGCATTGATAATGGTCGCAATGATGAGGATGATCGTCAGCACAGCGAAACTGGTGAGTTCCTTCCGAGCTGGCAGATACGGCGATTCGTGAGAATGAGAATACATGCGGACCAACTTGAAGATGAAGTAGGCAAGACCGCCAAAATAGAGAATCTGATATATCAGTCAGCAATGGCGCACGGAAGCTGTCCCGAGGATGGAACTCACGATAATCCCAATGGTGCCAGTTAGATTTTCCCTGCGTACAAACCATGCAGCAGCCAGCAAGATTAGAATGGTGACCGGGATAGCTGCAATGGTAAGGGCGAACTCTGCCCGTCTCGTGGTGACAATGACAACGAATTGCACTGTAAATCCGAGAAAAAAGAAGAAGTCAAACTTCAACAAGGCGATGTAGACTTGATATTGAAGATAGCGTCGCTTCATTCTCAGGTCGGCCGAAATGCGTTTGTAAATGGTCCAAGCAAATTCGTCATATAGTTTCCAGGCGCATACCGCCATGAGAACTGTTCCCAACGCCAGAATACACGGGATGGCGATGAGGAAGGGTTTGGTGTCGTTCCAGACCTCTTCGTTGATAAAACCAGTCAAGGTTTCAATTGCCTCCTTGATCTGTGACATCTGGACGGCTCCATAGATAAGGAGGCCGACATTGTACATAACCAGTCCAATCACTTGAATGGTGTTTTTCATGCGGAGAGCGTCCCAGACAAGCACCAGCTGGTAGAGGAATCCGAAGATATAGAGGGTCTCAAAGGTCGGAATGGTGCGCGACGCATTTTCATGATCGCTATCGTTACCCTCGAGGTTGGTCTGGAAATGAGCAAATGCATAGCTATGATCCAGAATTAGCCTGTGACAAGTATTGTGAAAGAGAAGATGTACTCACCTTTCAAAGGCGAGGACTATGGCGGCCTGCGCGAGTGCAATCAGGCTGAATGCCCAGGTCCATGGCGAATTGGGTTTGTACATGTTTGATCTTGTCCTTCTCTTGTCCATTTCATTTACGTGGAAGCCTTCGCGCTGGTGATATCCCCCAGCCAAGGGTTGATATGTACTGGCCTGGCCTCCGAGGAGGGAAGAACGGGCCTCGTGAGAACGAATTTTGACGACTTAGGAGCGCAATGGATCGTTGAGGTTTTCTCTTTGGCTGTAAGTACCACAACGAGTGTCGTGGTTCGGCTCAGTGACGGGTGTCCGTCTGGACTCGGTGAGGAGAGGTGTAGTATTCAGACGACGATGGGCTTCGAGAAGTCTAGGGAAGACGTTGAGGAGTAGGAAGAAACAGGTGACGGATGTCGTTTGAGTGTCAAGTGCGCAGATGGGGTGAGGCTTTCTGGCTGGTGAAACGCCAGGAGGGGAACTGCAACGCTGGGATTGGTGGTCTGCGCGTTTGGGTAGTGGCGGACTTCTTAAGCGAGGGAATTGGCGAACGAGTAGAGTTGAAAAGATGTGTGTGAGCCGATCAGGCAACCAAAGGCGGCTGAGGATGCGATGTTGATCTTGCTGGAACGAGTGCTTCTGCGATAGAATGATGGATGAGAAATGGAAGTGATAGAATGAAGCTGACATGAATAGATTGATGAAAAGAATACACTCTGTTTAGGTACGTAGGGGGAAAGTTAGTAACAACGCCCGTCAGCTGCGGTCGGCGATTCAGGAACTCTTGAGTTCAGGGTCTCCCTTTTGACACTGCGGCGCTTCCTTGTCGCGACAAGAACAGCACCAGAACTTTGGGGGCCAAAGCGCTGGTTCCAACGTTAACCCACAAAATGGCCCCAAGAATAGGCTCGGGACTTCTAATTCCGCCCTGTGAGATCTTTAACAAACTTGGCTTCAGCGTGCCATCATCATGATAACCTGGAATGCTTCGAATTTCACAATCAACTCCCAGAATTGCCTGTCCAAATGATACTCCGAGATCCAAATGTTGCCTTTCCGTCTTCAGGTTTCGCATAGTGGTTCGCCATAACTTACCATTTCCCCTGCTGCGCCCTGCACGAGGCTGTCAACGGAGAACTTTGGTGCTTGAATTTCTTACTGCGCCTCACCTGCCTGATGTCTACAAACGGTGCACGTCCACATAAAGCTGTCCAGTACGCCTGCCACCACCAGCCACTCGTTTGACATGTTACTCAACGCGTGGCCTATTTTATGCCACATGCAAAGGCACGAGCGCACGACTTCTGTGTTTGTCGAGGACGTGATTTCCTATGTCGGACACTCTAAGATCTGAAATGATGGTCTATTCGATGCGATATTTTCCTAAAAGAGCCGTGCTGTGGCACTTGAATTACGAAAGTCACTAAGCGGACATAAGCTCCCAGCTCCGTCGTTGCATGCTAAACAAACACCATAGAATGCGCACCAAGGATAAGACGGCTTTCATGTTCGAGGAACAGCTTTCATAAATCCCATGGGTATTAGGACTTTAAGATGCGACTAACTCCGACTCGATGATATATATACAGATAGTCCTCAATAAGTCCAAAGTTAAGTGATTCGGAGGACAAGAACCACTGGAACTTGGTTAGGAAGAAAACTTACGATTCAGCTTCTCTGCCGCCATCTTCAGCACTACTCACTACACCACACTGTCGCGCACCATGAGCAAGACCTGGCTCATTACGGGTAAAGAGCCTGCCCAGGACAACCTCTTGTTCTCGCTGCTGATTGCATCCAGGCTGCTCTGCAGGGTTTGGCCTTTCTCTTACTAGATTTATTCTTGCACAAGGGCACAATGTGATCGCCACGTCCCGGAACCCAAGCAAGACGCCAGAGCTGGTGAAAGAGATAACATCCAACCCCAATGGACGATGGCTGTCTCTGGATGTCACCTCCCCAAAGGATAAGATCGAGACAGTCATCCGGGAAGCCAAGAAGGAATTTGGTGGTATCGATGTGCTAGTGAACAATGCAGGCTACAGCGTCCTTGGTGCCGCCGAGGACATACCTGAAGATAAGGCAAAGGCGCAATTCGAAGTCAACTTCTGGGGAATGATCCGCACAACCCAGGCCGTTCTCCCGCAGATGAGATCGCGTAAGTCTGGCACGATCGTCAACATCTCCAGCATTGCTGGACTCGACGCTCTGCCGACGTGCGCAATCTACGCCGCTAGCAAGTTTGCTCTAGAAGCATGGTCAGAGGCTTTGTCTAGGGAGGTCGACAGTCTTGGCCTTCGAGTCCTGATCGTTGAGCCTGGTGCTTTCCGGACAAACTTCCTGACTAAGGACGCTGCACCGAAGATCCCGCCGAGCGAGGCCTATCGGACCGGTGTGGTTCAGACGGTTCTGGACAGGTTTGACACCATGAATGGTGCACAGATTGGTGACCCAGACAAAGCTGCAAAGACAATCTTTGAGGTAGTCTTGGGCACCGGTGTTGGTGAAGGCAAAACGAACATGTTGAGGTTACCATTGGGTCCTGATTGCTATGCGAGAGCTACGGGCAGCAACAAGCGACGTAGGGAAAATTTGGAAGCCATGCAGGAGATAGCTATAAGCACCAATCTGGAGTGATCAGATGCATGCATACACATAGACCAAATCTGTCACGTTGAAGTATAAATGTCTGTCATGCCTATGAATATAACGGGGCGGGGAGGAAAGGTCGAAATGCGGGGATGGAAGTTTGTAGACGTGCATGTACCTGAACTTCGCAATTGTTGTTGATCAACTCAATGCAATTGAATTATCCCACGCAATTGCTCAGGTGTCCCAGTTAAGAGAATCAATGTCCCATCCTTTGCCCGAGCCCGATCATGTCCTTGACTACCTTCTCCCTCAAAGGTCTCACAGCTAGACTTCTCATTTCTCCGCCTGCAGCCACACTTGCCGAGTCCACCGCCATTGTGCGAAGACTGCAGTCCTTTGGACCTATCACCTCCTTCACGAAACTCGAACCCAAGTCAGCACAGGAGACTGGCTCTCCGCACGACGGCGAACAGCAAGAGGTCCATGTGGTCTTCTCCGACCCGGAGACCGTGCAGACCGCATCCAAAGCTAGCCCTTTCGTCGTCAAGGTACATCATAACCTTCCCGATCCACGAGTCGAAGATCCATTCAATCTACGAGGCCTCCAATCGAGGGTACAGCCTAAGCCAAGTACCATGACCTGCGTGGTGCAAGCACACGATCAATCCATCCATACCGGGCAGAACATCCTTTCGAGCGGTTTCTCGCCGAGCAACAAGACAAGATTGTACCAGAGTCTACTTGAAGTGAGCCCTCCGTCCAACATTGCGGAGGGGCTTGGAGTATTTGAGTCAGACAAGTCTCACATACTAGATACAACCCATCTGGTGGAAGGGCCACCGGACCTGACGAGCATGTATTCGGAGCCCGCTCGAGGTCGAGTGAAAGACGTGGAGAAACCATCACACAAGTTGCCTGTCAAAGGAGCGGGAAGGAAGAATGTCTCAACGTGAATACTCGGACTGGATCAAGGTCGCGATGGAACAGCAGACGGAACCCTGAGACATGTTCAACTTTGGAACAGTGACTCTGGGGTGGTATGACGACGTTCAACGCTCGTCTCTTCACCTGCTTACGAGCTTGCACATTTCATCTCACAGTCCTGTTGACGGATTCCAGCTGAGTCCATGATCTCCTCAAAGTCCTTCTTTCACGAGCTTGCCTGTGGTAAACCCTTTCTTCAATGTGGTTGATTCGGCGTTGGGAGGTTGCGGCTCACACGCGCTGACCAACAGCTGCTATTGTTTCCTGCTTCGCCGAAAGACTTACTCGAACCTTGGGCTCATGGACTCACATTCACAAATTGCTCTGCAATGGACCGGTACCTTCTCGTGGTGCAGAGCGCAAGTAGCCTAATCTTAAATTAGGTGAAACCGAATCCTGTCCTTATATATATAAAAGCGCACACCATGCTTTGGCATTTGTTGCGCAGCAATCCATACTTCAGCAGCCATCAGAATTGCCAACCTCATTTGTTCAAACAGCGTTGCAAATGCTTCCACGGTGATGATCCCTTGGAGTGCGATAGCTTTCGATATTGCTCAGACCAGCATCCCTCCAAAATTGTTTCCTCCGCGTCTCAACTCTACTTTCGATCTGGAACCATGATCTCCTACACTTGACTTCTCCGAAATGCCGACGCTTCGGCGAGAGGCACATCGGCGAAGTCGTGCGGTCAGCGCCAGCGGAACACGCGCTCGTTGAGCAAGCTCCGCACTCTTGCCTCAAGGCGTGGCGTTGACGCAAATCTAGGTGTTTCAGATCGCGCGGATGTCGAATACACATGGGTCAAGTCGTGATGATGGTCCTCAGGAGATTTGGCAAGTTTTTGGTGTTGCTGGGCCCTCAGAAAATCAAGGGCTGAAGACCGCTAACGTCTGTACCACGACAAGATTACCCTGTATGGTGCTATCAGGCAATGGCATTTGGAGTGCACAACGACATTGTCCTCGCAGAGAGTATGAAGCTGCACACATACACAGGGCTCGCTGTGGTTTGAGCGGCACTCGCAGACTGATGGTTCTGGATGACCAGGAGCAATCCGCACACTTGGACAACGGTAGTGCACATTTTCTCTGATATGGGCTCCTCTCCGTCGGCCTTCTTCTATCTTATGTCGAT
The DNA here is from genome assembly GCA_000835395.1 of Exophiala sideris. NCBI lineage: Eukaryota > Fungi > Ascomycota > Eurotiomycetes > Chaetothyriales > Herpotrichiellaceae > Exophiala > Exophiala sideris. The sequence goes on along the minus strand of KN846952.1, from coordinate 652,692 downwards.
ATTACTGCGAACACATCTGGACATCCCGGCTACTTCGACGTGGAACCGCAGGACCTGAACATTATGTTGGATCATTTGCATTCACCATAGTCATACGCCTGTTTGATGACCTAAATGGGTTATCACAGGAGAAAAAATAGACAACCATTCAAAAAAGAGACCAGATATCAATGTTGAACAAGTTTTGGACAATGGTGATCTGGTTATGCACTTGGTGTATGAATGAAAAAAAAGAGGTGGAGGACGTTTTGAAGAAGCACGCAATCAAGCGATTGATTCTTGCATAGAGTCAAATGGACAGCAAGGCGGTGGATACGCACTCTCGACGTATCCAGTGGATGGCCAAAGAGCGTGATAATGTAGCCGTCGGAGCTCCGCCGAGTGTCTTTGTTGTCGGCGAAGGACGCAGTGAATGCCTTCCTCAACTCAACGATTGATAAGGAAGTGTATATCGACTATCCTGAGGGATACAGCAAAGGAGGTAAGGTTTTGCGCCTACTACCGGCATAGGGCGGCCCAATTGACTGGCGAGCGTCCAAACAAAAGACCGTGACGACGTCTTCAACTGAGGCCGAGTTACTCGCTCTATCAAACGCCGCGAGTGAAATGATGTGGTGGGAGCGCCTGTTCACTGACATTGACCTCAATCTTGAGCAGGAGGCTGCCATTTACTCAGACAACCTACAGTTCTCAAACAGCACACGAATATCGGCCGTCAAGCAATACCTCTTGACAATCAAACCCTCGGATCCTAGCTGACGCAGATACAACACCCGTTTCGCGCTGGCGAGCAGTGGGACGACACCTGCCTTGTCGACCGTGTGCAACGCAAGGCAGGTTGGATGCTAGGGGTCCGCCGGCGTTAATCACGCCCTGTAGAGGCACTCTTCAGTTCGCCCGGGTTGCCGACACTACAGGAGTTGATCAATATGCCAAGGGTATCGGCGTTGAGCCCTGTGACAGACGACTCACGTTCAGCGACACACTTAGCAACTTACACGCCAGCAATATCAGTGCCAGTAGTGCACATTTTCTCTGATACGCCCTGCCGGCGCTCTGTGCCGACGGACGGAAGAGGTATCAGTGAGGTGACGGCAAGAGAGGAAAGGGAGGTCGGGCCGCAGCCCACCACTTTTTCACGGGCCTCAACACCAAGTTCTCCTATACAAGAGCGTTTATACTACCAAAACAATTTCAAAAGAGAGGACCCATACATATATGTTATCTCCTTGTGACATCGCACTTCAAGTCCTCTGTCTTTTCTCTTAGGGGTAAACTCGTTCACGTATAGGAGTGAACATTTTACACCGGTGAAGCATTCTTTATATTCCATAACAACAAATTGGGGTATCATACTCATCATATCTAACGTTCATTTAGTATTTCCACCAGATCTTGCGTATTCCAAACGCATAGACAAACCATTTCCGCATACACATAATCAAGTGTCGAACCCTTCCCAAAACATGGGCCATACTTTTGATGTCATTCTGTTCATTGATCGCCCGAGTCGCGTCCGTAGCAGGATACACTGCTCTCCAAGAGCCCGTGCCGCTTCATCATCTCTTGATATCCTCACATGGGAAGCAAAACCATGTCCGCCAGCAGATATCCAGGCCTCCTGACGGTAGTGATGTGTCTCCGTCCGAGGACGAAAAATTCCTGTATGCACAAATTCAAATGTAAGTCTCAGCCGTACAAGAAGCTTTGACTAGATGGCAAAATGAAATGGGCTTTCATCTCAAATCTCTGCCGGACTCTGCCTACTGGTACTGGCACGAGGTGGCGAGGGTGTCTTCTCATCCTCGCTTTCGGACTCGTTCTCAGTATCAGTGACCTCGCCGGAACCAGACTCGAATCGCACCTGAAATCTCTCTTCAACGTCGGTGTCTCTTCGTCTCCATGCGCAATGAAGGGGCAAGGTAGGACAAGATGCAAAAACACATCTAAGCAAGACCGAAAACACTCACGCTTTGGGTCCTAGGTCCACCTGGCAGCCGATCCCTCGCGCTGTAGTACTCTGGCGGTGGCGCCGCAGCATCGTGTCCAGCATGCATAGTCTGGGCTAGGCTCATATGCCTGGTGCCACTGGCGAGCAGTGGCATGTTCGGGGCTGTTTCTTCGTAGACGGGGCTCTCGCCACCGAACCCAGATGCTGCTTGTTCGCCCATACGAGCTTCATACAGACCAAACTGTTGCTCGATCTCGGCGGCGAGGACGGCATCGGACTCCTCAATCCGAGCTGGCGGGATTCCACCCTCGGCAGAAACCTGGATTGGCGTCTTGAGGACGACGTGGCTGCTCGCGACGTTTGCGCCGGCCGAGCGGAACGACAGGTTCAAGTCCACCGAGTACGTCCGTGAGATGATACACGTGTGGAAAGTCGGCACAAAAACCTTGCCTTTGGTCGGCAGGGCGATGGGCACGACGACAGACGCAGTGTAGAACGGCATTCCCTGTTGATACAGGCTAGATGGCTCAGGAATCGACGTCGTCGAAGATGTGGAATAACTCGATGGTCGTCGAGAGAGATCCGAAGAGGAGAAGCTTTCCCTCGATGGCTCATGTCGAGTCCATGGCACGGTAGACAGATTGCGTGAAGATAGCTGTATGTTCTCCGGGTAGACGCCATGCAGTACGGACCAGCTGTCTTGCTTTTGAGGCTCGGGCATCGCCTTGTATGGTGTAGCGCCATAATAAGTATAGGCCCTCAATTTGCTGCCGATCGAGTCCAGTTGTGGAGGAACGTCTTGCGGCGTCAAAGGGTCAAAACGTAAGTTGATGGTTGCCATCGAGGAGACTGGTTCAGTCTGTCGTTTCTGTGGGTGCGGAAGGCGCAGACTCTTTGGCTGGCTCGTCTCTACTGTCAATCGGCCGGTCTTGCCGACCTTGAACAGCCCCTTCCTCACACTCTTCTCTTTGCGCAAAACGTGGTCGGAGCTCTCCTCGTCGATCCTCAGAGGTGGAGCCTCGTCACGGGCAGGGACAATCCTGATGCGTTCTGACTTTTCGGCCAGTTCCAACATCTTGCCAGTGGTGGTCCACTTGGTGATTCGTGCGCGGATGTTGTAACTGATCTTGGCCATATCAGGAGCCATGTCGTCCATGAGGGTGTAGCCATCCCCTGCAATGCTGGGATCGCCTAGACTGGGAGGTAATTGTACATGTTCTTTCCTGATCTCCTCGTTTTCTACTTTGTGCGAGCAGATGAATGGCAGCAGTCGATCGGGAACGACAAATGTGAATGGGATGCTGTAAGTGACTCCCGCTCGGAAAATGTCATCTTCTGGGAGGAGCCATGCTTCAATCGGCTGTTGAACCCTCAAAAAGACATGCTTTCCTGTCGTGCGACCAGTTGTAGGAGCCGTGGTGACGATCTTCTCAACATAGGTCATACTTTGGCCCTCAAAGGCGATGTGGAGATCGCCGAAATCGGTGTCCTTATCGAACTTGATGTTCACGCGACCCTTGATTTCATCGTAGGTGGAATAAGAATGGACAAATTCGCCTGGACCGTCCAAAGCGATATCGATTTCATTCTTCTTGCGCAATCCAATTGCATTAGCAATTGCAGAACCCCGTCGCCCTTGTGATTCATTTGCGGTAGGTAGTGATCGAGAGCGTGTCGAGTACGACGGCACCGCGAGGGCAGCGGGCATAAAAGCTGGCATCTCGCCTGAGATCGTTTGGCGAGGAGTGGTCATAGTGAAAGAGAAGAGAAGTGCCACAGAAAGGAGGTGTCGTGATAGATAAGGCTAGCACGCAGTACCGTAGTGTGGTGTGGGTGATTCACCCAGTGGCAGAAGGTCGAAGGAGGGGTCAATCAACCGACGACTTGCAAGGGATGTGACTCGTGGGAGGCGTATTGAGACCGGGGTCGGAGATGCGGGTGACTGGCGATGAGGAGACCAGACCTAGAACACTGTGAGAAGGGTCCCGCGGCAAAAAGTACGGAGTATTGTCTTGTGTTTTGTAGATGGCCAAGACGACCGACTGTTGGCCTCTTAAGTACCTGGTATGGGAAAGAGTGATCAATGAATGAATAGTAAACAATTGGTTCTGCGAAGGGGGAAATGTAATGAAATACTCCTATGAAGGCTGACTCTGACTGTTAATAAATCTCTTTCGTATTAGGAAGGCATGACTGAATGGGATGAGTCCTGTGTCAAGATGTGTATGACAAAAGGGACAGAAGGGCGCGCGTTTACTTCCCTACATGGCCTGGTGCATCTCCATTACTGTCCCGGGTTGGTGACTCACTCCTTGAAATTGTAGAAGTCTATAAACTAGGCATCAATCCGAGTTGTCAATGACGCCGAAGGGCGGAATTGTACGCACGTTTCAAAGTCTAACAAGCACCAAGCGAGTGGTTGAACTCAGGGATCCGAGAGTTTCAAGGCCCAGGTCGTCGTTGTGGGATTCCCAGAACGTGCCTACCTGGTAAAAGGTACATGTGGACATGACAAAAACTCCACTCTATACGCCCTTTGATGCCATATTCGCCAATTTAGTCCTACTGTGAGTACACGCCCTCCACCTACAAATCCACTCCCCAGTTTCTCTGTGTCAGCGAAACCTCGTTCCTCGAGTCAATTTGAACGACATGTCTGTGCTGGCCTTGTGCGCTGAGTAAGACATTTGCGGACATCCTCTCATTAGACCATGCTCTTAGGCACCCACGTGCTGACCGAATACGGGGTTAGGAATTGACTCATCCCACGAAGGTCCGTCTGCTCGGATTCAGGGACCAGGAACAAGGCTCCATAGCATTGCTGTTTGCATTATATTGTACTGGGTTTTACGCTGTACAGTTTCTAGAGTGAGACCTTTCTCGTTGCCCGTACTTCATAGAGTGTCGTGGTGATTGGACCTCTCAATCCACCTTGACACCATTGTATATTCGACGAACAAAAATATACGCCGTCAGAAACCCAATCGTTCCTGTTGCCAATGAATAGACTGCACACGCCAAAGCACTGTAGCTGAAAAACAGCATGCTGCTCACAAACCCCTCAATATGCAATCGAGTGGCATAATACCACATCGAATAAACAAAAATCCAGAACCCTGACGCGCCGCCCACGAAGAACGATTGCCACCACCAGTGATAATTTTCTGCGCAGAGTTGTATGTATGTCGTGATGATGACTGTCTCGGCGATGGTGATGGAAAGAAGAGCCGAAATTATGCTCAAGAAGCCGAAGACATAGTAGTAGGATGATTTGTCGAGGTAAACCGATTTGAAGACAAAAATGAGTTCGATAAACAGTACCGCAAACGATACGAGACCCGCGCCCAGAACAAGCGCAATTTGGTGCTTAGTGTACCACAACTGTGCCGGAATTTGCCGTGGTACAGCATTCGTCCGCGTCGGATGTTCCCAGACCGATGATCGGTGGAAGCCATAGTACGAACCGAGATATACCAGAGGAAGTTGTATTAGGAGCCAGAGACAAGCCAAGGCCAGTAAAGTCGAGAAGGGAAGCGCGGTCGAGGAAGCTTGTGCCCAAGTGAAGAGGTTCAGCACAAATATCAGTGCAAAGAGTAATCCGGGGAATAGCAGTGCCGTCTGCATATCATGTCAGCTCAAAGCACATCAGAGTTGCATTTCGCGCGACACTTACCATCATTGTGTTCTTGCGCCAATTCTGTCCACCAAATGTCTTGTATACTCGCGCGGAGAAATAGCCTGAGAAGCCTCCAGCGAACACAAAAAGACCAACACCCACACTCCAGAAACCACCTCGCCAGCTGGGGTTCAAGACTCCGGCACAGCTGAGTCCCAACAGTCCCACAACCATGAAAACGAGTTGTATTCCGGACCCGACGAGCGGCGCAAGAAGCCCGCCGTATGGAGGCGGTCTGAAGACATCTCCATGAAGAAGTTTCCAGCCACTAACCTCCTCCAACGATTCTTCATCGGAAGACACATCATCGAACTCTGGCCCGGTTTCCGAGATCTTCTCGAGTAAACCAGTGGTCGACTTCTTCTTGTCGCTCCGTTTGCCGATGCGCAGTCTGGCCTCCTCAAGCACACCGTCTCCGCGACCCTTGACGTCGCCCTGCATTGTCCGGCCCCAGATCACAATGCAGACTGCGCCTAGAATGCCAGAGATGATCACAGAGTTCACAATCGCCAGCCAGTGCGTGAAGGAGCTTTCCGCCTGGTCACTGAAGTATAGGTCCCATCGATTAGCCCATTCCACCTCTTTCTCTTCCCGAAAATAGACGGAATAAGTATATGGGATTGTTATCGTGGCGCCATCCTCGAGGTCAATCACTTCTTCGGGGATGTAAGAGGAGTCGGGGAATTGCTCCTGCAGGCTGTGGTTGCTGGGAATGTATAGTGCCAAAGGATCCAAATCCGCAGTCACGTCCAAAGGACAACCGGTCTCGTTGCGGTGGCCCGCCGAGATGCTCTTGGGATATACTTCGAATCCCACAACGACTTTGTTGCCGTGGTCGCCCGCTCTGCCGGCAGCCGGACGCCAGCGTACGACCAACGTGTAGTGATTATAGTAGTAGTACCTCTCTTTTCCCGTCACGATATCGAAGTCTTTGTATCCCATTTTGAAGCCGGCTGCGTAGTATTTTCGACTGCGATCGACGGTCACGAATGAGGTGGCTCCAGGCAGGTTGTCGAGGATCCATTCTACCACGTATTCCTCTTCAATCAACTGTTGAGCCCACTGCATCTCTTTCCGACCGACGACTCGGTCGCACAAATATTGACAGTCAATGTCCTGTCCCATATTGATCTCCAGATCGGACGCTTTGATCCGATCACCGCGCAAAACTTCCCCGAGGTTGAGCGGCACACTGTGCCCGCTCGCCAAAGACAAGCCATCGTGCTTATGACCTGTGGGAGGACAGACGAAAGGCAAGTCAAAGTAGGCGTACTGAAGCTGACTTTTGTCGGAGTAGGCCTTGTTTACGAGGAGAGGAATGTTCTCATTATCTTGGTAGCTTCGTATTGAATAGCCTAGCCAGCATTAGAACCATCGTGGCATCTCCCTTGCAAATCCGAAGCGTACCTGGAATGTAGAAGGCGTGAGATAAGCAGGCGAATAGAAAGACCACGCGGCTCAACCAGGAGACGTGGAGCCGTACGTCAGGGGACATGGTCGACGATGATGATTAGCGAATGGAAGCGGCACAAAGGGCCAGAAATGTGCCCAACAGAAGCAACGAAGATCAAGAAACAAGTAGGAAGATCATGGGAAAGGAAGAACGATGCGTTGGTCGACCACGTTGGAGAGAAGCGAGGAAAAAGATTATCTGACAATTCTGTCCAGTGTCTGGGGAAGAAGCCAGCCTACGCAATTAGCTATGGAGGCCAAACTGCCAGGGAAGTCCAGAAGCTTGCGGAAAAGGTGATCTTGCTCTTTCGCTTCTCCTCGTGGGCTGCCGCAGTAGAGTTTACAATAACCGTGCGGCGTGCACTCTCACGGCCCCATCCAGGAGAGACGTTGGAGGCTTGTGGTGGATATCCCGAGTCTGACATGGCACAGGTCCCCAGTGACATTGGTTGATTAGGCGGCCTCTACGGCTATTCTGAACACACCATCAGGCGCTTCTAGGAGTCCTCCGAAGCTTCATCCAGTTAAAAGTGATGTGCCAAGGGACTCCCTTGTCCCGGCGGTCCCGCGCCAAGACTTATGGCGGCATCGGCTAACGCAATAGTAGTGGTCCAGTCAATCTGTAAAGTGTGATATACGGATTACTAGTACTCCGTTCTTGTGATGGATAAAGGAGTCAGACTGGACCTTGTGGTTGCTACCTATTGATATTCTCTTTCAGGCCATATGCTGTTGTAACCTCTATCTGCGTCTCCGACTGTACCTATTACTTAATCCGAGGAATGATAAAGTGTCTTCGACGACCGTTGCCTGCAATTCGAGCAAAAAGTTCTTGGCCCAGCACCAGACTTGCACGGTCCCAGGGCGAAGCAATACGTTGATACCGGAAGAGATTGCATCTTGGATGCGAAAATCATATTCGTGATATAGACTACAGAGATTGAGAACTCAGGTGCTGGAGCACCTTTCCGTGCCGTGACCAATGTTATGCACCAATCCTTTCTTCAAGCAGCATAATCCCCGGCTCAGAACGACGACAAGTCACAGATGTAAGACTTGGGCGCCGGCTGAAACCAAGTAGGCGGGCCCTGACCGACGAGATCAGTATCTTTGCTCGGTTGCCGATGCAGTAAGTCGAGACCCGATAAGTCTTGAACAAGCCTATGCGGCCCGACCTCAAGAAGACCGTACTCATAATCTTCATAGTCCCACTCATGCGGCCCTTCGACTCCTAAGTCTTGGTACGCTCCATTGACAGGACCGGTATCTTCCTGATATAGTTCTTCGACACGTGATGTGCCACCAGGGAGGAAGTCTTCGATATGGCGTCCACGCCGGGGTAAAGACCGAGAATTTTGATCGAGCGCCCTGGATTTGAGGGTCTCACCCACTCCCTGCATCAGGAAGATGGACACGTTGTTGTAGTCCGGAAGGAAATCGACAGTTCCGAACAGTAAGTATTTCTTGAACCTCCGAAACATATCATACATGGCCTTGGCACGAGGTCGTCCGAGTTTGAGCTCTTCATACTCTAGCATAAGAGCGCCGAACTCGTAATCCTCTTCACACTGCTCAATCTCAGCGTCAAGCGTCACAAGCTCATAGCCCGAAGCTTTGAATTGTTCACCGAAGTTGACCATGCAGTCACGAGTCACAGCTGCCCATCGAAGCAGAGCAGGATCCCGATGTGGTGTTGACAGTGGATCTAGCTCAAACAAAAGCAGTACTCGAGGTATTTGATAGTCGAGAATGTGTTCCGGATTATCATTGTAGTCGCAAGCATCCAATATCGCAGCCTGCCGAAAAGCGGATGGTGAAATCTTGTATGGATGATCTTCAGGATGAAAATAGTAGTCGATAGCAATCATATAGCACAGCCAATCCTTTGATGTTTCTTCTTCGAGGGTCAAGTCTCGGACAGACCGTTGCGCTAGGCAATCGAGCGTTGGCCACAGATCACCATGGTTGTCCCATCGGGCTACCTCCTCGCGCAGATACGCTTCAATGTACATCTTTAAGGGAGCCTCACGCGAACTATCAGCAAACTTGGTGCCGAAGTGGCTGTCCGACGCAGCATTGATAGGTACACATTGCATAAACATGGCCTTGAGAGCACTGTCGTCGACCTTTTGTGATAATGCGCCAAGATAGGGGTCGTCGTGCTCAGGAGTGTGATCCACGAGGTTAAAGATGTCAACACCGTCGTCCCATTGACAGTTCGGAAGGGGATCATCGAATTTGGGCAGTTTCTTTACCATGAGTTCCAGGAAACCTTGTCTTGTCTCCTGAGACATGGATCGAGCGATCGTGTCCAACCGCTCTCTGCGAGCAGAAATGATAAGATTTAGCGTCCATCCGCATGTGCACCAGCGAGCTCTCAAAACAGCTTTTGTCATGGAGCGTACATCCCAACTCCTCATGGGCAGAGCAAGATCTGGAATCAGAGAAGCAATGCGCAAAATTTCCAGAAAATCGCGCAATCGATGATTGTAGAAGGCCATGGCAAAAGCGACCCGATAGAGGCTTTCATTTCTAGATAGCTTGACCGCAATTCTTGGGGCCGCCAGCAAAAGGTTGCCGTTTGCCGAATCCACAAAGATCCTCTCCAAAATCTCTACCGGTAGTTTCTCAATCTTCGAAATGCTTGTCATGGGCTGTGGTCTATCTGCTTCATCCGGCCGTTGTCGTTTGTACGTGCGTTTGCCATCAATCTCGTGACTCGGATCTTCCAAGGATTGATTCGAGAGTTGTCGCTTATGAGAAGACATGTTGATGGCGATAAATGGGGATGGAGATGCAGGATGAGGTAGAGGAGACTCGTCAGGGAAAGAGTCAACAAGGGAATGATAAGTAAGTCGTCCGTGAAGTTGGAAGTCACGTCGCCACGTGATATCGCGCCGCTGACGCATTTTGGAACACTCGTAAAGCCTTCACAATCTCGCTAAAGGCGCACCATCGTTTGAGTCCTTGAAACCCCTCGCAGACCCCCGTCGATGGTCCATGATAGCCTCGTCGTCGTCGACGAAGTGTAGATATATTGTCATTGCTGACGCGTTTCAGCGATAACGGACGCCCGAGACAACCTTCCACCCACCTCATCTGAACAATGGCTCCCTCTCGATAATATTGGCGCCACCATATCTGTCTCTTCGACCACCGTGGACTCTCCCACCCCTTCCTCCCATCCAATGATCTTCAACTGCGAATCCTGGCCCAAAGCCCTGCCCAAAACCCCTCGGAGGACTTCTGCCTCTTCTCGGCTCTCGTAAAATGAAGACAGGTTCTGGTCGTTCTGGTGCTCGTATAGGTCGCTCACTAGCCATAACAATCTCTTCCCATGGTAGACCCCTCGGCAAATGTCTTGGTGGCCGTCGAACTCGTATTTCAGGTTGTCCCCTTCGTCTGGTCAAGAGGTCCTCAGGCGGTACCCTTATGATCTCGTCTCGCTCACTCCACAAGCAACAGAACACCAATAAAAAGGCCATGATGCAGCCAACCACTGTCACTGGCACCCAGACCTTTGCTGATGAATCGCCGTCGCTCATTTTGGAGACCGAAATAGTGTGGTTAGAGTCGATTTGAAATACACCTCCTCCTTAAGTACACTTCAAGGCACAGCTTCAAACGTGAATGACGAACAATGAAAGCTAACGATCACAAACAGCGTCTGTGAAGGTTGCAGTCTCTTATGATCATCTACAATGAAGATAGATGAAAGAATTCTGTGTGCGCTTGGCTACCAAGCAAACAGAACATTGTGGCAGTAGAGTGTCGTTTGCATTTGATACAAAGAGGCAAATCTTCAAACGCATGCATGGCACACCCATTTCTGCAATGCTTGTCCGGCTGTCAAACAGTGTAATAGAGCACACTGCTTGCTCCCAAGTAGCGTAGTTTGATTCTCTTCTTTCTGGTCAAGCCGGCAAATAAGCCATAAAATGATGTTTGACTAGAAAATGACGTTTTGGAAATTGTCAAGCATTTCAGGTTGGTACACGTTGGCGAAGTCGGTCTCACTGATGGCGCCGTATGCAAATGCATCAAGAGCCATTACGTGGTTGAACTCCGCAATATCGTAAGCGTGAGGGTTATTGCTCGGAGGCTGGCCTTGAATATGCTGGGTATACGCTTGCGCATTCGGCTGCTGGACATGGAGATGACTGCTGTGCAATGGCAATGGCCGGCTCTGTCTGGGCAGTGGTTTCGGCACCTCTTCGTCTGTGTCCAACACACCTACGGGTTGTGTTGTCTTGACGGGAGTGGCGCTCGGCACAGCGGGTGTCTTTCGCTTCTGCAACGCAGTCGTCGAAACAGAACGCGGGATATGGTTGAATGAAGGCATGTCGCCGTACAACTCCGGAAACCGCTGAAAAATGTCGGGACCCATTGTCCAGCATTTGATATCAGTCAAGCGCTGATCGAAATTTGTGCTGATTTTGTAGAGACCAGTCTCGACCTCCCGCGTATAGCAATCGCGGAACTCGTATGGCCATAAGAATCGAAGACTTTTGCAGAATAGATGCCAGAATTCGTTTTGGCAGTAATTATGTTCACCGAAGATGAAACGCTCTCGAATTCCCGGCCATGCAAAGAAGTCGATTGCGTAGGAGTGTGCAATGGTCTGCGACGGTCGCCTCATATACCATGGCGGCAATTTCTGATAACGCTCACTGGTCGATTCTGTGTGGAACTGCAAAAGCGTGTGCATTGCCCTCAGAATTACCAGACGTTCAGTCTTAGGACACGATGCAAAGAGCGTCTGATCAATGCGTCGCAGAATCTGCCACGATGGGTGCAGAGGGCCTCGTTGTTCGACCGCATCCCACCCTTCCAACAGCACGCGAATTGGCACATCGTCCGACATTGCATCACTTTCCGGAAACACATTATCGGTCCAATCAAACCTCTCACTCAACACTTCATTCGCGTACCGCCAGTAGTTTCCTTGCCAGACTGGACGACGACCGGGCACACGATCAGCATGGCTGTGACACGAACAAGAGGATGGACTGTTAGCCCAGTTTTTCGCCCACCGCGACGGCATCGGGTTTTCTTCTCTTTTCTTTGCCTGCACAATCGCCTGGCTCATCGGACGTTGGCTGTCCGTGTCCAATCGCACGATTTCAGGCGCAAATAGCATGTCTTGTGGCGGGAACTGGCGTGTTGGAGAAGGTGTGAAATGGGACAAATCGAAGGAATCTGCGATCGCTGCCTCTGCGTCGCCTGGCTCAGTCTTCAATGCCAACGGCGCATCATCTGCCATGGAGATAATGCTCGAGATTCGTTCGTGACCAGGACTTCCAAGAAGATCTATGCTTTGAGCCTGTTCGTCTTCACCCACTCTCGGCGGCCTATGCACGTCCATTGCTTTTTGAATATCTTTCAGTGTTTTGGACATTGTATCTCGTTCCGCCTCTACGTCTTTTAATTGTTGCATGAGAGTAGCCACCTGTCCCGAAGCATCTTTCCGTCTGAAGTCTTCGACGAGACCTTCCAGATAGGCTATCCGGGTCTTTGTCCGTTCGCGGGCCTGTCGCTGGCATCGTCTGTCGATTTCTCGCTTCTTGAGGCGGCGGGAGGAAACGCCTCTGGCATCATTCTGCTCGGCAGGGTCACTCGGGCTGGATCTCTGAGCCATCGTGGAACTTTTCGGCGCCATCGTGTCTGTCTTTATGGAGTCACATGTGGTTTCGAGTAGAGGGACAATCGTGAGAGGTGTAGTGGTTAGCCATTAGGATATAGGGCAGCTTTGAAGGTCATGTCGCAGGGAATGAGTCCTTTTCAAACCTTTTCAAGGTCAAAACCATGAGTGACAACCGACGGACCGTCTGGTTGGTTCGATGGTGCCATCAACCTCGACCCCGGACTTGTATTTGAGTGGAAGAAGGCTTGGACCATTTCGGCACGACCTGCGGGGTGATTAGGCACGAATCTCTATAGGTCAAATTGGTCTTAATGACGGGCATTTGCCGAGGGTCAAAGTTCGGCGTTTGATGCTTACGAGTACCTCCGTACGCCCAGCCGCTTCATCTTGCCTGTCCGCAGTAGAGTTCTGCATCCGAAGATTATGATACACACATTATTGTTGCCGCTCTTCTGTCTCGCCATACCGACGTAGCAGTGGCGCCCGGATAGAAGGAAAGTCTTTCCCACTGAGGATATATCCCCTTCACAGCCTTTCTGTTTTCCCGTCCCTGCAGAAACCATTTCGGCGATCATACATGTTGTGCTGCTGGCCTTAGCCGTGCGCACGGTGTGGCCGACGAACGCTTGCTATCTTCCAGCCGTATTAGAAGCAAGGCAACAGGTTGTGGACAGCGCCCGCAGCTGCACTCAGTCTTCCCTGTTCCATCGCCATCAAGCTGCAACGGAAAGCAGTAAGGATGAAAACCCCCGGAACTTGCCAGGTTTTCGATCCAAAGTCTCCAAGTTAGGCTTTGGTGCTTCGATCGCACTAATTCTGCCCCTGAGGGCTGAGAGATGTCCGGAGTTGCTGGACATAACTCCTGCGCCTGTTGATCCTACAATTGTGTTTTGTATTCTGACTTTGCAGAGAATATGACGATCTTCATTGTCGGATCGAAGCAGAAGACAGTGCAGTCCAATACTGGCCACACATGTCACTAACTCGGACCTCTGATCCCTCACACCTGCAGAAGTTTCGTCCGCGACTTTTCTGTACTGTCTGCATCAGGGGGATGCGTGATGATCTGTCAGAGGACCTCGCAATCGCTGCCGCTCTTGACAATGGTTCGCCAGTCTGCGTTAATGCTCCATCACATGATTCAGATACCTTCACAACTTCATCTTCACCTGTCGAACGATTCACTCGCTTTTCCCTTGTGTCCCCATATAGTCCATTCCCACGATCTTTGACCTTACAAACGCCCAAACCAAGCGGTATGGTGCAATCGGTAACATAGCCTCGTCTTACGGAGCCCCTTCATGATCTCACTTGCAGTCCTGCTTGCAGGGTCTGACAATGTCGAGGCTGGACGTGTGTGTTTCCAATACAATGAGGAAGATTCTAGTTCGAGTCTAGATACTGCTGACATTCTTTTTGCCGTATAGAGCTGCACGGCAAGCGATCGATGAGAGGTATTGTCCCCGGGGCCAGCAGCACTCAGTAGAGGCTCATTCATGCGACATCATTGGGCGAAGTACCAAACTTGATCTTGACGCGAATATTGCCGCACCCATCTCTTCTTGCCTCGAGTATCCATCGCATATTGATCCAGTAGGCCTAGCGTTCAATCTGTATAATCCATGGCACCCTTGCCTGGATAACGTGTGCGCAAGTCGACATATCTTACGTGCTCTTGGCCTCAGTCAAGCTGTAGCAGCAAATTATTGGCTTGGATATCAATCGGAACCTCACCTTAGTCTCTCACTCTCTCCTTAAGAGCACTATGCAGTTACCCGGACATCCACCAGTACCTCACCAATCTTCACTCATCTTGGTCCCTCTGATCCTCATTTGTCGACCTTCTTATCTCTTCAAATACCTATTCCCAGAAATTGTGCAACAAACAGCCCTCTATAGGCTCTCTGGCGGTGTAGTGCAGAGGTTAGCATCTCCTTTTCCCAATCACTAGGCAGGGCCTCCAATCCAACCGGGTTGGCGGTCTGTGAGTCCGAATGTTGGATCGAGAGGAGGACATTGGTTCGAATCCGATCACCGCCATCTTCATTAGAGCATTAGAGCGTGCCGACGTGTTCAGAGGACTTTTCTTTTTGTCACTTAACAGCAAGACTCTTATTTTGGGGTGCAGTGGAGTGCATGTCGTTGCACTGTATGCACATAGTGCGTGCACTTAGCACCACAATGCCAATGGCAAAGGTGCGTTCTGTAGCGTTGTGCGTGGCTTGTGTGGATGTAACAGGAGATTCGCTTTCCTGCATTCCTTTTTCGGCCGCAACTGAATTAATGGGATCCTACCTGCTACGTACCTTTCCTCTGGGCGTTGGTTGATAAACAGGTTAGGTAGTCATGTCGCAGAACAGTAGTGGGTAGTAAGATCATTATCCCGAACTCCTCCCGGTCAGAAACTGGTGTGGCCGCTTCTCACAGTGTCTGGGCAAAGACGAGATGCCCACAATGGCTTCACGATCCGAAACGATCAAGCAGATCATCAGTCCATGATAAATCGACGAAAGTATAAAGAAAAAAGGCAGCGGAAGGAGTTGAAGTGATGGAAGTTATCTACCTGGTAGGTACTTAAGTAGGTACAAAACAAGGAGAATAATGCTCGGGTACATCCACTGGCTGAAAAAATATCCGGTCTTTCCGAGCGCGGCAAAAAGGGGCCACTTCGAAGACATATGTGCTATTCAGCCATTCATCCCAGCCCCCCTATCAATGCAATGTTCTGTGATGTTGTTATCAATCGATGTGAAATTCGCGTTGAGAAACAGTCACTCAGCCCTGCCACTTAATGTGACGTCTTCTCCTCAGCCCCAGTGAAGCTACTTCATCGACCCTTGAAGCATTGCTTCAAGCACTTTACCATATAACTCTTACGACCCCAACCCGCTGGCGAGGATCGTGGCCCAATCTGCAAGGCATCGCGTTTATATCCTTCAGCGCTTTCTTTGGACGGTCTGCCAGCCCTCAGCATCGGCGCCCTTCCTTCCACGAGCAACATTGCCAGGCACAAACTTCGGTGCATTCGGGTTGTACGACCGACCGCTTGAGCCCGATTTTGCACTGTCGCTGCGATCTCGAGACCTCGACCCAGGGTATGGGATCTGGGTGATCAAATTCAAGGGACGTTCGCACGGATCGTGAGAGAATCCAATCTGGACATCTTGATACGGCCCAGCTCGTCGTGCGCGTTTCATAAACTCATCGCGGACAAGTCTGGCGATCACAGTTGAGGAGAAAACAACCGTAGCTGGGTTCTAGTCAGTAATGCAGAACAAAACCAGTAAACAAAGGTACGCACCGTTTCCTGTGTTGAATAGCCATACCAATTCCACATTCTGCTGGCCAACGAGTTCTACGAGATCCTTTCGGAACCGTGTCTCCGACATGCCGTTTGTGAAAAGCTGTTGCCGAGCGAAGGTCAGACGACGACGCTCGTTGCTTGGATGTGTCATCCGGTGGAGATCAGCATTTTCTGGATATGCTTCGCCGAACTTGATCATGTTGTTAGGTCCAAACAAGCTGACGCCATAATCGCGGCGAGAACGAGAGTCTTCATCCACCAAAGCTATGGCTGCGCTGGCGTGTTGAAGGATCACACACACCGCCTCATGTTGATGGACGTATACCATGGAGAAGATGGCTCCGAAGCAGATTCGTTCTGTCACGACACTCAGCGGCTTGTCTTTTGTCCATCCATATATCCAAACACAGCGGTAGTCCTCATCATTGTGTTTGGTCTTTAACTCTTCCTCAGGCACTTGGCGCTTTAAGCCGTCAGAAGGGCGGAACTTGACCAGACGGTTATTGCCTGGTATGTCTGTTGCAGCCACGGCTGCCCAGGTGGATGTGTTGGCTCTAGCCTTAGAAGGGCTGATGGTACGAGCATGTTGGATTTTGATTGCAGGCACGACTCGCATCAAGAACTTGTCCATCGCCCAAGGGCCCGTGGTCTGATTGAATGTATCGAGCATCGAATGGACATCGCGGGCAATCTCATTCGCTGCTTCATTTTCACCTTGGCTTCGCAGCTGCATCTTGATTAGTCCAGCAGACCCATGCCTGGAAGGGCCCTTACATGTTCAACGACCCTACTCAAATGGCTCAGGGCATCGGCCATCACGTCGCTGACATGGCCCGGCTCGTTCTCAATCGCCATCATATCCTGTATTGATGCCTAATTAGCAAATCTTGAAACCAGCACATGGCTTTCCTCGCTTGGAAGCTAGGGGCAACCCTACCTCAGAGACTGGAGAACTACAGTCGCTGTAGGTCAATGAGGGTGGATAGGTGTGGTTGGTCGAGAAGTTGCTGAAAGTGCGCGATGGGAGACTTGGAGGTGAATAGGATGAACGTCTGGAAGCCATGGTTCAAGAAGAGGTCAGGCAGAATTCACTGCACCGACAAAAGTATCCTGAGGCAGTTTGGTTTGTGTGAAGATTGACCGTTTGAGTGAAGGTCGTCAACAAAGAATACTTTTGATGAAAGTCTCGGAAGGGATGGAGATGACTTGTCTGAGGGCCTGCACACGCTGCAGCAGCTACCCGTCAGGAGGGTTGGCTCTTTCCTGAAAGATGTGAGGAATACTGATGTTCTGGACCATAAGTGTGAAAATGTTTGCTTGTGCTCGGTCGTGATGGAAATTCATAATATTTCTATGCAAGATCATCGCGTGCCTTGCTCGGCGTTAGATAGCCTCCCCTGTACATCTGGATCATCGCAACAAACCCAAAAACGCGCCTCGCATAATGCTTAACAAAAATATCACAATAGGTGCCACCTACTATCATGCTGGAAATCGTATCGTGCAATCGTCATATCCAATCGTGAAGATTGGTCCCCCATTCAACGCCAAAATGCCATCCTGCTGCCCAATTCTCTGCCCAATGCTTGTCTGGCTTCGACGGTCCTTCCGACGGCATCTTTGTTTTCATGGGCTCTTCGCAGAAGATATTTCATACACTCTCCCAGCTTGCCCCAAACCAAATATTTGTATGCTTGAGGGATTTCCGCATTGGTGTCGTTAGACCCCGACCTGGCCCTTGCTGTCTGTACCACCTCGCAGCTAACGTTATCTGCCATTCCCATCAGCTGACCATATGCTAGTTCGATACGCGGCTCGCCCTCTTGGGCCTGCTCATCACGCAGCCGCTCGGCAAGCCTCACTGACTCGGCATTATGGGTTGCTAGTACCAGGCTGACTCTAGGAAAGTCTGTTGAAGCACCATCAACTGGTTGGAGGATACCCTCGTACCGTCTTTGCATGACCGCTTTCGCGATGCCGTTGTAGCATTCGTGCGTTCCCTCGATTGTTGGCCAAAAGAGGTTTCGTGGATCGCTACCAAGGTATGCGCCTCGAACAAGCTTGACCCCGAGCACGAAGTCTTCCTTCCTTGCCATCTCAAGGTGACTGGCTAGGTTTCCCGGAGTGCTTTTGGCATATGCTTGGTAAGTCCCGAACACTAATGCTCTCTCCTTGTTGTATCTCTTTGCAAAATACATTGTCCAGTTGTCGATGCCTTGTTGCAGGGAGGCTTGCTCAGCATCGAACAGCAGCTTCACACCCTTCTCTTGAGCCGATTTGCAGATTTCATGTACGGCGTCTTCAAACTCACGAGAGCAG
The DNA here is from genome assembly GCA_000835395.1 of Exophiala sideris. NCBI lineage: Eukaryota > Fungi > Ascomycota > Eurotiomycetes > Chaetothyriales > Herpotrichiellaceae > Exophiala > Exophiala sideris. The sequence continues at coordinate 634,346 of KN846952.1, read as the reverse complement.
GGAATCGTGGCTTTGAGGTGTTGGAGTGCCTGACGGCCAGCACCAGTGAACTTCAAAGCGACGAAATCACCTTTCTGGGCAAGACATACGGTGTCGACGGTGTTCCTTCTCCAGTTTGCAATCTCTTTGGCGTTCAACGCAGCTTGCTCTGGGGAGTCTAGGGACGCGTTCAAGCCTGCCGCTTCCTCATCCGTCAACACTGCTTCCTTTGCATGTCCTAGAATCACTCCGGTATATCCAATCTCTTTCAGGTCAGCGATCGTGGTTCTGGTCTCTGAAGGCGTTTCTCCAGCACAAAACTGGACGTAGAAGGTTTTCTTCAGGAGGAAATGCAAGATTGGGTTGCGGTCTGGGTTGAAAAGAGGCGACTTTGTATGGGCGAGGAATGACATGGCAGCCAAGGATGGCCGGAGGAGGAATGGCAACGAAGATATTGACGTTATGAGATATGACCGTATGATGGTGGATAACGGCAAGCAGGACAATGGTCTTGAGCGCGGAATTTCAATCGGCACCGGAGTGGTCTCGGCGACACTGGAGGCTGTGGAAGAGACGTGCCGTCTTGTATGCGCCCTTCGGCGTTGGTGTAAGTGTCGAGTGCCATTGCTGGCAACGGAGGTGACTCGACACAGGCGGATCTGCTCGTTACATGTCAACAATGACGGAGCTGTAGAGGGTCGTAGATAGACGACCTGTCGTGATAGTGACGTGAGCCGCAAACAATGGTCCATCTTGGAAAGAAACAATGCAATAAATCAACAGAACATTGGAAAGAAAAGTAAAGAAACAGAGGCAATATGTACACTCGACTCAAACACAGATCCACCGGAGGTGGTACATGCGGTTTGACGAGAACAACGACAGATAAAGAGCCGCAGTTGTAAACGCCAACATGACGATATGGGTCCTGATAAGTGGTTTGTAGCGGAAATCCGACCGGTTGTCGTCGGCGCAGGCCACATTCCTTACCGAAGCTGGCCGAAAGTAAGCGAGTCACGTGATGACAAAGCAGTTTTGACAGGCGCAAACTGGGGCATGGACTGATCCAGAATGTGAAATCGCCGGCAAAGAATGGATAGGATACCCGCTTGAAGTTAGTCGAAGATACCTCGCTGTGCATAATCGCATGTAATCCTGCGCAGCAAGAGAGTATCGTGGTCCGGCATCGCTCGGGTATCAATAATCATTCGACTCAACTCACCTGATGTAGCTGTGTGCGGCCGAAATCGCGATCAATGTTATGCCTTCGAGTCCATTGTGGCATGTAAGTTTTTATGTAGTGAGAAGGTAGGCAAGCCGTGGTGCGTAGGCATGTTGGAGAAGGATATACATCGCTTTTCTTGCAGCATCTTATGAATGTCGTTGCCAACGCAAAAGCAGCCGACGTGGTAAATCCAAACACGCGATTTGTACCCACGTGGTTGGGACATTTCTTGCAGTTCGCAGCCAAAAGAACCGTAAGCAGGGGTGCCAGATGCGAAGCCAGCTGGTTGCAGGGTTCAGGGGGGAAAGGTGATACGATAAATTGATGTTATACCGTAGTAGATCACTAGCGGGCTTTGGGATAGCAATTTACTGGCATTTGAGTGGCTGGCTGGCCGTAATTAAGGACATCGCAGCAGCCTCAACTGACTTAGAGTGCGCCTGGTTCTGAAGCGCTCGAAATTGGTGTGAAGCCACAAGGCTGAGACCATCACCATCAAGTCCTGATTTGACCAATTTGCGGTTTCAAATTCTGTGCGACATAGGACGAGTCTTTGTGCAGAAAATCGAAGAGTTGGCAGCAAGGTTCTATTCCCAAGAGGCTGGGAAGGAGAGAGATTTTCTGGGATGTCCGCTATTCGGGCCGCCTAAACCTCAACTGGAAGGCCGCAGGCGTCTTAAGCCAATGACGGGCTGGAACCGAAAGTGATCCTCCGTTAATGTTCAAAGGTCAATTTATCTTGATTGAATAGCTTGATTACCTTGTTTTTTCGTACCTCCATCTTCCTCGAATGAGTTAAGACTTTTGAAAGGCAGGGCAAACCACAACGTCAGAAGTCGACAGGACTCTCAATCTGTCTGCCAACCTCGCTTGTGCCCTTGCAGATCTAGTATGCTAGCGCTACCAATATACGCATCGCCTTGCTCGCTTACGGCTGGGTTAGGTAAGGTACCAACGTCTTGTCCCCATCGAGGACTGATTGACGACTTTATCAGACCCTTTTAGTCTTTCCAGGAACCGATGGGCGTTATCCTCGCACAGTGGCAGCAACAACGTCGATGTCTGATTGACAGCGGAATTCATCTCCTTTAGTTGCCAATCATACTTGTGTTATGCCTTGATTCCTGTTTCATAAACCTATTCCTGTCCCTTACGCCAGTCCTACCGATGTCTCCTCTTGCAATTGCATTTTGTCTTTCCTGTTGTTGATTGCAATCTCATTATACTGTACTTGTATCTCGCCTCATCTAATGCTCTTGAGGTCTCACGACCACTCGAATCCCGTTTCAACCTTGCCACTCGTTGTTGGCCGAAACAGCCATAATCACTGCCGCAGTAGGCGCCCGGCCCCAAGGCCTCGCTCTTACCCTGCAATCACCATCATCAGGCGCCTGTCGGCCTCACATTGCACAGCACTCACAAATCGCAATTGGACTCTCTGCGACATCAACACTCTCTTACCTTTGCCATTTGTCAATCTTCAATCTTCAAACACGCGCGCTCTCCAGATTAATATCCCGAACACGTCGCTCACTGACGTGCCATCAAAACCGTTTCAGCACGGCCCCCCGATCTCCCGTCCTACACCATGCTCCTGTCACCGATCCTCTTAGATCCAATGCCTCAGCCCTAGGTAGGCCGCCGAAATAGCATCCAATCTGCATCATTATTGCGGGTCGGCACCGCTTTCGTGGCGCCATCTTCCAGGGCGAGCGTCGACTATAATTCTCCCTGCTCACGCACTCGCACCACGACTGCACTCATCAGCATCATCGTCTACCAGCTGGCCTGGAGTCTCTAATACCATCGTTTTCTCTCCCACTCCGCTTTGCGCATTTGTACCTCGACCAAAACGACAAGGTGCTCTGCTGGACAGATAGCCTTGGAAAGTTGGCAGGTCCGGTTGTCGCTAATCACGCAGCCCTCCTGCAATTACTGTATGGTCTGGACGAAACTGCAAAATGGCACCAACAACGCTCATGACTTTCCTAGTGTATGTTGACGTCTTCCTTTTCCGTTGAATCCTATTTAACTGAGCAACAGCCGCGTTCCTCCTTCGACGAGGTCAGTGAGCCTTTATGGTTCCTGGGACAACTTCTCCACCGCTTACCCCATGCAACGCGATACCCGCACGGGCCCCGAGCACTGGTCAGGCTGTCATAGTTTCTCAAACATCATCTGTGATGGGGACAATCAATCGATTGGCGTCCCCAGAGAAGGAGGTCTTAAGATGGGTGGCACTTACTGGTACTATGTATGGCCCTCCTCATCCAGTCTGAAGTTGCTTTGTGCTCATACTTGCCGCATAGTACAAGCTGGACGACAACCTCGAATTTCACAACTCTGCAGAGCCTTCAACGACGGCCTGCCCACTTCTTCCCGGACAACTCGTCAACGTGTTGAACGTTCCATTTGCACTGAGCAGTGGCCGCTCTCGAAACGACAGCGTGAGCTCGACCAATTCGGAGTTTTGCACTATGGATCCTGCCGACAAGTTTATGAATCCTCGACCCGTACCAGCAAAGCCAGACCTTCCGCGGCTGAAGACATCTCCTACCTTACCACAAGGGTCTTGGTCGTCGAGCAGCTCTCCAGTAAGCGCTGATCCCAGACGAGGAAGATCGGCAACCTCTCGAGGCCCGTCTCAATCCAGTAGTGCGACAAGAATAATACATTTAGCAAAGAAACCGTCTCTGGAAGCTCCCAGCAGATCGCTCTCGCGCAGTAGTAACAGGTCTGCCGCGATCATCGGTGCCTTGCGGGCTCTCAAGTCGCCACGCTTTCCCAGTCCCGACGGCGCGACAAGTAGAGGCCGTTCTGTGACAATGCCAAGTCCAACAACGGATGCTCCGGACAGAGTCGGAAAGGAAACAACGTCTGTCAAAGGATTAGGTGTGCTTGCTGAAGTCAAGACTCTTTCCTCATCTGAAAGCGACGGAGAGTTGCCTCTGCGTCAAGGATTCGGTACCGATGTAGAGGGCTTCACTCCTGTACCGATGCCGTCTTTTGCCCAGCACCGTAGGCAAAGGTCTTCGTCGCGGGAACCATCTTCACTGCGCAGTTCTCTCTCACGCGGCACAACGCCTACACGAAAACCAATGGACCAAGCCGGCACACCATTCCAGGCCTTGGAGACACTTGTAGAAGTGGCCACCCCATCGAAGACACCCGGTCAACCACTGACCGCAGTGAAAGTTGGAACAGTCAGATTGGTCGACGATTATCAGACGGAACTGGATCTGGAAAAGCGATTGCCGACTTTACCCAATACTCCATCTTCAGCCTACCCAGCAAGTTGTGTGGGTGACTCTCCAAATCTCCAAGTTGGTGTCGACATGGAGCATCTTCAAAGCCATTTCTCCAGCACAACCATTGAGACAGGATCCCGTGTGGATAGCTATGCCAACAATGAGCGTAGTCACTTTTCAGATTGGACGTGCAGCACCACCAGAATTTCGGCACTGTCCGAGAATGCTTCAAGCATTATTGACCTGGAGCCGATGAGTCCGTCTGCAGATGGAGGGTTCGACTTTGCGAACATCCCGGCTATCGGTTTGATTGATCATGGCACGCATCAGGGCGTCATCGAAGCTGCTGGACGCCCAGAGCCAAAGCCGGACGGCTTACCATCTGCGTCGAGCCTGTCAACCATCAGCTCAGTTGCTTCGTCAGCCACGACCAGCTCCTCCCCTGATCTGGATGGCTCCATGGAGACGGGCTCGGCTTGGGGCAAATTCCAGCATTATCGCCTGCCGTCGGGGGATGTTGGTTCTGATGTGACGCTGAAAGCACTAACCACAGCAAACAGCGGTAAGCCGCTTGTTGTGGACGGACATCATCGCGCAACACGTTTGCAAAATCCAGGCTGTGGGTTTGGTGAGCCTACACTCCCTCATTCAACCACCATGCAGCAGCTTCTTGACGAACTAAGCTATCTCGGCGGCATGATTCAACAAAATTGACATCGCACTACCCGACGCACGGTTGAGCAACATTAATGAGTTCAATGTAATTTCTTCACCAGCATTCTGGCATTTGACCAGCACACTCTTTTTCGCTTTGAAGACAGGCACCAGGCATTTATTTCATCAGGTATGCTGCGGCAGCAAGGGAAAAGCGTCAACACCATGTACAGAACGGCGCCACAATAAGGATTCTTAGGTTTTGCCAAAAGTACAGAAGGCACAGCAGGAAGCACAGGCTTCAACGAATCTCCTTTGATGATTGGGATGGGTCAGAAGATCAAGCAGGTCATGGACTCATGGTACTGGAAGAGATGTTGCGATGGCTGTGACGGGTCTTGGCAGGGTGTTTCCCCCGACTCCCCTGCCTCTGCAAAAGCATCAATCTACCATCTAATAGTTAATCCCCGTAATGAAATTTCATGAATGATGACTTTTTTGAAAGACAAAGGAATTGTCTAAGTACATTGACGAACATTATGCGATTCAACTTCCTAAATTAATCTTACAACCTCCAAATTGGACACGTGATGAAGACGCGACGCAAGTCCTGCCGTCTTAAAGTATTCGCTGGCCTTTCGAATAACAAACACTGTGGCACGAGGATTGCTCCGTGTATGACATTGCACGTCGAGAATCTCTAGTCTGATCGGTTTGTTTGGCTTGGGTCCGTTTGGTCTATCGAGGCCCGCATCCTCAAACACAAACACTGAGTGTCAGTCAGACGAGGTACCAGCTTGATCGAATCTTTTCCAGAGCCTGGGTAACAGCAGTAAACATGCATCAGATCGCCGCACGTATCCTTCCGGATCCATGCCGGCCCAACCTGATGGCGTACTGCCCAACCATGGACCTTGTGGCGACAGTGACGCCCAAAAGCGAGCAGGTTGATGTGTCGAGGTTGAACGGGCAGAGAGTGTTTGGTGCTGCGTTCGAGGAGGAAGATGATGGCAAGGGAAATGCCGAGAGCGACGGCGGCAATAATCGCGATGAGAGTGAAGCTGCAAAGGGGTTTGTGAGAGCTCTGACGTGGAGGAGAGATGGTCAAATCCTCGCAGTAGCGTGCGCAGACGGCTCAGTATCCTTGATCAACGCGTTTACAGGCAAGATTGCACATCGATTATCTACACGACCACGGCTCCAAAACTCGTCGAGCGCGACCGGCAGTTTCACTTCATCTCAGCCGGGGTCACAGCCAGGGATGCGCAGCAGCAGAGTGAGATCCTCTTCCATACCTACGTCCTCGCCTGAAACGCGCTCGTTCACGCCATCCTGTCTTTCCTGGACCACTCATTTTACACCTCCTACTTCACTGCTGATGCGAGCCCGCATCGATCAGCCAGATTCACAAATCACACTTGACCACATTCTCGGCCACCGACCCGATATGGACAAGTTGCTCACATTGAAGGCTAATCTGCCGCGAGAGATGAGCGCGTTGGACGTCGAGGCTTCATTACCAAAACTCGCGACATTACCGCCGCGTGGCGTCGGCGCAGATGACGACGTTTTCAGCTCGAGAACAAGTGTAGATGCTGTATTCCATGGACATGGCGCGACGGGAGCTGGAGCGGCGGGCGCTGTGGACGGAGTTGATGCGCTCTTGATTGGACTGCACGATGATAATGGTGACGGGTGTGCGGTACATCTGAGGATCTTCGACTCTTTCGAAATTGGGACCGTCGATGTGGGTGGCTGTCTGCCATCTGGATCTAAAGGTGGGAAGGTGCTCAGAATGGAATGTCATCCATATTTGACGACCGCCTTTCTCGTGGTGGAAGAGTCGAGACGCGGTCAAGACAGACCTGCTCTGCACTTGGTCAGTCTGGATCTGAGCTTCATACCTCAGACAAGTCGAAACCTACCCCTCATGGCCAGGAAGGCGACTCAGTTGGGCAATCTGCTGCGATATATCTCGCAGGTGCAGATGCAGCTGGCCGCTGAGGTCAAAGCGGCATTCGATCTGCCCGCTAGGTTTCTGCGCAATATCGACGAGTCACTTGCTGAAAAGGATGATCAGGCCGATTTCGTCTACGCCGCGCATCATCTTGCTGTGACGGGAGATTGCGACGCCAGGTTCAGGGAGTGGTTGGTCGATGAGGTTGGTGAGAGAGGCTTGAAGAGGTGGGAGAAGGCTGTTGGAGATTGTCTTGACGTTGTGAGGAGGATGACGAGTGAATGTCTAATGCCTGCACTGGAGAGATGTCTGGTCGTGCTGTCGAGGCTGGACGGGCTCGCTAGGTTCGGCCCTGCGAGCTCGAGATTGGGGTTGGACGCAAACATGGTGCGCAAGGTGATGGAGACAGTCGACGTACTTGCACTCGTTGCTGAGGATCTACTCCTAGACGTTGGTGTTGAGATCAAGGAATTTGCTGCTTTCATCAAGTGGTTGAAATGGGAGTGTGAAGTCGAGGCGCTTGAGGAAGGCAGTGAGAGGGCCGAAGAACTCAGGGAGTCGTGGACGGGAGAAGCGGAACTGAAGACCGTGTTGGACTATGTGGGAGGTGCTATCAAGGAGAGCAGAGTGAAGAGATATACTGGGAGGGACGGAGAAGAACAGCCCAATATCAGCTTGCCTGAAAACGATACGGATGCTGGGTTCTATGCAGACTTCACGAGGAGAAGAAAGACGACCAACAAGGACAAGAAGACGCCCACACTTGGACAGTTGGTCGAGCGATTGCAGAAACAGTGTGAAGCAGTCTTTGGTCAAATTGCGGAGACGTTCAGAAAGAGCATTCTTGCCAGCCATGTGCTTGAACTACCAGGAAGGTGTGATGGAGAGAGGATGGATCTCAGGATCATCCCTGACGAAAATGACGCGACTCTTTCTCGGCTCTTCATTCTGTCCACAGATCGAGAGGAGAGAGGCCGTCTTCGACAGGCGGTGGTTACATTACGGCAAGACGGTGGGAAAGGTCTGAAGTCTACTACAAGTTCGAGTGTGCTGCCGGCACTGCCTGAGGTGACAGAGATCGTCGACGTCAAGTTCGTCGATGATACGGTGTTTCTGGTCCTGGCTAGAACAGCGGCAGATATGGGAATATACGCCAGATATGTCATGCCCAATGCTCGAGAGGACGGAGAACAGGGCTGGGAAGTTCGCCACATCTTCGAGGACGGGAAAATGGAGGCCGGAATGAAGCCTGTCAGACTCGAGGTGAATGGGAGAGTCGGTCGTAGAATTGCTGCTGTAATTGAGGAGGCAGGCATGGGATATGTTGTGCTGGATCTAGATGCTGATGTCGGCAACGATCAGACCAAAGGCACGGGCGATGAAATTATGACTGGATGAACAGCAGAGCCCTGGACTGTTTGAGATCGCCATGGCAATGATTCCGTGCCTCAGCATCATGAGAAGACCTGGTCTTTAGAGGGACAGGGTTGAGGCACAAGGCACAGAGGCAGTGTGCAACAACCTCAAAAGCCTGGGAATCTGGTGAAGTCCACACTATCGTGGACCGCGCGGTAAGACTGCAGCTGTTGTTTTTTTTATACCAAGATTACACAAAGAGGTGAAGATGAGGCTTTTGACAGTCGAGGTGAGGCAGCAGCAGTGATTGGCCACAAGTGACACCATTATGAGGGCAGGAACAATGGGGAACACGGAGCCAGGCACATCAGAGTGTCGTGTCAACCGCAGGTAACCGCAAGAAGTATCTGACAGGCTCCATTACAATATTGCCTTGAAGCCAGTAGACTGTACCTAGAAAATTATCACCTTAGTCCAGGCAGTAGATGGCTTTATGTGTGCTTGAGTACACATACGACATAGTTGTAGTAGTTGAAGATACCTATTGCTAGCTAAGTAGCTTTGGCCCACCAGGCTAAGTAATTAGTTTGTAAGGGTCGCAAGCAGCACGCCTGGCATTGGGGAGCCTCTTCTGCAATATCAACATCCCACATCCCTAATCTGTCTTGCTGCAAAAACACCAAAACTGCATCATTTTGCAGCCCTAGATCTTCTCCTCGACCGCACTTTCTTTCTCATCCTCCCTTTCTCGTCCGCCGGTCGTTCTTTCCTTGACTTCAGACCTGCGCTGCTTGCAGACTTTGCTCTTGTGCGCAAGTCCTTTTTTCCTCCTGCAAACCGTGCAGATTCCAGACTGTCTTCTACCACCACCCCTTCCTGACCGCTGCTCGGTTCAGCAATCATGGATGTCAACCAAGTTCTGGAGAACACCTTTTCTCCGGGTAAGCCATACTCAGTCCTATCATATCCTCTGCAGTTGTCCACTAACGTCCACCAGATGCGGCGACTCGAGGGAATGCTGAAGAACAACTCAGACAAGCCAGTGAGGGCAATTTTGTATGTCTCTACTCTTCACAGACTCCAGTCTTTCTACATGCCCAATTGACTGACACTTCCTGTCATAGTCTGAATACCTTTCCATCCTATCCCGACAGCTCGCAAACGATGAAGCCAGCGCATCAGTCCGTCAGGCCGCCGGTCTGGCTCTCAAAAATGCCTTTTCATACCGTGATGTCACCCGATTAAGAGAAGTCCAGGCGAGATGGCTACAAGGAGTAGATCCTCAGATCAAGAGCCAGGTCAAAGAGCTTGCCCTCAAGACGTTGAATGCAACACCTCAAGCCGCACTTTCTTCATCTCAGCTTATTGCGGCCATTGCTGCCATCGAACTCCCTCGCAATGAATGGCCTGATCTTATGCCTGCCCTGGTCCATAATGTCGGTTCTGGCGAAGACAAACTCAAGCAATCCAGTCTCACGACTATCGGCTTCATCTGCGAATCTGATGACCTCGAACTTCGCGAATCCCTGGTCTCATATTCAAATGCCATCCTCACTGCTGTGGTTCAGGGCGCCAGAAAAGAGGAATCCAACCAAGACGTTCGTCTTTCGGCCCTGTCTGCGCTCAGTGATGCAACAGAGTTCATCCGCAGCAATTTCGAGAATGAGGGCGAACGGAACTACATTATGCAGGTCGTATGCGAGGCCACCCAGTCGCAAGATACCAGAGTGCAAGCTGCGGCTTTTGGATGTCTCAACCGTATTATGGGCATCTACTACGATAAGATGAGATTCTACATGGAGAAGGCCTTGTTCGGCTTGACTATTGCGGGCATGAAAAACGACGAAGAGGATGTCGCAAAGCTGGCCATCGAGTTCTGGTGTACAGTGTGTGAAGAGGAAATCAGCATCGAAGACGATAATCAACAAGCTCAACAAGAAGGCTCAACCGAGCTACGACCATATTTCCACTTTGCAAGAGTTGCGGCTCGCGAGGTTGTCCCAGTCCTGCTTCAATTGATGACCAAGGTCTCTGAGGATGATGCTGAAGATGAATACAATGTGGCTCGCGCTGCCTACCAATGTCTGCAATTGTACGCACAGACAATCGGCGGTGATCTGGTGCCTGCGGTGCTACAATTTGTTGAAACAAACCTCCGCAGCGAGGACTGGACGAAGCGAGATGCTGCCGTATCTTCATTCGGCGCGATCATGGACGGTCCGGATATCAAGACCTTGGACCCACTTGTCAAGCAAGCACTTCCAGTTTTGATCGGAATGATGCAGGATCCTGTCGTCCAGGTGCAAGACTCTGCGGCTTTTGCTCTGAGCAGAATCTGTGACTACTGCTCCGACTGCATTGATCCATCCACACATCTCCAGCCTCTGATGTCCGCCCTCTTCAACGGTCTGATGGCCAATCCAAAAATTGCTGCGTCCTGCTGCCTGGCTCTTCTAAATTTGACCGAACGCTTTGTGGGTGAGGACGGTGCATCTGCCAACGCTTTGACTCCGCACTTCCAGGACAGTGTCACGTCCCTGCTTGCAGTCACCGACAAAGACGGCGCCAATAACCAGCTACGCACGGCCGCTTATGAAGTCCTCGGCGGTTTTGTGACCAATGCCGCTCACGACAGCCTGCAGATTGTGGCTGAACTGTCAAATGTCATAATTCAACGTCTAGAGGGCACCATTCCCATGCAAAAGCAAATCGTTAGCATTGACGACAAAATTACTCTGGAAGAGTTGCAAGTCAGTCTTAGCAGTGTCTTGCTTGCCATTGTCCAGAGACTTGAACAGAATATCGCTCCTCAGGCCGACCGAATTATGCAAATCAGCCTGGAAATACTCAACGTCACCGGCAATACAAGTGTTCCTGAGGTTGTCTTCCAGATTGTGAGCGGACTAGCGAATGCTTTGGCGGGAGACTTTTTGAAGTACATGGACTCTTTCGTCCCCTACCTCTACACTGCTCTGGGCAATCAAGAGGCTCCAGACATGTGCTCCCTTGCTATTGGCCTGGTTAGCGACATTGTCCGCGCATTGGAGGACAAGGCTCAGCCATATTGCGACACGTTCATGAACTATCTACTTAACAACCTGAGGTCCGATAAACTCGCCAACCAGCTCAAGCCACCCATTCTCGAAACTTTCGGTGACGTGGCAACCAGTATTGGTGAACACTTCCAAACCTACGTTACAGTGGTGGCTCAGGTTCTTCAGCAAGCGAACACCGTGTCAGTGGCCAATGATGTCTCGTTTGATATGCTCGACTACATTGTGTCGCTTCGTTCAGGTATCGCTGATGCCTGGTCTGGTCTGATCCTGGCCTTCAAGGGCACTTCGAAAGGTACGACTCTGCTCAAAACACCTTAGGGTCGCATGCTAACACCGTTCCTAGTTCAAATCTTGCAAGGTTATGTTGACCCAATTTTCGAGTTCTTGAAAACTGTGGCTCAGGACATGAATCGTAATGAAGGTCTTCTGAGAGCTTGCATGGGCATCATTGCGTAAGTGTCCTTCATCCAGAATTATCGAATCAACCTAACAGTATGTAGCGACCTCAGCGAGGCTTTCCCTGATGGTTCCCTAGCGAACTACTACCGACAAGAATGGATCACCAAATTGATAAAGGAGACTCGGTCGAGCCGCGAATTCTCATCCCGAACCATCAATGCAGCACGTTGGGCAAGAGAACAAGTCAAGCGACAGACTCAACATCAAGGTACCGTCATGACTTGATGTCGAGAGTATCTTTAGCCCCAAATATGGTCACCCACCTCCCCTGGCACCATCACCGCCGCCCTATAATACTCCTTGCCCAATACCAGCCCGGAGCACAGCCCAGCACAGCACTTTACTCCCCTGTCAGAGCGCTGATCAACGTCCACTGAAGGTCACTTCTCCTCTCAAGCCGACACCATCGTCGAACCACCGGAGGACGATGACCAACCAGATGTAACACGAGACGGAGAAGACGGTCACGTGGACAAGCGCCAGCATTCCGAAGAAGAAGATCAGAGAACTCATCCGTTCGTCAACATCATGGAACATGACCCCTCCGGCCCACTCCCAGTTTTCGATGCCGAGCGGCACATCAGCTATGCCAGATATCCTCTCTTTTTTCCACGGTGAAACGTCTTGTCGGCCACGGCCAGCTCCCGACGTTGACTCACTCCTCATGAATCGTGGCATACGCATCGGCCGCGAATTGGGTATCTACGGAACGGAGCCTTGGTATGACCCATTACGTCGTGCCCGACGCAGCTTCAGTGGAGGGCAGACACCTACTTCGAGGTTCAGCGCGATGTATCGAGACTTTCAAGAGGCTAATCGCCGTGTCAACTAGATACGTGGCTCGCGATAAAGCATTGGATGCACGACGGAAATGGTTGCGGAAATGTTGCTAAGCACAACACAATGACACTGGTTCATGCTGGCGAATTACCATTTTTCACGGACAGCACGATGATACCCCCTTTCTTCCCCTTCTCACCACCGCGCCGTTTCCCTCTTGCATCTTTGTCCCCTTCTATGATTCATGGATATGCACGGAGTTTGTGAAAGACAACCTAGACCAGAATAGAGTATGGTTTTCATGGTGCCCCTGTGTTGGTGGGTCGCTTGCATGAATATGTCAAGGCAGTTTATCTTACAGATAGACACAGACGACAATACAATTCACCAATATTATGCATTGAACATCGAAATAGTGCCGTGATCACACATGGCGTCTGGTTTCATTGAACCTGTCTGTTTTATTGTCTGTTTTATACTGTAGATGTTGTCAACTATTCCCGTCTTCGTGATCATATCGACACATTCTTGCCAAAACTGCTTAATTCACTTCCACGATCGCTTGGTTGGTTGCCCAAGGAATGAGTAGCTGCGCTTTTTGCTGATAATTGCCGCTTGTTGATCGAGCTAATATTACTCAGTCAACTGACCCTGTGGACAGACTGTGCAATTTACGCCTTTTCACAGGACTCGCGATAGTTTGCACGTCCCCTGCGGGCACATTAGCCCCTGAGGCTTTCTGATCGCCACTTCCATTGCGTTGCGAATGTATACCGTCACCGGTCTGAGCATGCTTAGCATTCACTTCCAAGTTCACGCTCATGGCGGTGTGCTCACCAGCTTGTGCACGAGATCCCTCACTGTCCACGTCCATTGGGTGCGTGATGGCAGCCGCGCTCATGGGGTCTGCCGCACTTCCATTCTCTGTCGCTTTTGCGTTGGTGTTTGCCGAGGGCTTGTTTGTCCCATCCTCTAGTTTTCTCTTATTTCTCGTATCCTTCTTCTTCTTGCCCGTTGCCTCTTGGAGTTTCTTCCTGTTGGCCTCCTGCCTGGCCAGTTTGTCGGCCATCTTGCGGTCCTGCTCGGCCTGCGCGATCGCCGCTGCCTCGCGCCGTTGTTGCTCGCGCTTCTCTTCCTCAATCTCGAACATCTTGGATATCGCCGGGAGGAGCTTCTTGAACGACGCAATCTGGGAGACCTTGACGCGCATCAGATCGAATGCGACACCAATGTTGAGATCACGAGTGGCATCTTGCTCGACCCACGCGGAAGTATCGGTCGACTGGGCTGGTGCGTCGGCCGAAATGGTCGTGGGGCCAGTAGTCATTTCTCCATCAACGTCGTCATCGACTTCGTCCTCTGGATTGTGCTCCGGCATCTTGACGCTGCTGAGAACAGGTAGCTTTTGATATCTTTGACTGAAATGCGTGAGGATGAGGTTCTTGGCCCGCATTTTCAGCGCGACGCCTACAGCTTCGCCGGTTGTGCAGTGCTTCTTCGCCTTAGCATCGCCGTCTAAGCCATCATCGAACGTAGCTTCGTGCACGAGAACATCCGAATCAGCCCCAATGTTGCAGAACGCCTCGTTCGGTCGGCAATCGCCGCTGTAAGAGAACTTGAAGCCATTGTTAAAGGTTACTGATACGGCCTGAGCGCCGTGACAATGATTGACTTTGACCGTTCGCAGGTCCTTGATGGGAACGTTCGTTTGTGAGAAATCGAAGGACTTGCCTCGTAAAGACATGCCTTCTGTCCAGTGGCATGCGACTGGAGTGCAAAGGGCTTCCGTAGGCATACCAAGCACAGAATGGTAATCATCCATATAGTCCATCATATTGATCTCGGATATTAAGCACGGAGGCGGAGGTCGAGGCCTTTCTGGTCCTGACAGTCGCTTCCTAGCCGACACGGCCGCCTGGAGGACTGATATTGTGCCGAGATGGTGATCGGCGTGTAGATGTGATATCCAGATAGCTTTGAGATTGAAAAGAAGCTTGTCCATTTCGTCAGGGGTGTATAATCGTTGCAACTGCCCAAGGGTCCCTTCTCCGCAGTCAAACAGGTACGTCCCCATGTCTTTTGGCATACGAAGCAGGACAGCAGAGACATTCCGGTATTTCGAGGGAGCCGCGGAGCCAGTACCCAAAGTGATGATTTCGGGTTCGTCCAACTCCATGGTCGATGGGGAAGCTGCTGTCCTACGGTATGGAGACATGTCTTCCGGTAGGCATTCCTGTACTCGCGTCTCCATAGGCAAATCCAAAGAAGCCAAATCCAGGGCGTCTGGAATTTCACTTTCGTCCAGTGCAAAGGTAGGTTCGACATGGATTCTGAGCCCCCTTTTGGCTGGAAGCACGTCAATATGGGAGTCCTCGATGGCGAGGACCTCTCTTATATCCGGTGAGGACGTGGCCACTATAGGACGATAAGCATGTATGTTATCATAGCGCGGGACAGCGAAGAACTCCGAGGCAATGTTATTCAGGCGGATAGAGGAGATAGAGAAAGAGTCCTGTGTGATGTGGTCGTGGCAAAGATCGGGGTGTGAAACGATGTGTTTGATGTTCTTGTGCTTGTTCAGCATTTGCCGAAAACGGTCGCTGTAAGGCACAGAGCCTCTTGTTATCCAGATGGCGGCTTCGAGTCCTTCGAAGAGGTGATCTGGGCAAGCTTCCAGTCTTTGCTCAAGGCCTACAAGGTAGTGTACTGATGGGACATCAAAGATGGCGACGCCTTTTCCTGGCCGGGTTGGAGTAAGGACCATATCGGGAGTAATGGTCTGTCCAGCCCCATTTTCAACAGTCTTTCCTGCAACCAACTGTGCGTAAAGCGGTCCAGGTTTGAGGCCCAGGCTTGCCGCTTTCGCGGCATCAAAGGTCCCTCGTTGAGCATGACCTTTGATGATATATGATGTTGCGACCTTGGTCGGCAAAGCTGAGGCCTCTGGAAGCTGCTGAACCGTTGAGGCAGGCCAGGGAGTCCGAACCAGTACGTCAGTCTCCATGGTCAGGGGACCGATGTTGTCGGGGCTAAAACAGGTGTAAGAAGTCAAGTTCTTCGTTTCCGGATCCCGGATCCATACCACGGCTGGGAGTTTGATATCCTTCAATTTGCATTGGACAAGCCGGTCTCTTTTCCAGTCGGAATCGAACATGTTGTTGACGATATGTTCTCGCAGGCTCTGTTCGGCAGATAGTCGTGATTCGTCCACATCGGTTCGCTCAGATTCTGCATCAGCGTCTGACTCGCATTGGTCTTCGGTCTGAGTAGCAGCCGAAGTTGCAAACTTCGCAGGTATGGCCCACACGCGGATGTTTTCATCTTCATGGACCATACTCGGTGGTTCGGGGCTCTTTTGGACATTTGCTTCGTGGATCGAGAGCGGCATTCCTGTGCGGAACACGAATCGTCTTGCGCAGGCTAATGAATGTTGCTGTTTCGGCCCACCGTATATGTTGAGTCGAGGCCGTCTCGTAGAACCCTCGCCCTCGACCTCACCTTGCTGTACATCGGCCATGGTCAAAATGAGTCCTATCAGCCCTCCATTGTTCCAAGCCGTTTTTCCTGAGAGAAATACACCTCGGATCTTCCGCAAGCCAATGCCTCGTGATATGCATGCTCGCTGTGTGCCCTCACACAGCTCACCAAATATATACCTTTTGTTATCAAAGTGCAATATCAGATTGGTCCCAGGAGTATCTGAGGTAGGCGTTGTAATAAATTGGAGATGGAAGTTGGTACGCACACCAACAGATTTGGCTCCATGTTCTCGATCTTGCATCATTCTCAACTCCTTCTCCCGTCTGAAGATTTGTCTTCGTGACGAAACGACTCCGATCGGCCCTTTTCTGCGTAGAGGATTTTCTGAGTTGTGTATTTTCTGGAGCTGATTCTTCAATACCCGCGGTCGGCTTGTAGAGTGTGTTCTTCTCTTCCTTATGTGACCATCATGCTCGTTCCTCTGCACATTCACCAAACTCGGTCGAGAACAGTACCGGTCAAAAGCCTGTCCCTGCGAGTGGACAGTGTAAAGACGCCGCTGTGATACAAGGGAACTTCTACCGCAGGGTCCAGCTGAGATTGACAGGCAACAGCCACCTATAGAGGTGAGGCGCTGTGCAAGAGATCGTCGGATGGATGATACCTGCTGAAAGGCAAGTGCGCAGGTGGGTGAAGCCAGGGCGGCCACCGCTTTTAACGAGAAATATCAGGGTTGAAGATAGACTGTTGCATGGACACTGGCAAGCGATGAGTCAATTTTCACCATAAGACACTGCGATTGTGCCAGCCAAGTTGGTGGTTACCTTTTATCCAGACTCGATACGGGAAAAAGTTGTGACTGCGCAACACAAAATGTTTAGATGCGTCACGAGCGTCAATCCGCCAATCATCTCGATAGGCAGGATCAAGTCAACTATTCTCCCCGCGAACTATGCAAAGGCTCTGTGATGGCTTCCACAATACACATGGTGTCAGCAACAGCACGGCACATATAGGAAAAGAGTACTTGAGCAGGCTGATTGTCAGATGAGGCATGATCAGATTTGTCAAACTATATACGACCCTAAACAGAGCCTCAATATGAAAATTGCCCCGAATGTCCAAGCCTGAAGGCCGTCAAGAGATCATCATACACCACGTTCTCAGGCACGTTATAATCAATAAAATCATGCCATGTGACGAGTGAAATCAGCAAGCCTACTGCAGGCTGCGTCCAACTCAGAGCACATTCGTTCCAGTCTTGCAAGGTTAGCCTCATCTGAGACCTGTCCGTCTTGCACAGCTGAATTGAGAGCTTCTTCAGATGCAGACGAGGCGGAGGCAGATGAGTCAAAGTAGAGGGCAAAAGCTGCTTCATCTATTTCAACCGACTCATCAACCTGCACGATATTGGGTTGCTCGGCGTTGCTGACAACTTGAGGAGCAGATTCGGCGAGTTGTGGGATGTCTTTGGCCGGCTTAAAGATGCTGGAGCTCGATGTGTTCTTGCCCGATAGTATTTCCAAATCCAATGTAGGTGGCTCAGGCATTTCTGTGACTGAATACACTTGGAAGTCGTTGGTAGGAAGAGCGGTCATCCAGGCATTTGATGGTTGAAACGTGGCGAAATCCATATGAGTTTCGGGAATCAAAGCCATGTTGATCTGAGGCTGCTGAACATGCATTGGGTGCCCAGCATCATGTGAAGAGACGTCCTTCTGGGAAGGTTGAGCTTGAGATTGGCTTTGGGTAGCCTTTGCTTGCTGAGCCATGTTCTGCACGCTTGATGCTGGTAGTCCAGACTGGCTGAGCTCTTGAAGGAACCCAGAAAAGGCCTGAGAAGAGAGCAGCATGCGAGTAAGGTCGGTGAGACGGTTGTTCTCCTCGCGGAGTTGTTGATTCTGGGTACGAAGATCGTTGGCTTCTTGCACCTTGACAGCGACCTCGCCTTCCAATTGACCGATGTATTCTGCAAAAGGATTGTTAGCACTTTTCATAATTTAATGGGGACAAAAAACTTACCCTTTCTGCGAGAGCGGAATGCGCGAGCAGAGACCTTGTTTCTGAGTTGGCGGCGTTCTTTGCTGGACAACTTCTTGCCCTCCTCGCTGGCTAGGAGACGTTCATCTTCATCCATATCGTCTTCATCCTTCTTGATACGGGGCATATTGGAATGGCCGCCAGCAGGAGTTCCCTCGTCCTGAATGGAAGATGCCACACTGGCCTGTCTCATACGGCTCAAAACCTTGGAGATACTCTCTTCGACGAGAGGGTCCTTTACAGCCTGTGTCTTAGTTGGCGATGTTCCAGGTAGTGGCTTTTGACCGGCAGGTCGTTGCTGCTGCTGTCGTCGTGCCATCTGTTCCTGCTTTTGGGCTTGTTGTGCCTTGGCTTGTGCAGCTTGCTGGCTATGCATGCCCGGGTAGATACGTTGGAATGGTGCCGAGCTCGAGCTGGGGCCGACCATTGATGGGCTGATGAACTGACCGGACGATTGATCGGGAAAGAACATAGTAGGGAGGTCGTTTGGTGAGTCTGACTCGAAGTCCATGTCGTTTGAGCTGCGAGCGAAGTCAAAGTCGTCAAGATTGCTCAAGGGCATGTTCAATGTCTCGGTTGGCATCACAAAGCCTCCATTGGCCTCGTTATAATGTAGACCACTCTGTCGGTTGATGTTGAATGTGCTTGCTAAAGCTCCAATGGGTATGCCGGTCTGTTGATGATACGCATCGTACTGAAAGCTCGGTCCCGGGAAAGTCTGCGTGTTTGAGCTGGAGGGGAAAGCCGAGGAGGATTGAGGGGTCAACATGGGCACTGATTTGGCGTCTGGAGTGGCAGAGGCCGTTGTATAGTCAGTGTCGAGATTGAGGAAGGAGTCAGGATCGAAGTTGGTGTTGAGATGGTTCATGGTCAGTGAGTTGTTGATGATGGTTTGAATGATAAGAGATAGTGGTGCGTGGCCTTGGGGCCTGCGCGTCCTTTTGGATAGTGCCTAAAATAAATCGTCCAAGAACCTAAAGCCGATCACTGTGGTTTTTTCTTTATGATCGTTAGAATCGTGCGGCGTCGAGGTGTAAGTGCTCTGATGATTGTCGAGAGCGTTGGTATTCAAGGCGACGTAGAGAGGATTGATGAAGCGAGAGATGGAATTGGGAGAGGATGAGATGAAAGGCAAGGAGAAGTTGGTGAAAGCTGGATGCCAAAGAGTTGGGACGACGTGGGAAACAGCGGGTAACAGAGTGCAGCTCGGACCCGGCAGAAGAGAAACCTGCCTTGAGGCTGTGTCATGACTTAAAACTCCACCTCAAACCAATCACTGAGGTCTAATCGGCAAGTCGGCAACAGGTTCTCGCCGGTGCACCAATGCATGCTACCCACCATCGGATTGCTTGCCTATTAAGGCGGTCATGATTCTTTCACTCGCTACTGGCAATTACCAAAACGAACGACTTTCCTCGTATCTACGGAGTACCGGCAGGAACATAACAAGTGTGTCTATAATTCAACCAGCAGAACGCATACAACAAGGCTTTTCAATCACGGAATCATTACTATGTACCGATGCACTCTGCAAAGTGCTCCATACTCGAAAGTACTATGGTCCTGTCAATAACCCCTTTGCAATCTGTGACATGTTTGACCCATCTGCCGTTAGATCAACCGCCGCCTAGCAGCACCGGATAAAGAAAGGAATTTCAGACCCGGCTCGAGTTGTCTAGAGAAGGAGTGCAGCGACTCGATACTTTCCGTGCTTTGCCTGACAGAAAATTACGCTTCTGTGGCTCCTGTCTCCGGCATATCCTTCAGCCCATAACAAACCCCGTGCTTTCGAGATATCGAAATGAAACTGATCGACATAGCCTGCCCGCATAAAAACGTGCACACACTTGTACTCCTGAGGTACCTAGTCAGCCTAGAAGTCAATTGATGGAGACAACGACCTTTGAAGATTATATTAGATGCCTGAAACAACCTGCAGGTGTATGTGTTAAAGGTTTATTGCAGAAGCATACACTCGTCCCAGTGTACATTCGTCACGAGTATTCGGCACCTGATATTCAGCATGGTCGCTTAGTGATCCGTTGGACATCGACCCTGAAACTTGGGTCCTTAACAAAGTGGTCAACCACACTGTATCTGACGTCTACAGACTCGAATTTTTCTCTCCAGCACGGTGGTATGTCTGCAACTGGTAGGTTAAGTCCCTGCCGAACTATGTCCCGGAGTAAAAATAACAACATCCCCTTCATATAGACTTTTCTCAACTCCAAGCAGGTTCTGCTGGTGTTTGGAAAAGGCCTCGTAAGCCTTTTTTGTAACATGAATCGTGCTGTTAAAAGGAGACGATGCTGCGTGAATCGTAAATCACATGGTTTTGATAACGTGACATTCGTCATTACGCCACTCCTGATGACTGAGCCACACTGACTTCGCCTGGCGTCCATCTCCGCGTCTGTTTTCGCACGGCAACTCGTGCGAGCAATTGTCAGCATTGCTTCATGCCTCCACAACTCAATCATGTTTTATCCTCAATCCTTATCGAGTTACAAGAATGATATAGCAGGGTCATTTTTGCGTTGAGTCCCAATGTCAGAGCTGGTCGGTGACTTGTACTTCTTTTCACCATGGCTGAGGCCGCATTCAAGCAGATGATAGCCACGTTTGTGCGCCAAACGAGGCCACAGTCATTTCGCCACTCGAAGCCGCTTCGCTATCCTCAGCGTTGCCTTACCACTACAGCTGGTGCGACACCGCAGCCAATCGAGCCCGAAACTCCTCAGTGGCAAGCGCACACTGTACAACCATCCGTGCAACAAACTCGACCGGAGCGGCGGCGGTTGGATCAGCTTCGAACCGAGTCCGAACCGCGAACCTTCTCCTCCTTCCTGACAGACAATTACTCTAGAGAGCACAATTACTTGCGCATCTCTGTCACCGAACGATGCAATCTGCGTTGTCTCTATTGTATGCCCGAAGAGGGCGTACCCCTATCACCCTCTGCAAAGTTGCTGACGACACCGGAGATTGTGTACCTTTCAGAATTATTTGTCAATCAAGGCGTGAACAAGATACGGTTGACTGGTGGTGAGCCCACCGTACGAAAAGACATTGTTGATTTGATGCAACAAATCGGCAACCTCAGAAAAAATGGATTAAAGGAGCTGTGCATTACAACGAATGGCATATCATTAGCTCGGAAGCTCGACTCAATGGTTGAGTCGGGCTTGACTGGCGTCAATTTGAGCTTGGATACACTCGACCCCTATCAATTCACGATTATGACTCGAAGGAACGGCCACGACGCCGTTATGAAGTCTATAAACAGAATTTTGGAAATGAACAAACTCGGCGCCGGGATCAAGCTAAAGATCAACTGTGTCGTCATGCGTGGCTTGAACGAACGAGAGATTCTGCCATTCGTAGAACTCGGTCGCGAGCAGGATCTTGAAGTTCGATTCATTGAGTATATGCCTTTCGACGGAAACAAATGGTCGGAGAAGAAAATGATGAGCTTTGGCGAGATGCTGGCACTTATCCGCCAAAAGTATCCCGATGTATATAAAGTTGGAGATCACAAAAACGATACCAGCAAAACTTACGCCGTCCCTGGATTTGCTGGCCGGATCGGCTTCATTACCAGCATGACGCATAACTTCTGCGGGACCTGCAATCGACTTCGAATCACTGGCGATGGTAACCTGAAGGTCTGTCTTTTTGGTAATGAGGAAGTCTCTCTGCGCGATATCCTGCGACAATCCAACAACGGAAACCCCATCGACGCCGAAGCAATGGAGGCGATCAAACAAATCGAGATGGACCGGCGACAAAACCTCTCTGTTGCCGCGGGCCAACTGGGAGTATCTGAAAAGGAGGCCAATCTATTGGATGTTATTGGCATGGCCGTGAAGCAGAAGAAGGAAAAGCACGCCGGCCTAGGCGAGCTGGAGAACATGAAAAATAGGCCAATGATTCTTATCGGTGGGTGAGCCATGCCATTTTGTTGCTAACCCAGGTGTTTATGCGTATACGACGACATGAAGGATATATTTATGTTAAAAGTTCACGACAATCTCATAATGAACATATATACTTGCCCATCATGCAACGATCCTTCTTGTTTGAGGCCTGCTTTCCCTTCGCATGCTAGTCAGTGCTTTGCTGACCTTTCTGTGCTTTGTAGATGATGCATTCCCAAAGCTTCCAACATCAATGCCGTCTGGTGCTCCATCATTTCCTCGGCCCACGCATCACAGTAGTGTTGCTCGACCATACTCTGTGCCCTTGCACCTACTATCGTTCCAGGCCACACCGCGATCATGGTCACGTCCATGCCACACATCATCCTACTCTTCGTCCAGCGATAGGACGAGTCGCAGAAACTATAGCCAGTCGGCGCGGTTGCTTACATGGCTGAGACACAGCTCTTTTCGCTTCGTTCGGACCCAACAGGATTACCGAAAAGTTCCGGCAAAAACGCCCGACAATGTACCTGGTTATTCATCTATCACATGGCCAGAAACCAGACAACGAAAAGCACAGGCAATAGCCAAAGCTTTTCGTTTGAAAATACAGGCGACATACGTCCAAAATCTCTCCCGACAACTTGTGAAAAGGAGAATCAGATATCGTGCTAAGAAATTGAATCCTTATCCCCCTCAACAACAGCTGCGGCATGTGTCATCTTCATCCCGTCAAAGCAAGGATGACCCACCGAAGCTCAGCCATCTCACAGCTACTGGTGAAGCACATATGGTCGATATATCAGGCAAGACACCGACCAAGCGGTCCGCCACCGCGACAACAGTTCTCCTCTTCTCCCACCCCGAGACCTATGGCGCGTTACTCGCAGCGCGGCTTCGCAAGGGTGATGCCATCTCTGTAGCCCGAATCGCCGGCATACAAGCGGCAAAGAAGACAGCCGACCTGATTCCACTTGCTCACCCTGGCCTGAGCATCACAGGCGCGTCCGTCCAGCTTGAGCCTTTTGTCGGGGACACGCTCCCGTACCCATTCACACGGAATACTCTAGGGCTCCAGCAGAATCTTCAGGGCGGAGTCGTTATTATTGCCACTGTGTCATGCGATGGCAAAACAGGCGTCGAAATGGAAGCCATGACCAGCGCCTCCGTCGCCGGGCTGACCATGTATGACATGCTCAAGGCGGTGGACAAGGCTATGGTCCTGACTGCAACGCGCGTGACTGCCAAAAGCGGCGGCAAGTCCGGCGACTGGAGGTGGGATCCGAGCAACAATAAGATCGTGAAGGACGAAACTGCGGCAGAGACCGAAGCCCTTGAACATGAGCATGAGGTGATTCAGGCCCAGAAAGCGCAGGACTGTGTCCGGCAAAAACAGCTGGAGATTGATGTCGGGGTCTCACCTCCTCCTCGCAACAGGTACGGGACGGTCTACAAGCGAGGCCGGGTCGATTCTACAGACTTCATGCATGGTCGGCAGGAGCGATTCGCGCACTATTTGGAAGCGAGAGGCTCTGTTCTTTCCGAGCAGGGTCAGCAGCAAGGATGAAGCCCAGATATGTTAACCAATTGTCTAGCATTGAATAAGGCAAGATGTTTCTTGGTAGATGAATATGAACATACCACCCCATGTCAGTTTATTCCTAGCGTCTATCAGACCGTATACATGGTATCATCGTACATTCCGGCTCTGGGTCAGGTAAAGATAACATCCCCAATCTATAACAAATTCAATGACCAGAAAGTTTGTCTATCGCTAGAAAACCACACGCGCGCCACAAATACGATAAGAGGCAGTCTCTCGCTCAGGTAAAACAGGCTCA
Organism: Exophiala sideris; assembly: GCA_000835395.1. NCBI lineage: Eukaryota > Fungi > Ascomycota > Eurotiomycetes > Chaetothyriales > Herpotrichiellaceae > Exophiala > Exophiala sideris. Next base: position 610,351 of record KN846952.1, on the reverse strand, counting down.
ATAGATGCAGAGAAAATAAGAAACGGAAAGGGTCTATCTCAGCCACACCTGCTCGAAAACTCCACGCAGCGGCTTCTCACCTGCCAACTCTTCCATGTACTTCTCTGAGACGGGTGTGATAAGTGGGCTCCAGCGGCCGAACCGTGTCGTGGCCCAATCGAGGCAGAAATGATGTGTGCGCAGAAATTCAGGGACCTGACGCCTGGTGCTGGTGGATGTAGACGTGGATGTAGACGTCGTCGTGTTGGAGGCGGGTGACATCTTCCAGCGTGACTCGTATAGTGTTGGGCCGATCGCGAGCTGCTCGAGAGTCGGTCGTCCCCCACCGACGAGCGCGGGAAAAGCCCATTCGATGAATTTGGTGGCGTATTCTTTGATGCTGTAGTCGCCGAGTTGGCTGAAGACTTGGTTCTCGGGGAAATTGCGGATGTGAATCGTCTTAAGGTGCTGGAGGGTGGGAAGGGCGGTCTTGTGCAGACGCACAAGCTCATCGTTCCACGGGAAGCCCATGCCGAGTTCGACCAGGTTGGGGCAGAGGCGGACGATGTCATTGATCGACTCCTCCCAGAGTTCGGAGCTGTATCCGCCCACGCCGAAGGGACGCGATGTGTCGAGGCTAAGGTGTTCGCGGGGCTGGATGCGGGATTCTAGCACCAAGGTGTGCAGGGTGGGTCCGTGTTCGGCGATCAGAGTTGATGGACGTTCTAGGACGGCGGCGTTTTCGAACAGGAGGGATAGGGTGCGCAAGCCTGTGAAAGAGCTAAGGAAGCGGATGACGGCGTCTTTAAGGGCGGTATTGGGGTTTTCGTGCCGTAGGAGGAAGTGCTTGAGGGATGGGAAGATGGGTGGATTCTGAGGCGCGTCAGGCGAGTAGGATGTCCAGTGAAATGTGCCTGCTATCGAATCGAGAAGTTCGGTGGTACCCGGACAGGACTCAAGACTCAGGCGTTCAAGCTTGCAGAAAAGCACGGCCTGAGATGTGGTGGTAGGCCGTAAAAGAGTGACGTCCAGGCCTGATAGCGACAGTTCGCGGAGGTGTGAGTATTTGTCCAGTGCGAAGGCGGATGTGAGAAAGGTCTCTGCTGGTTGCGGGATTTGTTCCAAAAAGCCTACTCTTGTCCGGCGGTATTGGTCCACGAGTTGTTTCTCCTGTCCCAAGTATAGTTTCTGAAGGGTGCTTCTGTTCGCGGAGATAATGTTCTCGACTCCGTCTCCTTCGTTGACCGCCCTGCACTCGAGACTGGTCAGGTTCAATGGTAGGAGTGTGCTCTCTTGCCAAGGAGCCGCCTCGTAGAAACCGAGGTGCTGGAGAGTGTGCTCATTTCGGCGCACAACGAGATCAAGAGTTTGCTGGCTTAATGGGGTCTGGTGCAGGATACTGCCACATTTTAGCAACCGCAATACACACCTTGGGTGGTGTTACTAACGCAAAGCTCTTCAGTCTCTTCATGGGGATTTTATCCAGTATTCCATTCACATGGACTTCTATTGAGCCTGCATCAGACTTCCTTCTGCGGCTGTACACAGAACGTCTTCTGTTCAGTGGACCACTCCTGACAGTGAACTCTCGGATCGATTGTGTGACTGGGGCTCGGAGGATCGAGGTGCCAGGCTCTTTTGATACCCTGCCCAGGGGTAGGTCCAGGTCTACTGAATGGTAGAGCCGGGCCATGGTAACGTCCTCGAGGACGTGACATGTTCGGGACACGTTATAGAGATCTCGGCGCGTATCAAGCTATTGATGTCAGTAACAAGGACTTTTGAAGTTGAGAAGATGCTCACATAGTTCAAGATGTGGAGTTTTAGTTCGTCGGGCAGACTCAACAGCCGGCAAGGCTGCGCAAACAGGGGGCTCTCCATCGCTCGTATTTTGAGGATGGACGCGTCGACAACGAGCAAGGTTCAGCTTGAGTGCGTTCAGAGAGCGGAGAAGATCATGTTTCAGGAAGTATGCGATAAACAGAAAGAGATCAACTGTTCAAGTCTTTCAAGTGAGGACTCGACATCATGGGTAGGGGAAGGACTGGCGCAAGTCTGACATAAGGACTGGAATTTGGACGGTCAGTGCAACATAATTATGTCAGATCCATTGATATCAACTCCCGATTTGGGTTTCATCATGGACTAGGGTTTCGGGCAGAGTAAGGGACGGCGGGAATACGGGAATCAGGTACGTCGCAGCAGGCGTTATGTGGACGAGGTCCAGTTACAGCCGCAATTCGATGGTCCTCAAAATCTAGGGAGCGCAGTTCGGAGGCGGAAGTGGAAACCAATAAGACTCGCAAAGTGACGGCCATGAGTGAGCAAAGTGACATTGCTCGCATAGTAGTGTGGCACAATGCCACGACAGACAGCGTGGCGACGCTCGCATGGTTGAGAATGCGGTCCCAAAAAAATTAGATATGGTCTTCGATAAGAAGCTGATTGATGATTTAAACACATATATTCGGATTTGATAGGAATGACGAACAAGAGCTCCACATTGGTACTTGATTGATTACTATAGTACTACGACTACCCTCCTAGGAATGTTTAGTATTTCCTTTGTCGTGATTAATGCTCTTGACTTCTCGTGTAATGCATAGATTAGTCGCAGTTGGCCTTGCATATCATCAATACCAGGTATATAGAAATGTACAACGCAACAGTCGTACAAGGCAAGGCTGGCTGAGATCGACCAGCTGAAGGTTTTAGAATGCAGGGTCTTCAATGTCCTCATTTTCGGTCTTCCTCTTAGCGCTGACCCATCTAAACGGCCCTGGTCGATGTGCTCCATTTTGTCATCCACTCTGATGGAGATTGTTGTCTTTCTTCATAAGCACTCGAAGACACAGCAGCCTCCCAAAGAGAAATTTTAGATTTCCCTTCCGTTCAATAGCACAAAGATGCTCTTTGAACAGCCGTAGCCGCTAGCGTAGCCACTCCCATGCGCCACCGTAGGTCAAAAGTCTTCGGACCGGAAGAACGTCGGGCCGGTGCCAGAGTTTGATCTTTGGCACCACTTACAACAACCTCTTCATACTCAACCGACAACGTTTGTAGAGAACATCATCGCGTCGGGCCAGTGTTTGTGATTATCTTTGTCCGTTCCTTTGTCCCTGCAAGTTTTTCAATCTCAGAAACGACACTCCTGTCCATCCGTTGAACGGCATCTTTGACGTCTCTTCCCACAAGAGATAAGAAAGACGTCGCTGTTCGTTCAAATAGCTGGTCTCCAGCTAAAAGCTTGTTCAGAACTCACGAAGCAGACACTATCAGCGTCAATCTTGTTCTGCTCGTAGTGTACTGCAGGTGATGGCAGTGACATAAATATATATGAAATATTCAGATCGGCTGGTTGCTGTAAGTTGAAATCCCCCAAGTTTTCCTTGTTGTTCTGCAAATCGAGAGATGGCGCCAGGCAATGATGTCGTCGTCGAGGGCGACCATGAAACGACATCATCCTTCGCGATGAAGCGAAATGATTCTGCCAGCCTAACGATGCATTTTATTGTCGTCGCCTTTTCCTATCGCACATCCCGCCTGTCTCTACTCCCTGCACTCTTCAACACTGTCAATTTCTCCACTCTATCAGCTCCGAAAATACTCCCAAGATGCCTATGGACGAGCAATCTGTTAGGGCCGCTCTTGGCTACACTGCTGCCGAATGGGAGGAGATGTTGATGACGGAATGGATTCCCTTGGTCATTGGCCTTGAACCGCCAACGCCTCGCACACCCAGTGAGAACGCGTCGGACACAGTGATGAGAGATTCGCAGGCGGAGATCCAACGTCCTATGCATGTTCCGCAGTCTGATTTCATCCTTTTCCCTAACGAGTACGTCGGATCTTCAGAACTAATGCCTTCTGTTAACAGAGCTTACCATCATAGACGCAGCAATGAAGAGCCAGTTGTGACTGGTCCGCTGTTCCAGTCGCCTCAGAGAACCTCTTCTGCGCCAGCCTCTCTTCCCGCGGCCACTCAACCAACTCAACCACCCACCTCTCCAACCGTTTCCTCCACCATCAACCGCCGCAATGGACAAGAAGCTACGCCAGAACAAGCCTCGGCTGTTACTGATGGGTCAGCGTCGGTATGTAGCAGTCGCCTGCCTGTAGCACAGGAAAATACTGATTTAGAACACAGGAGCGGCAAGTCATCCATAACTAGCGTCGTCTTCCACAAAATGCCTCCACAGGAGACTCTGTTCCTCGAATCAACCACACGCATTCAAAAAGACTCAATGAGGTCCTTCATGGACTTTCAGGTCTGGGATTTTCCTGGACAGCTCGACTATTTCGACCCCACCTTCGACACCACCGAAATCTTCTCCGAGATTGGCGCTCTCGTCTGGGTCATAGACGCGCAAGATGACTACACCGACTCTCTCAATCGCTTGACCACAACCATCTTGAACCTGCAAACCACATTCCCACACATCAACGTGGAGGTGTTTGTCCATAAAATTGATAGTCTCAATGAAGAGTTCCGCTCAGATATCTACCAAGACATTGTCCAGCGAGTCAGCGATGACCTTAGTGATGCAGGCTACATCAACCCTAACATTACCTATCACCTCACTTCCATCTACGACCATTCCATCTTCGAAGCCTTTAGCAAAGTAATCCAGAAGCTCATTCCACAGCTCGACACCCTTGAGAATCTCCTCAACATTCTTGTCAACAATTGCGGAATGTCCAAAGCATACTTGTTTGACATTCTCAGCAAGATCTATGTTGCTAGCGACACCAGACCCATCGACATGGAGGTCTACGAGATGTGCTCGGACTACATTGATGTGATTGTTGATGTCACGGACATTTTCGGTTATGAACGCGGCCATGATAAGGTGCTTGGAGAGCAGATGCAGGAGGCCGAGTCGTCCATCATCATTCACGACGGCACAATGATCTACCTCAAAGAGATGAACCGGTAAGGAGATAACCAATTTTCGATCTGCAGTGCTGACTGTCCCCAGATACCTCTGCCTAGTGACAGTCATCAAGAATAACGAGGCCAAAGACAAGAAGGGGCTGATTGACTACAATTGCCACGTCTTCCAAGATGCCTTGAATGGAGTGTTCGCCAGAAGTTGGGAGAAGGACAAGGTCGTTGGCAATGGGAGCGACAGCAGTGCCCAAGGGCAACTGCAGGCTCAATTGGAGGATTAAAGAGCAGGCTCTTGTGAAAATAGTTTCTAAGTGGGCACGACGCCCAACTGCGTTTGCAGCAGTAAAGCAGCATTTTCGCCGCCTGGTGTCAATAAAGACACTTGATTCCAGAACCTTTTTGTCTTCAATGATCAAATCCTAGTGAAATTAAAAGTGACACGGATGTGAAGATTCGTTTCTGAGAGAAACCTAGAATGTTTGCTGTTGTCGACTTTCTGGTACGGATCTGCGCCAAGCCTGATGTCCAGAATCTCGTCAGACATGCATTTCTCGGTCACGATGGAACCAAATTCCTTAATCTACATGCAGACACGCTTCATTTCCGAAGCAGAAAATTCCATCAGTGTTGTTGCTGACGTTGACGGTGTCGATAGGGTCGGTGAAGACCTTGAGCAGAGCCTGGAGACCAGTGTTGGGGCAGAAAGCGCCACACGGCAGTCACTGAACCCTCGTGTTCAATTTTTACGGCTTTCGGCTCTCGTACGGGGAAGACAAGGTATCCCAGGCGCGACTCCTCCATATCAGCCAGTGCCGCCATCTCTATCTCGCGAAGTCACCGAGGACACAGAAGAGAGCAGCGACCTTCTAGAGATCAGAGCTAGCTCGCCGTTGCGCAAACTCGCTTTCTCGAGAGATCCGCAAGGGCATGACTCACGACAACTCCGTCACACGATCACTCATTCCACAGTTCAACATTTTCACTCATCACTTCCTCCAAAACCAACAAAGATGCCACAGACCGGATTCCAGGCGCTGATACTATGTGGTCCTGGTATAGGTCTCAGCACCTTCACCAGTGTGCCCAGCGAATATCCCAAGGCTTTAGTGCAAATAGTCAACCGACCTATGGTTTGGTATGCCCTGGACTGGTGTTATCGGATGGGCGTCACGGATATAACCCTTATCACTCCACCAACCTCGAAAGCACCTATCGCCGCTGCTCTTGCACAAAATCCGTATCTGACGTCGCTCCCCTCGCCGACCCCCGACTTACTAGCTCCTGAAGCGCTCGAGTTCACAACGCCAACGGCAGAGTTACTGAGACTACCTGAGGTACAAGCTGTTATCAAGTCAGATTTCGTGCTACTACCTTGCGATTTGATCTGCGCCATTCCTGGAGACACCTTCCTTGAGACATACCTTACAAGGCTAGGTGGGCCCGGCGGTATTGGCAGCAATGAAGACGTTGAGGCAACAAGGAATGAGCTTCTAGCCCTTGGAGGTGAACGCCGAGGGCGTAGGGGTGGTCTGTCGATTTGGTACAACACTATTGATCGTGAAGAGAGCGTCAAAGGCGAAGAATGCGACTTCATGTGTACCACCAAACTTGATCCGGAGCACGACATACCCTCGTTAAAAACTTCGTCCATTCAGTCCCAGGGTATTCTACGCAAACTGGTATGGACCATGCCCATGTCTGAGCTCTGGGATCAATGTGAAGAGGACAAATCATGGAAGATCCGACAATCCCTTCTCCGAAAACACGGCGCTATCAAGTGCATGACGAAGTACCGCGATTCACACATCTACTTCCTTCCTCACTGGGTCAAAGACTTTGCACTAACCAACGAAGATTTTGAATCTGTTAGCGAAGATCTGGTGGGGACATGGGCGAAGGCCGAGTGGCGTAAACCCAGCTATAGGGAGCGCCTTGGTGCCAGGAAGATATTCTCACAAAAACCTGCGGCGGAGCGGACAGACATATCTAATCATGAACGTCCGATTGAGGAAGAAATCGACCTGCTCTCGCTGAGCAGTACTCAGATCACTGCACAACCATTGACAGACTCGACACCACCCCGCACAGCCCGTCTCGCATCGAGAGTTCCTATTGAGCTCCTCTCTCCTGACAACGCTTCTCATATGCATGAGGAGAGTGGACCAGTGCCACTCGTTCCGCCTATCCTATCATACATCTTACCATCGAGTGCTGACGCGCCGTTGGTGCGCCGCGTCGACAACACACCACTTCTCCTGTCCGTCTCCCTCGCTCTGGCAAAGTTGCCCTCGGCAGAAGAATCCAGTGCCTCCAAAACCCCTGTTTCTCCCTTTTCACATCCTGTCAAGATCCATGCGACGACAACTATCGCGCCGCGGGTCACTATTTCACGCGCCGATACCCTTATCGACAGTAACAGTACCGTTGCGACACAATGTGTCATCAAAAATAGCGTAATAGGGGCATCGGTGGCAATAGGCACCGGCACAAGGATTACAGGGTGTGTTATCATGGATGGCGTTACGATCGGAGACAAGTGTGTCTTGACGAATACCGTGGTTGGGAAGAAGGCCAAGATTGGAAATAAGGCATCGTTGGCTGGCTGTGAGGTGCAAGATGGCAATGTGGTGGCTGATGGGACGGAAGGGAAGAACGAGAAATATCTCGTGGGCGGGCTCGAGGACGAAATGGAAGGAGATGATATGGGGTTCGACGAGGATGATGAGGATAACGAGGATGAAGAAATGTATCTAGGAGAGACTTGAAGGGGGTTTTCTCTCTGGATATTAGGGTCCCAGCAGATTTAATCACCGCACTGATCGGAGCGGCAAAAGTTCCGAGAGTCGCACGCTGCGACAGACAGGAGCAAGCAACTGGAGGAAACGACAACATATTGACGATGATAGCAAAGTCATGTCTGCCTAGTTGATGAGAAGCGCTCGAACCGGAGATTCGGAAACAGGCGACAAGATGATATTGAAAGAGACAAACGGCGACACATATCATCCGACTTACGATCAACAAAATTGTTCGCTAAACAGTTAGTTGGACAAGGCGTACTATTTTGGACTCAACCTGGCAGAGGAGAGAGCGTAAACGCTAAACTTTTGGCCCTGTAGGACATGTCTTCAAGCGGCTCATGGCCGAAGATAGGATTGGTGCAGGCGGTCTCCCGAACCTCAACAGTGGTGACATGGTTGAGGAAGATTAGGTACGATACTTAGCTCTACCCACCGTCGTTGATGACACTGCCAAAAAGTCTTACATTACCTTAGAGACGAGCTAGAGAACCCTCAAAGAGTATCACGTTGATTTTCATAGATGCTAACCAGCTGCTATTGACGTGTCCTGATTTGAAGGACCGTTGCGACTCGCGAGCCCGCCAACGACAATGCGACGGTCCTGCCCAGTGTCGCAAGGGCACGCCCCCGGGAACCATCGAATAGAGAGGATAACGTCAAATTAGGCTGCGCCGTGCCGTCCCGTCAGTCCCCAGAAACGTGCTTTACATGCCCTCTCAATATTTCTTCTAGATATAGTACCAATGCGCTATACTTGTTGTTCACTATGTCTAAATATCTTCCAGTAAATGATTTTGCATTTGAAGATAGATACACCTGAATCACACCACATAATTTCAAAATAAGTCATATAGTATGACGTCACGTAGTCTCTAGGTGCAACGCATACCATATCGTATAGCGGATGCCGGTAAGTCTCGATACTCGACTCGTGTCTACTTATGCTTCATATACCATGACACCTCTCAGGGTCCCCCCTGGGATTTTTTCTAAAAGTTTACTAGTAAATTACTAGTAACTTACCACTAAAATTTTATTGATAAAGTATATATAAATACTGCACTTTTTATAGTGACTTATAGAACTAAATAGAAGTGAATAAATATAAAAATTCACTATATTAGGGATAGCGTGAATTAGGGAGGGGGGGAACTCTTACCTCGCCATAAGGCAGCTCTTACTTACTTTCTTTCTTATTTAATCCTCTTTTATATTCCACCTCGTCTCTAACTTTCCACCACTAATGTTTAGGAGCGCTAAAACGAGACAATAAACATCTCTTTTAACGCTAGAAACGATCGCGACACGAATGAATGATTTATAGGGTGCACGAGGAGGCGCGCCGTCCCCTAGAGGTGATGGCGGCCTTGGGGAGCCTTCAGAAACGAAAGCACTTTGAGAGACAGTCGCAGGTGGTAAGTCTCACAACGCATGATTATAACTGTCTTATTTCCTTGTGTCTTCCAAGCTGCTTTGTTCGCGGGTTGAGCATTTTATTATTACGTGGATTGTACTTGCTCCTGAACTTCAGGCGCGAGGCCCAAAGTCCAGTGAACCGGGAAGGAAGTTACGCGTTGTTGCTGTTTTCTACCACTTCTCCTTGTGCATGTCTGAAGAATAGCTTACTGTGTTTTCATTCCCTATGTCCTGCTCTCTCACCTTACTGACCAATTTCAAGCAGTCTTACCATGAGGTTATAGTGCTCTCGGACGATGATGATGATCATCCTGTAGGTGCTCCCCCTGGACTCTCACCAGTGCCCAGTTTTAGCGCGTACCTGGCGTGTTATTCTGCTGCAACACACCATTACACGACACCTCAACCAATCCTACTCACCTTACGTTTGCTTCAACTGTTTCTTCTACTAACTTTACGTCAAGGTCATTTCAGAGCCTCCTCAGAAACGACAAAAGTCAGAAACACCAATTACCAATGGTCGGTCAACTGGTCAACCAACACAGTCACGTGACCGAAGCCAAAATGGAACCGTTCTATCATCACGTGCATCGACACCTGCTAGACCCCCTTCTACCAATGGACAAGCTCCCACAGAACCAAAGCAGAAGAGGTCGCCTTGGGGGAAGAGGTCGGCTTACGCATTGCAACGGCCGGACGACAGGAAAAAATACCAAACTTCAGATCGGAAAACCACCTCCATGAAAGAGGAAGAAAGTCCACGAAAACCATTTAGAAGTGTTGCAGAGAAACTCGCTACCATCAAGACTGAAGCCGCCTCAATCTTACGCTCAAGCAACAACACTTCTCTAAACTCATTCAGGCCACTGGAAGAAGCGACGCCTCTCCGATTCAAAGCTGTTCCGTCGATCGAGCAGCCACGTACTGCAACGTCTCAGAGTTCGATTCCGTCTGTCGATATACCCTCGCGTCAGAAGGGTCCAGAAACCAGTCCGAAAGTTCAAAGTTCGAGCAAGTTTCTTCAGCCTAAATTCGAGGTCCTCGTGCCCTCGTCACAGGAGCTTTTGCAAAAATGGAGTGGGCCAGTACCAAAGGCTCAATCTACTCTAAACCATGAAAGACGGTCTATGTTAAAAGAGCTCAAAAAGAGTCCTAATATCGCTCAAGAGAAGCCCGAAGAAGCTCGACGTTTGTTCGGCGTGACTTTCTCGAATATTTTTGCACCAGAAGCTGACGATGAACGACTGCTAAAAGTGGCGTCTCGGAAAGCCAGAAAGGTATCGAGAAATACAATTCAACTGGGAGGAGACGACTTAACCAAATCACTCCAACCCCTCGATCTTGACAAGATAACAATCCATCCAGCTCAAGCGGTTCAAGAGGTGCTAACGAATCGGTTCAACGACCAATTATCACCCCCGATCACATTTACCAACGACGTGAACGAAAGACGTCTACCAGGGAAGTTCCAATTTGTTGACCACTATGTCATCAGAGAAGGTGTGAGACTGGCCCCAACATCAAGATCTGGCTGCCGCTGTGAAGATTGCCGAATATCAACCTGCACATGTTTCAGTAAGACCATTAGCGACAGAGAGGACAGCACACCAGCACGTATAGGCCAGAATCGGACCTACACTCGTCGTCCTGATGGCCTTGTGGTTCTTTCAGATGACTATATTGAGCAAGAACTCGATAAAACTGCCGACCATTTCGAGATTACCGAGTGCAATGAGTTCTGTCGATGTGGCAATGATTGCCGGAATCGTGTTGTCGGTAAGGGTCGTACGGTAGCACTCGAGATCTTCCAAACGGACAAGTGTGGCTTCGGTGTGCGGTCGTCTCAAGATATCGTCAGAGGTCAATTCATCGACACATATCTTGGGGAAATTCTCACAGAAGCCGAACTATGCCAACGAGAAGACGCTGGAGAGGAAGGAGAGCCAAGTTATATCCACTCCCTAGATTGGTTCGATTACAACAGCGACAAGAACTATCACGTTGACGGAAAGAATTTCGGCACACCAATGCGCTTTGTCAACCATAGTTGCAACCCGAATGCACGGTCCTTCGTCGTCCAAATGCACAAGGATGACAAGAAGGTTTACCACCTTGCATTTTTTGCTATCAGAAACATCCCTGCTGGGACCGAGATACGGATCGACTATTCTGGCGGTGCAGATCAGGACGAGGAGTTGAATGCTGAATTGGCCGATGGTTTCACCCGATGTTATTGTGGTGAGGAAAATTGTCGAACGCGCCTTTGGAGGCCTGGCGTCAAGACCAGGCGGAGACGAAGAAAGGCTGATTGAATGTGCGTTCTCTGGGCGTTCTTCAGTGAAAGAAGAGGCTAGAGTCCCGGGTTGGGTGTCTTGGATATAAAGACTTTGTGTAGTTCGAGCAACGGCGTCAGGTGCTGGATGATAGACTGCTGGAACTGCAGGACAGACGATGGCGCACGAAAATGATGTACATGAGATCGAATACTGAGCGACACGATCGCAGGGCACAAAAGGAGCAACCTCATAGAGCGTGCAGGCAGTCAATCAAGATGATCAAGAGCCAGAAACAATTATGGCCTTGCCTGATGTTGTGATCTTTTTGATAGTTGTTATTATTGGTAAAACAAGTTATTGTTTTGCTGATACCACATTCAAAAACCCTCCTGCAAGTTCATCATCAGAGCATTATCGATCGTCTCCTTCCTGAATCCAGGCGCCCTTCCCAAGCACGCGCTATCCTCAACCATATTCTCCAGGAACGCTTCCACATCAAACATGACAGGTGAAGGTCTCCGGCCCAGAATGTCACCGAAACCCGTCATGAACTCCGGAGGTGAATATTGCTGGCCTGTGGCCGTAAAGTCCGCCCAAGGATCATCAGCATCCTTGAACAACGGCGCCGAAGTGCTCGCGAACAGATCACTCAACTCCCGCGCAGCGAATGGATCGGCCAGCTCAGACAACAAAGGCGGACTCGGCGTCCGCACACTGTTCTCCAGCGGACTGCGCGTCGTCGAACTCGCCGTCGTCATCGTCGCATCACTCGCACGATTTCCATCACGAATAAGCGGCAGAACACTCCGATCGACCTCGACGAATGAACTCTGCCCATCCAAAAAGATCCCCTTAGTCTTCAAGTACTCCTCGACATCGTGGCTATCAAACCACTCGCCCCCAAACCCAATATTCTCCAGCATTTCGTTGATATTCGCCTCACTCCTCGGCGTTTCCACCTCGATATACGGCTGCGGTCCGACGAACGCTTTCGCCGGACTCACCATATTCGGCGGGTATATCGGGTTTCCCTCGTCGTCTCTTCTAGGGAAATGTGTGCCTGCGCCTCCAATGCGGAAAAACGGGACGTTCCAGTTCTCGAGCGATTCACCGGCCTTGCGCTTCAGCATCTCCTGGAACCGCTGGAGCATGCGCTTGCGGTTACTGAATGTGAAAGTGAAGCGGAACACGCGCTTAATGTACCCTGGGTCTGTGGCTGGGTTGGTCAGGTTCCGAAAGGCGCGTTCTAGACACATTCTGTGCAGGCGCCGGGCGAAGGTCGTTTCTTGGAAAGAGTAGGTGTAGGAGCCGTTGTTGTATGCTGGGATGAGCGGCCTCTCCAAGGGAACTTTGTCGGGTGCTTGCTTGTTGGTGGGCATGGTCGTGGTGGTCATGATGTCGTCCTTGTCGGGAAAGAATGTTTCAGGGATGGTAGCGTTGAACGACATGAGGTCGTTTAGACCGTGGAGGTTGGATGTATCGTCGGCGGCGTAGACGGCTTGTGAGAGGGCAAAGAGTGAATTGTTAGTGTGGTGATGCTCGTCGTGCCGGATACTCTGGGTGACTTCTTCCAGGTCGGCGTCGGCGTCCGTCCAGCTCTGGTCAAAGCTCCGCCCGCGAGTAGCATTGGTGGCGGCCTTCCTGGTCGGACGTGAGGATGAAGCTGAGGCTGAAGAACCCTTTGCGGCGGCGCGTTTTGGGTTCTCAGGCTCTGGCTCCGGCTCAGCAGAGGCGTCTTTGGTGAGATTAGCGATTTTTTCATCCTCATCGTCCGACTCCGCGGCTGCGATCTTGGACAGTGCAACAAAGTCCTCTGTCGCAGCCTGGAGTTGGCGACCCAGTGAGTAGTGGGATGTCAGAATTCCGGCGTCGACCATATTGTCGTGAAGCGTAATGAAGGTCTTGTTCATCTGATCAATAGTGTTCTGGAGATTCGATACCCTTTCCTTCAGAGCTGATATGGTGGTCTCTTTCCGGTGTCGGTAAGCTCGTTGGGCTAGACGGATCTGCGTCCGGCGTCGATCTGCGGCATTTTCATCCTGAGTATCGAGCCTGGGACGACCTCGTTGTTTCTTGCTCTCGTTTTGGTTGTTCGCGTCGTCCGAGGCGGCCCGCTTGGCCATTTTCTTTTCCTTCTTTGTTGGAGGGTGTTCCTGTTCTGCCGACGATGAGTGGTTACTGTCACTTGATGATTGTGCAAAGAGTAGACCTCCATAGAGTTGGTTAGACGACGAGGCCTTCCGCTTGCGACGGGTTGGTTCTGGCTCTGGCTTGTAGGGCTGCATCAACGCCTGTGGGTACCGAGAGGCGGACAGGATGTCTTCGACGCCTCCGCCCGCTGGTCTGGGAAGGGCGTCATTTGTATCTATGAGGAGTTGGTGGGGGTCGTCCATGATGGCTTGAAGGCTGGTATAAGTCCTTTCGGCCCAGTGCTTGTTCACGTAGTCCTGCATGGTGAGTGACATGGTTCACGTGAGGTGGTGAGGAAGGATCGCGTCCGTGGAGAATATGGATTACTGATCCGTGCCTGAGAAGGCCTCGAATAGGGTTGGGTATTCTGGCTCCGAAGTGTTGCGTGTACGGCCACACTAAACGATTACCACAGAGGCAGCAACGAGGCGGACTATTAGTGATTTGTCCCGGCCCTTAACGTCAGGCACATTCAGTTTGAGGTCTCCGTGACTGGGCTTTCCTGGAGGGATATGGGGTGGTGGCTTTGTAACCGATGTCGAGTTGACAAGACGATGTGTGGTCTGCAACACTCTGGGTGGCACTTAAGAAGCAGCACCACTCTGGGGGATAGTAAACGCCTTTCTGGGGATGTTGAAGAGTGGATTCTCACGAAAGAGGGTGTCCAAACTGGCGAGAAGGCCTTGTAATAGCTACACCCCCGGTCCTTCAAATTGCTGCTTTTACCAATCTGACAGAAAGCCTGGGTCAATTAGTCAGGCGCGCATATCAGGCAGATCCCAAAGGTATATACAAGGTGAGATCAGACCCCTTCTCACACGGGGCGGGGAGATTCAATCACCATCCCTCTCACTAGCATGCGAAGAGGCCAGAGTGTAATGGAAAAGGTGGAAAGCCCGAGTCTGCTCCGTGAGTTCCTGATGAGGTTGACTCATTCAAGGACATTGTCGCTGGATGAGGAAGTACTTGTCATCCAGTTGCATAAGGACTGGGAATGAGACCAGGCCATATTGGGGATGGAACGGGTTGAGGTTGAATAAATGAATAGTAATCATGGTTTCTTCCGGCCGAGGCTTCGTCCACCAACATACGAATTCGTCTGAGTGTCCTACGCCCTTGCGCGACCCCAAAGTCGCGCAATAATCTCGTGACTGCTACTGAAGCTGCTGTACGTCCGTAATTTGTAGCCAAGACGCCATCTTTCATCACTATGCAGTGTCTGTCTACCCTGTGAGGGAGAGATGACCAAGAAAAAGAACGGAGTCGGGGTATCATGCCCTTACAAATCTTGCTGGTTTAAAATGCTTTACCTAAGCCAGCACCTCGTACCCCTCTCTGCACCCTTTCTCAGGTACGCAGTACGCAACACGAAGTACGTCCATTCGAGATGAGCATGGAGAACGTGGTTCCGATGCTCATCTTCGTAGCGAATGAAATTGACGTGCTTCTTCCACATGAGGTGGGCAGGTCCAGTCATGCTGCTCGAGGGAGAGCAGTCCCGCTCATCGCCCGTGTACAGCCCGTTCTCGAACATCCTCGCTGACCACAGCGCTCGGGTGACTTGTGTTATAGAACTGTGACATGACCGTGGATTAGTATCATCTCCTATGCCCCGAGTAACAAAAAGTCAGGACGACAAAATGACAACCAGCATCTCTATTCCATTTCCTGTACAAATGTACAGACATCAGCAGCTCAGGGACCAAGAATAGTCTCCCTCACTTGCAACCTATATTAATCAAGTATATAACCCAGTCCAACCAGTCCAGCCTTGCCCATGTCCAACCTTGAAAGAATTCCCCATCCAGAATCGAATATCCTACTCTTACACATGTACACATATCTTCATGAAACCCGTCCCTTGAAACGCTTGTGCAGGATTCCTCCACCCAAACGTTTTGACGTTTAACCACCCCAGAGCAGATACAAGTCGTTCCAAAGTGAACCCTGCTCTCTCATTCGTAGTATAACTCATACGACGCTTAGGCCTTTTCCATGACTTCGAAAATTCCATCCAAAATGACTGGAGACTGCATGTGATCATGCACAAACTCCATTGGAGAAGGTGGCATTGACTGAGCGTTTGCAAGTGGTCTGGGTTCGAAAAGACCTAATCCAATCATCTCCACTGGACTGGCATATTTTTCCTCCTCAAGGGCCACGTCAATGGCTGAAGGTTGTCGACGTAAATAAGTGTGAGGGCTCGATGTGGCCGACGAGGGACCAAAGGTAGTGTTCAGATCGAGTGCCGTCATGCGTGCCCCTTGCCCAAAGCTACTGAAGCTCGTACTGGGTGATGACTTGGTAGACGAAGAGCAGCTCATCTTGCCTGCAGTAGAGCTTTTCGGTGATCGATGTAGTAAACTGTGACTGAAGATTGTCTGAAGAGACAAGCGGACTCGCGAAGAGGTAGAGGAATGGTTCAGAAAGCTCCTAGGCACAACAGGTTTAATGGATGTTTCGTGGTGTATGGCCTCGAAGTGGTGGACTAACTGTGCAACAGCCATGTCCTTTGAAGAAGAACAAGAGGTCTTTAATGATAAGACAAAAGACGCTAATTAGTAGTCGTATAAAGGTCTTGGAAACGGTCGACGTTGTCCAGCAGGTCGATGGTGGGTGCGTAACGTGGAGTGATAAGAGAATGTGGTCAGTGTGCAACGAGTCTAACGAGTGTGCTGCCTAGCTTCCAGTAAGTTGCCTGGGAAGATCAGAGAAGATGTACAGTAGAGAAGAGAATAAAAAGGTCAATGCCCTGAAAGGAGGAAGCTGAGAGGTCAGTGAGACATTCTTTGCTAAAGGGTCAGTGTCAAAATGTCAACCTGTCGCCGGGAAGCATCAATGTATATCCTCCGGGGAGGCCACTTTTTTTGCTGCATGGACCACCTGATAATGAGCCCCAAAGCCCTGGACCATACACTGAGGAGACATTTGATGTCACCAGACAAGCAAGGTACCACGTAAAAAGATGCCCATGTCAAACAGTCAAACACCCGGCTCCCTGGAAGTCAAAGGACCAGCAGCGAGACAGAATCTCCGAGTTCCCAAACGCGAACAAGGTGTTGACGCGATCAACGGCCCCCTGGTCTGACCATTCGGGTCTCCCGTTGATATTCCCTGCAGCCCAGGAACGGTGGGACACAGACCGGGCGTTGTTGCAGCAATATGACTGGTGCCCAATGCTTTCGCGGCACCCACAGACCCTGGATCGCGGCATCGCTTAGCCCAAGGGGATCTGCGTTATACCTTTTTCGTTCCTTATCGACGAGAAGGTTGAAACAGACGCGAGATGCCCCTCCTTAACAAAGCAAATTCATCACGATCTTCGCCGGTTCTCATCTCGCAGGATTGTTCGATACGCGTTTCAGTCCAAGGTAAGCTTCAGTCCACAAATCAACATGCACTATTTGCGTGTCACGGGTGTCTAACCCCTGTAAAATCTTGGGCCTGGAGGACTCCAGCTGGAAACAGAAGCCGTGGCTGAATTTGCTTTGTGCCACACCAGGGGGTAGACGAGGCTCGTTATGTCAGACGCGTGCTTCATCCACTGCCTTTGAAACCTGGATAGCGAACGATATTTCGGATAAAACACATTGAGATCATTTCTGTAATCATTCCTTCCTGAAGCGAGACTCGAGATCCACTGTTGCCTTGATTGACGAGAACGTGCAGTATCAAGGGCAATGACATCTTGATCGTCTTCAATTTGAGAGCAAGAGGAGGTCACCCAGAGAATGAATCTGAAATACGGAGTGCAAGTGCAAAGACAAATATTATTCACGTTCAGTGAAGTTGTGACACATATACATGCTCGAACCTCATCTGAATCGCAATTATTTTCCACCCATGGTAATTCCGATGTAGTCTCATAAAACGCCTTCGCTATGTTCAAGGTCTTGCGGGTATCGCTCTCTTCAATTATTCACAAAGAATGGGCAAGTCATTCATCTCGGTCATTAATCCTTCATCAACTCTTCAATCGCGATCCATTCGCGGTCTCTTCATCGTAAAACTCTTCCTCAAACTGGCCCCCCAGGCAGAGGCGTCAAAATCTTCCATAACACCTTGTCCTCCCACCCCACTAGCAGTGCTGCCTTGACGGCTGTGGCTCAATGTTGGTGTCGTTGGCGATGACCTGTTCGCTCCGTGATACGAAGTATCCACCGAACCTAATCTTGTCCTCATGGTCGGACTAGCTGTTGGAGACTGATCGAAACTGAGCCTTCCTACATCGAGAGAAGGTCGGCCTGGGTACGATGTATCAATTGGTGGCAAATTCGATGATGCCTTCCTCGACATAAATGAGGGCGTAGACGACGTAAAGTCTCGTGGCTCAGTACTGTTGCTGCTTTCGATATTATCGTCGGGGTTCTCGATAAAGATCTCGGGAACTTGCATGGCCGGCGGAGCCCCAAGTCGTGAGTCGCGCCGCATGTTGATGTCTTTCCTAAACTTTCGTGACCAATAGACGGTGTCGAAGAAGCCAACAACAGTGTTGCGTCGTATCGTTTCCTGA
Organism: Exophiala sideris; assembly: GCA_000835395.1. Lineage (NCBI taxonomy): Eukaryota > Fungi > Ascomycota > Eurotiomycetes > Chaetothyriales > Herpotrichiellaceae > Exophiala > Exophiala sideris. Next base: position 592,285 of record KN846952.1, on the reverse strand, counting down.
ACTCTTTGTAGACGTGCTCGTCGTCGAAGGAATTCTTCCAGACGCAGACTTCGTGAATCCGTAATCACATTGTAATGCGTCAAGAGGAACAGGCAGGCTGTAAAAGGGATGCCACGGTCAGGATCAGCTGTAAGCAAGGCTTCCTCGTAGAACACCCTCATTCGTTCTCGCCGTCGTCGAATCTCGGCCACTGGTATCTGGCTGATTCGTTCTGCTAGTTTGTCAAGGTCGATTCCGTCAACAATCTTTGCATTTGGTGCCACAGGATCACCGGGTTGTACGGCACAATCCTCTTTGATACGTTGTACAGAAAAGTCGCCATCGTAAATGCGCATCTGAAAGACGCCGGAGAGTTCCTGCTTGATGTTAGTTGCGATAATCCCTGCAGACCGCTTTCAAACTTACCCCTAGCAAACGCGGGAACTGTTCTTTGGAAATGAATCCGTCACCGTTCGGATCAAAATCAGCCCAGGCTTGCTTGAACCGCCGAATCTCGTCCCTGCTGACAATGGACATTCCACTGCTTTGTTGGTACACGTATGAGAAGCTCTCGAAAATCAACGATACAAACAGCGACACGAACAGGTACATGCTGATAATGTTCCAAGAGATGAAAAGAGCCCGGGCCCAAGCTGAGCTGCCGCAATCACTCTGGAAGAAACTATCTTCCCGAACGCAGAACGGTGGCTCGATACCAGCATAATCCTCCATGATCTGATTCCAACCCTCTCCAATACTGGTTCTGAAAAGCAGGATGAGAGCCTTCGGAACTGTACGAAAGTTGATGTTGTTGTTTTCGTTCTCACCAAATCGTGTCAAGGCGAAGGCTTGGGTGAATGCGATGGCATAAACCAAGAACAACACAAACCAGGTTGCTAAGAGGTTGGCGATAAGTGGTAGGGATGCTGCAGCTGTCTTGAATAATTGGTCAAGCTGATTGTTCCGTGGAATAAGAAGGAACGTCAGAGAGACAAGGAAGAGCTTATGTAGCTGTTGGAAGCCTGTGCTGTTGATCTCGGCGAACCTCATTACAGATGTTACAAGAATGCCTGCCAGCGCAAACATCGAATAGACATCCCAAGAGCTGCGGCGGAAGCGATTCCAAGATAGTCCTATGATCCTGATCGCAATGTTGGCAATGAGGACGATGGTAAACCCTAGGAAAATGCACTCCCGCAAAGTGTCCCACCAGTCCGGTTCGGGATAATAGTCGACGGTCAGAACGATCAAATGAAGCACCAATATCGTCGTGATGAATCGTTGCCATTTGCCTCGTTTCTTGATCGACAGATCATAGCACCACTTCTTCAAGCGGGTAGACCTTTCACCAAGCGACCGTTTCGATGGTGTAATTTGCCGTAGCAGCTTTCGAAGTTCCAGCCAGGAGCGCTGCTCTGCAGTAAGGAACGCGACTCCAGTCTGCTCTGTATAGTTGCGCATGAAGACAGAGATGAACAAGGTCAGCACAAAAACCGCTCCCAAAAGGTTGAAGACAATGAAATAGACCGCGTTGCCTTGTGAAGCAAAGGATTGAGGTTGTAACCCTTTACCAGTGATGCTTGTACCAGACCACATGACATTAATCCATCCTTCCTGAGAGACGATTTGGAAGAGGATGAACAAAGCGCTACCAAAATCGTCAAACGAGTACCACGGATTGGCGACCTGTCTCGGAGCCAATACAGGCCAGTTGAAAGGAGTGGAGTTGAACTCTCCCACACAATCACTGAGTGCGGAATATGCAAAATTACCGTCATTGCAAGCCTTCATTTGACCATTGAACAGGTTGACGCCGAGGATGGCGAATGGGATTAACAAGCTCAAAGACACGAACGCTGCAGCGAGGAGTTTATATCCGCCAATGATAATGACCGAATAGAAAGTCTCTCGTGCAGTGTCGCTGATATTGAGCAGCCGTAAAGCTCTCAGCGCTTTGAAGGCACCCACGGCTCGGGAAACACCGTCATCGCGATACATGGTCGTGATGACATTGATCCAAAGTGTTATAAGTACGATACCGTCAATGAAGCCCCAGACACTTCGGAAATATGCATGGGGTGTGAAAAACAATCCATCGGCAATTGCTTTGATGGCTGCTTCGGCGGTGAATAGTGCTGCAAACCCCAAGTCGGTCCACACGAACCAATTTTGAACACTCAACCTGTTGTTCAGATAATAATCTCGTTGGTACAGAGGCGTGGTGATGCAGGCCAAGATGACCATGGCGACAATGGCAGCATATGTGAATGCAGAGAAGGCGTACCAGGCTGGTCGGTAGGGCGAGACTCCCTCAACTCGTTCTGCTCCTCGGCCAGGACCTACAAGATATTGAAAGAGTCTCCTTAGCGGATTTGTTGGTTTGAAGATGAAGAGAGACACGTTGTAGTTGGGGTGCTTTTGCAGGTATTGTCGCTGTGCGCGGCGTCGGTTCTCAGTGGTCATGACGACTCTTTTCGCAGCAGCCCGCGGGTCGAACTCTTCGTTTGCACGAGTGAATGCGGCATTTGAATAGAATGGGTTTGGTTCCCTGTGTTTGTTGAGGCCGACAAGTTTCCCCCAGTATTTGGAAAGGAAGCCTGGGTCAACCGCACTCACATCAGGCATTTGCATGGATGGTGGACGCTTGCCGAGACCTTCCTGCTGATCGTCAAGGAAGTCTTTGACAACGGCTTCCTTTAAAAGTTGCTCGACGGTTGCAGAGCCGTACTCAAGGGCATCTCTGTGCCTGAGTGAATCTCGGCCCATTTTGAACACTGCCGCCAGTGATAAGTTGCCAGTGGAAGAACCACTGACTTCTTTTTGCTTCAGAAAAGCCTTGACCTGGTGCAAGCGTTTCTCATCCTCGGAAACATCGAAACTTTCTTGAATGACAGCAATAAACATGTTCAGGACAATCAAGTTCGAAATGATGAACCACAGGATGAAGAACATTGCACTCAACCAAGCTGTATCCCAGATCAAATTGAACTGGGTAGCGTTGTACATGAGAGTTGTCCAATTTTCGCTCGAAAAGATTTGATACATCCCAAGAAAGGAATTCCAAATGTCGAAGAATGTCACATACACTGTTTGGCCCGCGGCATCTGAAGAAGGAGTTTCACCTCTGAGAAGTTGTGAGGCGAGAATGGCGGCCAGGAAGGTGAATAGGAACACAAATAGGATCAAGTTAAGTAAACCAACAATGTTTCCAAACACGAGCATGACCAGTTCTCGGGTAACCCTGACAGCCAGCACGACTCGGTAGATACGAGCGATCTGAAAGGCCGAGAGCCACGCATATGGTTGACCAGAGTGGCGAATTGCCGGTATCTGCATGACCGAGGTGATAATGGCCAGGAGGAGATCGAAACAATTCCGTTTACCACGAAAGAAATTTCTCCAGTCGCAAAGGAAGCGTAAGATGATTTCCACTAGCAGTAGTAGTGTGACTATAGTTTCGGAATCCATGATGAACTTCTCGCGATTGTCACTCATGTATGCGGTTCGCATGCTCTGAACAACCAGATCGTAGACGATGATGAGAATCCAGAAATAATGCGTCTTATCGAAAAGCTTCTTGAGGTGACTTTTCTTGGTCATGGATTCGTCGTCCAGATTTGGAGGGTCGATTTGCTCTCCGGTGAATGCGCTCTGTTTGCTCTCTTCACGAATGATCTGAAACGAGGATGTGATGACAGCGACCAACAAGTTGACCAACCAAAGACTGAGAACCACAATACCGGCAGCGAAGAAGAGGGCTGCGGCAAGATAGTCTGTATCTGTGAGATAGTATAGGAGATCGGAAAACGTGTTAGAACTGATAATCACAAAGACAAGTTCCAGCGATTGCACGATGTTGTCGAAACTGACCGTGCCGTTGTAGGGGCCTTCCGGGCCTTCAACACAGAGCGATCCCTGTGGGCAGAAATAACCCTTCGCGCTGTCTGTGCCATTTCGACCGTCGGGCTTGAGCCACGGCATGGCAAGTCCAGTCGCCGCATCCAGGTAGCCGCCACAGAACTGGATGTTTTCGGGCGCAATATTGAGCGTGTAATTTTGGCCGGAGCCATCATCACCGACCCAAACGCAAGTCCGGCGTAGACTGGACTTGAAACTCTGTACGCCAATGATACCGAAGATGAGCCAGAAAAATCCTATAAGGAAGGCCACATGCACCAAAAGCGGAGCGGCTTTCTTCAAACTTCGTAAAATGATTGACGTGCCAGCAGTTAAGCCTAGCAGTCGGAGAATTCGAAGACAACTCAGCATGTTAAAGAGATATACGTGCTTGTTGTTCTCAACGGAGGTCATCTGCATGGCGAAGGAGATCCAGTATGACACGACAGCGACAAAGTCCAGTCGATTGAAAGAGTGTCTGAGAAATGCCCGTCGCGCAAGGCGTATTCTCTGCTGTTGTTTACTGTGGCCTGGAGCGTCAAGCTCTGGCATGCCCGTGAACGTCCGGACGATCGAGGGCTGGCCAGGTGCGTCGTTGCTCGCTGGTAACTTGTCTCGTACTTGTTGACCAGCGAATAAGGTGTTGGCTTTCTGCAGGACTCCTTTCCTGAAGCCTATATCTCTGTTGATCGTACTCATCTGACGAGGATTGGAGATAAAACCCGATACAATAGTTCGCGCGACCAGCTCCAATGTGTAGATGACAAAAAGACCGAAGATCGCATAGTCGAATCCGCTCCCCCATTGTCGGTCTGTTGATTGCAGGTAAACGGCGTCGGAAGCGGCATTAACTGCCAGTAATACTGTCTGAGCGACGATTAGAATTAGAATACATGGTTCCGTAAGAGGGTGGACAAGGATTTCGCAGAGCCATTTCCGGAGTTTGTTCTCTGGTCCGAATATGCCCCACGTCTTTCCGAGAAGAGGATTTGGAAGGCGAACAGGATGAACAGGCGTGAAAGGGGCAGGTGAAGTGTCAACAATCGATGGGACTTTCTCCAAAGGTGGTGGAGGGTAGGGTGTTTCTGCTTCGTCTGGTATATCTGGTATGCTCGGTACGGTGGGCGCGGATGTGCTTGGTCGCCTATGGTCTCGCACAGATGACTTGCGCCGCATGCTTTGCTCGACCATCTCGGAGTCATTACTGAGGTTGACCACACGTTGCGATATCTCTCGCAGAATGGAGTTCGCTCTAGCCATTGGAGAGGGAGATATAGAAGGCGACCTTGACCTGGATCGCTCGCCAGACTCTGTTCGTCCGGGGCTCAGACGACTTATGCCACTTCCCGAACTCGATTTGCGATGGTGTAGTCCAGCGCCTGTGTCTAGCACATGCAGATCGTCGCCCAGTCGTGACCCTCGTCCACGGACGAGGGAGGGCGACTCGCCATCAGTCCAATGCACGCTGGATCTCCTTCCTTGTCTATCGTGCCTTTGACCTCTGGATATGGAGCTGGATGTGTTGAGTGAGGAGGCAAGCCGGGGACCGTGTGTCAACGGGGTGGTGTCGGAATCAGGGGGCGAAAAGAGGCTCTCGACTTCAACAGGTTCTCCATCGGCCGGAGTTGTTATAATGGTAGGCCCTCTCAGGCCAACGCCAGGAGGCGTGGCCGGTAAGTTGAGGTCCAAACCCACCGTAGCTGCCGCGAATCCTTCGGCATCCTCCACAGAAGAGTCGCCTCCGCTCCCTCCTCTTATAGAAAGTCCGCCAGACCGATATGCACTTCCTCCTCTTGTGGGAGAGTCTTCTTGTAGACGCGAATAGTTGACGCTTTGACGGCCAGGAAGTATGGACCGCGTGCGGCTATGGCGAGCATTGTGCCCAAAACCCCTGCTTCCTGAGGCACCAGTCGCACTGTCCGGAGGTCTGGAAAGATCTTGAAGGGGTATTGTCGCTTGTTGACCAGCCGACTTTGGCGGCGTTCGGTCGCGCGAAGACATGATCGAAGGACAGCGATCAATGCTGTTGAAAAGTCGTAAACGTGCTATGTGGCAACGAGGTAAGACATCGCGAGAGTCTGGCCAGCCAGTCCTTCCCAGGCCGTTCTATCAGAACTGGATCTCGAATGATGATAATAATGGGTGGAGGACAAGTGAGCGCAATCGTGATTATCGAGGAGGATATGGTAGAACGTGTAAACGAAGCGCTAAGCAGGGAATTTACTCGAGAAGTGTGGAAGAAGCGAGCGAAGTATTAGGAAATGGTTGTCAAACAGGTGGAAAACAACTCGTCTGCTAAGAGACACATTTGGAAGCGAAGCTGAGGTTGTTGGCTTCTTTGCGATAAAACACACATGCGCAGTTTGGGGACGTTCTGACGCGCGGCGAGCCACCATAGTGGCAGCCCGGGAGATGCCACCATAGGCAGGGCTGGCAAGTGACTTAGCGCATCGTCGTAGGCGAGGCAGATTTTGGCCAATGCAGGTTCACCAGTCTGCTAAACCCCGTTGGTTCTCGCCCCCGCCGCCCAGAGACAGAAGCCTATTTTCAGGGGAACAGCGAAGGGAATTTCATCCTGACACATTTCAGACACATCCTTCTCGACCTCAACTGGGTGAGAGCCAGCAAAAGAACGCGTCAGTCAGCCCACAGTACGAACTATGCACCTACAATACCTACAGTTGCTGCTTATGCTTCTTCAACCTTTCCAAGTTCAGGCTGTTATATTTGACATTCCATCTGACTCAAGGATGCGCAAGGTCGACTGGGCAAATGGGAAACCCTCATGAAAATGTTTCACATATCACGGCTAGTCTAGTGGCAGTAGCCAGGCACGCAGGGCAGTGCATTGTGATTTATGGTCAGGTATGGACTATCATCAAGTCACCGCCAACGCTGGCTTGCCACAGAACTTCATTTTGTCGCGTTTAATGCCATGCTACCCTTGCTGTCCTTAGGAGTCGCTTTACCTGCTCTGGCACCATTTCTCTTGTCCTTAACCCGACTTTTCGGAGTGCTTCAAGACCTCGGCTTCTACGGACGACATCGTCCCACATGGGTTCCTGCACGCATTCAATTTGTGTCTTCTCATCAACCGGACTCAAAACAAGTGGAACTTCCATGACTTCTTCCTGCTTCCCCTTCCAGCTCTCGTTCCCAATGATATGAGGTAGAGGAGCCAAGGCATCATCCCATGTCCCGGACCGAAGATGGCAGAGGTCAAATTGAAATTCGTGCAGAACCTTGCGATGTGACATGATGAAGCCCGATGCCTGGCTTGCATCTAGACTGGCATTGCTGAGGAACATGGTCTTCAGATGTCGAAACTTGAGAGGGCGAAAAGAGGACTTTGTGCTCGAGTCGGGGCAGGCATTGGAACAGAGCAACGAGGTCGGACGTGATGTGCAAGGTTCCATATGAAGAGCAAGTGGACAAGGCCCTTTGTTGCCAATCCAGTGAAACCGGAGATCTTCAAGAGATCGCAAAGCCTGCAAGTAGCCGTGGAGGATCTTGAGGTGATCTGATGGCTGGTCTCGGCCATATTCGAAGCTGTCCATCTCGATATCGAGCTTCTTGATACGCGACCAAAGTCGAGAAGATGCCGGCGTCGAGCCTATGGTGAGGTGAGGGCGCAAGTGAAGGATCGCTGCTGGATGGATGGGCGCCAGTGTCAGCGCTTCCAGGTAAGGAGGGTTCGCCGTTTCAATTGCAAGACGCACCGATATCAGCGCATAGTCGACAATATCTTTTCGGTATCTCTGTCCTGCCGGCTGACCTGGGCAGGAAACCTGCAAATGTCTGAGCTTGGGCAGGGCGCTGAATGCTCGAAAGAAGGAATCCACGTCAGTCGCAGCATGGAACAATGGAGGATATTGTTTGACCAGTAAGTCATTCATCTGCGGTGACCCGTACTTGGAGGAGGTCGAGCTTGTGGTAGCTGAGCTCCCAGACGACGTTGGCCTTGAAGTGTTGATATGAGGTTCATAAAGGAAGGTCACTTCCTCCAAAGTACCTGGAACAAGTAATGGTGGGAGAAAGGTCCGAGAGTGGTGCGGCATTACAAAGGACAAGGTCCGCACATGGTGTCCGATTCTTTCCAAGGCAGAGAAGCGCGACCGGCGTGAGAACGTGTTGGTGGTGAAATGAACCTCAAGCCTTTTGAACAAAATCGGTGCGGCATCTGCCGCAAATTCCTTGCAAGCAAGGCGGAGTGATTGGAGATCATCCTTGGGGAGGAAGGACATGAAACACTCGCGAGTGAGATCGGTTTGCCAGAATCTGGCAAAGGCGACCGAAGACATTGCTGACCGGGGACATAGTTTGGTCTGTTTGTGAATCTGGAGGTTCCTGTGTTGAGCGGGTATTGTTGGCCGTACAAACTGCTGGACAAGAAGCCCGCAAAGACAACCACTTAAGCAACGAAGAGTGGAGATGTTAAGACAACAGAACACTTAAAAGCTGACTATCTCCTCATGCACATGATTGTTCAATCCATTGAGGGAGGGTGGCAGTAAAAGTGAGTACTTGGTTATGGCCTGAATGGGGAATAGGGCACCAGGCAGGAAGTCCGGGGAAATCGAGAAGAATGTTTGCTCGGAATGGAAGGGTGGTGGGAGGCAGAGGATATAGTGAGTCATTTTGCGATCAATTGTGCAAAGACCGGTGAAAGCAAATGGCAGGGAGAGTTGTGCATGAGGTTCTGGTGCTATATCACGAAGACTGCGCGGTCGTGAAGGCGCGAAAATACCGAGAAACGTGATCATAGGTGGGTGGCGGTGCTAGAATGGAAAGCCTGAGGCTCGAGGTGCATATGCTGCACCTTGTGCATGGTGCTAGGAAGATAACGTGGACGATACGCGCCAAGTTGCTGGGATCAAGAGTTGCAGAAGCGCGGCTTGACGCGAAGGGTTGTTGTAAATCTCCAAAACACTCACAATATATAGATATAATGAGGGTTAGACGCGAACAATTACCGAAGTTGGCATTATTGTTGAAGACAGCGCCATAGTCCAGGTCATCTGGACACTATCATCAGATGTGGTCTGCACAGCTTGTTGGAAGTTCGTCAGAGGCGCAGAACACGGTCCCATGGGATCTGGGACGCGGGGAAAGGGCGATCAGGATGAGACATCCGAACGCGTACTGGTAACAGTTGTACGACCATACCTAGGAAGTTCGAGTGTGTGGATGAAGAGGGTTGTGACATGAAGCGATGATGTCGATGTCTGATGTTGATAACGGTATCTCATCGGCGTACTCCATCTTCTTTACAGGACCTGACGTAAAGGCGATATCGAATGGAGCAGCGTGGATTGAGGATGACGACGGTAAAGTGGTAAGGAAGGAATGAAAAAGAAACCACATGCGAGATCACGTGAAGATAGTCCACGTTTTTCCAAGGCTTTACCCAATCTGGACGCGGCTCAGACCCGAAATAAGATTAGTCCGTCAATGCTTGAGTGGCAACTCTTCATTTTGATTCGCTGGAAAGAGTAGAATCGTGAAGAAAAAGTGACATCGTGACCTTTTTCATCGGCGTCTCCCAATGACATCAATGCTTCTCCTGGTTCCGTTTCGTTCCATCACCGAGCGCAGTGCATTGGAAAAAGTTTGACCAGAACAAGGTAGGTGGGCACGCGAGCCCATTTTTCCAACTCGCTCACTCACTCATTCAGCCACCCCCAGTCAGTCAGTAGTCCTTCATTTAGTACTACCTCATCCGCTGTTTCGTTCAATGTTTCTTCTTGTTCTTGACCTTCTTCTCGACCTTGTGTACGTTTTAGACAATTGCATATATTAGCCATTCTTCCATTTCGCGTTTTGCCCTCCTTGAGCGCAAACAAATACAATCCAACACCCCAATTGTTGTCAAGCACGAGACCACTTACCACCTTCGCCAGTTGGAGGGTGACGCCTACCAAGATGATCTCGTCATACCTCAACCCGATTCCTACTCTGCCCAAACCTCTAGGACCGCATAAGGTCGGGACGACAGAATGGGAGATTCCATCTTCAGAGATTCCCTCGCAGGCACCTGTACCTGACTCCAAAATCTCTACAATCAAGTTCCGCATATACTACCCTACGACCGACGATGCCTCTTCCAAAGTGTCGGTACCGTGGCTACCGCAGCCGCAAGGAACATGGCAAAAGGCATACGCCGCATTCCTAGGATTCAAACCTCGAGTCCAGTCCATTATATCTGCTCTACCTTTCACCCTCAACTACACAAACATCCCTGCTGTGGCAGACGCTCCCCTATTACCAAGAGACAAGACTTCAAAATACCCGGTGGCCATCTTTTCCCACGGCCTAGGCGGCAATTACAACACCTACAGTTCAATATGCACATCGCTGGCAAGTTTTGGCATTGTGTGTGCGGCACCCGAGCACAGAGACGGTAGCGCCCCAGTCTCCCTAATTCGCTCATCAGATGGTTCAATTATTGAAACAATACCTTACCAAAAGCATCCACATTCGCCGACCTCTGAAGTCCTCAACTCAAGGAACGCCCAGCTGCGCATCCGATTGTGGGAACTCGATCAGCTTTTCTCAGTGCTTACAAGCCTGAATGAGGGAAAAAACTTCTCCAACTACGCGTACCCGGAGAATAAAGCCCCTGAAAATCCCTCTTTCCAGGACACCCTTGACTTCCAGCCTGGGCATGTCACATGGGTAGGCCACTCCTTTGGTGCCGCAACCATCGCCCAGTTCGTCAAATCAGTCTACTACCACGAGTCCCTGCCTTCACTGAAAGGCACACAGTATGAAAATGACCTCGATTGGCGACCAGTTTACAAGCCATCGGAAAACAGCGAGCTGGTTCGACAAATCACACCGGAGTCGCCGGTCGGCTTGCTAGATCTTTGGACGATGCCCCTGCGCTCCGACCTGACAAAGTGGCTCTGGGAGCGGCCTCTGCCATGTTACGACCGCAAAGTGGCCCCTGAAACTGACTCCGCCACACCCAATGTGGTTGCAGTCGTAACGGCAGAATTTTACAAGTACACCGAACTGCTCAATCGAATGAAAGCGGCGCTGTCAGCCAAGCCCGCCGAGATAGCCGTTTTGCTTGACCGCCTGAACCCACCTAAAGAGCCAAAATTCGATGCCGCAACCATCCCGACACCGCCCAACAAAGCCGCTGCCCTCGAGCCCGAGCTGGATGATGAGCTAGATTTGACTGCCAACGAGGATGCCGGCGACAATGAGGCCGATAATGCCTCGTCACCGTCCACATCCTCTGTCCCAAGCCGAGCCTCTTCTCCTAGTCCCAGCGAGGCCTCCAGTGTAAGTTCTATGGCAAGCTCGAACCAGATGGAAGCCAGCGCATCGTCATCCACAACCTCCTTTGCCCCATCTATCGAGCAAACGAAGTCATGCCCCACAGAACCGAAACTGTTTCTTATTCCAGAAAGCGCGCACCTCTCGCAATCGGATTTTGGCGTCCTCTTCCCTCGATTGACGCGGTATTTGATGAATGCGCAAGAACCTATCGAGACTATTCACTTGAATGTCCGCGCGGTTCTGGCAGCAATGAGAGGCATGGGCCTGGAAATCGAGGCTTACCGGAAAGGAGAAGACAGTGAGGCCGAGATCGATGAACTTCTCACGGACCGGTGTCCAGAGAAGAGATTTGTTCCTCAACCACTTGTCGAATAAAATGCATACACATAAAACTTGCACACGATACCCCCGGTCAGCTGCAAGATGACTGGAAATTACGATTGGCGAAACCACGGCATTTTGATATTGGCAAAAGGTTCAATTCGACATGTATTATCATGACGACGGAGATGATGAGTAGGAGATCTGTGCAGCATTGGATCTGCTTGCATCTGCATAGCGAAAGATAGCATAGTATAGCGTGTTCTTGTATATATGAGCCACGGCCCAATTGACGAGATGTGATCAAACACTGCGATATTGATTCGAATTCTTTGATTCTCGCTATGCTATCATATCTGTAGTCTAGTCCTATCGCAGAATGAGCAAATGAAACCTGTATCGTGCGTGCATATTGCTTTTGTGGCTTCTGGGAGAAAGCAAGCTTCGTTTGTCTTTCATTCGTACACTTCGTCATTGGGCTTGGATGAAGCTGGGTGCTTTCACATCTCCAATCCCATCCCACCAGCCGCCCTCACCCTGCCAGCGTCTTGCAATCCCCCCATCTCCATTTCCTATTGGAATCAACACGACCTTCTATTTGCCGTCTCGCTGAACCGAATCCCTCCATTTGTTGACCCCGGTGCCATCCGACAGGACATGTTGGCGAGCACTTTTGTTCGAATGCGCTTACAAGTCAGGATCCTCCTCATCGGGAAGAGGCATGGCTGCAGCTTCCGTCATCTCCTTCTGGTATTGGTCGAGCAGCTGCTGGTTGATCTGGACCTCAGGTGGTGCAAGAGCTGGAGCAGCGACAAATTCAAGTTGAGGGTTGCCGACCAGTTTGCGGGCCAGCCACAGGAAAGGCTTCTCGAAGTTGTAGTTCGACTTGGCAGAGATATCATAATATTGGAGGTTCTTCTTGCGGTGGAATGTGATGGTCTTGGCCTTGACCTTGCGCTCCTTCACGTCGACCTTGTTTCCGCAGAGGACGATGGGGATGTTTTCGCAAACTCGGACAAGGTCACCTGTAGAAAGAGCGGTCAATAGCTGTGGGTACTCTATTGGACAGAACGCGACTTACGATGCCAGTTGGGGACGTTCTTGTAGGTGATTCTGGAGGTGACATCGAACATGATGATACCACATTGGCCGTTGATGTAGTAGCCGTCTCTCAATCCACCGAACTTCTCTTGACCAGCGGTATCCCAGACATCGAACTGAATTTGACCCAGGTTCTGCAATAGTATTAGACGTGAATCTTTGTAGATCGGAAGGGCGACATACGGTTGAGAAACCTAGAGGGTGGACTTCGACACCAAGAGTGGCAATGTACTTCTTTTCGAATTCACCTGTAAGATGGCGTTTGACGAAGGTAGTCTATCCCCGTGTATCAGTATCATGTTTGCAACAGATCGAGACCACTGGTAGGGTGCGACCCAACGCAGAGCGCCACGGGGTTTCTGTTCATACCTTTCCAGTACCGCCATCACCGACCAAGACAAGCTTGAAGGTGGGTACGTTTGAAGCAGCTTCCGCCATGTTGTTTGTTGCTGATTGGGAAAAGGAGGGAGTTGTTTTGGGAGAGGACCGATCTGGCTGTCGCAACGAAAATGATACCACAGTCTGATAGTACTGTGGAATATGCGCAGAGGAGAAAGGTAAAGGGAAAGTCTTGATCTGAATGTGATTTCAAGGAAGAGCGCAACGCAGTTGAGAGGCGGAAAGATTGTTTTCAGAGAGGCAGTCGGGCATATGCCAAGCCCTGCTTTCAAACGGACAAACGGCTTCGCTGCCAGAGTGACCCAGTTTTGCGATCACGTGAGAGCGCAGGCAACTGCTGGCTTCCTACGTCTTTGGTACTGTACAAGTACTACGGAGATGACTTCAGGTGGTCATCATAATCGTACATTCTTCTACACATACTCGTCTCTATCATCTCTCATACGTGCAAGGGGGGCGGCTTTTCCACCAGAGAACCTATGCGTCGCTGCTGTCCCTCGACAGCTCTCTGATCCATCTGTCCAGGAGGTTTAGCTCCACGACTCTGTCATCGTCCACCATCGAGGCCACATGGCGAAGCAAGCCGTTCTCACGTAACGTGAAAAGCTGATTTGTTGAATACTGGATGGCCGCATGCCCGAGAATTCGGCCCCTGTACCCCTTGACCTGCTCCATTTTCGCGTATAGCTCCAAGACTTTGTACATTCTCGACTCCCAAAAGTGAAAGAGAGAGACTCTCTCGCTCAAAAATCTTTTGAGTCTCACACAGGCACAATATGACATCCTAGCGTACCTCGCCCGCCCCAGCCTTGTCTTGGAGTTAACCTCAGATCCAACTCCTGTGTATCAGAGCCAATCCCTCTGGAGATTTTGACTGGTATAGGTCGACCAAGATTTTGACCCACAACTTCGCCAACCTTTCGCAGTCTTTCATGATTTGACCAGATAGCATCGCCAAATCTCTTGATCATATCGCCAGCTCTTAAGCCAGCCTCATTCGCAGGACTGCCAGGCTCGACACTGTTGACTTTCGCGAATGGTGTTTCGGGTACTGAAGGTGCAGTTTGGGAAGGTGCAGGCGCCGATACCGACTGAGACTGTGGTAGAGAGGCTTTGGAGGCTTCGGAAGCCTGGTTTTTGGCGTGATGTTCATGAAGTCCTTTTTCTATCCTGTCCATCAGGTTCTTCCAGTCGTTGCGAAGCGTGATAATACGTGCTCGTGTCACACGGACCTGTGCCACATCGATGTCTGATCGTGGAAAACCATCGAATGTAGTAAGACCTGTCTGCATGTTGACGCCATGGCTATCGAGAACGGCACCCAAGGCTTTGAGCTCCTCTTCAAGGTCGTCCTTCCTATTGATAAGTTGGTGCAAGGTTAGACCTTCGAAGGACTGACCCGGCTGGATCGACGTCGGTCCGCTAGGGACGTGGATTTCTGAGATATTAGGATCCATCGGAAGTCCCATGATCTGTTTCTGGGGTGAAGGACGGAGTTTCGTCAAGATGAATATGACCGTCTCGTCATGATAAAACCATGCTTGTGTCAGGACAGGCAACTGATGAACTACGCGGATCCTTTAGTGGCACAGCATATAAAATGCGGGGGACTTGTCACAACAACAAAATGATTCCCCGACATTCTGCCAGGTTGATATCACCATCCGACTTCTGAAAAGCCAGAACTTGAGATCTTGTTCATTCTCCTCACTTCATGATGTTCTCTGGCTCCACGGTCTCTCTCGGACCACATACTCACAACGCCTGTTGCTAGAATTGGGGAAGATGTCGATCAGAGGCTTCAATATCCATGAAGACAGGCTTCCACATACCCTACCATCTCCCTGTGTCAATCACGCGTGGCTCCGACGCCCAGGTTTCACGAAACAATTTTATTGTGCGGTTTGTTTACTTTCTATCATGAATCCGCAGGACTGTTCCTGGCGTGAGAACTGATCCGAAATGGATAACGCTTCTATTAGGACAGGTCATATTGCGTCAACGGCAACAGAGGATCGTCCCTACTGCTCTCGAAATGCATGCTCTTTCCTAATCCTGCCTGCTCCTACTTGCCTTCATCAGCCATATTGGAAATCTGTCTACCCAAACTCATTCAATTCCATTCTCTCTTTTCCATCCCCCGTTGACATGCTCTATCACTCAAGTTTTGGAACATCATCGACCTTGGTCGCTTGGTCTTCCCAATGGGAATTTTGACCGTTGGCTCTCATTTGGTCTTCCATTATTGCCGACCTATCGTTCTCTGATTCTATGCTATCTTCCATCCATAAGCAATGACAGCACAGCTTCTGCCCTCTGTTGTTGCAGGTCCCTTCAGCACTCGTTTGCACAATCCACCAAACATATTTTCTGACCCGAATCCGACATTCTTTGGGAACTCCAGAAGCACTACGGACTCGCTGGTCCCTTTCTTCATCGGACGCCCTCGTCAAATATCGTCCACTTCATTCCTCACTGCTGCCTCAGCGCCTGTCCCCAGCAATGATGAAAATCGAGATCCGTTGGGAGTGGATGGCATTGTCTCTACGATACATGCTAAAGAAGAGGCAGAGTCTATCGGGCCACAATTCATCTGCCACAAGAAACGCCTATCTACTGCATCGTCCGCCTGTGTGCACACAATCAAAACCGCGAGTATGAGCAACGCAAGTTTGAGCATCGTCCCTCGATCCTCGAAGTTCGGGAGGTCAGCTGATAGCTATGGGATGTTCGGCTCACATGCAAGACATTCAACAGAAAGTGACCGCCCCGGTACAAGTGCATCTGTTGATGAAGCCGCCTTCTTGAGGGGCTTGAAAAGACGGCAGATTCTTGGTGAACTTTTGGCTACTGAAGAAGGCTATATTGCTGATTTAAAGGCACTCATTTATCTCTATTCCACCCTCTTAGCGTCTACCATGTCGATATCGAGCCTGGTACGTTCTTCCATCCTGAGAAACGTACACGACCTTCTCCATATGCACGAAAGACTTCTGGAGCGTCTGCATCAAGCCACCTACGAAGCTGCGGTACGAAAATGGGCAGATACGACTTCACCCCGAGATCTTGGCTCGTCGCATGGACATAAGCGTTGGCGGAGTATGGGGTCTGCTGTAGCTATGAAGTTTACTCGAACTCACCGGCGCATCCGTAGCTCCATCGACTCGTCTGAAGTTGGCCGTGGTCGATCGTACATGGGTTGCGCCGAGCCCAGAGATGTCTCTGACGTCGCAGCTCTCTTCAAGGACTTCTCGAACGACTTTTTGGCGTATGAAGAGTACTGTGCCAACCACAGTCTCATTGCACATGAATTGCAAAGACACGCACCGACACTCTGGACAACCTACGAGTCAGGAATCGAGTCACTATCTCGATGTCTCATCGCCCTTGACCAGAAACGCCACTATAACAAGAAGGGACTCACTGTGGCCGACCTCCTCATCAAGCCGATCCAACGTGTGACGAAGTATCCGTTGCTTTTTGACGATCTCCTCAAACAGACACCCGTGTCAGATTGTCCAAGTGCACATATCGAAATTTCAGAGACCTTGAAATGCTTGCGAGGTATCGTCCAATCTGCCAACAAGGCGACCAATAGCCACGAAACACGAGTCCAGGTACAACGCCGCTGGTCACTGCAGTCACGACTCACGTATAACAAAGTCAATATGAAATCTGATCAATTACGTCTTCTGGGCAATGTTCGGCTTTGTGGTGTCTTACATGTGACCTGGCAGACTAAAAGCAAAATTGATAGCTGCTATGCACTCTGCGTGCTGTTCGAACGCACGCTGTTGGTGGCTGTCCCTGTCGGAGCGAGTCCGTGTTTCGAAGTCATAGCTTTGCTACATCTTTCCGAGGTGACCATTGCTTCTCCAAGTGACGGGCGAGGTAAGCTGGCGGTCCTTGCGATGCTGTTCCATGCTGATATGTCCTAGGTCTCCAATGTCACTCCGCCCTTCATACGTGGAAGTTATGCTTCGAAGCCAATGGACACCTTCACGAGTTTATCATGAGTGCTTGCTCCGCCGTCGAAGAGCAAACCTGGAAGGACGGTATTGTGGACAAAGCGTACTTTAACCGGATTGCAAGTGGGCTTTTGACAGAGCTCCCCTCATGCATTGGTCTCGACCTACGCTCTATTGGCATGCTCTATGGTTCGCAAGCCTCCGCACTGTCAAGGCATCCTTCCGTTCAAAGGGCGGCCACTGTTGGCAATCGAGGCAATATCTGTCAAGTCATTATACGCAACACGCACAATGCACAAGACCTCCACGACTTTCGTCAACCCTCCTCATCGACGATAAACAGATCGCTGTCTCATATGAGTTCAAACCGCATTGTCATTCTAGCACCCAAAAGGTCAGAACGGGCAAGGCTCGAATCGACTCTTGGAGATATTTGGACGAAAGACAAGCTGCCATATCCTGGCATGATTGGCTCCCGTGGAGGTCAGATCATTCGCGCTTCAGCAGGCACACTGGTGCGGAAATTGAGTTTGGCCTCCATACATGGGCCGTTTTCTAGGCGCTCAGGAAGTTTATCGCTCTCAAGTCGGAAATCATACGAAGCTTTCACGGAGAGTAGGCGAAGTAAGTCCAAACAGTCGTCGCCCGTCTTCGAAGTACGCAAGGACAGTTTCGACGACACAGCACATGTCAAGAAGAAATCGCAAGATCTACCGGAACTTGATACGATGGAGAGCGTTGTCAGTCGTATGATCGGGAGTGGCACCAAGAGGCTGTCGTTCTCTCACGGCGACGCCAACGTGCTCAGCAAGAGCAGCAAGAGCAGCAAGAGCAAGCGAACAGGACGGGATCTCGTCGCCGATGTAGGTCCTGATGATCCCGCCGAGGTCTTCTACTCTGAGGAGAAGGACAAGCCGAGAAAACAAGAAGGTGTGGAAGAGGTGTTGGTAAGTGGCAAGAGGAAACGATGGAGCAATCCGCTTGGGATCTTGAAGGGTTTGTCTGCGGAAGGCTTCAGAAACATGTTGTTATCGAGCAAGTAGCGATATGGTACGGAGTAGAAGAGGTAGGGAACAGCGTACTTAGACAGTCATACATGGAGCTACCATGACATCCACAGTCCTCCGGATGGAGGATCTTCATACTGCCCATGTCAGTCTTTGTCTCTACCGCCCTCAACGAGCAGGTGTTGAATGGTTTGGAATCGTTGATTTCTGGTCTGACCTTCGCTGCATAGTATCTCTCTTCGCAGTCAACCAGGCTCCAGCAAGTCGAAGTGGACCGATAGCCACAGTCGCGTCGGTCTCATGCAAGATAACGGGCCGATCGGTTGTGGTGGTGTCGGTCCATTTAGATCCGTGGCAATCTCCTTTTTGCGGAGACAACGCACCAAGTGGTTGTGGATCAGGACTATACAGGTAAGTAAGGTTGATGCTTTTTTTGGATTGTCCGCTTCACGTCGCATCGAGATTTGTTCCTGGCTTGTGTTGATGTTGTCAATATAGGTGGGACTTCGGCTAACACAATGACTACTATGTACGGAGTACTCAGCTCTCAGTTTAGTGAGAATGCAAGGGACAGTTGGATACACCGGACTGGCTGTCGATTGTTTTGTATTGAATAAAAGGCATAGCAAGATTACACTGGCGTTGAGGGTATCTGTCTAAAGCGTGTAGATATGTACATTGTACGGCAATATGACCATTAGAACGCCCTTCTGGAAACACCCGCAGTGACTCCTCGCTGACTAGGTAACCAACCTGGAGTATGGTTTCTGTGGTAAGAATAAATTAGGTCGGCCTTCGGATTCGTAGCTGGTAGTTCGACTTCCGGGAATTATGTCGTCGATATCTTGTGCAAGAACCCATATCTGCATATAGAGCTCCAGATCCGAGCCACTTAGGGTTTCCGCCGTGCCCAACTTAATCAGTCCCCATGGACTTTGGTTCATTTACAGAACCAAGGCCAATCCAGCCATGGCGAGAGCAGCTCCACCAGCGATTCTGCCATTGACATTGGGCACAGCAGCACCAGTGAAGGTGCTGGCAGCTGCACTGCCGCTTGCGGTTGAGCTGGATTTGCTGGAAGCGGACGCAGAAGCAGAAGCAGCTTTCAACGTGGAGCCGGCGCTGCTGCTAGTGGTGGGGGCAGTGACTTGCGCATTGTCCATGCTGGTCCAGGTTGAACCGACATCATAGGCAACCGTGGTAGGGACAGCCCAGGTTGATGAGCCAGAGCTGAAGGTGGCATTGTATTTGGTGTAGGAGGTGTGCTCGGCAACACTTGACCAGGCAGCGCTGGCGGCAGCGCTGGTGACGGTTGCGTTGGGAGCTTGGCTGGCATACGTGACGGATGTCCAGGTGCTGCTGGAGTCGGAGACGGTGAAGGTGAATGACCATGCTGGCTCGGCTGTGGGTTCAGGTGCAGGGCTTGCTGAGACCATGGCGACGGCGGCCAAAAGCGCGGGAACGGCGAAGAAGGACTTCATTTTTGCGGTGATGTGTAAACGAATGGATGTGCTCGACGAGGAAACACTGGGGTTGAAGGAAGGACTGTAGGGATGAGGCGTCTGGAACGTACAGTGAACAGAATTGGAGAGGAACGGACAAAAAGAAGTCAACAGGCCGTTGGTGATGTATAAAGTATATTAGGATAGGGGGACAACAAAGTGTGGTTTCGCCTATATGAAGCTAGACATGGGATGGGACAGCCTTGTCTGATGGTTTGGACGGCGGTGGTATTTTGGGTCCACAGGACAGGGGTCATGGAAATTGCCTGTAGATAACACACCACTGTACGGAGTACTCATTCTCGCTCCAGCACCGTTGACCTCTTGCTGGAGACGCGCAATTCAACTTGGACAAGGCTTGAAATGATGATCGGCTCGGTTATGAGCCCCATGGGAAAGGCCGTGCTTGTGGGCCATGCCGTTGCTGAAGATGTTGTTGAGTCGCATGTTCACAACGATCCAGATAAGGACGTGCGGACGCCAGATGGTTTCAGCCACCGCTCGAGCCTTAAAGTCGTTATTTGACGACGGTGAACTTGTTGGCGTACATTTGCCTTTTATCTCACCTTTTGTCTGGGGTCGAAGCAATGTTGAAGATACAACGTCCATCATGAATGGAGACGAGGTTGTGAAGTTGAATTCTGAAGAAAAGAAGGAGGTTCGGGGCCTTTTAGGCGGAGGGTTTAAGACTTCAGCCACGTGAGAAGTCCCAAGCCGGCAGGCGCCGCTGCCCTTCAATTTTGGTGCCGACGTTCGGACGTCAATAAAAATAACACAGACCCTGGCGGCGTCATCTTCTGCGCTCACGGACTATTCTCACTATTCGACAACACTCCCAAACATTCATCTCATCGAGACGCGTTGGAGATAACATACCAGCTACTGGACTGCTAGCTATCGCTTGTTGTTGAACTTGCCATAACGTGTATCTCCACTCGGTAATGGAGACTCTGGTCAGGAGATCAGTCCCTATGAGCTGCAATCACATTTCGCATCTAGGACCATTTTGAGATGAGGGCAGATGTATGATGCCACAGAGAAGAAACGTTCATCTACTTCTGCTGCCTGCCTCTCAGGACTGCAGCGTGGAATCCAAGATCGCGGCGAACCCAACTCCGTCGTGCTCCTTTGCGCTTACACCGCCTACCTCCAATTACCCTGAGCAATGACACGACCTATGGACCCTGGGCTGGTGTATCCCCAGATGCAGAAGAGTTGGATTGTCTAGGCACAAACAGAAGATGTCTGCTTGCATGCTGCAGCCGACCACGTTATGCTTGCTATGCGTGGAACTATCGTATCATGCATTTTCCGAAGTCTGCAAACCCGATTTCGTACAGGATCTGCCCCATGGTGAAGACTGGATCGGCAATAAGACGATGGCTAAGTACAGTGCATCGATATACATAACGTCCTGTCAGTTCGCGTAGTCGCTAGCGGACAGCAAGTTTGGGGGCCTTATGCGGCTCTGTCATGGAGACTACTCCGTACGCCCGGGTAAATTAGCCTTGCATGGCTGGCCCCTTTTTCACATTCTACAAGATTCAACGACAACGTCGTTTTCGAAGAAGAGCATTGCCTTCGAAAGCTTATATCATTTCCCATATCTGACATCAGTCCATAATATCTGTCTGTACAGTGCTGCTAGCAATGTGGATGAGTCTGCCAACAATTGACCATCGCCATTCATCCAGCGACTCGGCTCTCAAAATGTTGGCTTGAACTCCAAAAAAACAACTCAATTTGGTATGCACTACAGTGCTTTTACACCTTGCCGGGTCTGGATGCACCTCTCTTGGGCACAGTCCAAGGCTCCGCACATACAGTCTGGAGCAGTATATTAGTAACGGACGACTCATCCAGTGTCTGAAGGAAAGCTTACCTCTCCTTCCGAGAAAGCCCAGAAGTATATCCCCACACCGATCAGGTAGTACAGTGCCGAGTTGGTTGACTGATACATTATGACACCAGCCAAGGAACAAAGAGGGTAGACGACCAGTCTTGCCTCCATGCTCCTGTGCAACCCGGGCAACATCTTGACCACGGGGTACAGAGGCCACTCCCACGCAAAACAGAATATACCCATTAACAAGTTGATGATTTGTAGAATGGGGAACGGTTTGACTGCTGCATCAAGATTCTTGGTAAGAAAGTCCCAGAAGATCTTGGGCCAGAAGAAGCCTTCGAGGGCTGCGGCGACTTGATAAACGGCTGCGGTGAGAACAATCAGGCGTGCCCAATGGTTCTTGATGAGCTTCCCCATGTTGACGATGGGCTTGTGAAAGTGAAAAGGTTCGAAATGAATGGAAGTCCGAACAAGAATCTGCAAAAGCGAGAGTGGTGATGAATGTGAATGACCGGATTCAGGAGCGTGCAGAAAAATGGACGTCCTGCGCCTGAGGATCACCGGTGGTACATCTGGGTTGAGGAAGTATATGAAGGAAGCCAAGGGATCTCCCTTCTGTCAAGGGGATCCAGTTGATTTCGGCAGCAGGGTGAGCCGGTCAGAACAGTTGCCCCGGAAGGATGTCGACGTCAAAGGAGCAAGAGTCAGAGAAGAAGAGCTAAAGTGTTCTGCGACTGTATCTGCTGAGAGATCTTATGGCAGTGGAATTGGCGCGTATGAGATTGGTCACAGATGTGGTCTGGTGTCGCAGAGTTCGTTGAGGCGGTTCGGAGACAGCAAGTGTTACAGATTCGAGATTTGCCACGATCTCACACGATCCGAGCAACTTTCGAGGCTGGACTCCGAGGTTGAATAGTATTGAGAATTAGATCTCAAAGAGATATCAATTCAGCAGATGGTTATTGGGAATCGAGATATGTGCATTGTCTTCGGGATATTCATCTGATAAACTACACCGAGTGACCTACCTCGCTAGATATCAAGGTGAAGCTCTTCGCCGGCGTGTAAACGCTGGGATGCCATTGGATAAGTCTAATTACTTAACCATGGCTTTTTATTTCTCTACTGCCCAATGGTGTAATGCTGTACTTGCTGGAAGCAGGTGTTGTATCTCATGATTCGTGGTTGTTGAAGTTGAAGATGGCGGGGATTGTGATGTGAGATGTGCTTCAATCACACACGATTGGATAGGCGCCCGAAAATAGATGAGCACTGCATATCGAATAGCGTCGATGCCTGTCAAACGAATGAAGGGACAAGAAACATGGATGAGATGGGAAAAAGGAACTGCCCACCACCAGTCGATGCATTAGCGGGAAGTATTGCTGGCAGTTGGCGGTTCCAGATTCAATCTGATACGTCAATGGTTTGTGGTCTTTTGTGTCTGGCCTCCATTTTCTCCATTCGAGATGCCCGGAGAGAAATCCATCACCAATTCATCCATCTACCACAATAGAGTTGGAATCATCAACAATATCACCATTGACTATCTATCTTAACTTATCTTCATCAACATCGACATCGACATGGACATATCAGATACACCATACCGGTCTTCAGCCGAGTCATCACCACCATTCTTCTCGGACCATAACCCATCCGTTGGTTGTCATGGACTCCGGTTTCTTCTTCGTCTCATCTAGAAACCCGCCTTCTTTTTCACCACCACCATCCAATAACCGCCGATGCATCTGGAACAGGTAAAACGTGCATGTTACTATCATCTCGAGGCCAGGGTCTTCTCCACAGGTCATCGCTAAACCCTGGTCACTTTTTACCGCCCTGGCCGTCCCTTCATGCATATTCACCTTGGTCTGGTATGCTCGCTAAAAACCACTTCGTTCGCATCGCAATGTCTGATCAAATCCTTCAACAATCACTGTGCTCTTTTACAATCTAATTATCACGTTCTTTCTCTCTGCTGCTTTCTGTACCTGATCTCTGAAGAAAAAGCTACCCTATTCTCTCCTTTCTCCGCGTGAAATAACCCAAAACCCCCCTGTTACACCTACTGTCCCAGGTTCCACTCCCGAGTCCGATCCGACCTCGACCTCATCCTACTACCACTTGTCTTGTTTGATCTCTGCTTCATCCTTTTGCCAAGCAGTACACCAATTTACAATCAGTACTGCCTCCTGTATGATCGATCCTATGATCGACTGATCAGACATCATATCTCGGCACTGCCGACTCCGAAGATCTGACCCTGTCCCCTGGAGCTTATCTCAAAAGCCCCAGCTTGCGGCTCTTTTGGACACCCATCGAGCTGGTCCTCGTCCAAATATCCAACCATACATTTTCTTCCGCAACTCCATCCAGTACACGTATACTTGTCTCTTTCGGATCTGGCATCCTTTCAACCTTGCGCTCATCTACTCAACCGACCAAGGACATGCAACTGGTATAGCATTGTGGAAAGCCCAACGATATCAACTTCTGTTGTTAAACCAGGGTTTGCATATCTAGGTCACCATCATCACAATAGCCAGGAATGGCCACTCTCCGGTCGCATCTTGCCCCGAGCAAGATCGTCTTCTATATTCTGTTCTGGGGATTTCATTGGCTTCTCTTTGCCATCGGCTGGTAAGCACCTTCACTCCGTCGAGGATCAAAGCCAAATACTCACTCATTGGAACAGGTGGAAACAAGCAGCAGACCCTCGACTAGCTGGTCTCAATACCCTCACGTTCTCAGTATGGTTCTCTCGTGGCGCCGGTCTTGTGCTGTCGGTCGATATTTTGATGATCCTTTTACCTATGTGCCGGAATCTCATGCGCTTTATTCGACCCAAGTTCAGGTGGCTTCCCCTTGACGAGACGCAATGGTTCCATCGGCAAGTAGCATACGCCTTGTTGACTTTCACCATCGTTCACGTTACCGCCCACTACGTCAACTTCTTCAACGTCGAAAAGAGTCAAATCCGACCACAAACTGCCGTTCAAATCCACTACACACAACCTGGTGGCATTACGGGCCACATCATGCTTCTATGCATGCTTCTCATGTACACCACGGCCCACCACAAGATCCGACAACAGTCCTTCGAAACCTTTTGGTACACCCATCATCTCTTCATTCCTTTCCTCCTAGCCATGTACACCCACGCCGTTGGCTGTTTCGTCCGCGACACAGCAGATCCATTCTCCCCATTTGCGGGAAACCCCTTCTGGACCCACTGCATTGGTTATGAAGGATGGCGATGGGAACTTTTCGGAGGCGGCCTCTACCTGATCGAACGTCTTTACCGAGAAATCCGCGCAAGAAGAGACACCAAGATCTACAAGGTTATTCGTCACCCATACGACGCCATGGAGATCCAATTTCAGAAGCCTAGCATGAAGTACAAGGCTGGCCAGTGGCTTTTCATCAACGTCCCAGGCGTCTCAAGCCAGCAGTGGCATCCTTTCACCATCACATCCTGCCCCTTTGACCCCTACATTTCCATCCACGTCCGTCAAGTCGGCGACTGGACCAAGTCACTCGGTGACGCCCTCGGATGCGGACCTGCTCAAGCCAAAGAATTTGGGGATCTAGACAGCAACGGCATCTACGAGATCGCGCTCAAATCCGGTCAAGAAATGCCCGCGATTCGCATCGACGGACCATACGGCGCTCCCGCCGAGGACGTCTTCGACAATGAAGTCGTGGTGTTGATCGGCACAGGTATCGGTGTGACACCCTGGGCCTCCGTGCTCAAGCACATCTACAACATCCGCGCGGGACCTAACCCGCCACGCCGGCTCAAGCGTGTCGAGTTCCTCTGGGTCACCCGCAGCATCGAGTCGTTCGAGTGGTTCCAGACTCTGCTTTCGTCGTTGGAGGAACAATCCGCCGCGGCTGCCCAGTCGGTCGGCGGGCCCGAGTTCCTCCGAATTCACACGTACTTGACGCAGAAGGTCGACGCCAACACCGCGGCCAATATTTATCTGAATACCGTGGGCAATGCGGTCGATCCATTGACCGAGCTGCGCACAAAGACGCAGTATGGTCGACCGGACTTCAAGCGCCTTTTTGGCGCGATGAGAGATGGTCTCGTGGACCAGTCGTACCTTGACGTTGGCAAGGAGGCGAGCATCACGGCACAGATGAAGGCTACGGTTGGTGTGTACTTTTGCGGTCCTGGCGCTGCGGCACGTGAGATTAAGGATGCTTGCAAGTATACTAGCAATGACTTTGTCAAGTTCCGGTTTTGGAAGGAGCACTTCTAAACCAGGGTGCCATGGTCGATGGGCAACATGTACAGGGTTGCCGTTGGATTTTGAAGCTGTTGAGTCTCTTTTCTTTTTTTTGTGAAGCCAGATACCAAAGACCAAGTGAGCGAGTGGGCGTGTTTGTACCAACAGCATTCTTACGACATGGGACTACCCCGAGATGATTCCAAATCCAAGGCAGGATTGATACAGGGCAAATGGCTTTAGCTAGAACTAGGTGTGATAGCCAGGCGCATGAAAAAAAAACTTGCAAAACAACTACGGTTTCTTTGGTGTATGATGCCCACCAGGAAAAGTTCTCCGAGGGCACCATGGGATAGAAACGGCTTATGGCACTCAACAATTCGCTGAATTCGCTTTGGTATCAATTGTTTGTCTGCTTTGCAGTTTTGCTACATGTTTTTCCATTGAGTGCTGGTTGCCAGTATCAGCCCAGATCCTGAACCATGCTTTCCGCGCATTGGTCTTCTCAGCTCAAGTTGTGCATTGTAACCCTTGACTAAGATATTTTTGTCCATGCTCGTCTGAATGGCTTTCGACTGCTGGCTTTTGCATAGTATGCAAATCTTCTTTTTGGAGCCAAGCTGCGTCGGCACTACATCGCTGCTCGAGGTCGTGCTGTCTAAGCAGAAGGATGTCCCTGTCTGGAGCCCATGGTCTCGTTGCGGTCGCCTTGACGTTCACCAGTCTGCAAGAAAGTGTCATGTTAGTTCCGGGTTTCTTATGAAGATGTGAAGATGGCAGCAGTCCTACCTGAGAGTTCTGAACTTGGCCTCCTTCAAGGATCTTAATGATGGCCTCGTCTTCGTTCTTGGTACCGAACTCGTTCTCCAGGCTAGCCTTGGAAGCGGTGTCCAATTGACCCTGAGCGCCGTGCTTGTGTGTGACCAAGATCTTGAAGGAGTTGACAACTTCAGAGAGCGGCTTGGACTTGTCCTTCTTCCATTCTTCAAGATCTTGGGGGGATTCGACGAAGACGACGAAATCGTCAGTGCTGCCCTTGTAGAAGACTTTGGTGACAACGCCGTTTCCACGAGTCATTTTGGCGGTGTGATTGAGGTCTTTGGGTTTGGTAGAGAGATGGAGGGCGGTTGTAGTGTGCTCACACGACTTGTTTGTGAGATGTAGCTTGAGAGGTGTGAGCAATATGCTGTGTGGTGTCAGTGAGAGTTCGGTAGGCAGTAATGTCAGTAACCGACCTTTAGTAGATGAATGAGACTGTGCTAAGATTGGTGACAATAGTTGCTAAGTGAAGTTCGTATGGATTGCAAGTAACAGGTCAATGTGCGTTAATGTGTGTTGGTTGAAGAGGTTGGCTGGCAGTTTATTAAGGGAACACTGGTGCAGTGCAGTGTGCTCTCTCCTGCGGCAATGACGTCAATTTGCTACATGTCAATAATGGGTGGAAATGTCAGTGGCCTTTGTTGGTAGCGTGACCATGATCCACGACCTTCCAAAGGAGCTTGCCAGGCACACAAGTTCCACAAGCTACGTAAGTCAGATCTTCATGTTTCTTTGCACAGTGTAACTTGCTTCGACCCTTGCAGCATATCGGAATCTACCGACAGAGCCTTACTGAAGATCTGGATCTTGTGGAATCATGTTCTTGTGCCAGCGATCCTAACCCGCCATCCATAAGCGTATTTGAGCATATTCTGACACGGATCTCCCTCTCAAAAGTGTATCGAAGACTATTGAAGGGTCTCATATCACCCAATACAACTCCTGTTGCTTCTTACACCGTCGTCTTCGAGAGTGTCTCCCATCAAGGTTGCAGGTAAGAATTAATGGCGTGTCGTTGAGTAGTGAGGACGCCCATTGCCAAAAGTGTCTAATCCTTCCTTTTCCTTCTTTATTCGTAACAGCTACAAGTGCACGTGTCACCCTGGATCTTGTGACGACCATCGACATGCTCGATATGGACTTGGTACATGTCTCAAGGTAACTGCCGACACATGTTCGGGCGGTCAACCCCCGTTAGAGGGTGAAAGGCACCGGCAGATCTCAACAAGGTGTACGTGAAGGTCTGTTTGTATAAGCCTTCCCGAGGTCTGACACCCCGCACAAGCGAAGTATCCGATGTAATACCCCAGGCGTCCCAGGGCCACCAGTCCGTCCAGGTCGTTATTGGTTGCGTTGCTTGTGAAAGTTACAACCTACTTATCGTTCATGATGACTCGGTACCATACCGGCATGTCTCGTTCTGACCATATGGTTTACGAAGGAATTGATATCGATTAAAAGTCGGCAAAGGCCCCCCAGAGCAGGCGCAGAGACTGATTCTGCTTGCACAACTCGATCTGCATTGGGCTCTCTATATCACGGACATCAAACATCTTCAATATGAGCGGCAACAACGCAGACCATTTCGCAGTCAGCCACTCATCTCCGTTTGGCACAGTACTTCAATATGCGTCCTGGACTGTGGTCTTATTCTGCGCAACGCAGATACTCTTGTTCCTATACCGATCTCTCACTTCACCTCTTCGCTCGGTGCCAGGCCCATTCCTTGCTCGCTTCGGGCGGATATATTACTTC
Organism: Exophiala sideris; assembly: GCA_000835395.1. Lineage (NCBI taxonomy): Eukaryota > Fungi > Ascomycota > Eurotiomycetes > Chaetothyriales > Herpotrichiellaceae > Exophiala > Exophiala sideris. The sequence continues at coordinate 564,169 of KN846952.1, read as the reverse complement.
GTCAAATGTGCCCTAGGCCGCTGGGAACACGACGATATTGCGTTGCACCGCAAGCATGGTCCGGTCATCCGCGTGGGATCAGACCTGTACAGTATCGACTCGCCCGAGATCGTCAAGAAGGTCTACGGCATCAACTCGAAATTCCCAAAGTCGGACTGGTATGATGCATGGAGATCCCCAGAACCACACCGTTGGACACTGTTTCCTGTTAGAGACATGAAGTTGCATGCCGAAACACGCAAACGTTTCCAAGCCCTGTATTCAATGTCGAGCTTAGTGAGCTATGAAGGTTACGTCGATGAGTGTGCTGCCATTTTCAGGAAGAGATTGTCTGAGTTCGCCGCGTCAGGGGAAACGATTGACATGGGTCACTGGTTCCAGTGTTATGCTTTTGATGTCATCGGAAATATTACCTATTCTCAGCGCTTCGGCTTTCTGGACAAGGGTGAAGATATTGCCGGATTGTTGAAGGCGTTGCATGGAGTTTTGAGATACGGATCCCTTGTTGGCGTATATGCTCGATGGCATCCCATCCTCTATAACCTGACCAGCCGCCTTGGAATGGGTGGTGCCTCAGGCCGCAACTACCTGATGAAGTATGTGGGACAGAGGATTGAGCAGAGGAAACAGGAGAAAAAATCCGGTAAAAACATCGAAGAAATGGGCCAGGGGGACGAGAATGCGCCGATGGACTTCCTCGAGAAATTGATGGTGGCGAGTCAGGCAGACCCCGAAAAGGTTACGCCATATCATGTTTTCATGATGGGCATGTCCAACATCGTTGCCGGCTCGGATACTACGGCGGTCAGCCTTTCATCCATCCTGTACAATTTGTTGAAATATCCCGACACAATGCGAAAGCTTCGAGCCGAGATTAGCGAGTTCGAAAAGCAAGGCCGATGTGGCAATCCTGACGTGTCATTCAAGGAAAGTCAGGAAATGCCTTATCTTCAAGCCGTTATGAAGGAGGCTCTCCGTATGCACGCTGCGACAGGTTTTCCACTATGGAGGGATGTGCCTCAAGGTGGCGTGGAGATTTGTGGTTATTACTTTCCCGAAGGAACCACAGTCGGTATCAACACGTGGTGCGCTCATTACAACGAGGATGTTTTTGGGTCAGATGCCGAAGTGTTTCGACCAGAAAGATGGATTGAGGCTGAACAAGAGGGTGGTGAAAACCTGAAAAGCATGGATGCATACTATATGCCGGTAAGCAGCATACCCAAATCAAATATGCAATTACCACCACTGACGACTCGCTAGTTTGGTCTAGGATCAAGGACATGTATAGGTCGACATATTTCATTCCTGGAAATGTCGAAGTTGATTCCACAGATAATTCGGAAATTCGACTTCGAACTCGAATACCCAGATCGGCCATGGAGCACAGAAAACAACTGGTTCATTATACCTACCGATTTTCGACTGAAGGTCAAGGTTCGAGAGGAATAACGAAGACGTCCTGATAGATGGAATGCTTACGGTTCATATTGGGGCATATTCGAACATTCAAGGCCTCGTACAGGGATGCCTAGATAGGCATGGTCCATATGCATGTTGGTGATCATGCATATGAATCAGCAAGCCATCTTTCACCGATTTAGCAGAATGTTGATCACCTCTCAAGTTTTGTGACAGGTAAGGAGATCTTGAACTCCGTGATGCCCTCGTGTGCGCACCATGTGGTTGACATCAAGGAAGCCACACTCCCGTCTCGGCCCTAAATTCTATCGATCTTTCTTTGGGTTGAAGCCTGACACCAATGCTCCTAGTGGGGATTTGTTCCCCCACAGGCGTCGAGCAACAACTGCAAGCTTGCCGCAGTTACCGTTGTACGGAGTACCGAGGACCTTTCAGGTACTTTGCCTTTTCTTCACCTTTCAAAGCAGTGGAAACAGATGAAATCGCAATGGAGATTGGCGGCTAAATGGCGTAAGAATTGGATCTATCACAAACCAGGACTGCCGGCTAGCGTGGGGAGTGGTCCTCGATAACGACCGGGTCGGTTGATGGCTGAAGTCTAGTGGGCCAACCACAATCATCATGTCGAAATGGCCACTCTGAAAGGGCAAGGGTTTGCACCTGGGTTTCACTCTGCTCGTACTGAAAAGTAAGAAGTACCATAGTACTTCATTATTTTGGAGAGGGCGATATACGAGGCTATGAGAGCGCGCAATAAGAAAGTACTGCTTTGCCCCAATTTGCGCCTATGGCTGTTCCCACTTCCTATACCTCATAAAGAGTGCCTAGGTTAGTTAGAGCCCGGCGCGCGAAGCACTTCGGCTGTCCGATGAAGTGGGGTAAGTCTGTAAGCTAGTTATGACCAGATCGTTGAGTGAAGGATCAGAATCAAGGTGAAGCACTGCAGAAGAAGCAGATTCAGGTAAAAGCGATGATGGGAAACGGCGAGTGATGAGAGTTCGATTGGGCGGCCGGTCCATGGGTCGAAGGGACCACAGGCTCAGCAAACAAAAGTGTGATTGAAGTTACCTTGGTACCCATAGAGACAATGCAGAGCATCCATGACGATAAGGTGCAGACACACTTTCAAGACACTTTACTGTGCTAAGGTTGATGATGTGAGGAAAAGGGAGAGATATGGAGACCAAAGAACAGCGGCTACAGCCAACGCCAAAGCCAAAGACGATAGCGAAACCCCATCCCGCTCACCGAGAGCACCGTAGGTACAGTACCTTATGGAGTAATAATCTGGTTGCCAGCCATCTGCTGCTGCTAGGACGGGAAGCCCGCCCGAGCCAGAGAAAGACTGCTTGAATTGGGGCGCCTCCATCCTCCCCAGGTGTGTCTGTCTCTGTCTTCGCCTGCGCTGCGCTGCTCTTTCCCGCGGCGCACCTTCCTCCCTGGCCTGCAACTTCTTGCCTGACCTGCTGCTAAGCTCGAATCCCCAAATTCGCCAGCAATCATCACCAACTATCTGCCACACCATCTTCCATCGCACCGTCCTCGACCTGCCGTCTCATCAACCTGCACCATTCAGCACCAATTGTATCGCTTTTAATCCAACTCTGAGCAAAAGTTGGCCATTTACGCGCTCCCTCCATTCTTACACCATCCCAATCCGTGCGAACAGTTGCCGCCATTCCACCCGACCAGCCACATCCTTCTTCCACCTCAGATCACCTTCGTTCGCCTCGTCAGCCGCATTACGGAGTATCGCTGACCGCTCGGTCGACCGTCTGAACCTCTCGCGATTGCATTGCATGCGCCTGGTTCAATCGCATCCACGCTGTCATCGAAATCGTCGCATGATAAGTTAATCATCCAAATCGTCTGAGCGCAGATCAAGAAGAACAGGCCTTCGTAGGCCACCACTCGCCCCACATGAGTGGCAGCGCTGCCACTCAGGCTTCTACAGGTATGACAGCCTTGACCTTGGATATTGAGGTCTTCTGAGGCTTCTCTTGCTTGGGCGCACTCTCTTCTAACGTGTTTCTGCTACAGGCGCCACAGCACATGACCTTACCACAACTGATACTCCGATCGTTCCAAGCACTGATTCATCAAGTCCAGCTCTTCAAGGCGATGACACGATGACAGAGAAGGCCAAACCACAACCAGCCCTGGTTACGATACCCTCACGGACGACGTCTCACCAAAAATCTCCAGAACCAAGCTCTACTGTCCCCGTTGTACCGAGTGCGCCTGACGAGCCACCTCCGTCTCCTAGACGAGGCTCCAAGCGAAGCCTTTTGAGTCGAAGCAGGGGCAACAGCAGAAGCAGTAGACGGTCGGCGAAAGCAGCTCGTGCTGGCGATGCTTCCAAAGAGGCGGTGCCACCACTTCCTCAGAGTCAAGCCTCCAAACCCGCGCAGAAACCTCGTAGCGGCTTTTTGGCCATCCTGAGCTGCTGCATGCCCTCAGAGCCGCAAGATGATACCAAATCAGACGATCCGGAAGTGGCAGCAAAGAAGATTAAGATTCAGCCAGCATCACAAAGGACTGCCGCCAGGCCACAAGATCAAACCGAAGTCGTGGAAAATGAGAAGGGCCCGGAAGGGAGGACGCCGGCCGATGTGCCACCTGTAACTGGGCGTGCTACAGAGGAAGAGAAGCTAGATATGTCAGAAAAGAAGGTCGATCAAGACCCCAGACCGAGGTTCTCGCGGGAGGTTGCATATATCGAAAAGCCCACTGCCGGTCCGACCGGGACTGCCCCAACAGAAATACCTACAGAAGGGACAAGGAACGCGACGAGTCCCGACTCCTCGGAAGTCAAGACTACCACAATCACGGTCCCCGAGGCTTCAACCAAGCCGGATGTCAGAGTCACCGCTGCAACCCCAATCGAACCGGAACATCCCACACAAACTCAATCGTTTGGATATGAAGCCGCAACCGAACCAAATGATGTGGAAACGGAAGATGCTCCTCCAACCGCGCCAGAGATTGAGGGAGAGCCTGTCGATGAACCACCACAACCCGCAGAACAACAACCCCAGGTGCCTTTACCTCCCCCGCCTCCGTTGGAAAAGCGCCAGGAACAGGTCATCAACAAAGAAGTACCTCCAGTGCCAGAGGCTGCACCAGAGAAACAAACTTGGCTGCTGCCGCCTATACAGCCTCGATTTCAAGGACGGAAATGCCTGGTCCTCGACTTGGATGAGACTCTAGTGCACAGCAGTTTCAAGATCTTGAATCAAGCCGATTTTACCATTCCTGTCGAAATTGAGGGTCAATACCATAACGTGTATGTCATAAAACGACCCGGGGTGGACACCTTTATGAAAAGAGTGGGCGAATTGTATGAAGTAGTGGTCTTCACGGCTTCTGTATCGAAGTATGGAGACCCACTGCTTGACCAGCTTGATATCCACAAAGTTGTGCACCACAGGTTGTTTAGAGAGAGTTGCTACAACCATCAGGGGAATTATGTCAAGGTAAGTTAGGTGTCCAGAACACCTTCTACGGTTGTCTAATGTCGAAACAGGACCTGTCACAAGTGGGAAGAGATTTGAAGGACACGATCATAATCGACAATTCGCCGACTTCGTACATCTTCCATCCACAACATGCAGTTCCCATCAGTTCGTGGTTCTCCGATGCGCACGACAACGAGCTACTTGATCTGATACCCGTTCTGGAAGATCTTGCAGGACCACAAGTACAAGACGTAAGCCTAGTACTGGATGTGGCTCTGTGAGTTTTCAATGCATACCATTCGACCTTGCCTTATTGGGCATCTTCACTTCTTTGTTGGTATTAGAACCGCATTCGATCAAAAAAATTCTGTTGGCATTTTCGAGCGAGGCGTCAATACTCAGGCATGGGCTTGGTTCGTTCAGCCTGAGTTGAATCGATATCTGTGCATATGGGTGCCAGACCTGGGCGAATGGAATAAAAAGACTCCACCACCAAAATAACCAATATTTAATCTCATTGGGAAGGGCACAACTTTCGAGCAACAGGGATTCTGAGGGTGTCGCTAGGGCCGAGATTCCTGGCGAGAGCTTCGATGCCCTAACGGGGCTGTACTTCGCGCAGGGCTGTTGTTTCATTTGTTTTTCGATATGGACCTGCATGTTGCAGAGGTGCACTTGGCTTTGCTGGCTCAAAGGGCGTGAAGGCGACGGGGAAAGCGAGCAGGCGTGACATACATGGTGGTGTCTTTGAGATACACGACTGTATAGTCCTTGTCAAAAGAGTCTTGTATTCGGGCGTCAGACGGCTGAAAAAGAGATGGAAAGAGGAGGCTGCAGTCAGCAAAGATACTGATGCAACTCTACCTCTGATAAAAGGCTGTTCATGTTGAGCCTCGCAGAAGGGAGCCAAGGACAAGGACGTGGATACAACAAGTAACAATCGATATCCAATTCTCCATATGGATACTTCTAAGAGTATTTCTCCAAGTGGTAAAGTATCAGTAGTCGACTTATTGATAGCCTAGGTAGGGCTGAATGTTTTATACCTACGGATATATTTTGACACGGCTCTTACTCGGTAGCATGTCTACCTCGATCTTTGTCGTAAGGCCTGATTGCTGTTTGGATGCTGATATTGCTGACTTGTGTGCTGTCAGTATTTGCGAGCACAGAGTATGAGCAGCGAGGTTTGAGTTTGTACCACGTTATCGGTTCTGAACGGAGTCGACCCAATGCAACAGCACATCATACTGGGAGCGGGCGATCGCAATACGATGATTGTCCCGTGCCTAATAAACCAGGTACGAAGATGCCAATCGATCTCTGTGCTGTGATATACCGCTGTCGGCTACTCGGGTGAGCACCATTCCCATTGTTATAGTCCTCTGCTTTGCGGTCGAGAAACCCGTCGACTTCAAGCTCCTTGCCACTGTCATCGTCACGTCCTCCCGCTCTGACAACGCCGCTCTCTCTAATCCATTGGTCACCCCTGTAGACAGACTGAAAGTCTGCAACTCTGAGGACTTCCATAATCATCCTTCACAACCCCCTAAACCCATCCGGAATCATCAGCGCCCCAACCTCCGCCGTCCCCCGCTCCGTAGCAAGCAGATTATACGCTGCCGCCGCGTTCGCCGTATCCATCGCATCGACCTTGATCCCCAATTCCTCAGATAAATACTTTCTAGTATCTCGATTGAGCATCCATAACTTCCTTCCCGTCCCAATGATCAAGAGGTCTGGTTTCGGGTATATCAGGCCCAAGATGCCGAGTGACGGGACGGGGATCGTGAGTATTCCTCTCTTATCTAGGAGTGCTGCAAACCCCCCACCGGCGGCTCCTGTTGATGCTGCGACACTGGCGGTGTTGGCGGACCAAGGCGTCCATGTAAATGCTTCGCCGTCGACGAGTAATATCCCCATACCGCCTGCTGTGTGGGTGCCGTTGTTGAGGTAGAAGCCGTCGTGCGTGCATGCGTCGATGGATGTTGCGGGAGTGGCAACGCCGGCAGACGCCAGGATGTCCATCTTTGAGAAGTCGGTTTGTGTTTCTTCTTGGGATGCTGGGCCGCGGTCGTGGGATCGCGGGGCGCGGACATTGTGGATGTTTGGTTTAATCGCTGGTGGTCTTGAGGACGGAGGAGGTTGTCTTGGAGGTGTGCTCGAGGGCTGGGTAGCGTAGAGGCGTGAAGAGGTCGTGGTGAGGCTTCGTGCTGAGAGCGTGGTGCGAGACGTGTGTCTTGCCGCGGTGTTGATGCATGTGCGCTGGTTTGACACCCTGTGAGGAAGAGCAGCGAGCCTTAGAGCTCGGAGGAGCTCTTTTGACGGAGAATGCATTGCGATATGCAGTGCAGTTCAGTAAACGCAAAGAAGTTGTCTGTGGTTTTGAGATCTTCCTTACTTCGTTCTGGCGGCGCAGTAGATGCAGGACTGCAGGAAGTTTAGTATACTGCATTCAAGTTCGAAGGCGGCGGTGGGTGACGAAGTATCAAGTAACAAGAAACTCGCAAGGTCACGAAGCTGGCAGGTGTAGTTCTGTCTGGTTGTGCTCGTGGACAGTTGGAGAAAATGTCATGATGCCCTCAATAAAGAGTCAAGATGACTTCATAATTTGCCGGGAATTAGCCATTAACCACTCAGGTCTGTCTAGATTATGCCACCCATATTGACTTATACACATCTCTTTGTAGGTTTATTTGTGTCAAATCTATGGATTTCATAGTAAGCTCCTTTGATACCTCCGTGCCTCGACAAAAACAGACCCAGATGACCTCGCCATGCATTAAATAAAAGCGTGAATAGGGTATTAAATCATCACGGCAGCACAATGGGTGACCTTGCGCTCCAAGTAGAAACAGATCATGTACCAGATCACAAAACGCAAAGGCCAACCATAGCCACAACAACAGCGAGCAGGCTTCCTCTCAGGAGTGACTCGCTGTTACCGCCGAATTGATCTGCACCGCTCTTAGAGCCACCATCGCCTTGAACGAAACCGGTCGAAGCACTGCCAGTTGCAGTCGCAGTGCTCGAAGAATCGGCGCTGCTGCTGGAGGAGTCACCACTACCACGTTGTCCATCCGCGCCAGATCCAGACCCGGTGAGGCCGGGGACGGTGGGAGCATCGCTGGTTGCGGCCGAGCCACTGGCACTAGCAGAGGCACTGCCAGCAGACATATTAAGACCACTTCCAAGGAACGACTTGAGAACGGTGTTGTCATTCGTAATTTCAACGGTGTTGTTGGTCATGGCTTTATCCGTGTAAATGTAGGACTTCGTGCCGTTCTCTTGGGTGCCCGAGGGAGGATCGTAGCACTGGATGTCGACCTCATCAAACATGGCATAGTAGTATCCGTTGGTCATATATGGTGAGTCCCACGTCACAAGACCACCAGCCCAGTCGATGGTTCCCTGACCGTTCGTCGACAGACCACCAGGCCAGAGTGACAGCTGCAATCGGCTGGGTGTTTGTGGGTACGAATAGCGATTGGCGGTGGCATTCCAGGTGTCTTCACGGTTGAGCGTACGCACGACGTTGCCATCAATCGACCACGTAATGTTGTCGTAGGTCCAATCGAGCTCATATGTGTGCATATTTGCATGAACGTCGGAAATGCCAGTAGCGTTTTCTCCGTTGCTGTCTGCGGATGTATTAGTACGACGACTGCAGTAAGCACTTCACACGACGACTTACAATCTGTCACACCCTGAGAGTAGAAGTTGGTTTGGGCAATCGACAACTCGACACCCACGAATTCGAAATCGATTTCGTCCTTGGAGTCACCAAGCAAGATGAAGGCGGTCACAACACCGGCACCAGCAGACGTGGAGAACTTGCCCGTGACTTTTCCATACCAGATGTAATGTGTGCTGGCCAATAATGTTCCTACTGTCCCTTCCGCCATGGTGAGTAAGACGGAGCCATTGTGGGACAAGGGCGTGCCGGAATAGACCCAGTCAGCCGTGCTCGCATCTCCTAGGTATTTTGTGTTGGACACCATGCCATCGAGGTTGTCAAAAGTGAAGGTTTTGGATTCGCAGACCGGTGCGGGTACACAAGCGTCAAGACTGAAGGAGTTGACAGGATCACATCCTCCAAGACAATAGGCGCCAACACCACATTCGCCATATTCTGCATAACGTCAGTCTCCTTCAATCATGGTATTTCCACCAAGAGTTGACGTACGAGAACAACACGGAGTGCCTTCTGGGCATTGAGATCCGTCACCACAGGTTGTAGCAGCAAAGGCTGCAGGTGCCAGAGCGGCAAGGAGGACAATGGACTGCCAGACGCGGCCAGCCATTGTGATCAAGGAGTGATCAACCGTAGGCGGTCGGAAATGGAAAGCAGAGAGGTCTTAAGTGTCAGTAGCCGGACAGGCAGGCGTCAATCCGATGAGCCGTAGGACGAATATGGCAGACTGTTGTACAAGGTACGTTTCGGTCGTGCGAAGAAGTCGAGGTATGTGTAACTGTGGCTGAGCGAGTGCACGGGTACAAGTCGAGGAGAAGTCGGGCCCAAACAAAGGGCGACCTTCTTCAAAGAGAGACGCGGATTGAGTATCGAAAAGCGAGAGTGACGCGATGCCGCTAAGGTGTAATGGGGAGAAAAGTAGCAACGCTCAATGAAATAGAAGCAAGAAAGATGTCTACAAAGATTGAATTGATGCAGTGAAACGAGGCAAGGAGTGTCAGTGAGAAAAGCAAGAAACGGTGCCAGGCGCAGTTTAGTAGAGTGTTACTATGGATAGCGTGATGCCGGTATGTGAGTGGCCAGACGCGAAAAAGTGTCTGGCGACTGATGGGGCGTATTGAGACAATGGATCCCTCAGAATCCTGACTGGGAGCCTGGGATTCGTGCATTCTTCCCCCAGATCTCCGGTGGCAACGCCTAAGAAACCCTTGCCTCAAACAACTTTCAGGGGCTTGAACCTTGTTGGACAAATCGGAGAATTATAACTTGTTGATGCACGGCGCAGGAACCGGATCGTGACGGCAACCCAGATGTTTTCATCGCCAGGTCGACGGTGATGTGCATATTCACAAGGCACACGCAACGTCATTCCTTTGCTGCTTAATGCAGACCAGCATTTGCTGCGCTGTTCATGCGCTGCTTAATGCAGACCAGCATTTGCTGCGCTGTTCATGCGCAGCATATGTGTACTTTCCATGCAGCAACAGTCAACAATGAACGGCCGCAGGGAGGTCGCAGGCAATGCCATCGATCGCCAGAGAGACGACAGTCGGCATGACGGGACAACCACAGAAGCAAAGATCAATCAACAGAAGAGGTGGACAGCTGGTATAGGATCAGATGTGATGGGATCGTCCGCAGTGAGATGTACATCTGAAAGAGAATGGCTCAGAGGACTCAATGTCTGTTTGTCGCCCTCCCGATTGAACCACGCCGTCTTCTCGGTCTTCTGCCTCTCCTTGGCATCTAAGTGATAGGTCTAGTATCGACTTCGAGTACGTGACTCGACGACGAGGCATTTCGAACCACACAATGCAAAAAATGCAAAAACTTTTTCCACAAAGCAGGATTTGAACTTGTCCAACCTGTTTGTAGGAAGTGAAACCTCTTGGTTAAAGCTAGGATTTTCTGCATTTGACCCGTGCAACGGTGGCAAACAATACCTTCCTTCAAAGCTCTCATTCTGTATGAAACCAACTTCTGTTGGCCAAGGACCGGATGGCTTTGTCTGGTATTGTTGAGGAGATTTGGAAAAGAATAATATATGAAGTATCCTATTATTGCCGGGGCGGAACCATGTGACAGAGGTGAGTCGACCTAAGAGGGCGAGGTACGGTAGAATGGTGGGCTTCAATATGTAAGTACGAAGGAGATGTGCAAAAGCAAGTGCGAGCGTTGGATGCGGAACCAAGCGGACACGGGCATGCTTTTGCGAGTAATGGCGAAAACGAGGCTGGCCTGTCCATACGGTTTGTCTCTACTAATCGATGAGAAGCAGTTTTTCACGTCATCAAGACGTCCACCAGGGTAGACGATGAGCGGATCAATCGTCTACCCATCGACAACCATATGGCTGCATTCTTGCCTCCGGACGCACCCTTCGACAGCTTATTGGGCCCGGCATACGGTATGCCAGGTGGAAACATCATGGATTGTAGGTAGGGATCCGGCGGGAAAGATGATGTCGATGGAGCGTCTCACGGGTAATATGCATGACTCAAGCCAGTAGACACGATGTTTGTCAAGTAGGATCGTGACCACGTAAGTAAGTACATTCTGTACCTAGGTAGCTTCCAATAATTGACTGAAGCCGAGGGTTCAGGCGCAGTGCCTGTACGACAGGAAAGCCATATTCCCACTTCTTACTTCGTAGCAAGACAATCCGATCGAGTTGGATATATACCAGCCAGCTTTGTGAGGACAACCTTGAAGGACCAAGGCATTCACAACATATATCACCAGAACCATTGGCGAGGCACTGCCGTTCATTGTCCATCCTCGCGCTGCCCAGTCTGTCTCTCTGCCTTCTCTTGGCGATATCCTTCTACCACGGCGCCCCATAATACTCGACCGCCTCGCAGGTTCATATACCAGACTCACAGAATTTTGGTCAACAATTCCTCACTGGCTCTGGGTTTCATTTGAAACTATCAAACTAGCACCGGGCTAGAAGGCGTGACAGTGACGATTTGTTCGCCAGTTCGATCCTCCGTCCGACAACAAAAAAGTCGACTTTTCGATCAACTCGACGACAAGTCCTAGGTCTTATCAGGTCAAACTAGTATCGGACTAGAAGGCGTTAAGACCTCGACTCGAATCCCTTGACCCTGCGAACCCGGGCCCTTTCCTTCAGATCCTGCGAACCCGGATCTCGACGACAACCGGAAAAAGCCTGCGAACCCGGCTTTCACTTACCATGACCCCTATTCGACAGGGTTCATGGCAAAGTTTTTGTTTTTTCGAATCAATACCCCTTTCTTCTATGGGCGGGAGGTGCCGGAAACTTCTTTCGTGTATCTCTAGTAGTTCAGATTGCCTGTGGTGTTATCAACCGATCAAGTGGCAACGTCGCTTGGATAAGAAGCATACGAAAGCAGCGCCGACTTAAAGGATGGCCAGGAAAGTGATAGAAGTCACTCACTGTCAATGCTCACAATTTGCTTATCTTGTAAATCTGTAATCATGGTCTAGTCACCCGTATTCAGTAGGGTTGCCAAAGTCTGTTCTGCACCAACGTTTGCAAGTGATCACGATATGCAGTTGCTGTATGCACACTTATCGACAAGGTCTCCTCTTCACTGCGTTAAGAAGATCAATTACGAAAGTCACTTGCTGCGCGTCCATGAACCTTGGAGGGCAACGGACAGCTTCTCCTGCTTTTCCGTAGGCAGCCAACCAAAGCCGTGCCTCTTCGAGTCTCAATTTCGGACTTGGGACTTCATCATTCGGGTACTTCAAAGGAGCCGGGTGCAGCCCCCGAGAGTTTTAGTATCGTCAAATACCAGTGGGAAGAGGAGCTCCGAAGGTGTCACCATCACGAAGTGAGTTCATGCCGGGCGAGAAGTGCTTCCAACCATCCAGATAGGAGAATCTTATGGAAAGGCCTCGTGGGAAATGATTGCTGAAGTCAAATTAGCGCAGAATAGGAAGGTCGACGCCAGGCATATCCGTGTGCCATGTCCCTTCGCGATTGAAACAAGCGCATTCAGGCTAATTGGCCAGATGCGTCAATAGAGACCTGCCGCGATTCTGGAACTGCGTCTGGGTGTTCGCGTCGACTTTCCTCGCAGTCATGGTACAATTGTAGGCGCATAAATAACGTTTCAAGACAGCACGGTTAGCGGCAGACAATCAAACGTCTTTTGTAATCTTGCTTTGCGGGGGGCCAAAGCGCGACCAATGTCATGATTGTCGCAAATTTAGGGATCATCAACTGTTGCATCAAACGACCGGCCAACTGCTGCCGATCGACTGCTCGGCCCCCAAGAGCGGAACAACAAAATCTCGAAGGTGGATTCTCGATACGAGCACTCCCGGACGAACTCGGTGTTCAACCGTTAGAACACAAGTGTCAGGTAGAACCGGAACTCAAGATAGGAGGCGATTTTGGCTCTTTGCAACCCGGCCTCACGGTCCTCACTTTTCAATAAGAGTGGGCATCACCCTGCTACAAGCTTTCCCCTTATGTCGTCTGCCAAGTAACAGGTGGGCAATGGCATGGGCTTTTTGTAAGCTTTCACGCTTCCACTTTCATATGTAGCGTTCCGTATGCTCGGCAGGCGGCCTGAACAATACGCCCAATGCTACATATCATACTTTCCTGCGTGGGTAGCATCTCTTCTGATACCTACCTGTCTTCGTTGAAGAGCTTCGCAACCAGTGCACAGTCAAATTGGTTTTCCTGCTCCTGTGATGTTCGGGTTCCGTTACAACGAAATATAGCCGAAGGTCGTTCATAGGTCCGTCAAGATAGCATTTGAAGTCTGGGCAAACTGGAAGCCTGAAGGGCGGCAATGTACCGGGAGATTGCGCCCTCCTGCATCTCGCTTTGACTTTTTGTAGGCGAAAATTCACTTGTTTCAACTGCACGCTCAGTGATCAGACCTACTCATTGTACCCAATCCTCCACAGCGGCGACTAAGCAATCGCTGGCCGTGCCTGACATATTGCTTGTGGAAGCTAATGAATAGTGCTCGAGGTCACTTTGGTGGAGGCTCGCCGATACGTCAAAGAGTTGAAAATGGAGTATCGCTAAGGTTGTTGCAACTCACCAACTGACTTGGCATTATTGCTTGTCCGGTCGATATGCTGTTATCTCTTCGACAAGGTAGGACAGGACGTGGGTCAAACATTTGATAAGATGTGCGGTGGCCCTCGAGAGGCGGCCTCCCGCATTTATTCCACGTCGTCGTGATTGCCATTTTGTTTCTTGCATGTTTGCCAGACCAGAATCACAAAATCAGAGTGTCATCGTGTTTCATACAACTTTTCCTAAATTCGCTTCTTCATACTTGCAGCCCATTACCATAGCTGTCAGCGATTGCGCCTTAAGATCTCAAGATGGGTCAGACAGCATCACAGCCTGCCCCAGATAGATCTTTGAGGGTCATCGGTGCCGGTCTCTCGAGGACAGGCACGACGTCTTTCGGTGCCGCCTGCTCCTACCTTCTTGACGGTCCTTGTTACCATGGAGGCACCCAGATGCTCAACTCACCAGAATCACACATCAAACGCTGGATCGATATCATCAGACATACCCCAGTAAAAAGCGAAGCAGATCGAGTAGCGCTGCACGACGGAGTCAAGGAGATGTTGGATGGATTCGTCGCTTGCACAGATCTCCCCTCGAATGCTTTCGTCGAAGAGTTGATGGCAATTTACCCCGATGCGAAAGTGATCTGCACTGTCCGAGATCCTGAGAAATGGTGGAATAGCTTGGCCCCTATTGTCGAAAACGGAAACTTAACTGTCTTGTCATGGATACTGGCGCCTCTGCCGACTCTGCGAATGTTCCGAACATACCATGACGCTTTGGATGAGGGTCGTGTCGGCGAATTGTACTTCCGGGAAGGAGAACCACAAAGACCAACCAGAGCTATGTGGGAAAGACATATTGAACACCTGAAGAAGGTCGTCCCCAAGGACAAGTTGTTCTTCTACGACGTCCGTGATGGATGGGAGCCGCTCTGCGCCATCCTAGGCGTTCCGGTGCCCAAGGATGTCCCATTCCCAAAATTGAACGATGCCCAAGCAATGGAAAAATTCATGAAAGCCAGCATAAAGCGTGGATTAATGGCCTGGGCAGGAATCTTCTTGACGATCGGTGTCGCTGGATTCTCTGCGGCGAAATACACCAATATTATATGATCCGGTGTTTTTGGATTTCACAGTATATTGGTTCTCGGGTTGGGGTCTGGCGCAGGCGACTTGACGGTCGAACATAGAGCGACTGAAGTGGCGTTCCGGAGGTGTTGGCAATGATCTTGCGCGGCGTTCGAGCTCTGGGTTCTTGACAGGACAAAATTTGTACCATTCTGAGACTTTGACTGGAAAATAGAAATAGATCTCTGAGGGAATATGGAACAAGCCACGGGCTTTTCAGTCTGTTTGCCGTCTCTGTTTTTCGTGACGTTGGGCTGGGTGAACAGGCAGACAGAAGTCGTACATGGATCGGCATGGAAGTGTATGCTTCCACGTGTTCAGAATCGACATGTCGGGCACAGCAGTAAAGACCAGCAAAATCCGACGCATTGAGAGCAGACAAGAGACAACAGAGAAGTGTTTTAATATTGACGTTAGATATTGACTTGGTGTCCTTCGATTGCGAATATACCCATATGATGGCGCAATTTGGCGCCAAGATAGAAATAAGGCTGCGTATGCAGATTGCGGCGCAACGATACGATAAGCATTCTTGCGTCCGCGTCAAGATCTGGGGAAGAGCAGTCCATACGTCCACCGAGAGAGATTCGCTTTCTCCTGGTGGAAGGCAGGTGTGGTGGATGGCGACGGCGACTGTGCGTCAAGATTGCTAGAGTTCGACTTGCTTCCTGGTTGTCACATGTTTTCTTCTTTCTACCCGCGCTGTAAGTTAGCAGATGGCTCTGGGACGATTCAAATGTCTGTATAGCTTGCTCCTCACTCGAGTGGTGAAAATAGTGTCCAATGAAGAGGTTGTTCCGACCGAGATGATTGCTGTGTGGTTGTGTTCACTGTTCTGATGCGGGCAATGCGATGGCGCGGGCCACGTGCACTGAATGCCAATTGAAACCTCATATTCTTCCACGTTTTGTTTCTGTCGAGAAGCATTTGACGCGTTTAGATGCCAGGCTGACAGAAGCTTCGTTCAATTTACCTCGTACACACGCCGGAAGTTCTGATCCAGCAGAAGCGGAGGTATAAGGAAATGCAAATGATGACAGGCGATGCTCGAAAGGCATTTCAGATTTGAAGAGAATCATAGTCAGTAGAACAGGGTTGTAGTTGAACAGTCTGCGATCCGGTCAAGAGTGAGACCTCTATTTGATAGCGTTTCGGCCGTGCCTGCCTGATCATGATACGGCCTTGCGATCTGGTGCAGATGATGTTCTTTGACTTTGAATGCCAGATGACATTAATCACCTGCAGGCATGCCAAGCAAAGAAGTGGCAGGTGCCCCGGATGCGCCCCTTAGGTACAGTAGACAGTGACTCTCCCATAGCGACGCCTAGAACCCTTTGACGCATACAACAACCAAACCCTTTCCTCTCCCATCAAGCAATTGGCATCGTGCTTCTACGATGGTTGATAGGCGACACGTCCAACATCCCTGATTTCACAACACGGCATCATGGTCGAAACAGACCAACCTCTCCTCGCCAGGCCGAATTCTCCCAATTCCTCCGCAAACGATATCGAAGAGGAGGATGCCCTCCTTACCGGCCAGCCAACCAACCGCCAGCCCACTCAATACAAGAAATGGCGGGAAATAGGCATCTTTGTATGGGCGTTGCTCGCAACGATTGCTGTTGTGATCCTAGCTGTTGTCTATCAACATGAGACGTCCTTATCGCGGTCGCGACATCGAACAGGAGGATGGGGTCCAGACGGAAAACCCACGGGCAAGCGCAACATGATATTCATGGTATCAGACGGCATGGGTCCTACATCCTTAGCCATGACCAGAGAATGGAGACAATGGGCCAGTGGGCTACCAGTAGACGATATCTTGGTCCTTGACCAGCATCATATTGGACAGTCGAGAACTCGAAGTACGAGCAGTCTCATCACTGACTCTGCTGCTGGAGCGACAGCCTTCTCTTGCGGCTTCAAAAGCTACAACGGTGCCATCTCAGTGCTACCAGATCACACTCCCTGCGGTACGGTACTGGAAGCGGCGAAAAGAGCCGGATATATGACCGGACTGGTGGTTACCACGAGAATCACAGATGCCACCCCTGCTTGTTTCGCAGCTCATGCCAACAGGAGAGAATATGAAGATCTCATTGCAGAGCAACTAATCGGCAATTATCCTTTGGGTCGCGTCGTTGATTTGATTATTGGAGGAGGAAGATGCCACTTCCTACCAAATACTACAGAGGGCTCATGTCGAGCAGATTCTACCGACGTTGTTGCCATGGCCAAGGATAGGTTCGACTTCAGCTATATTGACAACAAGGAAGATTTCGACAATCTCGACGCAAAAGGAGGGGTCAAACTCCCACTCCTCGCTCTACTCGCTAACGGCGATATCCCATACGAGATTGACCGTGTCCATGTGTCAGACGTCTACCCGAGTCAATCAGAAATGGCCGAAGTCGCACTCAAAGCTCTGTCAGCGGCGACAAAAGACTCCGATCAGGGCTTCTTCCTGATGATTGAAGGTTCAAGGATCGATCATGCCGGACACGGGAACGATCCTGCCGCACAAGTGCACGAGGTTATGGCACATGACAAGGCCTTCTCTGCTGTTCTCAAACACTTGGAGGAAGACTCCGTTGAGGGCGTTCTTGTCTCGACCTCGGACCATGAGACAGGTGGACTTGCAGCAGCTCGTCAACTTCACCAAGCATACCCAATGTATCGCTGGTTTCCAGGAGTCTTGTCCAATGCCACTCACTCTGGCGAATACCTATCAGGCCAGTGGCGGCAATTCCTCGATTCGTCATCAACATTGTCCCGCAAAGACAAAGAAGACAAAGCAGCAGAGTTGATCAGCTCAGGTTTGGGCATCAAGGATTATACCCAGGAAGAGGTTGATTCGATTGTTGATGCCCAACCAATCTGGCCACCCAGTTATCTCTTCGCGGACATGGTCTCGCGTCGCGCCCAAATTGGCTGGTCGACGCATGGTCACAGTGCTGCGGATGTCAACATCTATGCTTCAAGTCCTGATCATGCCCCTGGTCTGGTGGGCAATCACGAAAACATTGAGGTTGGACAATTCATTGCAGAGTACCTTGACCTTGACCTCAAGCCCATCACGGAGGAGTTGAAGTCCAAGAAAGTCAAGACCTCGAGTGTAGATGGGCAAGAAGGCGAAGCATGGGGCGAATGGATGGGTCCACCTGGACTAGCACTGAACGACAATGGGAAACTCGCCCAGGTCGATGAATATCATGGAGATTTCAAGCATAGAAAGCGTGAGGCGGAGTCGGATTGTGGTTGCGGAATGAAGCATTGACACTGAGCACGACTGTTTGCCACCAGTCTTGTTTGTCGAGAATGGCATGGCGTTCCAGGTTTGGAATTTCGAGGATATAGAGTGGATGTTATTGAATAGTTATACCCAGGGTCAATGACATAGCGATAGAGATCAGTTCAGGCGCAGGGTCATGTGTTTCTTTCTATCAAAGACAAATTTCCTTCCCACCTAACCTTACCTTTCGTGCTGGCCTCATATTCCATCCCCATCCCCCAGGTCCGCTCGCTGCCGAAATCTGGAGTCTTGTGTTCTCCGTACGACGTAAGAGTGACACACATGGTGACATACTCTATGCATGTACCCGAGACTCTGATCTGATCTCGTTCGATCTACCCTGGTCCGATCGGATCGTCGCGGTGCGATGCGTCGTGGTTCCACAGAGTTTGTTAAGACGACACTGATAGTCTGCTTAAAGACGCAAAAGTAGAATTGTTCAGCTGATGCCCAGCTGTCGTTGGAATGTATTTGCTGGCGATTCTACCAACGTGAACATGGTGAGGTTGGGTACAGGTAAGTCCTGGTACTGCACAGTATGCTAAGTCAAGTAGCTAGGATAGGATGATAAAAGGTGGGATATTGTAGGATGAGAACATTATGTTATTTTGTCCCACCCACTATACACCCCGATTAAGTGACAGTCTGTGTACTGTCCTACCCCCTCCTGTCCATCCTCGAAACTCAAACAGGATACAGTAAACCTAACAGGCAGCAATATGCAACACGCTATGTGGTGGTCATTTTTGAACAGAAAGAAAACTCGTCCCAAGCATTGCCATATACTGGCTTGCCATCATCTTGATCAGCCGCTCATTCACGGAGCATCTAGCTGGAGGAAGCAGCAGGCGAAGTGCAAGTGCCACCAATGTCAATAGCCCAAGCAGCCGAGTTGAACTCGCTGTACAACGTGCCGAGTTGCCATCCATTGGGTCCGACGACATCACAGTCCGAGCCAGATTGGACGGCATATAGGATTGAAATACCCTTGACAGGGTCGATGGCTTCACCAACGGTGGCAACCCATCGGACGGCGATGACACCCTCGCAGGTGACGGCGTCGATGTTAAGAATCGAAAGACCAATAGGTTGTTGCGAACCCTGGCCCTGAGTGTAGGCCTGGGCGGATGGGAAGGTGACAGAGCCCAAGGGGATGCCGGCGATGAAGTTGATCGAGTCAGAGGTGTCAGTGAAGGAGGGGGCCAAGAGGTTGGTGAAGACGGCTGTATCGGTGGGCGTCGTCAATGTGGTGGCCCAGTCGTTGACGAGCGCTTGGGCGGTGCTGTATGGGATACATTGACCGCTGCCTCGCTTCTCGGAGACGGAGAGGGCAGATGCCAGGCCCAAAAGGCTGACGGGGGCGACGATGCTGGAGAAACGCATTTTGTTTTCTGTTTTGTGCTGTTGGCTTGAGGTGGATGTCCTTAATATGCACGAAAAGGGTGACTAAAGTTTGATCAGGTTGAAATGAGAGGCTGTTTGTATGGATATAAATGATTGAAGTTGCTTTTGTCAATGAGCTGTGGTATGGAAAAACAGATGCTGGGAGGGGGAGGCAGGCCAGCTTTATCAAAATCCAGGTACGGACTTCGTAAGTCCTGCTGTAAGCCGGCCTTGCTACAGTCATCCAGGATCATTCCTGTTGGTGGACCAAGAAATCCAGACTTCGCCTACCTTTGAATGCCTGATGTGTTCGTGTTGAACCTGCAATTCACCGTGGGAGCAAGGCTGGTGTGGAGGGCTGGGTCGGTTGCGAATCCTTCCTAGCCTGGATGGGTCGGTTGGGAGGCTAGACATGCTAACAAGTCAATTTGACCGGGGTAAAGTATTATGGGTAAGGCCTGATGCAGGAACAAGTTCCTCACTAGGATCTGATGTGAGCTGCCAACGGGTGGTGGACTGGTCAGCTTCAGCAAGCAAAACCACATGGACAGGACGATAGGGATTCAGGGCGGAGGATTCCGAGAGAGGGGACGTCTCGTGCATCTGAGCCTCTGGGCAACTGTTGCTATCATTGGAACAAGGTGGTTATAATTGGGCCAAGTCTCTCGCATAATAGCCGCACCACGAATCCTTGGATTAGCTAACGCAAGTATGGTATGGTGTGAAGAAAGAATAGGAAAGTGGCAGTGGTGGAATTTGAGAGCCGCAGCAAGCTTGTTGGTAAGGCCCTCAGCCTCCTATGCCCAAGTTGGCTTTTCATCAGTTGGCAACTCGGCTAGATCGAGATCGGGTTGTTGCTAGGGTAATCATGATTGGTTCGAATGGCTGCGCTGATTCCCCGTGGAGGGGTCACTGTAGTATTTATATAGCGGGATTGTTATGCGAGAACTGTTTACCTGCACCCAGGCTGGGTTATGGCTGGTAATGTGCTGTCAAGTCCATTCCAGATCCGAAATAATTGTTCTTGACTGAAACTCGCGTACCCCGATACCTAGATTGTTGACATGCCAGGTCAATGATGAGAGGATCACGGTGGCACGCCACAGCAGAACAAGAGGGCCACCACCAGAAAGACAGGTCAGGCCAACATAACACGAGCAACCTACCACTCCGCAAAAAGCTTGAGGAAGGCTACCTTAGGTACTCCGGAGCTAGGGCTTCGTGGCGGGGTTTTGTGCAACGTTTGCTTCAAGGAGTGATTCAAGTGGTACGAGTACTCCGTATATTGCTTTGATACTCCTCACCAGTTGATGCATAGAACTTGCATTTCTTGCCGAGTCGTATTGTTCCTAAGCAGGCCAATCGAGATTCGAGCATGACATCGTCCCGAGAACAGCTGCATGACGGCGGGCTTCATGCAAACACCTCGGTCACTTTTCAAAGTGGCTTGAGTCTTCAAAGCTCCTGTTGCCAGTAATTCGTGAATCACCTCCATCGACAAGCGCACTAGGTTTTCGGACAGAAACCGGTGGTGCCATCTTGGTTCCACTTTTATGCTGACTGGCTGACCTTGGTATCATACAATTCCCAACGATCAACTTGACCTATCCACGCCTATTCTCACTCGTGTAGTAAGTTAGTTACGGTGAACTGAATGCTTTTGGCGCTGACCACGCTACCAATGTGATTGGTGGCCTTGTTCGACTGCAACACATCGTTTGGTCGCGCGGAAGGGACAACCGCTTAAGGTCGGCTTTGCCGTCACTCGATCCCCTGGGGCCGGACTCAAGGTCTCGACTGATGGGACTGTGCACTTTCTTCGCCTGGTGTGACCAATCGAACGCTTTTTCGGGAACTGCTGAAGCCTGCCATACGACCTCGACTGCTTTCCCGCCTGCCGGTCAAACTGCGTTCATCACTGCTTTGGGTACCTCTTTCCCCATCCACAGAGTTCCGAAGTGCAACTCTAGCTTTGTCAACGGCAGGGCTAGCTGCAGCTCGCAGAGGATCACGCTTAGTGGAGCCACGTCCTGAGGCAGGACCACGAATGAGTCTTGCTTCCTCTTCCTGTTTGATCTGTTGCTGTATTCGCTGCTGGCGTGTGATCCCCGGCCCGCAGTCGCAGCCACAGCCTTGAGTCGGACACGTTGCTTCGCTGAAGGAATGGGCGAACCATTCAATCAAACATGTTACATGCCCAGAATGCCCGCAGGCATGGCAGAACAGCCACATGTTGCTGTTCCGTCCCCAAGCAACGATGTTGCTAATCATAGGTAGAGTTGACGGACCATTGACTTCATTGGTTGTCAATGACTGGCATATAGGGCACACCGATTTGACCTGCTGACACCGCTCACATACGTTCTGGCCAGAAGCCATTGGACCTTGGCAAGTGCTGCAAACGATGGATAAGGTCGCAGGATCTCCGTCCGTAAGACTGGCGCCGGCCTTGTTGTTACCATCTACGGTTTTGTAAAACCGGGGATAATCGAGTTCAACGCACACTTTTCGGACAAGGGCCGCAGACTGGTGGATGCCCATCTGCTTCAAGAACCACAGGTGTTGTTCGAAGATATTTTCGATAATACGATGGCCGAGGTGTGGTGTCATCAAGCGGTCCGCAAGTCTTTCGACCTCGTCTTGCTCAGCTCTTCGGAGCTTTCGAAAGCTAGCGTGGAAAAAGTAAGGATGAACATGCATCAGAAGATGAGCCGCAAACTGCCCATGACCGATTCCATTGTCTACATCGTATGCGATGCTTTGACAGATCAACGGCAATGACGACCACGCGAAAGGAAGTTTTGGCTCATACCGTGACAGATCGATGGGCCGGAAATCCTGATAAACGTATGCCTCACTATCCAATTCATCAATGGAAATGATGCTAGATAGACCAGAGCCCTTCGGAGCATCATTAGTGCTGACGTCTTGTGTGACATCCAGTCGCATGGGGTTTGAAGTATGTATCTGTGGCCGGACAACTGATGCACTCTCTTCGAAATGAAAGATATCTGGCGACGATGACATTGCTGTGTCAAGCTGAGAAGCTAAAGTAAGCTCTTGTTCAGGCTGGGCGTGCCACTGAGTTTTGTCCTCCTCGACACTTCGCTGAATCACAGCATCGCTAGCATCATAACCCCCAAAACTCATGTCAAGTGGCGTTTCCACACCAGAATCGCGACTCTCCTGACCCTCGGACATGTCGCTTGGTTCTTGCGTCAGCCTTGGCCGTTTGCTTTTGATCTTCTGTGGCGATGAATCTTCCAAGTCTTCGTCAAGGTCAGTGTCGTGGTCTACCTTCTCACTTTGATTTGAAACACGCCCACCGCCGTATGGGGATTCAAGAGATCGGCCTAGAGATCGTGCCTTGTGTGAGCTATCTGTGGATGCGGAAAACATGGGAAAGCTTTCACCCGAATCATGCCTGCCGTCCGATGCGGGTGTGTTGGTCGACTCATCTAAGGTGAATATCGGCCTGACTTGTGCGCGGTAGTCTTTGAGCGCCGCTCTTCGTTCTTCCTGGGTCTGTTGCTGGCTGCCTACACCCTGTGCCCCATTCCCTTTTCGTGGCGACTCCTTTGAAAGCTGTACCGGAGAATTGACTGTTGCTACTGGCTCACTCTTGGGTTGATTTCTCGGTGACAGTCGCGGCCTGGCAATCTCTGGCGATGATGGCGCTGATGTTGTCACTTGCTCTTCATTGTCGAGCAAGGCACGAGCTGCGGCAGCCGCAGTTGAGTGAGAGGTCCAAATAGAGGGTGGGAGTGGTGCCATATCGTCAATGCTGTCCTCGCTGCTGGTTTGACTCCATCTTTTGCGACCCGAGGCTGGAGAGTCAGGCAAGGGTTTTGCAAGAGGTGTCGTCATGTTGGATGTACTGTCTATTTCCATCCCGGAGGTTTTACGCTCCGTTCCCGCAACTCCTTTGAAGAGGCTGCTCATCAAGTGATGTGACTTACTTTCGCCCTTCGAAGTGAATCCTCGATGGGGCAGACCGGCCAAGGGCGAAAGACCAGGTCGACTGCTCGCTCCAGAGCGGAAATTCTCCAGTCCCTGGCGTCTTCGCGCAGCATCGGCTCTTCGCTTAGCGCGATTGGCGTCGGCCCAGTCCTTGAGTTCGGGAATAATGACCGCGGCCAAAATTCTCCAGGATTGTGACATGCGGTGCATCGATACAGCATCACATGCAGCCGCATTCTGGTGAAATGCATCTTCTAGACGACGAAGGATATCATCTGGGGACCGCATCTTCTCGTCCTCTGTAGCTGGACTCGCGTAATTCGAAGCAAGATACTCGACAATTTCTGGTTCTGCGGCCACACCTTGGATGTAACCTGCCGCACCAACTTGATCATTGCTGAGCAAGCCGGGACGATCAACCACGGTCTGATCCAAGGGAACAACTCTTAATTTATCATCTGCGGAAGGCGGACTGTTTGCTTGAGACTTGTTGGACTTTGAGGATACAGCCCCCCTGTCATGTCGCCGGGAACTGCTTGCATTCGTGGTTTCATGCAGCCCCTCGTCATCTGTGAGGCTGCGACTGATAGCACCATCGTCACCACCGCTAATTTTATCTTGTGGAATGCTCAAGAACCCCAAGGCAGCATTATCACGATCTGATAGCCGCTGCGATTCCCGGTCCTCAGAAAATGTGTAATATTCTCCGTCCGGCATGAAAACTGAAGCTGATGGTGGCAGCTGGTTGCATAATGGCACGACATGCTTGACATCCCACTGCGTAAACACGCCTTGATCGCCGACACTCCAGAGCATATCCTTGCTAGCCCACAAGAGGTCGTTCGCTGGGGTGTCAAACCAATCGAGTTCTCGAAACGGGAGTTGTGGCCTCCGGAGATCCCAGATGTGAAGACGTGGGTCTTCATGATAATACGATATGGCGACTTGGGTGCTTTGCCAATGTGTAGAACCGGTTGTGTCCGAGACTTCACAAACAGGCCTCCATCTGATGTTTCTGATTGCATGAGGAGCTCGAAACTGGAGGACCGGCTTCTGTCGCCTGTTGTCACTCTGGAAATCCCACACTCTGGCAAATTTGTCGAACCCGCCTGATATCACATGGCGGCCATCCGGGTGCCAGTCGAGAGAATAGCACGCTTTCTCATGACCACTGATACTTAACTTCGGAGCAGATGGGTTGCGTGCATCCCATTTCTGGATCATTCCACCATCGGCGCAGATGGCAAAGTCCAATGGGTCTATAGGAGACCACCGAACGTCTCGGACAGCACTTCGAATGTCAAATCGCAGGCGAGACTTCTCAGGCTTGGGTTCTCGCATGTCCCATAGTCGAACTGACTTATCTTGGCTGGCGGACAGCAAGAGATATCCCGCGAAAGGATCAAAATCCAGCTTGTTAATCTGGCCGGTGTGCTCATGAAGCCAGGCAAGCTCGGTCTTCAGTCCTGAAGCCTTGAGGTCGTACAGCGCGATGCGACCATTTGTAGCTGCTGTTGCTATGATATGTGCCCAATCGCCGGTTGACCATCTCACGTCTCTTGCAGGCAGATATTCCCTGCGCTTGCTAGCCCGATTAGACTGGGGTGAAGTATAGGCCGAAGCATAAGAGTTGATAGCCCCACGAAGGTTCAAGTCCTCGGTGACCTTGCCCTCGTGAACATGTACAGTCTTGAGTATCTCTTTTCCGGCTAGGATGGCATGTGTTCCAGACTGGTTGATATCGAGAGCCGCGATAGGTATGCCGGTACGGTGGGTGGCTGTTTGGGACAATGATGGACTAAACGGACACGTCAGGATCTGTTCCATCATCCAGCGAGGCTTCTCGTACCTGTAGTTGTGTATGCCTGTGATTTGGCGCAGCGCGCGATCACCGTCGCCCTGCGCTGGGCTGCCATGAGATTTCGCACCAATGTGTTTTCCCCAGGGTGCTATGATTCTCTGCAATTGGCCGAGTCGACTTGGTGGAAGAGGCGGTGCCGGTGGTGGAGGGAGGTTTTGCCTCTCAGATAGTTGGACCAAATCAGACATGGTCGTCTCCTTGCCGCATCAAGGACACCCGCTCACATGCCGACCGTCAATGACGAGAAAGCTAGTACTCGATGTGGATGGACAGTGGTCATGCCTTACAGGGGGAGCCATCATTGGGACAAATAGCGAAAGCATGCGTCCTGGTTTATGCGGTGAGGCTGCAAAGGGAATGCAGGAAGGGAAAGAGCCACCAGGGCATCCATAAATGAGCATGTATTGGGTATTGACAAATTATGAAGTTGTAAAAGAATTGGACATGCGGATCGACGGAAGCGGCGCAAAATCCGGGGATGCAAGTGACCTGGAACTTAGGCGGTACTTACGCTATTTAGCTTGCCCAGGTTGCCGTTTAGGCTCTCACCATCATCATAATGGGGGAACCCCGGCATGAAACCAGGGGTGCGATTGGAAAAGCAACAACACCACACGGCAGATGCACAATATAGAAAGCGCATGGTATATACCGCTACTGTCGGTACACGCATGGCATTAACCTCACGGATGCTGTCGTCCCTTACATTCCGAACGAGTCGCGTGGTCTTGGGCATCAAAAACTGCTGGCATCATGACTGTTATTCGCATGATAGCCGAACGGCCACCAGGGGAAATGCCTTGAATACCATCCCGTCTTAATGCTTCTCGAGTCAAGAGCGCAGTTGCATATCCTCCTCTTCTCTGTTCGACTCTATTTGATGCAGCAGTCCAGCATCATGTCATGGATTTCTCATTATCATCATGCTGCTGCTGCTGGTATCCTCGCGACGCGACAAGAAGAGAAGACTAGACCGTCCATAGTAGTAACTTCCTCACTCTTCCCGCACCCAGTACGACCAGACATCGAATATATTATTGCCTCAGGAAGCTTGCATTAGCAATCATCCTCCCTCAACTTCTATCATATTGCCCTTGAATCAATGCCTCGGTGATATCTATTTGTCACAGTGTATCACTTTGTCATTCTGTCAAACACGACCAGCGTCGACTCTTCGAGTCTTCGACCCTCCGACTCTTTCTGTACCAAATCACCTCTTACACACACTTTGGATCATCTCATCCACAGTGCACACCGGTGACCTTCTCGATCTCAACACCTGACATTTGATAGTCTTCGACGATTCGTATCTAGTGAGAAAACTAGCCTGTCAGCCGCGGCCCTCGTTCCGACACTTCCACCAACAGCAGCGCTCAAGACCGCCAGTGAGCCCCCCACCATCTACACACTACGCGCAGCCTACACCCATTCAGCAGGTCACTAATGGCATAATACGTGCTGAATCAGGACTCATCTCGCCCACCATTGGCACAGACATCGGACAGACTTCATCACGCGACAAGCGCGACCTCTCAGCCCTCATACCAGCCGAAGCGAACCCTTCCCATGGTCAAACCTTCGAGCCCTCCAGCCCTCACATCGAAGACCCAAACAGTAATTGCCCCCCAGTCAAGGGCCCTTTTCCCCGGCTCGCCACCAGCAGGCCTCCTCTGTCTAACGTCGTCATTCGATCACGTCCAACCTCACCTTCAATCATCACTCGGTCCATTCGACCACATTATCTATTTCATTCCCTTGCCTTTGCTTCTCGTTTGCATTTGGCTGCTGTAATCGTTCCTATTGTCGCTCGCTCAGCTTTGGCATCGACATCAGCCGCTCTTCAGCAGTTGTGGTCCAACTGTCAGTCGACAGTCAGAATTTTCCTTGGAGACTCCGAGGCAGCACAGACGATCGGCTTGTCCCGCATTGTTCTCGCTGACCCCGGCACGCTTCCCAATACTCTGAGAGAGGGAACCCAAAAACCAAATTTCTTTCATCTTGGGTGGCTTTTTTCTTCATTTTGATACGGTCTTAAATACTCAGCGTCGGCAAGCTTGGTGGAATATGCATGGAGAACCAGATGTGGGCGCCCTACAAACCGCTCTGCGGGTACTCAGTATAGCCAAAACTGCGTACCCCGCCATCCTTTTGGTCATCTTCCTTGTGGGCTTCATCGTGCACGGCATCGTAACTGCACCAGATGATGGGGACAAGGTCAAGATCCATCCCATGCGTGGGCCAGGTGGAAGGCCTCTGCCAGTTCGTCGCAAATCCGCCAATCAAGTCAAGGAAGCTGCGGCGGTCAGTAATTTGCCTTCAGCAACCAAAACGTTCTTCAACATCATCCAAGGCGGGATCAGTGTAAGCTTTTTGGTCAATGCTGGTGTATTGCTGTTTGAGACTCTGTTCAACCGTGCCGACGAATGGTGGCCTGGCAAGAATGCTGTGGTAAGTGGAAAAGCTTTCTTTATACGCCTTCTGTACGTCCTAATCGTTATGAACAGATATATGTCATAGCATCAACATTCGTCTGGCTTCTGGTTTTCATCTCCATACTGGATGTCAAACCTTCACCTAACATCGTCCATTTTATTACTTGGGTTGCTGCAGTCCCGCTAGAAGTGATCATCATAGTCACAAGTCTGCGAATCTACAGCGTACCTCATTATGAACCTCGGGTTGGTGACCTACTCGGTGGGCGATACCGCGAGTCAATAACAGCTTGGGAAGCTGTCGAAGTCATCGTCTATCTGATCAGATTTGTCCTTCTACTCGGTGCATGCATCATCTTTGTGGCGCTCAAGTTTCAAGCTCGAAAATCTAGAGGCTCGGATGGCCCATCCCAGGATGAAAGGACACCTTTACTTCAGGGAGATGCGGAGGCAGGGCGTCAACCTAACGGGCATGCTCATGGGCAAGGCCCGACGTCGGAACCTAAGGAGCAAGCCGATGCTTGGGCAAAGCCAACAGAGGTTCCCAGCATTACCTGGTATGCCTACCTGAGAGGGTTTGTGCTGTTGATACCATATCTGTGGCCTAAAAAGTCATTGAAATTACAACTACTTGCAGGGACTTGTTTCCTCATCATGATCGCTCAACGCGTCATCAATGTCTTCGTGCCTATTATGGTTGGCAGGATTACAGATGCTTTATCTGGCGATGATGGAAAAGGAGTCCGAGCACCCTGGGTCGACATCGCCTTGTACATCATGTTTAGGTGGTTGCAAGGGTCCCAAGGCATTCTATCTGCTGCCAGATCCATTCTATGGATTCCTGTCGAGCAATACTCATACCGAGCCATTTCAACAGCTGCATTCGAGCATGTACATGGCCTAAGTGCAGAATTCCACACAGGAAAGAGAACCGGAGAGCTGATATCGGCCTTGAACAAAGGCAGTGCCATCAACTCATTTCTTGAAATGGTCACTTTCCAGGTCGGACCTATGGTGTTTGATCTGGTCGTGGCCGTGGTTTATCTCACTATCAAATTCGACGCCTATCTTGGTCTGGTGGTCGCGATGACTACGTTCCTGTACATTTACGTCACTATACGGCTTGCGTCGTGGCGGGTTGCGCTACGCCGAAACTATGTCACCGCAGAACGGGAGATGGAAGCTGTCAAGAACGATTCTCTACATTCTTGGGATACAGTGAAATATTTCAACGCGGAGGAGTACGAGTTCGGCCGCTACAGATCGGCCATTAAAATGATGCAAAAGTTCGAGTACTGGGTTGATGTAACCTTGGCATACATGAATACTGTGCAAGGTGCGTTGTTCATGATCGCGTTGCTGATTGCCAGTTTCATCGAGGCCTTTGAGGTTGCTCAGGGTGACCAGACCGTGGGTAAATTTGTGCTCCTCATAACCTACATGGCACAATTGCAGGGCCCCTTGAATTTCTTTGGAACCTTCTACCGGGTCATTCAATCGAACCTGATCAATGCAGAGAGGATGTTGGAGCTATTCAAGGAGCAACCTCATGTCACCGACAAAGAAGACGCCGAACCATTGGAAGAGTGCGCCGGTGACATCATCTTTGACAATGTCTCATTCAGCTACGATAAGCGTAGGAACGCTCTTGACCGGTTGTCCTTCCGATGTCCTCCTGGCACTACGACGGCACTTGTTGGTGAGTCTGGGGGAGGAAAAAGCACTGTCATGAGGCTTATGTACCGATACTACAATCCCGATTCTGGACGAATCAGAATTGACGACAAGGATGTGCAAGACATTACAATCGACTCACTGCGAAAATATATCGGTGTGGTTCCTCAAGATTGCAACATGTTCAACGAATCGATTATGTACAACCTCAAGTACGCGAACCAGAATGCCACAGATGAGGATGTTTTCAATGCCTGCAAAGCGGCTTCGATTCATGAGAGAATCTTGGAGTTCTCCGATGGTTATAACACCAAAGTGGGAGAAAGAGGTGTCCGCCTCTCCGGCGGAGAGCGTCAAAGAGTGGCAATTGCAAGGACAATATTGAAGAACCCACGTATCACCATGCTCGACGAAGCTACAGCTGCTCTGGATACTGAAACAGAAGAAAAGATCCAAGAATCGTTCAACACTCTTGCGGAAGGACGGACCATGCTGATCATTGCTCACCGCCTCAGCACCATCATTAACGCTGATCAAATTCTGGTCTTGTCTCATGGAACGGTCGTCGAGAGTGGGACGCATGACGACCTCATTTCACGTGGAGGCAAGTACGCAAGCATGTGGCGCAAGCAGTCCAGAGCGCAAAAGGCCGCTGCCGAAGCTGCAGAGCTTAGAACGCGGGCCAAGAAAGCTTTAGAAGAGGCCGAGGCCGACAGTGCCTCTGTTAGTGAGGAGGAAATTGAGCACGCGAAGAAGAGAGACAAGGGATTTATCAAGGGCCACAAAAGGGTCAATTTCAGCGAGAGCAGTCACCTACGATCAAGTTGGCAGACGGAGGATCAAGATGGTGGCAATCACTCTAATGGTGGCGATGGACATTCGGGAAAACCACCTGGGCATCCTTGAGCGGTAAACAGGAAAGCAAGTGATCGGAAGGCTTAGGGTTTGGTGGTTTTGTTTGAGACTAAACCACGCCTATCCAGTGGTCTTTCCGGGCTTTCTTCTCGGGACATGCTGGCTTTGGTCCTTTTTCATGCGCGGGAACCGGGTATAAGTTCGACAATTGTTTGTCTTGACGGCCATAATCAATGATGGAGACGACATCTCAGTGGAGGAGATTGACGTTGAATGACAGCAGTGCCACCAGGTAGTTGGCCACCAGCACAGATTCTACACGACAGTGATGACACGGTCGAAAAATGACGGGGAGGGTTGTTTAGCAAAACGGGCGGTAATCTGCTTTTGAGATCGAAAAGGGCACAAAAGGCTACGTTCAGATTGGAACATCACTGGTTATAGAGTATGCCTTTTTTCGGGCTTTGAATAATGGTCGGCCTCACGGCGAGGGAGGATTTCGGTGGAAAAATTTTAGTTCACCTTCGTTTCAGGGCGTACAAATTATGAGCAATACAGAGCTTTGTCGTAACGTTTGTTGTCCAATGCGCCAACCGCTGAAACATCAGCATGAGTTCTGCTCTGCTCCCACGTAAAGTCGTACGACATGGCAATTGTCTAGGCGGATGGAAGTGAGGGTGTTCGAGCTAGAAGCGCCTTTTCTTCTTCGCACCCGCATTGGACGCAATGGTACGTTTAAGCTCCATGCGCCGACGGTTGGCTGTTTCTTCGGCGGTCTCTTCTTTCTCCGGTTCGGACTCTTTGGCAGGTGGTGCCGTGGCCGAGTCTGGCATGGGAGGCGATGACTGCGGCTCACTCTTTGCGATTTGGCTTGGTTTGGTTCGTTGAGATGCTAGTTTCTTCCTGGTGGTGGGAGATGGTGACGGGGAGCTTGTGTCGTCTTCATCGTCCTGGTTAGCACGATTCGTTTTTGGCGTTGTCTTCTTATTGCTGGATGGAGACTCCTCCTTGTCTTGGTTCTTGCGGGCGCCGAGTCTGCCTAGTCTCCTTTTCGGTGTGTTTTGAGATGGCGCTTCAGAAGTGCGGTCTTGTGCAGGTTTTGCTGGAGATGGGGCGTCGCTTTTACTCGGTGATGCTGTTGCTTTGCGCCCGACACGGCCTAGACGGTGGCGTGATGGGGTTGGTGCGCTGGGTGAGCGGATGGGGGGATGATCATGGTCGAGGTCGAGGTCGGAGTCTTCGTCCTCGTTTTCGTCTGGGGTTGGGGAAGGGTGTTGACGTGTAGCAGGTCTAGACGTTGGTGCTGGAGATGGGGATGGGGATTGGTTTGTTGTGGGCTTCTTACGAAGACCGCCTAGTTTTCGGTTTGGTGTTGGGGCCTCATTGGTGCGATTGCGCTGGGAGGAGCGTGTGTCAGAGATGATCTTGTCATCGTCGTCCCCATCTTCAGAAGCTGTCGCTGTTGCATCTGATATGTCGGGGGTGCGACGCTGTGGTGGGGAACCGTTGTTCTTTTCCGCTGGCGTAGGGGATTTTGACTTTGAGTTGGATGTCCCAAATGATTTCGTGGCACTGCGACGACCGAGACCACCTATCTTGTGTGGCTTTCGCTTTGGCGGAGGGGTCTCATCCCTGTCATCGTCTGCAATTGTCTTATTCTTCGAAGGAGATTTGAGCTGCAACGCGGGTGGTGTAGGTTGGCGCTGTGATATTACTCAATATGATGGCCTGCCATTAGGAGTTCTGGGTGCTTACCTCGAAGTCGTTGTCTGCATCCGTAGAGTCGTCATCTGAATTCGCTTGACGACGGCTGGTTTCCCTTGCAGAATGCTTCGACGGATCTTCATTGAGTCTAGCACTGGATCTATCAAGCTCGGGACTAGCTTTGTCTGTCGTAGAGAGCTCTCTGATCCAATCCTCATGCTCTGATTTTGTGTGTGCAAAACACTTTTCATTACCACGGACGAGGTTACTCAAGCCTGTGCAATCGGCACCTTCGTAGCCTTCGTCGTTGGAAAATTGCCTGATCCATGATTTCTCGTCAAATCCAGCCATTCCCGGAACGTGCTTCTTCGCATCCGCAACCGAGACTTGCCCACTTTTGCGGGATGCCATACCCGTGATGCCAGGGAATATCAGGCCGAGATCTATCGAAGCACTGCCTACCCGGTCGAGGAGCCGAGAAATGACGTGGTCTTTCTCCTTGATTACTCGGAGAAGAGACTTGATCTTCTCCCCCGAAACCGCAACTTCGTGTAAGCTGGGTCGAAGGATACGCTCGGCGAGCTCGGACACATCTCGAGGCGTGAGCTTGAATGTCCATTCCAAAGGCCGCAGTGGCTTTGGCAGGTCGCTTTTGGTCCTCAGCATCAACAGTGAGGAATTTCGCACATCTTGTCTGAGAAGCACGTTGTCGCCATCCTTTAGACTTTTGCCGATTTTGGACAGCAAAATGTCGAATTGGTCCGATGAGACGGACGGGTCGATGCTCGCGTGCTGACGCGCTGCATGGCTGAGGATGTCATATTTGTCAAGCTCGCATTCCCAGATTGAGATTAGGTCGGTGATCAGGAGTGTCAGTGACTCGTCCTGCGTAGCAAAGGAGTAAAAAAGCTTCGGACATTGTCGTCGTGAAGGGACCTGGAGTTCCTGCCAGCCCTCGTTTGCTGAGTCGGGCATCTTCAAGTTCACAGTACTATCATCTCCATAACGAATCGCTGCTCCTCAGCAACTCTGATATGTACAGGTGGATCGCGTGGTTGAGAGGTCACCACACTGGTTAGACTCTTTCAAGCTGAACCACATACATAGTTTGCTTCGAAGTGAATACCGGTTCTCACTCTATGATGAAACGGAGAGCGAAGTCAGAAAGGACAACATCGGCTATGGAAATATATTGTTCCTGGATCTTGGCAGTAGAGCACTCATTTTAGTACTTCACAACGAAGTAATCATTTGTTTGCCAATTTCACTTGTTGCCTCTTAGTCCGCGACTATACAACTTGCGATGTCTACATTCACCAATTAGAACAAGGAGACTATCCAGATATCTCGATTACACTCCATTGATATATCCATTTGGAGTCACGTGATCACTAGAGCTTCTGTACTGAATTTCCGAACAAGGGATAGTGCTATTCTTCACCATCGAAATTGCTTCAATAGGATTAGTGTGTAGTTACGGCGGACCACAAGAGCATTGTACTGTAGCTTGGATAAAGAATGATCCGGCTTTCTTCGACTCATTCGACTATTGTCACCACGGCCAGGAATGTCCTCGATGTTCTTCCACCTTCGCGTCCCCAGCCAATTACTGTTAAAGAACACCTTTCTAAGGCGCTGTTCAGCACACCTGAGGGCTGAACCTAGGGTTGGCCCATTGTTATGGACCCAGTCACACTGGCCGTGGTCGAATTGTTTCGTTTCAGGGGCAGAGACCGGCCATCGGCCAGCGCTTCACTGAGACGCGTTGCTTTACGTAAAGTCGCATGATCTTGCATACTATGTACTAAACGGCCTAGGATATATCAAGCTAATCCATATACAATCATGAGCTGCCCCACAACTGTTGTTGGTTCAGCCTTGGCCTGAACAGGAGCAGTACAGATACTAGTACAATCGATCCTAACATTTTGGTCTTCAAAGCCAGTTCGAGCTCGTCGCTTACTATCTGTGATCGATTCCTGAGAAGATGTGCCGTGCAAAGGTCGAAGTGCAGAATATGGAAGTATTCCAGTCGGCATCCCTTGACTACATTTCCCCTTCAACATGATCCTCGGGCCTTTTCAGCACGCCTTGCGCTCCAATCACAGCGGCTGTTACGATTGCTGTCAACGACAAGGCCGGGCTACTCTTTGGGAGTCGTGATTGAGGTCGGACCACAATATTGCCCCTGTCACAGCATGAGCTCACATGAGAGCTGGAAGTAAGCGCTGGACGGACAGCTCGAGATGGCATATTGTGGTCGTGGGAGGCTTTCAGCAAACTCTGCGGCTATCCTTGACCCAAGGACTGCTGTGATGTATGGTTTCTGGCAAGAATCGAGCGAATCTCGAGTAAACCAGGCGCCAAGGTTGCTGCCTTACAGCATTCACACATAGAAGTGATATTGGCACGGTATGCAAGCCCAGGGGTGTGGTCAACGCAACGAGCATTAAGCTGCTATAGGAATTCTGGTAGTCACAAGTTGCTGAAGAACGGTGCTAATACGAGTAGTTCGGCTTGTAAGCGCAGGTTCCGACGTGCTCGGGTACTCCCGCGTTTCAGGTGCAGTTGCACTACAAGTCACGGTTTGGGGAGGCGTGCGATTATTTCCCCTGATAGGCCTGTATACTTAGCAGCAACTGGGGGCTGAGCCATTCTTGTGCACAAGGACCGAGTCGGGATGTTGCCATTGGCCCTGGTCTCTCCTATACTTGTACAATGTACATACAACGACCATTCTCACATGTGGTGGTGGTCGTGACGGCCACTGCGATGGCCGCCAGATATTCGTGGGAGACGCATGATGCCTGCAGCAGCCTGATAGCTTCTTTGGGCAACTTGCATAAAGCCGATTCGAGATCAGGCTCTTTGCGCTAGGTACTTGTACTTCATTCTGTCAATTCACCTTCCCGTCACCCCAGGCGAGCGCTTGGAAGCGTGCTCGATAGCATTTCGTGAGGTATAAAGCCCAGAAATTCCTGCTGCTGCTTCAGTTGTGGGCAACGACAGCACCACTCTTCGAACGTCAGAACAATTTGCTTGCCTTCCTGTCTCATATTGAAGTCCTCTCAGAAGCAACACTTCTCACCTTTGCAAGAATACTACAGAATGAAACTCACATCTACTTGTCTCGTCCTGTTGCTGTGCAACGCCGTGTCGATCATGGCGGCACCGGTGCCCGAGCCAGCACCGTCTCTTGCAGACGGTGAAATTCTCAAAGCAAGACTTGTCGAACCTAACCTTGTGGCGCGATCATTCTTGGAGGAG
This sequence comes from Exophiala sideris, assembly GCA_000835395.1. Taxonomy (NCBI): domain Eukaryota; kingdom Fungi; phylum Ascomycota; class Eurotiomycetes; order Chaetothyriales; family Herpotrichiellaceae; genus Exophiala; species Exophiala sideris. The sequence goes on along the minus strand of KN846952.1, from coordinate 529,002 downwards.
AACCACGGCACTGTCCAAAGCAGGAACCTCGGGGAGCGATCGTTCTTGAAGGAGAACCACGGCACGGTCCAGAGCAGAGACCTCGGAGAGCGATCGTTCGTGGAAGAGAACCATGGTACGGTCCAAAGCAGAAGCCTCGGGGAGCGATCGTTCTTGGAAGAGAACCACGGCACGGTCCAAAGCAGAAGCCTCCGGGAGCGATCGTTCTTGAAGGAGAACCACGGCACGGTTCAGAGCAGAGGCCTCGGGGAGCGATCGTTCTTGGAAGAGAACCATGGCACAGTCCAAAGTAGAGGACACGAGAAGCGGTCTTTCTTGGAGGAGAACCACGGTGTGGTTCAAAGCACGGGACGTTGAGGTGCATCAAACCCTTCGGCTTGGACGCCTTGCGGTGTGCTGACGGACTCGCTAGGTACAGCGATGCGTGGAAGCATGGATGGCAACTAGGGTTAGTTGCTTTGCTCGGAAGACTATACTGCTTGCTTGAGACCTGTACTAGTACACAATATATCGCGCACCTTGCTTTGTGCTGCACACGGCGTTTTCGCGTAGTTTGATTGTAGGCCAGGTGAAAGTGAAGTTCAGGGCGCGTAAAGTGCTACATACTTAGTAAGCTGCCATGATGAATTCGAAGAATCAATGCTTGACGGTCTTATCATTATATACTTATCAAATTTCCGTGGCTTTTCTCCAAGATATCTTGTCTGACCAAATAACATGGACCTCGGCCTGTCCGGGACTGATTTCACACGACACGACCGATAAGCGATTCAATCGCTCTTACCTAGATATTCGCAACGAAATCGCGAATCAGTTGCATCGAGCTTGGACAACAATTCCATCTACTTAGAGCTCCCCCTACAGTCACACAGAGCGCAGGCTCCACATTGCAAACGAAGATCATTCCCATACGATGCTGACTTAGATGAGGGGCGGTTGTTTATCATTTGGTCACACTCGCAAGTCCAGGTCCACACCAGCAGCACTCAGAATAACAATATCTCCTTGGCAATCAAGTATATTGCCTCAGTCAATACCCAGCGTTATATACGACGTTTGACAAGCAAGCTGGGTCGCACATTCAGCGATCTCATCTCCCAGGGTGCCAGACCCCGGCCCCTATGTGATCGTGTCAGGAAGTTGGAAGTACCGCCCCCGGCGCCTTGTTCTTCTCGATTTCTAAGAGCACGCTTCGACTGCCCAGTGTATGATCTTGTGATGCCATCCTGTGTGCCATCATGTCATCAGAACGCACCAAGTGGACACGAACCAGGACCGGTTGCTGGACATGTCGAAAAGCCGGCTACAAATGCGACGAAGCCAGGCCCGAATGCGCACGGTGCAAGAGGCTCAGCATCAGCTGTCAAGGTTATGGCAACAGAGTCATTTGGCGAGATACAGCGACCGTGGAATCAGGCACCAGGAAGAGGAAGCGAAGGGCGGACTCGAACGTATCAGCAGAAACTCCGGGAGGGAGACAACAGTCTACAACGCCATCTACTATCAGTGTCTCTGAGAGCAATGGTTCGCCAATATCCCTGCGCTCGCATGAAACATCACCAATCTTCGCACTATCACCCAAGGGCAGACCATCCGATACACCTCCAGGCATGGATCTCGAAGATTATCAGTTCCTTCATCACTGGACGACTGTAGTGTCTCCAATACTCTCGATCGCCTCCAAAACCGAGCACAATCCATTCAGAGAGCACCTTACTCCCATGACCTATGAAAATGGTCCTTTACGCTACACCGTACTATTCTGTGCTGCGAAGCATCTCTGGGCACTCCATGGTCAGCAGTATGGAGGTAAACAAATACTGCGCTATCAAAGCCTCGCGCTTCGCCATTTGAACGAAGCACTTGGCAACTCAAACGAAGCCACCTCAGACTCAACCCTTGCTTCGGTGTTATTGATGCAGTTGAGCACCCTTTTTGCCTCAGACGAGGAACCTCGAGCCGACCACCTGAACGGAGCGAAATGGATCATCACAAATCGTCGTGGTTTGTCCTCGTTTTCAGACTCGTGCGGACGATTCCTGAAAAGTCTCTTTCGATACCACGATGTCATGTCATCCATCACTCGTGGTGATACCCCGCTCCTTGAGCACCAGGATGACCTCACCCTCGACGCCGACGAGTTTCTGGGAGGTATTGCACCCCTCCTCGAAATTATTTCTCAGATAAGTATGCTACAGCCACGCAAACAGGTTCTCGACCTGGAAACAGATGATGTCGCCGAGAAAGATCTTGTACAATCGGTCTTTCTTGCAAAGGGCTTGGCACTCGAGACACAGCTCAAGGACTGGAATGGACCTGTCAATGATCCCGACTGGCTCGCCACAGCCGAGGCATTCCGGCATGCTGCCTTCATCTACCTCTATCGAGTGATCTACAACATCGGGGCACCTCATCCACTCACCCTGCAGCACGCCAAAAGCTGTCTGGTTGCTCTGAGATCAATCCCACTGGAGTCGCCATTAGTTTCCGTTCACGTTTGGCCAATCTTTACGGCTGGATGCGAGTCTATAGATCCGTGGGATCGAGCGTTCTGCCGCCAACGCTTGCAGGATATGTTCCATGAGCGCAAATTGCTTTCACTACTACGAGTTCAGCGTGCGATGGAAGACGTTTGGTCTCGGAAAGACCAAGAAGCGCTCCGTGGTGCTGACCAGGTTTGTAAAGTCGACTGCATTGCTGTTTTGAAACAGAAAGGAAGAGAGATTGAATTGGGCTGATTCTCAAATGTTTGTTGTTGCGTCAACACCTTCATGACCTGTACCGCAGACCCCCATTGTCAATCGCAACTCTATACATTCGTCAAATTTATCCTATGGTTCTACCAAGCTCACCTCACCAAGAGAATTCGAGATTTCAATAAATGCTTGTTCTCAAGGATTATGGCAACAAAGAGAAGTCATGATCATGTCTACCCTGCAGATAATCATAGTCGTCATCCACCCATTCAACACACGGAACCAGCCGTCCCCAATTGATCTTTCCCTTCAGACTCTTTGGCAAGAAGAACGTCTGATTACTCCGATACCAAGCCGGGAAATGGATCGTCACCAACATAACTCTAGGGTCGTCCGTGTGGTTCGGCATACCAGCATGCCACAGCCGAAAATCACGAATAATCAAAGACCCCTTCGGTAGCGTCGGCTGCAGAGGAGGGCTAACTCTACGGCGTTCCTCGATAAGATCGTGACGTACTCCGTCACCGGACAGCTCTGGGGTATCCGACGAGTTGGGGTCCGTGTCCATGTGACTTCCTAGCCAGATCTCAGTGGCACCATTTTCGGGAGAGGTATCGACGAGGTTGACATTAATACAGAGCCCGAACGGGATTTTTGGGAAATCGAAGTGCACGTCGACATGGACGGGTTGGCGACTATCGGCTTTGAACGCGGTGTTGGCGCTGTAGAAGCGCATGTGAGGATTTGGCCCGAGCATGCATTCTGTGATGGACACGGCCCAGGGGTTGGCGATGATATCTTCAAAGACGTAGCCCGGTTCGACGACGGGTTCTTGCTGGATGTTGCCTGTGCGTGGACCGAAGTTGCGGTGCGTGTGCGGGTTATCGTACAGGATTTGCGCTTCTTTGACCATACGCTCGTTCAGCTTATCGAGATGAGCTGGATCGATGGCGTTGATGATGGCGCAGATCCCATCGCGGTGGAGTGCTTCGATGGCTTTTTGCAGGTTATGTGATGATATCTGCTTGGTTTCGAGTTCTTTGGGTGAGAGCGTGATTTGCGTGAGTTGAGGTTGCGGAGTTGCGATCATGAGGGGCAACGATGGTACCGACGTCCGAGGAGTCTTTCTGGTGTCCGATGAAGAATCAGCCTTTGTCACTTACTGAGTCGTTTAATAGTCTGTTACACCCCATGTAGTAATCTGGGGTGACATGGGGAGGTGTGATCAGTTACGTGGTCGTTTCTGCCACGTCGGAGGGGTCGTTATCGTTTGATGATTGTCCGCTTACAGTAGTTACCTCATGTGGTGATGCAGGGTCCTTTCGACTGCTAAAATTGCCGAAAGAGGTTTGGTCTGCTATCACAGACATCAGACGTCTTTCTGACTAAGCGTCCAGCGTTAAACGACGACGACAACATATCCATGCATAATTCTTGGAGAGGGATTGGTGACTACTGTATAGCTGGAGATCCCACACGATGATAACCTTGCACTCGTCTTGAGTTTCCTATCCATGAACATGCACACTTTCGCAACGGCGTCGGTGACAATCTCGCGATACACCATGAAAGAACGATTCTCCCTGACGAGTACCACCCCGCCGTCCCTAAGCACCGCTGCAGAATTACAGGAGAGGAGTAAACTAACGACCTCCGAGAGCGATGCAGTCGACCATTGCTTGGTGGAACTGAAAAGTCCGTGATTTGCTAATCACGGCAGGTGTCAAAGGGCGGGCAGGACGCCCTACCGTGACGCCCTGTTACTTACATAGTATATCAGCAACTCCTCGAGCGAGACCTCCCACAGGTGGTGTGTTTGTCCTGAACTCGACCATCTTTCAGTTGTTCTCTGACCTAGATTCGTTCGCCGCCTTCCCTCCGGAAAGTCATGCCTATCGAAAACACAGTTCAAAACCTCCCCGACCGAATTGCCAAGATTACAAAATCATGGACGCAGCAGCACGTACTCTCCTTGAACGATTCTCACTCCATCAAAATCGCGACGTTCGAAGGTGACTTCATCTGGCATTCGCATCCAGACACCGATGAAGTTTTCTATTGTGTCTCTGGTGGTCCTTTTTACATTGACATTGCCACCGCGGAGCCGGACAGCGAGATCGAGAGGGAAGGATATACCACGGCGGAGTTGAAGGTTGGGGATATTCTATGTATTCCCCGCACAATTCGCCATCGACCCAGGGCGCCAGTATTGACAGGTGTGACTTTGACAGAGAAGATTGGGACCGTGAATACCGGGGATGAGGCTGATAAGAGCGTCTTGACTGTGAATTTGAAGGAGGGGCAATGACTGCGAAGGACGCTCGGCACCAGGCTAAGCAGAAAACCAATATCGATTTCAGACCTAGAGAGCGATGCTTTGCTCAGTCATCGAATTCCTGATATTTTTGGCAGCCGATAGCACAGCGTCTTGAGAGGCGTGTACGCTCATGTCGCAGGTTTATCGCAGTTCGAGTAACTTTGCCTTTCAATGCTGCTGCCTACCCGTGATCAACGCGATGGCAAGCATAAAGTTTGACAATTGATGTGAAACGTTTTCAGAACGAAAGCAGTCGCTGCGACCGAGTTTGATCAGATCAGATCGCGAGAACACTTCAGCCAATTGATTCGAGGGCTGGCTGTTGTTCCACAAGGCAAAAATATCCTTCTTTCTGAGTGCCACCAGTCCACATCGAGATGTTTGGATCGAGAAAAACCGCTACGGCAGTATCTGAGCAGCTCAGGTTGGTCCCGTTGGGTCGGCCAATCGATTCGAGGAGTTGGGCTCTGATCTTGATGGAGCAAACCGGCCTCCTCTCAGAAAGTCTTTAGTCCGTATGCATACACGTTTGGAACGTAAATTCGCTTCGATTGAATACTGGATGGAATCGTGATCTCGCCGTAAAGTCCCGTCGGCGGAATCTTTGGACGGGCGATGTCTGGGTCGGATGGGTGGGTCAGATCTGAAAGTCGTCGGTACATGTGAGCCACATGGTCTCTTCAAGGGTCGTAGTGGAGCTGCACAGCCTACAAAAAGACCATTGAACCGTCGAAGTGTCGTATTGTAGTGGAGTTTCTGGTATCTGCTGACGCTGTTTCAGCCTCGCTGCTCACCAGGCATCTCGTCTCGCCCACACCACCCAAGTGATTGACTTCGAACATCTTCGTGGTACCAATTCGAACCAAATGTATGTTCCAACATCATGATAGATCATTCAGACAGCAGAAAATGATGTTTCGAACAGGGAGGAGGGCTTGGCCTGTTCCTACTCCCTTTAAGAACCTCCCTCTCCCTCAATCCCTCATAGATTTTTTCTCTTTCTTCGAACTCACTCACACAAAGCCAGAAGCAACACATACCATCTCGACAAATCACACTCCAGTTCGTCAAGATGGGTTGCTTTCAGAGTAAGTCTGCCTCCCTCGAACCTGCCCCTGCCCCTCGCCCTGTCTACTTGAACACTCCCCCTCCTGCCTCTTCTGCCTCCTCGCTCGCTAGTACCACCGGCCAGGATAGTCGGGCTCAGCCGGCATCTTGCGCTCCGGCACGGTACTCGAGTAGCTGCTACTCTCCGACTCCGTCGGCTCATCGTCGTTGGCTTTACAGTGAAGATGATTTTCGTCGGTATTTTGGGAGCTCGTCGACTGTCGGTGTGCCTTCGCTCAAAATCCCTGAGAAAAAACGTGTGCGCTTTGCTCTCCTATCAAGGACTAGTTCACACGTCTCAGGCAAGGGCACCGACATATGAACCCAAAATCCTGCGAAATCATCCTAGCTGTGCAGTCACGATGGTGGGTTGATGGATGTTCGCATGGTAAAGGCGTGAGGAGATGTCGAGGTAGTTGGAAGGTGTGGGATGGTGGACTTGGTGTTGAGTATGGTGAAGGGTGAGAGGTGGTAGACTCACTTGTTTGGCGTGAGTACCAAATGCTTCGAGAGAAAAGAAGATGACGCGCTCAGTACCGAGAAGCATGAGTTCATGGAGTTTTGCTTTCTGCGTTTGTTTTTAGGCGTTCGGGGCGTACTGGCGTTTAGGCGTTGGGGGCGTACGGCGTTGGCGTTATGGAGTTTGGGCGTTCGGGGCGTACTGGCGCTGAGGCGTTAGGGGCGTACGACGGAGCTTCGGGGCGTACTGGCGTTGACGTTTCGGCGTTGGCGTTAGGGGCGTACGAGGTGTTTGCTTTTCGCCCTGCGATAGGAGGCACCTTCTCGTGGTGCAGGGTGTGAGTAGCAGCTATTGCTGTGAAACCAAGACCTCCTACTGTAGATTTGCTTTCAATCGTCATCTTATCCTTGTGCGAGGTGTTGAAGGAGAGTGAGACGTCGAGCCATGGTGGAGGTTGACTTGTTTCCATGCTGTTGCTGTCACAACAACATCATTACATGTTGAGCTCACTGTTACCATTTTATCTCGGCACTGCCATCCGATCTTGTCACCTAGCTGTCGCCATGCTGTCGTCGCTCACCACCCCTCCAGCTGTTGCTATCAAGGGCAATGTTGTTCTCAAGCACCATGCCATCTCTGGAATCGGTCACCATGAGGTTCATTGAGACCGGATAGTGAACGTTCTGGTGCTACGAACTTCTCGCCGATTGTTAACACTATGCAGAGGGCGCAAGGTGCGTTTTCTTTCGTGCGGATCTGAATCTAGACTCAAGGAGGTTGAGATTATGTTTTACAGGCATTGTGAGATGCGTGCACGGACATGGTTAGTCGCAAACTTAGGCGAGGATATCGCCAAGCATTCAAAAGGACGCCTATTAGCCTCGCCTAGCCTATAGCCCTCCCTGTCATCAAAGACACACAGTACACCTGATGGATACAACTTGATCCTGTGTCTACCATCAGTTTCTATCTGATATTCTTCGAGGTCAAAGAGCACTTATGCGTAACTCACACCCGCCTGCTAATACAATCACCGATACTGTATACTCCCAGTCGTCCTCGCCTCCGCATACATGGCGTCCGAACCTACAGTACTCCACCTCGAAGCCCTACTTTCAATTGCCGTGAAAGTGTGACACAAATGTAGGGCCCCTAAAGAGATGTGTACTTCTTTAGCAGGTACCTTAGCTCAGCACCTGGAACGAACTCGACGAATGGTATAGGCATGCGTCGGCGCGAGGAAATGAAACTCCTCCATTTACCCTTTACCCTAAATAAAAGTTCACGACTATTGCTAGCGCTGCAACCACCGCCTGTCAATCTAGTCGCAACTGGTCAAAGCAGTCTACGGCGAGATCAGCTGAGGGTGAAGCAAAACTCTCCTCCACCGGTTTCGCCCTTATGGACTTCTCCCAGCATTCAAGCTAAAGGGGATGCCTCTGCAGCCATGACCGCCTTCTCGAGGGCCGACTTGACCGAAGTCGCGCCAACTGGGCTCTAGAAGAGCTGGATCTCAACCTCCTGACCAGAAATTGCTCTCGACCACCCACCATGGGCTAGCATACTGGACAAGAGATAGGCACAAGCAGGTGCGGGCTAGAACGACACACTTCCCTACACTCAATCTTTACTCAACACAAGTCCTCCTCGAACAGAACAAGCCATCCCGCCAGCCTCTACACTATCAGCAGATAGGATCATTCGTCATTTAGGCCTATCAATTTCAACTCTCCACGACAATGGTGAGATGCACTGTAGCCTTCGGGCCAAATGAAGGCTTTCTCTTCAAGTCTCCAACCAGATGGTCTTCCATGAATTTTCCTAGTGACATCTGTGACATTGTGAGGGGACCTCCAGCATCACAAGAGATCTACGAAATCGCTCTTGCCCCCAACGGCGCATTTTGCATCGTCTACACTGCCATGAATGGGCAGATGATGCTGACCAGAGACCGACTGCCTCACGACCTCGAAAAATGGCTCGTTCCAGGTTACGGAGGCGCAGTTTCTGCTGCACGAGATCTAACGACCTTGAGTGTCTGTCTCGGACCCAATGAGTCTTTCTTCGCTTTCGACAAGAATGAGGCGATATGGGATGGCCTTCCTGCAGCATTCGAGACAGCGCTGTTGGGCCTACGAAATGTTGCTGCAGGAGGTTTCAAGCCTGGCAAGAACCCGCAATGTGTGGCACTTGGTGCAGATGATACATATATCATGATCACCGCCGACGGAGGAGGAGTATGGGATCTTCGAGGCACGAACGATTTCCTTCACAACTATCTCTCACAATTGAAGACAAGAAAAGATCTCGTAAGTCATCCCGTAAGGTCCAAGCCCCCGTGGCGCTCTTTTAACACGTGTGGCAGTGTTTCGTCCTTTCACCTCATCACACCGGCACGTCAATGGTCATCTCTCCAGATGGAGCCACTTCAGCCAATGTACCTCCATCGTGCCTTGGGTATTGCCGAGACTTCCAGAATGACTGGAGAGACTCCGTCCAACGAGAGAGGAGACAAGTGGCTGTCGGTCACACCGTCCAACAAGCTGGGCATACTCTGCACGCTGCGCACCACCTCTTCAATGCCGTGAATGACAATGCCAATAATTTTGGTAATGGTGGCGGAGGCAGCAACGGCAACTTCTGGACGGATACCTTTGGAAACGTTATCAACAATGCCGGGAATACAGACCCAAGCAGCTTCTGGGATCCCATATCAAATGTTGCACAGGCTTTTCTACAGTGAAGCACTTTACCGCTGTCACGATTCGACTGGACCAGCCTCCATTAGCCGCATTTACCAGGAGCAGCCTTCACTAGCACCTTCAAGCGTACGGTATGCCTCCGCATATAGGGCGCATCGATCAACTCGCACGGTGATGGCATTTCGGGAGCGGGAGTGCCATTGCTCCAAACCTTGGTGAGGTACTATAGTCGATGCTTTTCCCAAATACTGTACTTTTATGGCATACAACTCAGTCAACAGGCGGAGAGACGAAAGTACCGGCAAACACGTTGACAGGTTTGATGACAGAAGCTAAAAGCTCTAGATCCATGGGTTCATCTCCGTGCATAAATTGTGACAAGGTTGACAGACTGACGGGCGGCAGTCACCGGTGTCATTGACTGTATGGCACTTTATTAGACAGGCGAACTGGTGTCATAGCGCCGGTGACTCTGATCTGGGTTCGTGAAGTCTGATGTTATATAGCCATCGTCGAATACCAAGAGTGAATGGCACTTTGGGAGACTGCTTCTATCAAGAATGACAAGGCTGAGCAGCTGGAATGAATGTAGACCGTGAGATTCATGATTCCGTTCAAAAGGTTGGGATACATAGTATCTGAAGTGAGCGGAGTAATTTCCTGCAGATTTCATATGTTCATTGATGTAATCATTGCAGCAAATCCTCTCGTCATTTTATTTTAATACATGAAAAAATTATGTTCCCTGCACCCATATGCCTATGCTAAAGAAGCCCCCAATGCCAGTGCTGCGTGCCGGAAATAAAGTTATTGGTATATGCCAGGTGTGTCCATACGTATACACCCATCCGTCCAGAGAGATGTAACGCCTACTCTTGCGCAGCGCGCAGCAGACCAGTGTCAATGGAACGCTTAGTAGCGACGGTGCTAGAGACGGTGACGTTGGAAGTTGCGCATTTCTGGCCGAAAGACTCGAGCCAAGCACCGTTGTCGAACTCAGCGTAGTTCTTCTGGATCTTGCCCGTGGAGTCGATGAGCATGTGGTTAATGCCGTTGACGGGGAATGGGAGGGAAACGATGCGCCATCTCCAGGTGACGCTGTTGCAGTCGTGCCAGACGTTGAGCGTGTTGACGGTAACTTCAGGCTGCAGGACACCCTGGCCGTAGTCGAAGGCGGCTTTGCTGGCGAAGGTCACGGAACCGAGCTGATGACAACATCAGTAACTTTACTTTCTTAAGGATAGTCGATACTTACAGGGAAACCAGCCATGAAGTTGATAGAGTCGGAAATATCGGTGAAGTCAGATGCCAGGGTGGCGTCCGAAACATCCTGCTTGTAGCCACGGCCGGCTGGGAGACCTTCGGCGGCATTGCCCGCGAATGAAGTGTACTCGAGCAGGAGGGTGAAGTTGGCAGCCAGAGCGCTGGCCAGAGCATCGGTGACAACGCAGGTGGACGATGCAGCGCTGGATGTAGTGGTGGCAGAGCCTTTGCCGGAGCCTGAGCCCTTGCCGGAGCCGGAAGTCTCGGTGACGGTGACGGTGACGGTAGAAGCACCGGCGCTCCACGACCCAGAGCCGCCAGCAGTGACGGTAACGGTGCTAGCAGCAGGGCAGGTCGTGCCGGAAACGACGGCAGGACCGGTAGGAACAACGTAGACGGTCTTGGTGGTAGTGGTTGGTGCAATGGTGGTGGTCTTGACCACGGTGTAGCCAAACTTGGAGCAGGCGCTGGAGTAGCCTGATGTGTCGCAAGCACTGGCGTAGTTGGGGACCTCGTTGGGGCAGACGGTCACGCTGGCACGCTTCCAGTTGGAGTTGCCTGCAGAGCCGGTGATGGTCGATGTGACGGTAACGGCAGGAGGAGTAACGGTGGTGGCTAAGAAGCTTGCGCAGTGTTGTCCTCGAATGCCATGGTCACCAAGAGCAGCCGAGCCAGTGACAGCGGCCAAGCAGGCGTCTGATGAAACCGTGCTCGAACCCCATGAGTCGCGTTGTTCGAGTGGGTTCGCAAAGGAACCACTGACCAGAGCGACCAGTGGCAGGGCGTAGGCGAGGTATTGCATTTTTGCTGTAAAGAGCGGCTAAGGTATATGACCTTGAAATATTACGACGAGCTCAAAAAAGAGTGGACGATTGACAAAGTTCAATCGGTGAGGTTCTGCGAGCTGGGGAAGTGTAAGAGCAGGAGAGGAAGGGCAGATGTACTTATGTCGGCGGTGAACCTGATTCCAGGTTGGGTTGCCTTGAAGCCAGCACATTGTGGCAGAACTAGCGGATCCAGCCAGCCACGAGGGCGGCCGCAGAGTTTGGGAACAGCGTCAAGATGGTAAGCCAATTTTACAAGCGAGTCCTTCAACTTGAAGCCTTGTATTAAGCTTTGCTAGAATAGGAGTCGGTCCCACAGGGGTTGATTCGGAGGCGGCTGCCGACCGATCAAATGCGGATGGATCGCGCGGCAAGTTTGCGGAGCTTCCACGGCTGAGACTCCATTCGAACAGGTCATTACTCAAAGATGGGCGCTGAAAAAAGGCTTCCGGGTGTTGATGTGCAGACAGCTTTCATTTCTTGACCCCGGAATGATCAATCTTAGCTTGAGCCTCATGATTGAAAGGTGTGATGGCATATCATCTAAACTGCCTGTACAGCCTCGCATTGAATACGTCCGGGGGGCTGCATACATCGTGACAAGGAGACGGTGATCTGCGACAAGGACCCCAATAAATCCTACCGCATGGAAGCGTTGATGGCAAAAACAAGGCAGCATCTGTTGACCTGCGCAGTCCAGGAGAAGCAAAGTGAAGAAGACCATGGTTGGTGGTAAGTTTTCCCCTGAAAGGCGCGGTTGCTCAAAATGGATCCCCGCCAAGGGTGGGAAGGCTGGCTCCTGCCCAATCAGTGAGTGGTTTGGTGTTTGAGGCGGAAACCATCTCGAGCCTGCCTTTTCACCCAAATCCAATTTCGTCCAACACGAGCAATTAATAACGCGCGAAGGATTGTTGCTTTGTCAAACTCGTGGGCTGCCTGACGTCGTGGCGAGTCGAATATGACCAGGAATGCGTTATGACTATATGACTCGTCTGCACAAATCTTGCTTCGAGGCCTTGGAGACGTGTATACCTATTCGGACGTATGAACCCATACCGGCGCTTTAGAGCAGCAATGTCCACAGCCAAGCGCAATTAAGCTCATCGGACTCCTCCGACTGTGATCAACTACGTGAAAACATCGTTTCTGGAGGCTCGCGCCTTTGTTGTTGATGAGTCGCGTCCAGCCTGTTCTAGTAACCCCATGGAAACTATTACAGTATTATGACGAAGTACTGATTAGCCGAGTGATCCATCCCGAGGCTGACCTGAACATCTTTGCTGGGGAAGGACAGGATCATTTTTCTGGGTCAGTGTTAGTGGTGATCACTGACCACTGCAGGGGCGGGGAGAAATTGGCTCCCCCAAGCTTTGTTGTGGGTATCAAGCCTGGCCACGGTCGTTTCACTTCTCGTGGCTCAAGGTAAGCTTCTGGGCAGCATAATATACACATTCACATATCGGCCGGCAGCACGAAGTATCGTTGCGCTCAACAGCCCTGCATATTCGCATATCGATAAGTAAAAGGCAGTGTGGCCGTTGATTGATGGCTGATGTCAAAATGGTCTTGACTTCAGTGACTTGTACTTTGATTCCAGACGCCAAAAGTCACTTTTATTATACTTTGCACTATTTCGAATGTAGTTTAGACTAGCCGCGGGAACAGAAATTCTTTTTATTCTCAGAGCGACAACTTTTCCCAGTTGATCTCACAATTCGTCGGGATTTCGATGCCTGGGGAAATTGCACCACAGCGAAAAAAACCAATTTTGGCGTTGCTTTTACAACCACAATCCTGTCTGATCCGCTTGGAGCTCGCGTGCCTGGGACCAGTCTTGACGCTACCAAACGAATCGGCACCCGATATAACGTCACGAAAATCCCCAAAATCGATTCGGGCTACAGGTAGCGTGACGGCCCTTGCTAGACTATTGGCCTGGAGAGTGATATGGAAAGGTCCAGATGCGCATGTCGGAAAGTCCTGTGACGCGGAACCAGCCCACCGCTCTCCCTCATATTGAAGAAGATCTGGGGTTGTTGCATGGTAAGTCCGTCAGGTTGGTGTTGAGATTTCATCATACCCAATCTCGGGAGGTTTTTCTGTTTCCTTTTTCCAACCATTTCATCGCAGTGCATGATCTTCCTCAGCTCTATCAGAAACCCTCAGCTTCGACTCTGCTGGATACACTAAAACTTTTGTCTTTTGAGCCGCCGTCATTCTCGATCTCGAGCAAAACGAGACCGCAAAAGGTAGATGAACGAGGCGTGCCGAGATATCTCACCACGATTGTCTCATCAAGCCTCAATTGGATCGAGGATGATGACGCCAAAGAATCGATCTGGGATGCTGCAAGTGCCCGACTTAGTGAGCGGTCGGGCAGGAATGCTATGCCCGCAATGACCAGGACCTTCGTCGTCAACGAGGAACTGTCTATCAGTCTCCACGAACCTTCCCTGACAGAAGACAATCTGGGCCTAAAAACATGGACTTCCTCACTCCTGTTGGCACAACGACTGGCAGAATGTCGTAAGCAAATTCCATCCGATATATCACGGGTTCTAGAGTTGGGAGCTGGCACTGGCCTTGTCGGTATTGCAGCGGCCTGCCTCTGGCAAGCACAAGTTTTACTGACAGACTTGCCTGAAATCGTGCCAAATCTGCTACAGAACCTTGCACTCAACCAAGCCGTGATCGAAAAACACCACGGCCAAGTAAGCGCAAGGACCCTCGACTGGGCTGATCCGACAGACGTGCCTCGAAATGCAGAGGAAAAGTACATGGTTATTCTTGCAGCAGACCCTATCTATTCATCAGAGCATCCAAAGCTGCTAGTCAGCACAGTCCATCGGTGGATTTGTCCAGACTCCAATGCAAGGTTCATCGTCGAATTACCCTTGCGAGATCGCTATGAAGAGGAAAGGGAGGACCTGCGGCAGACCTTGCGTAGCTTCCATTTCGAACTCGTTGTCGAAGGCACCGACACTGGTCATGATGATTGGCATGATCGAGATGGCAACCAGGCTGTAGTGAAATGCTGGTGGAGTATTTGGAAGCCGTCGGATGGTGTCTAGGATGAGCAATATCTTTTCAAGGCTTCTCCAGCCGTATGCAATTCTGCTATCCTTCTGATCTAGATGTTCTTTCGCACCGCATAATAGTTTCCCTTTCCGCCGTAGAAGCTCATTCACTCCTCCCCTGATGTGCGCCTGTCTTCTTGGATTTGTGCCTCAGTCTGCTCATGGTGGAAACCATCCGCGTTTGTCTCTTCGCTTTTCACGAAGCAGACCCTGATCCCAGTCATCCGTAACGCCATGCTGATATGATAATGCCAATGTATGCAAAAATATTTTCCGACCGTTCCTTTTTAGGCCTGAGCTCGTCGACCTTGGATTGTCGCAACGTAAAAAGTGTCATAGTAGGATTGACTCTATTGCGCCTTGAGTCTTCGTTCCGCAGGGTCGTATCTGTTGATCGCGAAAATTGTCAGCCAACTTGACCATCTATTGTCTCCACCGAGGCAAATCACATACTGCAGCAGCTTTTCAATCAAGTCCACGTGTGTCATCAGCATACGCCTGCAGCAATATCGTTTTGCGCCGACTTGGTCCATCGCTTCACTGTAGGAGTATTAGTCTCAGGTCTATTGGACGTCGATTGCGGAAAATAAGAGGTGTCGAACTAACCCATCAGGCATGCCTCCCTCAAGCAACTTCATGTAGCGTTCCCAAAGATCGGCAATGACCTACAAAAGTTAACGGGTATGTCTCGTACAGAGGAGCCGCGGGAGGGTCACCGCACCTTTCCACAGGAGAAACAACGGATGGGGATAATCATCTTGCTTGATGGTCGCCGAAAAACCCAAGGTGAGTAGGTAGATCAGGTAGCAGAATAGGAAATGCCGAAGCCTCGAAATGAAGAGAAATTTACAGCGTTTTGTCTTCTTGTAAAATGGCGTCGCAGGAGGCAAGACAAGGCTGCGCTCCGACAAAAATTCTGCGGCAAAGTTTCCCATTTCCGGCGTGCGGAGAAAAAAAGTTCACTGCGAGTTTGAGATGCACTACCAAAGAGACTTACTGTTTGGTGCCGGTCATACAATATTCTCTCAATATGTCTGCATTCGTCTGAGGTCAAATTGCGAACAATGTCGCAATCAATCAAGCGTGACGCTGGGACTGCGTTCGAGAATACATTAAACGACAGCCCCCATACCACCAAGCGGGCAAGAAAGAGGACCGGACGAAAGAGTGCTGATGAAGATGCATTGAAGCGAGACACGACCGGAAACCCTGTTCCCACAGCACATCCAACGAAAATCAGCAGAGAGGAGTCGCAAGACCTCCGTCATACGAAGACCACTCCGGCCCAGGACACACCACAGAAGCCCTCGCCTGCGCACCACAAGCATGCCTCAAAATCACCGCGGAGTACGGGTGTACAGGTAAAGGAGCCTGAAGCGAGGGAAGATAACATAACCTTGGGCAAGTGGGAGGTCACCGCACCCGACAATGCAACAGCTCTGGTCTCAAAGAATAAAAGTCCCGCAAAACCCTCGGAGACGCAAGTTTCAAAATCAAAGACGGTAGATCCGACACGCACCTCGGGGTGGGCTCTTTCACGGGCCAAAGGTGGGATATTCATTGCACAGGATCCAATCCTGACGCAAGATGACCAGTACCTGATTCTGCCTACGTACTCTGAGGTTCACGTGTATGCGGCCAAAACGTCTCTCCTGGTCAGAAGTTTTCAAGTCGACAGCAAGTCGGACATCACGAGTTGTGCTCTTTCAACAACAGACCCAAAGCGACTCTATGTATCGAACTCCAGAGGTCTTCTTTCAGTGTGGGATTGGACTTTAGGCAAGATACTGGGCAAACATGATACGAAGAGAGGTCTATACCAGATTCTTCCTGTTCAGTCGAAAGATGGCAAGGAGACTGTCTTAGTATTACAAGAAAATGAGGGAAAGGGCCAGTCGATCGTGGCCTACACTGTGGACGACTCGCAAAAGTTTGCAGAAAGTCGTACCATACTACAAAGGACATCAAGGCATTCGAGGATCAAGACGTATGCACAGGGAAGTATCCTTGTGGTTGCCGCAGTCGACAAATTGTTGATCGGTCAGTCACAGACCACAGCAGATGGAGATTTGGACCTGGACTACACCTGGAGAGAAACCACTGTTTCGGGAACGATTGTCAGTTTCGACGCATGTATCAACTTGGGGAAGTCAAGGAATACTCGAAAAATTCCGATTCTGGATGTGGCCGTCGGCCTACAAAACGGAGTCATCTCTCAGTACGAAGATGTTCTGTCCAATTTGATCTCAAAGGAGAAGAAGAGCTCCACCGAGAGTGTAATCACGCGAAAGCTGCACTGGCACCGGACAGAGGTCAATACGGTGAAATGGTCTCGGGATCGCAACTATCTCATCTCAGGAGGCAACGAGACTGTGCTCGTCATCTGGCAACTGGATACAAACCAAAAGCAATTCTTGCCTCATCTCTCGACTGCTATCCTCGGTCTCACGGTGTCTGCTGCAGGATCGGCATATGCATTAAGGCTGGCTGACAACTCTGTCATGGTCTTGCCAACAGCCGATTTACTTCCCTCCACAAACGTCACTGGCCTCGCCTTGGGAGACATAGGACTTTCTTCATGTCCACTCATTCTACATCCAAAAATGCCAAATCAACTACTGGCGGCTGTTTCAGCTAATCCTGTGGTGAAAGACTTGAAGAGAGGGCAGAGCGCTACGTTCCTGCAGTCATACGATGTAGAGTCGCATTTCCAGACGAACCGACAAGCTTTGACACGAAACATGACAACAGCACTGAACGTTGGACCGGAGGGTCAATCGATTCAAGAACCCAGTGTTACACAGATTGCTGTGAGCCACGATGGAAAGTGGTTGGCAACTGTGGATGAGTGGCACCCACCAGTAAAAGATGTCGATGCCATGTATATCGATGCCGACGATTCGGAAACTCGTGGTGCAGATACCGAGACAAGCTTGAGGATCTGGACTGCCCATAACGGCGAGAACACCTGGGAGCTGGTGACACGAATCGACGAGCCACACAATGCTAGTCTACACTCTGTGCTTGGGCTGGCAGTAAATCCTGTGAAGCTCGAAATGGCAACCATTGGTAGCGACGCAGCAATCCGCATATGGTCACCCAAGGCAAGGCACCGAAATGGCGTCGCGGTCAGGAATGTGTCTAACGAGCAGCTATACACGTGGACGTGCTCCAGGACCATACACTGCGAACAAGACTTGGTCGATCAGAATGCTGCACCTACATCTGCCGTGCTAACATACTCGGACGATGGCTCTGTATTGGCTGCTTCATGGTCGTGGCCAACAACATCCACTCGCTTTGTCCATTTACTCGATCCCAGGATTGGGCAGATTTGTATTTCGCAACCGGACCTCATCCCACATGGTATCGCCCAAATTGCATTTGCCGGGCGCTATTTGCTTTGCCTTTCACGGACCCTCACCGTCTTCGATACACTGACTACGCAGATCACTGCCACCATCGATCTTGACCCCGACTTCGTCACTCCACAAAGTCAGAGTCCGAGCTATATTGCGGTCAATAAGTTCGATGGCACGGTTGCCATCAGCGTCTCACGTGCTCGGAAGCCGGCCAGCACAAAGCTTGTCGTCTTCGGCATCGAAGAGGGTGATGTCAAATCTCTGCACGAAGCCTCTTTCACAGGAACTCTGAAAGGCCTGCTAGCACAATCGACACTACCTGGATACTTACTGATCGATGATCGAAACCGAGTGCGATCACTCAAGACTTCGGGTACGATCACGACTGCATTGAGGACTTCCCGGGTTACTGGCCTGGAGAATGAGCAAGTCAGCAGGAGCCTAGACACCATTTTTGGTCGCGGTGGAGGAACCGCAGCTACAAACGAGATTGGGGACGATGCAGAGTCGGGCCCTCGTCATGACGCTCTGGCAATCACTAACGGGGCGACTTCGTCAGCACGAGATCTTGATGCTGTGTTGAGCATTGCGTCGTCAACCCAGGCGCCCAGTCCGGCTGATCTGTTCCAGAGAGTGTTGAATGCTCTAGCGCAGAGATGAAGATTGTCTGCGGTTCTTTCACAGATGGGTAATTGGGGGCAACCGATATATTTAGTGCAAACTGAGTCAGCAGATAGCCAGAATACCAACAAGGCTATGTTCGCCGTCACCGTACGTTTCCTAATCATGTACCTGGTTGTTTTGCCAACCGGGAATCAGGCAGATGTCGTCTGAGTCATAGAAAGCGCGACACACACCAAAATTCTGGCTCAGGCAAAGAAGGTAGGTGCCGTGGTCCTCACGCGCCTGCCATGACTTCCAACGGGCAGCTCTTGGACTTATGACTCAATCGTCTCTGCCATCTCGTATGTCACTTGAATTCACAAAGTCTTTCAGCAGACAGTCCAAGCATTATCATTTGAAGGACATCGTACAATATGGGAGGATCAGCTTTCAAAGAGGACGGCCTTTGGACGCCTCGGATGCCTACGGTAGTTTACAATCATGTCTCGAAGCAGATTCAAACACTACTGAAGCCTCACTTCAAACATGTCGGCACAGCCATCGAAGGGCCTTCTAAGATGACGCATGGCGATGTAGATATCTTGGTGGCTGATCCCGTGGGCAAATCTCATCGCAAACCAGGAGACTTTCTTGCAAGTGTGGTCGGTGCAAAACAGTGGAAAACGACGGGCGCCTCACTTCTTCACTTTGCCGTGCCGTGGCCGCAGGAATTTGCGAATAACATCTACCCATCCGAGCTTGCAACTGCAGCAGATTCTGGTGAGAGTGATGAAGGACAAAGAACAAGATCAGGACCAAACGCTGAAGGGGTGGACCAAAACCTGGACATCCCTCGACCAGAGAACCCTAGACAAGAAAACGCGAGACTAAACATCCTGAGACCAGACACAAAGGCAAGCAAGCCGTCAGTGTCAAGCAAACCTTTCGATGTGGTCACGTCGCAGAAGTACATTCAAGTCGACATCCAAATCTGCCCGACAGCAACAGCCTGGGAATGGCAACTCTTCTACCAAGCCCACGGCGACCTTTGGTCCATGCTGGGTATCACTATTCGTCGTTTCGGACTCACATGTTCATACAAGGGTCTAGTGCTTCGAATCAAAGAAGTTGAATCCCACAACAAACTAAATTCCAGGGTAAAAATGACGCAGGACCCGTCACGAGTGCTCGAATACCTCGGCCTGGACGTTTGCCGATATTGGACACCCTTCAAGAGCTGGGATGATATGATGGCGTATGTGGGGAGCTGTCGGTTCCATGATCCCGGGCGATGGAAGAATGAGCCGAAAAAAGAAGAGGAGGATGAAGCTCAAGACGAAAAAATGCCGGCGAAGAAGGTGACCGTTGACACGACCACGGAGAACAAGGAGCTGATGACGCTCAAGCATAATGACCGTGCAAGAGCGGAAAAGAGGCCTGTTCTCAGATACTGGTTCGACACCTACCTGCCACACCACGTGGACGATCAACCAGGCAAGGACGCACAATTGTCACGGGAGGATGTCATTCAAGATGCCAAAGAGTTCTTTGGCGGCGAGTTCGCGAGCAGGTTCGACGAGCAGAAGACAAAATGGATCAGGATAATTGCGGTGGATCAGTCGTGGAGCGACATTCGCAAGATACTGCCTGTGAGAGACGGCACCATGGATGGCATCCAGATTGGATATGTCATGAGAGGACTGAAGCGAGAGTTGGCGGGCGAGCGCGACGAGTGTGATGCCGGTGATGAGGCTCCTGAGGGTGTAAGGTTAGCTTTTCAAGAGGGCAGGTTCGAAGTTGTGTTTGCCTGGGCGAAGGACAATTGGAAGAAAGTTGCTGAGCGAGAAGAGGTGTTCTTGATATATGAGGAAGTCGACATGAAGCTCCGGAAAAGGAGGCAGAAGCAGAAGGAGGCCCAAAGGAATGCACAGAAGAGCAAAGGAGAAGAGAGTGCTGCGGTCATTGACCATCCGCCAGGCTCATGATCAATACCTTTTGAGCTGAACTGGGCTGTTGGGTTTCTGCCACCACAGACTGCCTCTCACGGCTGCCTGCCGTGTTGATATTCCTGCATGCAAAGAACACCTACGGGATTCGCTACCAAATACATAGTCATCGAAGTGGTAGCTGCAGCCACAGCAGTATTGACCACACATTCTGATCCGAGTGCCTGTTGAGTTATTCCCATCGGATCGGACATGAAGTGGCGGGGAACTTTCCAGACAAGAGAGCGAATACGGCAATAGATGAGGCTTACCACGCCCAGCGGCCGTTGCCAGATGATTCGACGTTGTTAGACTTCTTAGTCGGTACATACATGCAAGGGACTTGGATATATTGAGCAAGCACCGTCCATTTGGATTCGAGCGGCTCTCCGAGCAGCACTGTACAGCATAGCATAGCCCGATCCACAAAATCACAGCACATTGTTTCCCGTTTCCCACGGCACTGATCCTGTTTCAACAGCTCAAGCAAACATGCCAGCAACCTCTCTCGTCATATACCCTGGCCCCAGCGGTTCCGACCAGACCCTGAACTTCAACATGGACTGTTTCTTGAACACGCACATGCCGTTGGCCACCAAGCAATGGAAGTCATTCGGCCTGCGAGACTGGAAAGTCGTGGAATTGCGACCAGGTGCAGATGGAAGTAGGCCGTATAGTATTGCGACGGTTATGAGCTGGGACTCACTTGAGGGATTGAAGGAGGCGTTGGCGAGTGATGCGTTCAAGGTCGTCGCTGGGGACGTCAAGAATTTTACTGATATGAGGCCGTTGTTTTTGACGGGGTATGTCGTTGGGATCCATGTCGTTTGAGAACTGCGTGCAAGCAGTTGAGCTTTGAACCGATACTCAGAGTAGAGCGCGGAAGAGGGAGCAGTGATGGCCAGCCTAAAGCGATGTCCTTGCGTTTGTATGTAGCGTCTGAAGTGGCTGGCAGGCAGCAGCACTGTCGTGTAGATGCGGATGGTCATCGTACTTGATCGCTACTTGCTTTTGACGATCCTGAGATCTTCGACCGAGCGTATGATTGTGTGGACTTTGGCTCTTCAGAATTAGCTCTTTGGTTTCCGCTGTCTCTCAGTAAACCTCTTCATGTACTCCTTGGGCTCGGACCCGCCGTCCTCCCACATACTTGCAAACGAATCGACTCCCGCATCGACACCAGTCTGGAGGTCGCTCTCTTCCCACAACTTTACTAGTCGCTTCTGAGCTCTCATGGCCTGTGGACCCTGCGACACGAGGTTTTCCACGATCTCATCCAACGCTGCGTCAAGCTCGCCTGGTCCTTCGTGAACTTGGTCGATCAAGCCGCATTGCGCTGCGGCGGCTCCGTCAAGGTGCGTGCCCATATAGACCAATTCCTTGGTCTTTTGCCAGCCGATGATGTTTGCGAGAAGACGCGCTTGGATAACGGATGGGATCCCCAGCACGACCTCAGGCATGCTGAATTTGGAGTCTGATGTGGCGTACCGGAAATCGCACGACGCCGCGAGTTCGAGACCCGCGCCGAAACATAAGCCGTGGATGCGCGCCATCGTGACAACGGGTAGGTCACGGAGAGCTTGACAGGCGTCGCGGACGGCGGTGATGAATTTCCGGGCTTCGTCTTGGGATGTCAGCGCCGCCATTTCACGAATGTTGGCGCCGGCGCAGAAGGCCGGGACTTTGTCGTCGGTGGTCCTGGAGCCAGTGAATACGACGACTCGGAGCTTTTCGCGAGATGCGAGGTCGTGGCATTGTTTTGTGAGGGACTGGAGGAGGTCAGATCCGAGGGAGTTGAGGCGAGCTTCGTTTGCGATGTAGATCTTGGCTATCTCGCTGCCGTCGGGTTGGGTGGTGATTGTGCATCCTATTCGAGGTTGGTCTTTGCTTTCTTCAGCAGCCGGCGAGGAAGTAGTCGCTCGGCAGAATTGTATTGTGTTTGTGAAGTATCGCTGGTGTGCCGGCTGAGAGTTATTCGATTGAGGTTGTCTCAATAGGAGGTAGCATTGTGCTGTTCTACGCAAGACCGAGACAGACGGACGGGCAAGGAAATGAGAGATTCTTCTTACACTGGAAACACGAATGCACTTCATTCTGGGAATCCAGTTTCATGGCAGTGACAGGTATGGGAGGAAGGACGGAATCCTCAAACGAGCCATATAGGACTGACTACAACATGTTGTTCGATGAGGAGAGCCTCGGTCGTGCTCGGCTGAGGTGACGCTGATGCAAGGGAGAGATACAGTAGCCCCCAAGACCGGAGTTTTACCGTACTGAAGCAATCCCTGCACCTACCAGGTGCCTACCTGGCAAGACTGGTACTTCTAATACACTTGGGAAAGACGAGGGTTCACATTTGGTTCACTGAATCACTGCTGTGCAACCTTCTTCCGATGAAGGAAAATTACTCTGTCATGACAAAAGGCTTGGCAAAATGTGTGGTCGGATGACAAAATTTGTTAGAGCTTTCAAAATTATTCGTGCTGTAATGACACTCTGATTTCTGACCGTGATGATCATCGTCCGATTCATTATTCTGCGGACCTGGTGCTGTCGTGCCTTGTCCGGAGAGAAGTGAGGGTCACATACTGTAAGGATAGAACGGTCGGATTCCCGTTTATGATTGAGCATTAATTCTGTGAGCAGGCAGAAAGTGCGGCTGAAAAGCGTCTTCTTCAAAGCCATATACCGAGACAATGTGTACATCATATACCTGGAGCTTCCTCGACTCAAACCCGTCAAGACCAACACCAAGGCTCTTGGAGGCACTCGCCTGGTATCCGGGAAGCCGTCTCGCCGCCTTGTATGCGTCCCATCAGGCCCCTACCGGGGCTCTATAGCAGCCTAGGGATTGCTGAGTAGATACTCAATTGCCCCATTTACGTTGCCGCCGGCCCTCCGTAGTGCTTGGACGTTCCGGTCAAAGTCAAAGAAACCCATATCGTTCAGTTGCTGCAGCTGAGTGGCATATCGTTCTTCAGGCGGCCTATTGTCCGCGGGCGCTGCGGGTGCTCCTCCTGCGCCACCGGCTCCTCCAAGAAAGTCGAAGAGATTCCCATAATTTCCTCCTTCGGCTCCTGCACCTCCTGCACCTCCTCCAAGAGCTTGTAGAAATGAGTTCAGTGCTTCAGGGTTTGGAGGTTGTGCGAAGGGGTTGCCGCCCGGTATTTGCGGTGTCGCGCCCGTCGCGCCTGGTTGTTGCTGACCGAACAGCGCAGGGTTCATAAGGGCAGCGAAAGGATTTGGTTGCTGGTTCTGCATGTCTCTATTTCCAACTTCATTTTGAGTACCGGAAGGAGGTGGTGAGCCCGGCGTTGCCGTATTCTGAGAAGGGAACGGTGGCATAAACAAACTTGCAAACGGATTGGCGCCCGCTCCTCCGCCACCACCCCCAAACGCTGCGAACGGGTTTGGTGGCATCTGTTGCTGTTGTTGCGTTTGGTTATCACCTTGAGCGCCAGCATTTTCAGTCGTATTGGTAACACCAGGTGCAGGGAAGGCTGCTTCACCTCCGCCGCCTCCAAAAGGGTTCATGCCTGCACCACCCTGGAGTCGCATCATGGCCCGTATTGCCTGAGGGTCCGTCATCATCCGTCGGAAATCGTCTGATTGAAGTATCTGCCTGATGCCTGGCATATTCCTCAGTTGTGGATTCTGATTAATCATCATATCTATAACTTGTGGATTGTTCATGGCTTCTCGCATAACTTGTTGGAAGTTAGGGTCCTCCAATTGCCGAATGAAGTCTTCAGGGGTTTGAGGGTTGGTGAACATGCTGGCATTTGGCATTTGCGTGAAGCCAGCATATCTCGCACCAGTGAAAGCTGTAAGAGGGTCGTTCCCGGTACCTGATGCCAGGTTCGTAGGTACACCCGGAACCGCTAGTGCAGGTCCGGATGAGGGAGTAGAGGTGGTTGATTGTGCAGCAGGATTTTGTCGTTGGTTGCTCGCCGCGCTCTTGACCAGATGCATTGTGTTGCCTTCTTTTACATTATGCGACGCCAGTGTATCGCCGTCCTTCAATACTTTGCCGCTGTAGATCAATCTTTGTGCCGACGCTGGTACGTTTGCATATTCTTCGGCGGCGAGTTTGTTCTTCAGGTCTAATGTAGTCGTGGACAGAGGGAGGCTCAGGGTGTATTTCTGGCCACCGGACGACTTGACATGGAAGGTAACAGTGGCATCTTCGGCGCCGGCATTTTCGGCCATTGTAGCGACTGGCGCCTGGCTCTTCTATCGTATCGCGGTCAAGTCGTGATGAGGTGGAAAAGGCAGGTTGTTGTAGGAAGATGTACCGACTTGGGTGGGATCTCAAATGTACTGATGACAGAATGACAGGCTGAGGACCACAGTGAGGACTCGAACAGAGCGGAGAAAAGGTCAAAAATAGGCTGAGTGTGATAGCATGGATAGGACAGATGGGCAAGATGCGCAAGTACTAATTGAGCGAGTGAGTGATCAAAGTTGGTGACTTATGGCGTTTTCCGGAGTGGTCAGTCAGTCAGTCAGAAGAGGCTCCAAGCAGGACCATCGACTTCTATTCCGTCAACGTCATGCCTGCGGCGCCTGCGAGTTTTAGCCACACAGCAGCAGCCTTGTCGATCTGGTCAGCCTGCAGTTGAACCCCTCATGCACCCAACACGGCCAGTCTTGCCAGCCTTGCAATCTCTTGGCACTGCATCTCGCGAACTTTTTTCCATGCGGCTGCGGTGGGTTTGCATGGTTGTAGCAAAACACCAGCAATCGTTGCACTGTGTCGCCCTAAGTGCATCCTTTTCGAATTCTCAGAGCATTGATCCTTTCGCTGTGTACTCTGTGCCGGACTTTTCGGCTGGAGAACATTATGCTGCTTGAGCCATCTCATTGATACTGTTCCCTGCGCATTTGCGACGAACCAATACTGAGGTCGGTCGAACAGCACATCGTGCTGCACTACCTTCACCATGGCGACGACAAGTTCTATGTTCATGTACAGCTTGACTTTACAACCGCCTTCAGCCATAACATCAGCAGTGTTGGGTCAATTTGCCGGTACAAAAGAGCAACAGATTATCACAGCATCTGGCTCAAAGCTCACCATCCACAGACCCGACTCTACCCAGGGTAAAATCTCCCCTCTTTTCACCCAAGACTGCTTCGGTATAATTAGGACGTTGGCTTCATTTCGGTTAGCCGGCAGCAGCAAAGGTATGTCAAGAGAGTTTCGCTCAATTCTGCCGTAGCTAACTTGCGCCCAGACTACTTAATCGTTGGATCCGACTCCGGCCGTATTACAATTCTCGAATATGCTAAGGACCAGAATCGCTTCAATCGCGTACATCTCGAGACCTATGGCAAATCTGGCATTCGCCGTGTCATCCCTGGCCAATACCTTGCGGTCGACCCAAAAGGAAGAGCATGCATGATTGCGTCTGTCGAAAAGAACAAACTGGTCTACGTCCTGAACCGAAATGCGCAGGCGGAGCTCACCATATCCTCACCACTTGAGGCGCACAAGCCACAGACTCTGGTCTTCGACTGCGTAGCGCTTGATGTCGGCTACGAAAACCCAATATTCGCCGCTCTGGAGGTTGATTATACAGAGGTGGACCAAGATCCCAGTGGTCAAGCTTATGACGAGGTGGAAAAGCTCCTGGTATTCTATGAGCTCGATTTAGGACTCAACCATGTCGTTCGAAAATGGGCGGAACCGGTTGCTCGCCATGCCACGAAACTTCTACAGGTTCCTGGTGGTTCGGATGGACCAAGCGGTGTCCTCGTGTGCTCGGAAGACAACATCACCTATCGACACTCGAACCAAGATGCTTTCCGGGTTCCCATCCCGCGGCGGAGAGGTGTGTTGGAGAACCCGGAGAGGAAACGACACATCGTAGCTGGTGTGATGCACAAGATGAAGGGCCAATTCTTCCTTTTGGCACAAACCGAAGATGGAGATCTCTTCAAGGTCACCATAGACATGGCTGAGGACGACAACGGCGAGCCCACTGGTGAAGTCAAGGCACTGAAGATCAAATATTTCGATACAGTGCCCGTCGCCAACAGCCTCCACATTCTCAAGAGTGGCTTTTTATTCGTGACTGCTGAAAGTGGCAACCATCATTTTTACCAGTTTGAGAAGCTTGGAGATGACGATGAAGAGACAGAGTTCTCTAGTGACGACTATCCTGCCGACCCAACGGAAGAGTGTACGGCCGCTTATTTCCACGTACGGCCTCTCGCTAACCTGAACCTTGTTCAGAGTATCGACTCCGCAAATCCTCTGATGGATTGCAAAGTTGCAAACCTCCTGGATGAAGATGCCCCGCAGATCTACTCAATATGTGGCACGGGAGCACGGAGTAGCTTCAAGACTTTGAAGCACGGCCTGTCTGTCGCGGAAATTGTGGAATCAGAGCTACCCGACAAGCCTGAAGCAGTCTGGACTACCAAATTAACAAGAGAGGATGAGTATGACGCTTATATCGTCTTGTCTTTCAAAACTGGCACGCTTGTGCTAAGTATTGGGGAGACTGTTGAGGAAGTCACGGACACAGGCTTTTTGTCAACCGCTCCAACTCTTGCAGTACAACAATTGGGCGAGGATGCTCTAATCCAAGTACACCCCAAAGGTATCAGACACATCCGAGCCGACAAACGTGTCAACGAATGGCCTGCACCGCAGCATCGCTCAATCGTAGCAGCCACGGCGAATGAACGACAAGTTGCTGTTGCTCTTAGCTCGGGAGAAATCGTCTATTTCGAGATGGATACTGATGGTTCTCTGGCTGAATATGATGAACGAAGGGAGATGACTGGCACTGTTACATGTCTCAGTCTCGGTGATGTACCTGAAGGGCGGGTTCGAAGCTCATTCCTGGCGGTTGGCTGCGACGACTCAACAGTCAGAATTCTAAGCCTGGACCCAGACTCGACCCTCGAAAACAAGTCGGTGCAGGCATTGACTTCAGCGCCTTCGGCTCTGTGTATAATGGGTATGACAGATTCCACGTCTGGTGGGACCACTTTATACCTTCACATCGGCCTCTACTCAGGTGTGTACCTCCGGACGGTCTTGGATGAAATCACCGGAGAGCTATCAGATACGAGAACTCGCTTTTTGGGTTTGAAGCCTGCCAAACTTTTCCGTGTCTCAGTCAAGGGCCAGAACGCCGTCCTAGCGCTGAGTTCGCGATCATGGCTGGGCTATACTGATACGCAAACGAACGGTTTCATGTTGACACCACTCGACTATGTCGGCTTACAGTATGTGTGGAACTTCACCAGTGAGCAGTGCCCTGAAGGGATGGTGGGGATCCAAGGGCAAAACCTGAGGTAAGTGTCTGATCCTTGCTTTGCTTTTCTCCACTATGATGAATCCATAACTATGCTCTTTCCGAGAGTCAAAGACTCGTGCGGACTCCAAACCTAACCAATTGTTCCTACTGAAGTTCCTCAATCACAGTCCCTTTGCCAGACCTCACAAGAGAGACGTTGCTGACCTAGTCAACCAGGATCTTTACCATTGAGGATTTGTCACGAAACATATTGCAGGAAAATATTCCGCTCCCCTACACTCCCCGAAAGTTCGTCCGACATCCTGACTTCCCTCTATTCTATGTCATCCAGGCCGACAACAACGTCCTCGCACCTGCAACGCGGACCAAACTGCTCACAGAAACCACTGCGGTCAATGGTGATACTGTGGTCCTCCCTCCCGAAGAATTTGGGTATCCACGAGGCACCGGCCATTGGGCATCCTGTATTCAAATCGTCGATCCTGTCAGCACCAAGTCTGTTGTCTTCACGTTAGAGCTCGAAGACAACGAATGTGCCACCAGCATTACCGCAGCGCCTTTTGCAAGCCAAGACGACGAGACGTTCTTGATTGTGGGCACTGCGAAGGATTTGGTGGTAAGCCCACGGTCTTTCTCTGCGGGATTTCTGCACGTTTATCGCCTTCACGAAGACGGCAAGGAACTTGAATTTATCCACAAGACGAAAGTTGAGCAACCTCCGACAGCTCTGCTTCCCTTCCAAGGACGTCTTCTCGCTGGAGTTGGAGCAGACTTGAGAATATACGATCTTGGCATGAAACAAATGCTCCGGAAATGCCAGGTTTCGGTATCAAATCTCATTGTCGGACTCCAGACCCAGGGAAGCAGAATCATTGTTAGTGACGTCCAAGAGAGTGTCACATATGCGGTGTACAAATACCAAGAGAACAAGCTGATCCCATTCGTTGATGATGTGATTGCTCGTTGGACAACATGTGCCACTATGGTCGATTACGAGACCGTGGCAGGAGGCGACAAATTCGGCAATCTCTGGCTGCTGCGTTGTCCGCAGAAAGCGTCGGAAGAAGCTGATGAGGACGGCTCAGGGGCGCATCTGACCCACGAGAGACAATATCTCAGCGGTGCTCCCAACCGTTTGAATCTGATGACGCATTACTTCCCTGGCGACATACCTACGAGCATCCAGAAGACGAATTTGGTTGCTGGTGGTCGAGACGTCGTCTTCTGGACTGGGTTTCAAGGCACACTAGGCATGCTCGTGCCATTTGTCAGCCGAGAGGATGTCGACTTCTTCCAGTCTCTCGAGATGCAATTGGCTTCGAACAATGGAAATCCCCCACTACTTGGCCGAGACCATCTGATCTACCGCTCATACTACGCACCCTCGAAAGGCACCATCGACGGCGACCTGTGCGAGACATATTTCCTTCTTCACAACGACAAAAAGTTGATGATTGCCGGCGAACTGGACCGGTCGGTGCGCGAAATCGAACGCAAAATATCCGATATGAGGACGAGGGTGGCCTACTAGGAGGTTCCCTTGAGAGCCTTGAAATGTGTTTGTATGATCTGTATTGGAAGGAGATACGATTCGAGATACCCCTTTGTTTGCAATGGTGGCTATTTGTGTGCGGCTCACAATGATATTCTCCGACACACACGCGGCTTTCTGTGCACATGAGATTCCTGCCTTCTTTCTCTTGTGCTGTTTCACATTATGTCTCATGCCTCGCTCGGTCGAACGTTCTCCGTCGGTTGATCTTGAGCTGGATGCTTACCATTCTCTGCTTTTGCAAGGAGGTTTAGTACGAGACAAGAGCAATCACCTTTGCTGATCTTTGAGTACGATTCCATCTTCTCCAGATGGTGGACTATTGTAATTTATGCGGCAAGACATTCTGGTACGCAACGCTTCGCTAAACATCAATCACTATATGAATCAACAAAGCTATAGTTAACTACGGTGGTGGATTGAGATCCAGCCCTTCGACTGTCAATTTGAAAGCATCGGGCCGTGAATAGTGCCCTGCTGCATCAAAGTCCAAATGTCCCCTGTCACAATCATCAAAGTCGACCTCAGCGTATAACAGTTCATGCTCCTTCTCCCAGACCGGTCCAGCGATGGTCTTGCCCATTGGATTGACGATGCAGGATCCGCCGACGGACACAAATTCCTCGCCGTTGCCATCTGATGCCGTGCCGTTTTTCGTCGCCTCGAGAGGTTTCGTCTCGTCGATTGTCTCGTTGTCACATTTATACGCTATTTCGTGGTTCTCTTCCGTCTTGGTCATGGAGAGTCGCCGCCGTGGGACACCGCCGGGCCCGTCAGAGATACCGTTCGCCAACGTCTCGTGCAGTCTGACGTCCGACCCATTCTGCCTTTCTGGCTTACTCTGTGACTGTGATCCCGTGATCCAAGTAGGGAGATTCTTCTTCTTGATGCACTGATTCGCGCTGAGCACGAAACACCGTCCCTCACAGGCCACCGTGCGCATCAGCGGCTCCCATGTATCTCGTGCGTCTGCGGTGGGCGCCAGCCACAGATTCACTCCCTGGCTGTAGATGCTGTAGCGTAGCAGGGGCATGTAATTTTCCCAACATATCGCGGTGCCCATGACCACTTTGACGCCTTTGATGGTTGCGGTGACGGCTTTCAGTGTGGAGGGCGAGCCTTGTGCCCATACCAACCTTTCGGATCCGGTGGGCATGACTTTCCTCCTCTTACCGATCACGCCGCGCCGTGGGTCGACGTACAATGCCGCACAGTAGAGACTGCCTCCTGCCTTTTCTACAACGCCCGTGATGATGAAAACGCCGGTCTCGCGGGATAGGTCCTCGAGGAACTCCCGAGTGCCGTCGCCGCGACGTCCTGTCTCTTTATTCACGGGTAGTTTGTGCTCGAGCCAGTCATCGCCTGCGCCGTTGGGAGTATCGCCTAGGTCGACGGCCGACTTGGTGTATGCTAGGAATTGGTCTCGGCCAGTATCTGTGCGGGCACCCACGGCGGCTCCGAATGAGCATGTTCGCGGATAGCCGCCTAGATATGCTTCTGGGAAGAGGAGGATCGAGATGCCCTTTTGTGCGGCATGTTTGGTCGTTTCCTTAAGTGCTGCTAGCGTTTCTTGCAACGAGGAAAGTGTGTGAGATTGGGAGAGGCCAATGGTCAAGTGTTGGGGCATTTTGCTTGAGTCAAACCGGCCTTCGACAAGCTGTTGGTTTCTGCTCAAGAGGTCTTGCAGCAATATATATTTGCGTTTGGAGTGAATTGAACAACATTCATGAGCATGACTGCCGCTGAACAGAGTTGAATGGATGAGTGCCGCTCCAAGGACCAAGTGCGGGGAAGTCCTCGGCCAAAAAGATAGCGAGGGACGGGGGGCATATAGGCTAGAGGAAGGTTACCGTATGTCCATGACAGGAATCTCGCCGGGTCCGCGCACGCTCGAACCTCATCTCATCAGACAAACGGTTGAGCGCTGAAGGACAATTGGGAGATAATCTGAATCGAAAAGAGAGGCAAAAGCACTCAGCAGCTGTTCTGATGATATTATTTGAGCATGCCTCAAGTAGTGCCAAACTGTGCGCTAACACGCTGACATCACAGGCCTATGCGCTGCTTCACCCTGTCCCAAGACACTCGTCCACGTCGTGCCCAGTGGTTTGGTCCAAACCTCTCCTCCTTCATATTGCGATGAAAGACCTCCATACTGACCCAGCCGGACCAGCCACTCTCTACAAGCCATGCGCGTGTGATATCATCCAAGGGGAAGTAGCCGCCATACTCGCTCTCGAAAGGGAATAGCCTCCCATACGTGCACCATGAATGCACACCGTCCCTGGTCTCATCATACGCAGGATGGCCAGGCAGAATCGGTGGTGACATACGCTCCGCATCACTCAATTGCACATAGATGATCTTGTCCTTGGGACAAGTATTCGAAAATCTCTGGATCGAGTCGCGTAACGCGGCATGACCACCTGGTCGCATACCAGAATGCGCTCGAGGATCCGCCCATAGCCTCGATACGATATGGTAAGTATCGAGACACAGGCCAAAGTTCGGACGATCCACGAGCTGAACGATTCTCAACGACTCTTCCCAGTCGGCGACGTGGGCTCCCCAGCCTAGCGCCTCGTAGGCGAAGGAGACAGGAGGCTGTCGCTTCAGACCCAGATCGGATAAAGCCTGCAACTCGGATACAATGACCTTTTCGTTGCCGATGGCATTGTTATGGTCGTTGCTTGGGATTTGGATGACCCCTGTACCGAGAGCACCGGCTAGATCCAGCCATTCTGTAGCGGCTTGCAGCCGGTCTTGTAGTGGGGTCGGCTCGCCTTCGAAGTTGTCGAACGACCCGACACACACAATTGTCAGGCCGGCGTCAGCACAGGATTGACAGATCAGACTGCCCGCTTCGACACGCGAAAGGTCTTGACTCCTGGCGAGTGCGTCAACATCGTCAATGAAGACTTCAATGCCTTGGAAACCTGCTTGCTTCGCAGCCTGGATCTTCTCCTCGAGAGTATGCGCGGGGTGCCAGCCCATCGACACCGTGGAGATCGCTATTTTGTGAGGCATTGTGCGTTGGTCGGCCCCTCATGCTGATGGTGACGAATTGTCAGCAGCATGTACCAGCTGTTGCGGGATGGTTTGGCTTCGAAAAGTCAGAATAAATTGCCGTGCCCACTAAGAGTATAGCATTCACAATGGGTGATCTGGGGTACCAGGTAGCTACCCTCAGCATGCGGATTTGTCCGTTTTCACACAGTCAGTTCCCACACTCTTGGAGTCCAATTGTTATAATGTATTCGTCAATATTCCTGTTACCCAAAGCAATTCACAATTGAGGACTCTCTAGATATTGTAACAATAATGAGCGTAAAATCATATTCTCGTTTCGCCCATCTGGTCCTCTTCAGCATATACTCAACCAACAGACACGGTTAGTAGGCTTGAACTCCCTGCTGTTCCTGACCGTACTCTTCGCCGCCACCATATTGGCCTTCCTCACCTTCCTCGCCATATTGTCCTTCCTCTCCCTGCCCATACTCTTCGCCGCCACCGTACTGGCCTTCCTCACCTTCTTCTCCCTGGCCGTACTCTTCGCCGCCGTATCCCTGTTCTTCACCGTACTGCTCTTCGCCTTGTGGCATCCCCGGGTGTTGCTGTTCCATGCCGGGGTGTTGCTGTTCCATGCCCGGATGTTGCTGTTCCATGCCCGGGTGTTGCTGTTGCATTCCTTGTTGCTGCTCCATGCCAGGGTGTTGCTGTTGCATTCCTTGTTGCATGCCAGGGTGTTGCATTCCTTGGTGTTGGTCCTGGTGCATACCTTGCATATTTTGGCCTTGATGCTGCATCATTTCGTCGTCACCACAGTTGACGATGACTTCTTGTTGCTGCTGGTTCGCAGGGTTGAAATCGTCATTGTTGGAGTTGTTGTTGGAGATAGGGCCAACATTGGCACTGCCGCCTGCACCCCCCTGACCGCCCAGACCGCCCTCAGCTTCGTTGTTGCCTCCTTGGACGCTATCGTGGCCACCAGAGATGGTAGGGTTGACATTGATGGCGCCTGTTGAACCACCACCGCCACCAGAAACAGTGCCAACACTTCCACCACCGCCACCCTGGCTGGACGATTGGCCACCTTGGCCACCAGTTGCAGAGCCACCGGCTGAAGTAGAGTTTCCCCCTTGTGCACTAGCGCTGGCTGAGGCTCCGACGAGAGACATTGTGTCAGGAAGGGTGGAATGCTGATTACAGAACTAGGACTCGAACTTATTGTGTATTGATGAAGGGTGTTTTCGCGAATTGAAAGCTTGTGAATCCTGCAACAGCTGGAAACACGAGAAGCAGCGCTATATATGCTGCTTCATGCAGGGCCTCATTGACCTGGAATCAACCCTCTTCTCAGTACTGGTCCAATAACTGCGAGGTTCAGGGTTTAATCCAGGAGGGATATGCCTAAGATGCCTGTCTGACTGAACAACTGGGCACCATCTTCCAGGTACTAACTACTGGTCACTGTCATGGTGTATTTTATTTTGGTTTGGGGCTGAAGGGTCCTTGGGCCAATAGTTATAAGAGAATTATTGTGGCTCCTGTAAGTCTCACCCCTACCTTTTTCGAATATAGTATAGTGCTTACGTTGTAAATTATCTCGGCCCTTGCATACTGGTAGCAGTGCATAAGCATCAGGACAATGGCCGGGCCCGTAACAGCAAACTTAAGTCGAGAACTCTGCCCATCTTACCAATCACATGAACATACCATTGCCAGTCTGACTGGCTCGACAAGCCTTGTGTTATTTTTGAATGCCGAAATAATGGTTGCTCATACCTCCTGGATTTCAGCCACAAATCGCCCCGAGGTCCAGCCTGGACTACACGACGGGCACCTGTGGGAGCCAAGGTAAGTCTGTCGCACCCAAGTAAGCCGACCGAACCCATCCTTACCTATTCTCACAGCCCTACCTTCTCTCCACGTTGGCTGCGTGTTTGATTGTCCCAAAATAATCAATATTGTCGGCAGAACTCCTGACCACGTGTATCTTTCTGTTCTATCTTGCGCGTCCGCTTACCACACGAGAGGAATCCATGGTAGAATCATGCATCTGCCGTGTCAAGCATCGGCGTGAACAGACGGCGAGTCATGCCAGAGGAGCAATGGAGAGATGAATTCCAAGAATACGGCCTGCTCTTGCAGGCGGTAGCCAGTGGAGATCGATCAAAGGTGCTGAAACACCTTGGAGATTATCTGGTGAACCAAGGCAAAGATGATCCTGGCCCAGCTACATCGGCTTCAGGGGGCGCTCAAGGACAGTTCAACAGACGTCAACAGGCTCAACAGGCAAACAAGAACCCTGTCGACGAAGAAGACTTCGACCCTGACGACAACACATACCACGAGGAAGATGAGGAATACCCCGACGAGGGCCAATATGAAGACTATGGCGAGGAAGAATATCCAGCTGAAGAGGAGGAGCAATATTCTATGCCGAAGCCACGAAAGAAAGTGCGTTTCGCGGACGAGGAAGGCACCTACCCGTTGGAAGAAAATGAACCTGGACACCAGAATGATGACTACGACTATGATGGAACGGACGACGCATACTACGGTGGAGAGTATGACCCTGACACTCATGATGGTACGTACGACGGTGAGCCATATATGTCGGGCGCACTGGCCGAGGACAATGGCATCAACGACGATTACTATGTTGAACCGTACGACGAGGGTTATGATGCTCGAGGTGATATGAATGCCACCGCGCCTGCAAGGAAACCTCCCAATGTGAATGCTTATGAGAACAATAATCTGGGGTACAACACTCAACCTTATGATGGGTACAACCAAGAGCAGGGCGCAGGCACGTCCTACGCTCCCGAGGCTTACCCTCATCATTATGAGCAAGGATACTATGAACAAGATGCAGCTGCAGGTACTAGTGATGCCCAGGGGTACTACCATGGAACTGAAGCTGGATATGCGTATGAGAATGGAACGGAGCCGAGCTTAGCGGAGAGTGGAGGTGAGTGGCAACACCACTTTCCGCAACACAATCTTGATGCCAATGTTGAAGAACAGGCACGTGGACTCGATGAGCTTGGAGCTGAAGACAATCCATTCACGGACTATCTGACACAACTCCAACTTCAAATCAATCACGCCGACCCTGGGTTGACTTACACGGAAACTGATGAAAGCTACCCCGTGAATCTCCAACCTTTGGTCCCAATTAGTGGGAGTGTCCACCCCGACCACCCCGACCACCCCGACCTGGACTACGGCAACTATCAAGACCAGCTGGATCCAAATGACCTTGATGGTGTACCGATCGATGATGGACATGACAATGGTGCGGATCAGGCTAACCATGCATATCACGAGTACGAGACTGCAGCCATTAATACTGATCAGAACTCTGAAGACCCATCTGCCGATCCTCAGAATGAGTTCAACACTATGACTGGGAGCTCGGGCAATCTTAACGACGATGATAGTGGCGGAGTCCAGGTGGACTTCCCAGGGACCGACGGTGCCGGCCATTTCCTTCCACCAGCCGCTGAAATCCTCCCAAAGCGTAAGGCTGTGGGCATCATCAACCAGAAAATCTTACCGTCAGAACATTCTCCAATCGGGCAAGGGGAAGAATCCACGAGCGATGGCTTCAGTCGAAGTTCTCCTGCTGGTGATCCAGAGACAGACCAGACATTCGACAAACCCGAAGATACTGGTCCCAGCTATAACCTGGAAGCACTCATCCCAAACATAGAACGACCTCGCAAAGAACGGCCTTGGGTCCCAGAGATACCCGATGACGAAGAACTCGAGGCATATTCGGATGAAGAAGAAGAAGAATACATGAGCAACAACCCACTTCGACACATCTACGAAGCAGAAAAGAACGAAGCTAAGGTTCGTCCATACTTTGATGATGCGCCACTACCCTTTGATCTGTCACAAGATTATTGGGAGGAGCCTTGGGAAGGAGAATCATATGCATCGTCACTGTACTATAACGAGGATATGCCACAGGAGGACTATGACTCGACTGCGGACTATTACATCGACCCCCAGTACAACGTCTTTGAGGAAGGGTCCAGGTTCTACACCCACTACAACGATTCAGCAAATGAGTCTCAGATGCAAAGGAACCCTTCGACGCGATCTGGTTCGTCAAGAAAGAGCGCAATGAGTGCCCGTTCGCTATTCGGCAAGATCCGAGAGCGACTGGCATAATGAAGCAGTGAAATGTTGCTGCTGAACGTAGTAGCCTTTTCGAATGTGTATATAATCATCGTTTTTCTGCCCATAACAGGCAGCGTACATGACAATTACCTTACCCAAACGTGAGACGTAGGTTTCGTCGTAAGTATCTTCGCTGCGATCATCCCGGACAGCCTCGACATGTCCCGAAATACAATGTAAAGACAACTTCCACAATTAGCGTGACAGAGCCGCCCAGGGGGTTTCTCTGACTAAACGAGGTCTATTAAGAGATCTTACCGGACTTGATTTGTCCGGGCGGTACAACATGTAAGTTTGGCTTTCGTCTTCTTATGCAGACGTTCTAGATCTGGTCAAGCCCTAGGCTCAGCCTACACCAACATGCATGTATTGGTAGTTGAATCCTACTGAGGTGAGCATGGCCGGCTGTTGGACCTGCCACGTCCGAGATAGCGTAGGATGAGGAGGTGATACTCATGACTTGCGCCCCAAGTAGACCTACGCCACCATCTCACTGCCTGCCGAGCCAGCTTCGGAGATTTACCTTCTCGATCACGAGCCATAGAGCTTCTTGAAAGGTTGGAAAAGACCTGGACCATGGATACATTAAGCCTTCCATCCATCCCTGGCATAGCCCGATCTGTGCTGGGGCTTAGATGATACATGAAGCGGCTGTAAGACGTCTGTGCATAAGTCATTCAAAAGCAGAGGCTTCATGATCCAGTGATCGCCAGTCAAGACACGAAAAACTCATCAGCTCTCTTCACACCGCTTCTCGTCCCCAATCGACCTTTGATTAATTCAGAGAACGTCACACAAGTCGTTCCAATGGCCTACAACAACAATTACTACTACGACCAGTCATACGACAATTACTGGGGAGAAGACTACGGTGACAACTCATACTACGACGATAGCTATGACTACTGGAATGACGAAGACTACTGGTATCAAGGAAACGAGGACGACTACAGCCTAGAACAGTACGGGAATGAATATCCTTACGATAACAGCTACGATCAGTCGTACTACGGCGAACAATATGGACATGATCAAAGCTATGCACAATCCCGTGGTGTCAACAATGGAGAGTACTATAACAATGACCAAGCTGCCTATAACCAGGAGTCATACCATGAGGGCTCATACAATCAGACGACATACAATCAGGAGTCATACAACCAAGGGCCCTCGACCACATACAACCAGAACTACTACAATCAACAACAACAACCTGCCTACTCTCAACAACAACAACATCCTGCCTACTATCATCAGCGTGGTATCTATCGGTAAGGTGGGACAATGCCTTGCACATCGGAAGGCTCTGAAGCTAACATCTCAACAGGATGTCTAGCCAGAGATCTATCGCTCACAGCCCAATAACGCCACTGTCCGATGTCTCGGGCATCACCAACTCGATGTCCGAAATGATGCACCATACTGAACCCATGCACCCTGCGGCCCTGGCGAGTTCGGTGTCAACAATGCTAAATCATACAGAACAAAAT
This sequence comes from Exophiala sideris, assembly GCA_000835395.1. Classification (NCBI taxonomy): domain Eukaryota; kingdom Fungi; phylum Ascomycota; class Eurotiomycetes; order Chaetothyriales; family Herpotrichiellaceae; genus Exophiala; species Exophiala sideris. Next base: position 491,093 of record KN846952.1, on the reverse strand, counting down.
TACCAACCCACCATCATTTCAGGAGCTATGGGATTGTCCCGAGCGGGTGGTACAATGTCACAATCACAGCTTCTCCCAAGTCCCTCTATATCACCAGTTCAACCACCTGTTCGACCAGCATCGTCCCATGCAATTAGGGCAGCATCTTTAAGCCCCAATGGGCCACGCGCACTCGACATCAACCGCGCTCAGTCCGTGAGAGTACAAATGCCGCAGATGCCCGCACCTTCAAATCAACAGACCCGTTCTCCGTTAGACGTGTTCCACAGGATGTTCTGGAAGAATCCAGATAAGCTCACACCTGGAATGCCGCGGTCGCTTTCTTTGAACAGGAGGACGTCTGCTAGGAGCCCACGAAGTCCAGGAGGTCTAAGAGGCGGACTGAGCAACCTGCCGTCTCCACCGTTGCCCGCACCACCAATACCAGCACCGCGTCCGGTTGGTGGGAGCCCGGCCAGGTTTGATCCCAATGCTGCGCCTATGCCCAGTGGTGGTTTTGGTTTCTTAGCTCCCCGAACACCTTGATGGAGTGAAGATGTGGAAGCATGTACTATGTTTGATTTATGGTAGTCTAAGCAGGTTCAATACATCTCCAGGACATTTCTGGTCTCTATCCCATATCCACTCCATACGAACCATCTTTCCCGCGTAGCAGTATATCTACAATGGCTTACTGTTTAGAAACATCTCCTGCACTCTATAGCCATCAGCAAAACTCTGACTGGTGGTGAGTAGCATAATTTGGACCTCACCACGAGGCTGATCTATAGGGACTTCTTACTGGCCCCCTGGCTGCCCAATAAGTCTAAAATAGGAACATCTGGACTGTAACACGTAAACACCACCTTAAGGCTTACATCATGTGTCGCCTGAAGACGGTTATTCTAGTTCTGTCCTAGTCAGACACTGGTCAAGTACTTGAACCAAGCCATATTATCCGGGTCTTTCCTTTCTGATTGTGCTTATTTAAAATGTGGGCTGGTGGAATATAGTAGTAACTCGGAGTTCCCTCCCACCTTGACCCCCATTGAGCGTGCACCGCCCTCAGCTTCTTCGCTACGCCTCATTCGAAGGCTCACTCATAAGCTTTGAGGCGCGGTGGGTGTCACTGTTTGTTCTGTGCCGTCTGGTTATCTACTCGTATTCGACCTTCTTGTTCTACCAGTACCTTACGACCTTGCTCTTGCGGCACCGAGCATTCCCGCTGTTTGATGGCGTTATTTTGAACCTGCTTGCTTGACTATAGCATACTGACGCTCCTTCCCTTTGTACACCGAATATCAATTTTGCGCATTCATTTCTGGTAATCATGAGGCTTTCGCCTTTTCTGACGCTGCTCGCGGCGATTGGGGCATGTGCTATGATGTTTGTCTGTCTCTTCGCCGGCTACACCACCACAACCTTAAGTAGTGTTGACATGTTCAATGTAAGTCACCGTCATCTACTTAGAAGGCTTCCAATCACTGACAAACATTCACAGGTCAACGTATCACAAATCGCAAACACTTCTTTCACCAACAGCACAGGCAATGGCTGTAATTGTGTGGAATTTATCAACGGCACCCTCACCATCAACGGCACTTCCAGCAGTGACAACACTGTCGAGGTCGTCTACCTCGGTCTTTCCCAATACTTCGCCGTCTACACCATGAACTGGTGTGAAGGCGAGTATTTGCCCAACTACCAAGATCCGAATGCAGCGGCAGTATTGACGCACTGCGAAAAGCCATCACCAGGGAGACATTTCGATCTTGTCTCCATCATTGAAAGTGCTATCGACAACGTGAGCGCTGAACTCAACCAGACCTTGTCACTGCATAGTTTGGATTGGCCAAACGGAATCACGAGTGCATTCGACTACGTCAAATCGGCGGTGAACGCCATGATTGCTTTCTTCCTCATCGGAATTGGCTCTTTACTCCTTGCGACTGCGGCAGGAACAATCAGTCTCTTTCGACCTTCCAAGAACACTACGGTGTTCTTGCTCATCACCTCAGTCGTAAGTTGTCCGGAAGCCATTGGCTACCACCAAAGCATGCTTACACAGTTTATAGGTCGCTCTATTTTGTCTTGGAATAACGGCAGGTCTTGCTACGGGCTGTATTACGACGGTAGTCAACGGGATCAACGCCAACGGATATGAGATTGGAGCGTCAGCAAATCAAGGTAACACTTTCATGGCAATGATCTGGAGTGCAGTTGCTTTATTATTCATCTCGACACTCACCGTCGGTGCCCAACTTTGCACGGGATCTGGTCGTGATCCGTCACCAAGCAAGCGAAGATACAGGAAGCGCCAATACGAAGGATACCTAATGCCGAATCGAAGCTACGCACCAGTCCCACCGACGATGCCTTACATGATGCCCCCTCCACGACACCCAGCCTCATCAGCATACGACTACTGGGATCCATACTCATCGAGGAGGACCTTGGTACCTCATCCAGATGATTACTATGGAGAGGACGACTTTTCATGATAGGGCTAGCCTAATCATGCTGTCCTTGGTTTCTGTTTCTTGCGCATCGAAATTGCATGGAGATGGCGTCTTTTACTCTGCTGGTATTTCCAGACTAATTTACCGGTACTGGAATCGTATCATCAGTACCCAGGCTGATACCTGTAAAACAGCTTGTGATCTGTACATAGTCATACACAAAATCTACATCTTGATAGCATCAAGTATACCATGTCCCACCAGCCCTCATCAAATGACCATGCTAACCAAGTATCACGTTTTGGCTTTGGAACAGTTCTCGACCAGGCCGACAAGATTCAGATTGTGGCTGAAGGTGCGCGAAAAGCTAAGGCCTTGTAAGGGCGAAAAGACGGACCTGGAATCCTGCAGCATCAGGCCCCGAAATTAGGGATCCCGTCAGCAAGCACCCTACATATTCCCAAGGCGAGAGCGACCAGTGGCCAAAGATGGAGTAAGCACGTCTGACATGCATTTCTTGGGATATGCAAGGCTGACGGTAGCCAGGGGCTGGTTCGTTTTGCCAAGACTGTGTGGGGGTCGGGCTTATGGTGTGGAGAATCCTTGCAATGAGGTATGTTTAGCTTGATGCTTAAATAGACGAGCTTATTCCATGGACGGTCCCCGTGATTTTGCTATTGGTGACCGGCTTCCGATCTCGTTTGTTGCTCATTGACGATTGGTCTCTGATCTTCTGTCAGGATTACTCTTCACTGTTTTATTTTAACATCAGCTTATTCAAGCACGATACTTTTTAGCCCTCCATGTGCACCCACTGCGCCGCTCGTGACATTTGGAGACCAGACCGGTTCCTCAGTGCGCCATGGCATGGACTACGCCTCTTGAAACACACCTAGTAAGATGTAACAGCCGTAGTGCAAGTGACAGTGTTTGGACGTCTGCTCGTTGATCGAGTCAAATTGTACAGTAGGTCCCTGCATGAGCCCTACCCACTCGGTTCTGTTAAATTATTTTGGTCGCATGAAACACGTTGAACATCTACATGATTCTAGAGGTGTTCTTTTTCTGGTGTTTGATTGCTTGTTGCGTTGTAGAATATTTTTTGATTACTATTGGAATAGGGCACCCGAAATGCCCTACCACACCATAATATATCCACCCAAAAATGATATCCACACACCTGCAGCCGTACCTGCTGTGAACCTTACCCAAATTGCTGTGCCAATTTTGCTGCGGAAAACGGAAAGCATATGCATCATTACATTCCTCGGCCACGGGGCGCGCCTCGAGGAGCGCCACGCGCACCCATTGCTCCTCTTGCGCCGGCAGGGGCACCTCGGCCCCTTGCACCCATGGCACCTCTCGCGCCCATTGCGCCTCCTCTTGCACCTGCCGTGCCTGAGGGTCCTGCACCTCCACCTGGCAACTGAGGTTGTAAACCTGTAGGGTTCATGGCCATGGGCTCCGCGTCCCTTAGTAGTGATGACTTCTCGATGGTGTCGCCCATGGGGGTGAATGTGCGACTGCCCACTGTGCCTGCTGTGTCGTCGGGATCGACGCTGATTCTGACGCTGCTGATTTCAATGTGTGTTGAGACAATGCCAACGAAAAACCCGATCGATGAGATCACAGCTAGCCAGTGCAGCGCCAGTGCGTTTGTTCCTCGACTGACAGTGAAGACATCTGGTTCGCCTTCTTGGTTGTTGCCTGTCGCGTACTTCAGAGCAGCAAACATTTGCGAATTTGCCACTGCCACCGCAATGGAAAATACAATGGACAGTCCAATAAGGACGATCATAACCAGACGCATAATGTCGAGTCTCCGGTTTCGTCGAGATTGTCTCCAAGACGAGGCTGCACCAACCCACGGCCTGTTGACCATGCCGTAAATGAATAACAGAATACATCCTAGAGCCAAGAAGGCGCCGGGAATAGCTGGCAGCACAACGAAGACGTTGTTTTGTAGCTGTGATCCCACGTTATACAGGAATGGATTCAACTGTGCGTTTGGAGGTAGTTGGGAAAAGCTGTTGTAATCGTCGTCTCCGGTTGAGAGATATCGGATGCTGGAGGCGGTATCTTTGCCAACGGTGACGGCGCAGTGCTCTGCCTGACCCGAGAGTGAGCAGCACATTGCTATCAATGTTAGCTTGACGTAAGTTTGTTGTAAGTGCACCAATCTGTTTACCTGTATAGCCGACACGTAACTGTGTCGAGTACGTGCCATTCAATGCATTCAGCTGTATAAGGAAATATCGTGACGTCCCACTTCCTGCTCCTTGTGCACCAGGAACACAATCAAGAATAACAAGACCTAGCAAGACAAGTCAGTCTAGTTTCCTGAGCTTTTCTGGAGGTCCTTACATTGAAATAGCAACGCCAGCGCTGCCAAAAAGTGGACAAATATGCGGAGGAGGATGCTATCTGCCCGATCTTTAGTCAAAGAATTCAAGTGGTTGGTGCACCGTTCGATGCATACCATGTATGTTTTTCTTCCAGTACTGTGATGCAGCCGCTCCCATACTCCCCATTGCCCCAGCAGCGGAGGACGCGGCGTTCATCTTGAAAGAGTGTTGTGGTGCTTAGGTTGATGATCAAGGTTCAGAAGAGCGTGGCAACATCGACAGGGTCTATGGTAGACCGACAACGCCAAGGGGATGAATCTAGTTGATATTGTTTATGTGACTTTCCAGTCTGGTTATGGGAGACTTCTTCTTGCGCGATAGCTTATAGGGAGTAGAAATATGTAGTGCTTCTTACAGAGAAGGCCAACCACCTGGGGCGGAGTGAGCCAAATATGGTGCTCACCCTTACCACGCCAAACCCACTTATGGCGCCTTCTCCAGTCAGTGAGGTATCAGCCTCATTCATGGATCCTCGGTGACCTGGTTGCTGCCCATGCACTAGCTGATCTAGATCGTGACTCGGTTCTAATTTGGGTCCATGTCCAAGGCCTTGGCCCGCATGCTTACTGTGTTGCTTCGGCCTCGCCCACCCTAGTCGGGACGATGGCGTCTCCCCACAAGATACTACTCATACTTCTGACTAAAGCCAGCTGCTGTGTGGCACGTTGGACGGCTCCCAGCTTGGGAAGCCTGCGCCCCTGAATGTAAAGAACCGCACCAATGGTCTTGCCCGTCAGTCCTGGGACACGAAGGTTTGGGCTGAGTTGAAAGCTGCCACACAACACTGGCTATTTGTTGGCCAATCACGTTAGGTTCATTGGCTATGATTTCGCCAAACTTGTGCTTCTACGAATGCTCCTCGTCCTCAAGGGGACGTGACACCGTACTTCTAGTGCATCGATCGAACCAGCAAAATCTTGAAGAACACAATACAACAGCTTACAGAGCTCAGAAGGCTGCTCAACCAGGAATCCTTGAAAAAGTGCAACTCATTTCAGACCGAAGAATGGAAGTCTAGTCACCGTGATACCGACGCGGTCGTGACTCCCCATTGATCGTACGGTATTCATCGCCCCAAGGCAATAAGAGCATCTAGCACTTTGGAGTAGTGGGAGGTTGTGAATGTAGGTTGGCACAGTTAGGTTGAGCAAAGAGAGGGAGGCAAAAGCAGGGCAATCAGGGCAAAAGTTTACGTAGTCAATCTCAGGCTCAAGTACATAACATGGTTCATTACAGCAGATCATAAACATGACCGAGAGCCTCGCATTAACCTTTCGAAGATCTATTCACAACAGCCACGATATTGCATGTTGGCTACTCATAAATCAATGACCACCGTGGGCAGAACCGCCATGCTGGCCACCAGCACCATGGGCTGAAGCACCGTGAGATGAAGCACCTTGGCCTCCGTGACTGCTACCACCATGAGCACTTGATCCAGAGCCATCGTGTTCGCCTTCTAGCATTAGCAAGATGCACAATTGGAAAGGCTAGTGACACTCACCTCCACCTCCACCGTGACCGGACTGGTCGTGCCCACCATGACTGCCATGCTGGCCATGGCCGGAGCCGTCATCCTCCTCTCCTTCCTCTCCCTCCTCGCCGCCGTGGTGATGGCCTCCAGACCCGTCGTCCTCGCCATAGTCACCTTCCTCCCCATCCTCGCCTTCCTCTTCATCACCCTCAAAATAGTCCTTGATATCGTGGCCAAGGTGTTCGACGTCCTCCAAGGCACCGTGGACCATATCGAAACTACCCTCCGCAACGTGGTGGATAGCGTCACCAAAGTCGTGGGCACCCTCGTGGACACTCATATTGAAGTGATTAGGTAAAATATGTGGTATTATTTTCGATGAAAGATATGTTTTTCGTTTCACGATTTCTTTGCAACGGTGGGGAAGTACTCTCAGTACCACCAGGGTGATATGGCTGTGTCTTATAACATCTCAAAGCATGTCAACCCATTGAGCTTGAAATAGAATTCAAGCTTTACGTGGCGCTGACAGCCTCTTCATTTTGGTCAGTCCAAGGGTGTGCTATTCTGGGTGCTCGGTCAGAACCACACCAAAGACTGCACACTAGGCCTGAAAGGTACCTATCCGCTGATTACTGCATATACAGCCCCAGTCGGGATTGATGTCGTGGGCACGGTATGATTTGGGGGCAAAGCTTGACTATAGGTTTTACGAGGCGGGACAGGGGGCCTACCCTGCCCTTGAAAATTTAGAGACGGGGTTCTAATTATCGCTAAACTTCAGCATCTTAGGCTGTTTTGATTGATCTTCATCGACTACTTGGAAAGATACGTAGCTTGCTGACAATCTATGGTGTCGCTTGAGAAGATAGATACCGCTTCGCCTCAGCATCCCAAGTCATGAAACGTGACCATCCCGGCTATTTCAAGAGCCCCGAGAATGTGTCTAAGTCGAGACAGGGCGTCTTTGGCCATGTGTAGACGCTTACATTTTATGGTAGGATGACAGCTCCTTTCATATTCAGCGCTAACGAAACCTCAAGAAGCCTTACGTATGCTCAAAATGGTTACATACTTCTTACGACTCGGATAAATTCAACTTGGCTTACCGCAAATAGAGCGAGACATCGAGTCTTGACCTTGTGGCTTTGTGAGTTTGTATAAATGATCAATACCCCACGAACAGTCAAGTCAACGCCTTTGACTATATCGGCAAATCAACAAGGCAACAACATCATTCCAATCTCAGTACCTTCCAAAGACTAAGTCATCATGGCTAAGGGACATTCGGGCTCACACCCCTCGCACCCTTCCGAACCGGAGAAACCGCCCACGCCGGCGAAGCCACCTACAGAGCCCGCGAAACCACCTACGGAGCCAGCGAAACCTCCACCCACGCAGCCGGCGAAACCACCCACACCACCGCCCACGCAGCCAGCGAAACCACCGCCGACCACGACAACACAGCCGCCTAAACCACCGACCACGATCCCAGAGCCACCAGAGCCACCCATCAACCATCCTCCTACAGGGACGGAACCCACACACCCTCCTACAGAGACGGAACCAACTCATCCTCCTACAGAACCGGAACCTACTCACCCGCCGACAGAGACGCAACCCACTCACCCTCCTACAGAGACGCAACCCACTCACCCGCCGACAGAGACGGAACCAACTCATCCTCCTACAGAAACGGAACCTACTCACCCGCCGACAGAGACAGATCCCAATCATCCCGGCACAGAACCTACTCATCCCGGCACTGAACCTGAGGGTCCTGGGGAGCTTGATCCAACTCATCCCGGCACAGAACCCGCGGGCCCCGGAGAGACCGAGCCAGGTCACCTAGGCACTGAACCTACTCATCCCGGCACAGAACCTGAGGGTCCTGGAGAGCTTGATCCAACTCATCCCGGCACAGAGCCTAAGGGCCCAGGAGAAACCGAGCCAGGTCATCCAGGCACTGAACCCACTCATCCTGCAAACGGCCCAGTCAGTCAGGGGCCGTCTCAGGGGACGCACCATTTTCCAGGCCTTGGGCATGGGGCCGAAGAGCCACCAACCCACGGCCCTACAGATCCTGAGGGTCCGAGAAACCCTGAGGAGCCGGGCGAGCCTGAGGGCCCGGGCAGTACGTCCACCCCCAATCAACATGGGGGATATGACCCTCAAGACCAGCCTGGCAAACCTGGCTGGGGTGATACCCTCAGGGGAATACTGGGAGATCCTGGCGTCACAGAACCAATCGCTCAAGCAGGAAGTAATTTCATCAACGGCTTGACAGGCCAAGGCCAGCAGCGGAATGGTCAGAATCCGCAGAGCCCAAGTGGTGGGCAATATCCCCAAGATCCGACTGGTGGGCAATACTCAGACCCCAATGACCCGAGCGGCGGGCAGTATCCTATGCCTGGACAATATCCCGATCCTGATGATCCGACAGCAGGTCAATATGAACAGGATCCAAACGACCCGACCGCCGGACAGTACCCTCAAGATCCTAACGACCCAACTGCAGGTCAGTATGGCCAGCCTGGTCAAAGCCCGACTGCTGGAGGATATGATCCTTCTGGTTCGGGTGGTCAAGACCCATATGGCCAGCAAGGAGCTCAAGATCCGACTGGCGCAGGAGGTCAAGATCCCTATGGGGCAGGTCAAAGCTCGAGTGGCACAGGGGGTCAACCACAGAGTAGTGCTAGTAATCCATTCGCGACTGGACACGCTGGAGTTGGACCTGTACAGCCACCGACAGGTAGCGCCACAGGTCAACCTCAGCCTGGCAACGCCACGGGCAGCAATGCTCACGACCCCAATGACCCTCATGCTTATGATCCGAATGACCCGTACGGTGGGTACGGAGAAGAAGAAGACCCCAACGCGTACGGTGGGGAGGGTGAGGAAGGCGAAGAGGGCCAGTACGGCGAGGAAGACCCAGAAGGCCAGTATGGTCAGTATGGCGAGGAAGACGAAGGTTAGTACAGCCAGGGTGAAGGAGAACCACAAAGCTACGCCCACCCAGCCCAGACCGCCACTGCCGCCGCGGGGAACTATTATTGACCTCGTGCGGTGCTTTCGACCGGCCAAATGTCTTCCTTTGTCCAGGTATGAGCATGAGAATGAATGGGGGTGTTGTGGATAATTTTTGATTTATACAACTCACAATCAAGTAAAGCACCTGACCCTGGACCCGCTTCCACAAGTTCTTCTCATCATCCACAGTTCAGCTTGGTTCACTATGGTCAGTCAACACCAGAGGGATCAGGAGAGAGGCAAATGAAACAAAATATATTGAAAGTGGCTCACACTATGGGAGAAGTTCCAAGTGAGAAGGAGAGATCGTAGCCTATCATAATTTTTCAATGGCAGTGGTTCAAGTAAGACACTATTCACCAATGATATCGTAAACTGAACCCTGCGCTGTCGGCGCACACTCGGGGCAGGTATCACGTGTCGCAACCTCCCAGTGAATTGACGCATCCTTTGTATACAGCGGGCGTTGGTGCTTTTGGATGGGCTGTTTTTGCTGGCTTTGGTGCCTCGGGCATTGTGATTGGTATGACCTGGTCTCCGGGCGATGCAGTGGTTTGGGGTGGAGGTGGAGGAGGAGGCGGATGTGCTGTTGTTGGTGCTGGTGCTGGTGCTGCATTTTGACAACGAGGGTCACCCTCGGCCAGTGCTTGCTCGATTCCCTGCAGGGAGTCATTGCAGATGCAAAATGTTGTGGCAGAAACGCAAACGAATTGCCCGGGAGATTTGCATATACCGGCAGGGACATACGTTAGCTGAGGAGATGGCATTGCGACGGCAGTACTCCAAAGGCAAGTAACTGCGAGAAGGAGGATCGAGGTAATGGAGATGGTGTGCATCTTGGATATATCGACTTTGAAATGGGTATTGCAAACGTAAGTTGTAGAGCGTGGCGTCCTCGGCAGTGTGATTTGACTTGAGGTCATTCTGGTGGCAGTCTGAGGCATGTCAACGTATAAAGCAAGCTCGAGACAATGGCGGTCCAGATGTCTTCGCTTTAAGATTCTTTGTTCTCAACTTAGCTTTGGCCAATAGCGAGAGTCCGGCAGACAGTCGACAGCTTGCGGAACAAAGAAAAGTGGGAGCATTGACCGGCGTCATCAACAAAGGAGGCTTTCACGGGACACCCATGTTCTTTGTGCTTTGTACCTGAAGAGCGCTCCCAGATAGGTGACTATCTTTGATGCAACTCTGGGGCTGGAGGTCTCCTAAAAGCCATGAGCGGGTGATTCACTCACCTCGACTCTTTCACTTCACCTAGTCACAGATTGAGCATCACTTCACTTCCCCAGCTTCTCAGCACCCATAGATCCGATTTTCAAAGAATTGGTCAACATTCTATAGAGAGATAGTCGCTCCATCCAGGTGGCCTAACCTTTGTGACGCCACTAATAAGCGGTGAAGAGTTCGACTTTCTGATGGATTGTGACAAAGAACAATATTCAAAAGGGTTCTTCTTCTCGTTCCAAACTTCATTCACTATCATACAGTTTGCAAGCGGATCGAGTCAGTCTTTTTTTGGGCCCGGTATTGTAGCCATTGCACAATGAATCGTGAATACAAAACAGGTGTCAGAAAGAGAGGCCAAGGGGCGGCGGCGGCCCGATATTTGTAGTTCTTTTCGGGTCGGATGAGACACCAACAACTGACGCAATGCGACGCGGGGATATCGGTAAGGCCTGCATCGGATCCCGTTCGAGCTTCGGCCTCTTTTTACTGTAGTATCTACGGCCCCTGTTGATCCTTGTCGATACATCTATTTCATGACTATCGAGTATATTGCTCTTGCTTTCTGTTTCGATGCCTCAATGTCCAGTGGCTCTATGAAAGCCTGTCATCAGAACGTATCACATTTCAAGGTGGACATTGAGGCGGACACGGCTCCGTCTATTTAGCACATCGCGTGTGGTGCGAGCAGCTCGCACGACTCATACATCTATCCCTACATCCTGGAAGCAAGCCGAATACACGTACTTCCCCACGAAGAAAGAGCCAATCCATCTCGGCGGCCCTTTCAGGACTTCCAACTCACCTCAATATGTCACACCACGACTTCCTAGTCGGCACCTTCAACACCCCCCAGCTCTACACCCTGCGCTTCACACCACCCTCTTCTAATACGCAACCCGGATCACTTACCATCATTCACCGTGCCAAAGCTATAGGCTCCCACTCATGGCTACATCTCAACCCACCCAGAAAAGACGGCACACGCACCCTCTACGCAACAGCATGGACCGACCCGCCCAGTGTAGTCGCCTACAAAGTCCACTCGCCAACACAACTCGACCTTCTCGGTAGGGCCGAAACCAACTCACGAAGCGGCTATGTTTGCGCATCCGACAAAGCCGTCTACTCCGCCGGCGGCGCCACAGGCGAAGTCTTCAGCATCGACCCCGAGTCCGGAAACTTGCAATCCCCATCTTCGAGATCACAGTCCACGTCCACCACGACAGCAATAACACCCCTACAGAACCTCTCCTTCATCGATGCCCAGGCGCAACGTGACGATGGCAGCACAATGGACTTCGGCGGTCTCCGTCATGGCGCACACTCCGCCGACTTATCTCCCGACAATAAAGCCCTGTACATAGCCGACATAGGCCGAAACTGCATCTGGACATATTCCGTCTCGCCCATCGACGGCAGCCTGACTCTCGGCGAGAAACACATATCCCCCCGCCCAAATGACGGACCTCGACACGTGCACCCCCATCCAACAGGCCAATATGTGTACTCGCTGCAAGAGCACACGAGTATAGTCGATGTCTTCGCCACGAGCAACGCTGGCGTAAACTTGACGCACGTGCAAGGCGTGCGTATCATCCCGGACGACGAGCACGAGAAAGATTATTGGGCCGATGAGGTCCGGACCAGTCTGTCCGACGGCGATAAGCCGCGGTACTTATACGCCAGCACGCGTGGATTGACGCCGGGAAAGAAGGGCTTTGTCGCGGTGTACAAGCTTCGTGATGATGGGACGGTTGATACCTTGGCGACAAGTCCTTATTCCGATAGCGGATCAGACAACGAGCTCTACGCGGGACTACTGTACATGTATGACACGCCCACGAGCGGAGGGTGGGCAAATGCGATCCAGCCTGGTCCGACAATTAATGGAATCGAGTACCTCGCCTTGACGGACAGTGAGAAAGGGTACGTCTTTGTACTGAGTTGGGATGGGTGGCAGATCAAAGAGGTGGCCAGAACGAGATTGGATGAAGGAGCTGGCGCAGCAACAGCAGTGTGGCTATAGGTAGATATTTGCATGCTTGGGCCGGTCCGCTTGATGCGTATCAAACCTGCAGAGTCATGCAAGCGTGATAGGCATTGAGTTGTTCGAAACATCTCATTCATGGTATGTCCATTAACAAATGTCCTATCAACAACATTAAGCCTGAACGCGCAGAGAACGACGACGACGCAGAGAATTAAGCCATCCAACTTTCGAGACACGCTCCAACTAGTTAGCCTTCTCAGGGTCTTGGCCTGCGGTTCTTGTATCCATCAACCCTGTCAATCCGGTGGAACCATTCGTCCTCGTTCGAGTCCTGCTCCTGATCTGGGCATCATGATCTGCTCGACTTCTAGTCGCATGCAGTGCCGCGAATTGCATTTCGTCGTCACTACCGCCTTCCTCTTCGTCGGCGGGTTTCTTAACTGCCATTGTCGGAGCGAACTTGGACTTCTGCCGAAGCTTCTTGCCATAAAGATAGAAACACACCGGAATAGGTACCAGTGCTGCCGCCACACAACCTAAAAGCGTACCAGCATAATTGATCCCAAGGCCATTAAACATTTGTCGAGAAAACAGTGGAAAGCCGGCGGCAAAAATAGAACGGAGAAATGTGTTGGCTGCTATAGCGGATGCGGCACTGCAGCGATGTTAGCAGATGCAGACTAGTGAGAAAGAGCAACACTCACAACATCAGGTACGAATCAATGATATAGTTGAAGCACTGAATAAAGATAGCCAAGAGACCGAATCCTGTGAAGAGGCCTGACAATGTTGGCACGATCCAATGGACTGACTCATAATTTCCGGACCAGCCAAACCAGAACAGGCCGAGCGCGAAAAGGACACCACCGAGCATGACAGGTGGCAGACGCCACTCAGGAACGGGAATACCTCCATTGGCTTGGAGCTTCTTGTTGTATCCGCGTGCGTCGTAAATGATATAGCAAGCGACGATAAGGATACCTGTGACCATTCCAAAGAAAGGCAACCCTGACACACCAGCAACCATGTGGTGGACTCCTTGGAAGACAAGAGGATAAGCTGTTAAAAAGCAATAAAGCAGCCCGTAAATAAAGGACATGTACAGGGTAATGGCGAGGATGATGGGTTCGGAGACCAACAGTCGGATAGGACGGGAGAAATTCTTAGTAACGAGTTCTCCGAAATCCACTTCAACTTCCTCTTGCTTCGCGTGGATGCCCCAATTCTTAGTACGGCGACGCAACTCCTTGGCTTTGCCCACCAGAATCACAGGAGCATAGGTTTCCGAGAGGAAGATCAGATTCAGAATAAAGGCCGCGGAACCCATGATACCGGGCAAGTAGAGATTCCAGCGCCAGCCCAAATAAGACTTGTTGATGAAGCCGCCAATGAAAGGACCAAGCATAGGTCCCATGAAAACCATGGCCGAGAAGATGACAATGGCAACACCTCTCTGGCGGTTGTCAAACATGTCGGAAAACGCAGCTGCCACGACTGCCAGTGGGCATGAGCCAAAGAAACCAGTGAAAAAGCGACAGATCATGACTGTTTGGAGATCTTTCGCGGCACCACAGCCGAAGCAGAACACGGAGAAGCCAAAGACACCCACGAGGATGGGGAGTTTTCGACCCTGCAACTCGCTGAAAGGACCCCAAATGAGAGGACCAAAGGCGTAGCCAAGAACATATAGAGACGTGGTCAGTGTCGCGACTTCAACACCGACATGAAAATATGCAGCCACAGTTTCTGTCGAGGAGGAGAAGATGGACGAGGTAAAGGTGCTGCCCAAGCAGGTATATGCGAGAATGGCGCCAATGTAGAATCTGAAGTCGGTTAGCGTTCCGGTTGCAAGTCTGCTATATTGTTCTCACTTTTTTTCAAAGGGCCAATTCTGGGGGTGCAATGGATCATCTTTCCCATCAAACTCCACAACATATTCTTCCTGCGCAGGTAGCGTAGGAGGGTAGGGTTTTCCACCTCCAAATTCGGGCAGCGGCCTCGTCTCGGCTCTAGACTTGACGCTGGCTCCAACGGTTTGGCTGTGCTGCAGGCGATGTGTCTCAGTTCTGTGGTTTTCAACAGGGTGTGTTCTGGTCCGCGTTGCCAACGTGGGCACCGAAGTTCCTGCGGTGGCTATTCGGCCCATATCTCGGGCGCTTGCTATGCTAGAGCCTGACGAGCTGGACAGGGCAGACTCTCTTGATCTTTGGCTGCGCAATGAGCGGCGATCCTTACTCTCCTGTGAGTATGTGCGCGTGGCCTGGACCTCAGCCCGCTCCATGTCACGATCGACGATATCCATCTTGACGGTATTGTGGTGGCTTTTCGGACTCTCGTTTGCCAAAGGGACAATGGTGTAGGACGGTGTTTTTCTCAAGCTCTTGTCACATTGGCTCCAAAGCAGCAGCAGCAGCTATGTAGAGGGCAAGGCTCACTCTGAAGAGCATGCGACCGCAAGGTGGATGGGAGATGCGGATCTCGTGGAAGGAAGGGTCAAGTACAGGCGACTCGGTGTCAAAGAGAGAATCGTCGATTGATGACAGATAGAAAATGAGACAGAAATTATATACTGGAAGAAAAGAGAGGGGCTGTATGAACAGGAACCTTGACGGACTCCTCCTTCACCTCATGCGGTGTTGATGTTGGGTGTTGAAATCCAAAACGATAATTGAAAGATGACATTGGCTGGGCTGTGACGGGCTACGCTACTCGCACCTTCCGGGGCTACTCCAGGCTCAATTATGACGGCAACTACCTGATTGAGTTTCCAATGGCATCCACCAGATAACTAATTTATTAGTTAGCCTATTACCTGGCGATGACAAAGGATTTCTTCTTGGAAATGCAGACTGTGCAGGGGAAAGGTTTTCACTAGCCTACAATGAGGGCACTTTCCGGCGTTTCGCTTGTCTTCGTATTGAGTAGCCTCTTTAACCATGGTACTATTCATGCGCCGGCCTGGGGAGGGTGATATTTGAAACGGGTGGCCTCATATGCAAACACCAAATCAAGCTCGGGAGATCCCACTCATGGCGTGGATGGCCGCTGTCACCTAGGCCGTGCATGCCTTTCAACCAATAAAACAGTATTTCCAACGGCGGCTGGCAATGACTCAGCACCCATGGCTGAACCCTTTTATCCTCCAAGAAACGCATCAGGCGTGTGTAATGTAAGCGTTGCACGACTTTGCCAGCTCTCTGTTTAGTTAACCTTGTACGTTGGGCCACATGAGAAGATTAACGTCCATCATATTGTTGAAAACCTTCTCAGCCGCCTGTTAACCCGCTCTCCAATCGGTTCCTCCGTCGAATTTCAGAGTATCTGGTCTGCTCTCCAGCTTCTAGAATGCTGACTTTTCGCGTCAGTCCGCTAGGATTGCCTAGAACCACTGGCTCCCATCCCGGATCAGCCTCGTCATCAACTTGCCGCCCCTTGCGATTGGGAATCATCTGCACGCTTTTCCAGCGGACCAGAACTGCTGTAAGTAATAGCGTGAGGAACAAAAGGACTCCAGCCACGATACCTGCCGCTTGCATCGCCCCATACCTTCTTTCAACACTACCACAAATACTTGTTGATACCGCTCCAAAAGTAAATTTGAGCGACTGGGTGACCGCCATACCAGCGCTGATCCGTGGGTAGCACGAGAAGTTCGTTCTCGTTTCTCGATACCGCTCCACAATGGACTTCCTGACTGGGCGGCCAGTCATGCCCGGTTGGAGGTCAGAGGTGTCAAAGGTCTCCATGATTAAAGCATAACATTCACTGATGGCAAATGTTGAAGCATACCCGACGAGGCCGGCGAAAACACATGGTATGGCGACAGCGAAGGCGGGCCCTTTCGAGGTCAGAGCGTACCCGATAGCTGCTAAAGGCAGAAAGACCATGGCTAACGTCCGACGAATTGTGTGTGACGACCACAACGAGACCTTTTGATATGTCATACTGTCTGTTCGAGGAGGTTGATATCGAGCACGGCTGAGCCATGATGCTTTTTCAAACGGTATCGCCAATGCTGATCCAATCGCCAGAGAAAGGACACAGAGCCCAACATCGATTGGACGGAATCGGTATAAAGTCGAGGTGAGTGCGCCTAGTAACTGTACAGGTCAGTCTCGATTTGCTGCCAGGCTAGCCATGCCTTACCATCAGAATCAGGGTGAATTGTGCGTAGACCCAAGCAGCATAGATCGCCAGGATCAGGAAACCAGGCTGCTTGACCATTCTCCAGCTGAGCTGTAGACCGGCTTTGACCTCTTCACCCCACCAGTATGGTCCAGTTCCCGTGAGATGTAACTTGACCTCGCCACGTGCCACCCTGCTGAAGCTTCCTCCTTCGCCAATGATCTCCGCGAGCGTCCTGCGGAAGGCTGACCGACGAACTTCGGGTGCGATGACATTGAGCAGAAGAACGCCCATCAATAGCAGCAACGAGACCCAAAATCCCTAGTCTACTGACGACCCGTTGATGATGAGGGCGCCTATGACAAAGCCGATACTGATGGAACCGGTGCTGCACCAAGACCAAGCTGCCAACCATACTCCTATCCCACCACCGTGTCGCCGAACATCGGATGGGCTTGCGAGATTTTCGTGAGACTTGCTACTTGAAAGGGAAGCGCCGAACACGTCCAAAAGCGTTCCAAGATTGCTCATGTTGGCAAATCCAAAGGCCAAACCTGACAACCCACGTGCCAACAGCAAGATTACGCGGTACCTTGCAACGTCGGGGGCTCTGTACGAGATGACCATTACTCCCTGCGGTATTTGTAAACACAATGCCAAAGCAAGTGCAGCAACAGTGTATGGTTTGCGACCGTGCAGAAGCGGCAGCGGCCAACATACCAGAGTGGGAAAGATCAGGCCGCAATAAAGAAAAGCATTGCCGTATATGATGCGACGATTCAAATCGACGACCACATACTGGATCGCAGGGACCTCTCCAGCGTAGATCCCGAGTATTAAGCCCAAGCAAGCTGTGTTTATGCAGCTGACGAAAGCTGCAAAGCGTTTGCGAGAATCGGGCCAATTCCGAGCCACAGGAGCGTGGTGACAAGTTTTGTGCACATCGAGGTCATCGGCATTATGATCAACGTCAATGTGTCGTGCTCCAGTCAGATCAATCTTACAAAGTCCATCTACATCAGCATGTGCCAGGTTCATGCTTCCTTGTCGGGAATTGATACCAAACATCTGCGAGAAATGCCTTTCATGTCCCGGTCGTGGTACCTCGAGCATTCCAGGTCTGCGCAACCCATCCTCTTTCTCTTCTGCATCTGCGTCTTTCAGGTCGACATCATTGAGCTGCAAAGCAGGAATCCGTCGTGTTGTTGGTTGTGGTATTGGCCGTTCCAATGATTGGTTGTGCTTTCGCTTTCCTCGTGGAATGTCCGTGGGACTGCTTCGACGGGCAGACCCAGGTGGTTCGAGTATCGTCACGGATCTTTTCTTGCGCGCAGGGGACACTTCCTCTGATATCCCTCGGTGCTTCGACAGTCCGCCTGTCCTGTCGCCGGGAGGTTCTGAAGTTGAATTGGGTGGAAGCAGCCGAATAGAACCTTCCAAAGGGGACGTATCAACAGGCGAATCGAAATCTGTTGGACCGATCGCAGATTCAGTTCGCCTAGCTGGCTTGGTAGCTCGAGTACTTGCTGGGACGTCCGTAGCCTCGTTCGAAACTGCTTCGAGATGTCTGTCCATTCTCTTGGCTGATCCTTCACTCGCTCGTCTTGTCGGGGCCATGGGTGTTTCGAGGCTAGATTGTTGTTCTTCCACATCTTGCCTCAGTGCACCAGGTTCCTCAGCGAGCTTCACTGCTTCGGCAAGGAG
Organism: Exophiala sideris; assembly: GCA_000835395.1. NCBI lineage: Eukaryota > Fungi > Ascomycota > Eurotiomycetes > Chaetothyriales > Herpotrichiellaceae > Exophiala > Exophiala sideris. The sequence continues at coordinate 472,700 of KN846952.1, read as the reverse complement.
ACGTTCTAATTCTTGAATGGTACGGCCGATGGTTTCAGAAGGTTTGGGCTGGCCAGAGTTTCCATCTTGAGACGCGCTTTTTTTCCCTTTGGAATTGGCATTGCTATCGTGTCGACGAGGCGTATGTGTGAGCGGTTCATCGAGCTGAATGGTAGGGCTGCTAGGAGGAGTTGCCCAGGTTTCATCGTCCTTGGGCATATTCCGTCAATGTGGGAGCAACTGACGGAGATCGTGGTTTCAAGAGACCTTGCACGACAGTACTCGCGGCGACTCCAACGAATGATAGCTCTTCATAGGTAAATCAACGAACGAGGCTTGATAGTTTTGGTATACAATAATTGATAGTGATAGTCGATGGGAAGGATAGGGATACACTGAGATGTAGCCAGGCCCATCGTTAGGGGATGGCTGTTGAACTTGGAATCACATCTTGAGCAGTGTGAAAGTTTACATGATGGTGGCACCTTCCTCCAAGTCACTTACAAACGTGGATCATGTCGGCTGCCACCTGCCACTTACACGGTACAGGACGTGAAATACGGACTAGAAAGTGCCAGCCGAAACGTTTTAAGATTCTAAGTGAAGCTTTGACGTGGAAAGCTTAGGCGACCTTAAAGGTAGCGGAATGAGGTCATCACATCACTGGGAAGTGCAGAAGCATCGGTTCGTGCCGCCCTTGAACCATGGCGATGGATATCTGAGCTTCTCATGCCTAAAAGTGAAGTTCCCGACCTCATACTGTATGCACCCATTGCACAGTGACCGGCGCCCCAGTGACCGCCACATGGACCTATCTCATGCAGCTAAAATCCATAGCAAACGACTGAGCATTACCTCACTGTTACCCTGCCGCTTGCCCCTCCATTCCTGGTCACGATTGGTGAATACTGACTTCCTCGGTTTGTTTCAAGCTGAAATTCCAACCGTGTCACTGACGTTCTTCTTCCTTGCCGTCCTATTTATTAGCGCAGCGTCCCTTTAACCCTTCTCTTCTGCATCATTCTTGCGTTACCCTACCGTGATTACTGAAAACCTAGCAATCTTCACGCAATCAGATCACTTCCTACCACAACTGTCCCATACACCAAACCTCCCTCTCGACACGTTCTCAAGATGTCCTACTACGATGAAGGCCGTGGTTACGGTCAAGGACAGTACGGCCAAGGAGGCTACGGCGGTCAACAAGGAGGTTACGGTGGTCAACAAGGAGGTTACGGTGGTCAGCAGGGTGGCTACGGCGGTGCTCCCCAAGTTCCACCACCTTGGATTGCAGAATGGGACTCTCGAGAGAACAGATGGGGCTTCATCAATCGTGAAACTGGAGAACGCACTCATCAACATCCTCAAGAACGTTTCCGTGAAGGCGGATACGGTGGTGGAAATTATGGTGGTGGCTACGGTGGTGGTGGTGGCGGCGGAGGCGGCTACGGCCAAGAGTATGGTGGACAAGATCCAAGAGGATACGGTCAACCGCCAGAGAAGAAGGATCATCACAACCGAAACATGGCCCTCGGCGTAGCCGGTGGAGTGCTTGGAGGTGCTCTGTTGATGCACGAAGGAGAGAAAGTCGGTAAGTTTTGCCGGACCAATTAGGGACAGTGTTCTGGCCCTATCATGTACGGAGATACTGACATTGTCACAGAGAGAGATTGGGATCAAGACAAAGACCGCGTCGAGTACGACGCCCGTCAAGGTGTAGACGATGTCGAGAACTTTCCTGACGACGCTGCCAACTGGACTGGAAGAAAGGTTGGCGAAGTTGAAGACATCCCACAAGATATCGAGCGGAAGTGGGACGATGGCGTTCAAGATGTTGAAGACATCCCAGACGACGTGGCAGGATGGACTGGCCGAAAGGTCGGCGACGTTGAGCGCTTCGATGACAACATCGACAACTCTTACGATCAAGGCCGCGATGATACCCGTTACGATGACAACTATCGTGATGACAACTACTGATGGGTCGTCGCCGCATGACCCGAGATGCGCTGAAAGCCGCCGACTTCATGAAGGAATGATATTTCACGAGAGCTACAACACAAGACGACCCAGATCTGCTGGTAGAAGCGACTGACCATCCCTCCTGAGCACCATGAAGCGCTGAGGACGCTGAAGGATATTAGAAAAGTCAACAGCAGCAGCATAGATTGTTAGCTGACTAGTAAGACAAGAATGGCTGCAGAGTGAGAGCCTACAAATGCACGACGTTTAACCTCAATTCATTTACTGTAAGACACTCAAACAATCAGCGGTGTCAAGTGACCAAAGCCGTGCAGGCCGTTTCGCAACAAAGAAACCGATTTATTGTTTTTTTCCAGGTGTAACACTCTGGCCGAACAATGCACAACGTGTGACACCTTCCAAGACCAATTCTTTCTCATACCTACCTGGGTTGTGCTTTGTTCGATAGGTCCAGCATGCATTTCTGGGTCGCCAGGACACCATTCGTGGATGAAACTGAGAATTGGAGCCTCATTCAACTGATGGGAATGCGGAAAGCATGCTGGCGGCGCAAGACCATTGCCTTACTGGAACTGCCTATGGAATGAAAGTCATCAGTAAGGCAGCATCTCTTGTGCGATGTACTGACAATGAAGGCGGCTCAATGTGAGTGCCACTTGATAGTGATGTCCGCCACGCACCGCCTCGTCGGTAGGTACTGTGTCCCTCTCAATATCCCATGGGAGTACCTTGTGCCGGGCCTCGCTCGATAAATCCCATGATGCCGCCCGTCCAACCTGCACAAAGATTCTATGCCCAGCTTCCTGCGACGGAGCTTGCAGAACACGAGAACCTGATTGCCAGCACACAAATTAAAATGGACAATCCTGATCAAGATCAATCTCAGCACGCTGATGTTGTTCCCCCTCCTGTGAAACACCCAAACCCTGTACGGTCATATGTTTGCCGAATGACCCGCACACCCAGTGCCAAGTCTGAAGACACCACCATTAAGAAGCCTGCCACCGCTGAAGACGAATGCGTCGAAGCTGAAGATGATGATGACGATGAGTGGTGGAATGATGTAAACTGGGATTCAGATTCAAGTTCCGACTCCAGCCCTGTGTCAAGTCCGGATGACTCGAACAAGGAGAACGAGGGTAGTGCGACCGACATCGAGATGATGGAGGACAATGAGCAGGCAATCTTTGTGACGGACAATGGCGAGTACATACCCTTGCTGGATTTGGAAAGATTGGAACCAGCGAAGAACAAAGACATTGACTTTCGCAGATACGCCATGATCAATTGGCAGGTGGAATGCAACGACGCCAGGGAGATCGAGAGAGAACACTTGCAAAGACAGCTCGAAGGTTGAGAACAGTATGCTTCGATTTGGTGGGAAGAACGTTATGTTGAGATGTTATGTCTCTAGAATGCTGGCTAGATGTTTCGGTTCAGGTGAGTCACGGGCTGGTTCCTGATGATCGACGTACCATGCACAGGAGATCTGCAGCAGGATGATTGAGAGTACGTAGGCTGATTGCATAGAACTGATGTTTCTCTATCCGATCTCCATTGCTTACTTATAGCTGGTGCACCGTTAAATCTGACACTAACGCATCCGTTCGACAGGAGTATTACTTCTTGATATTTACAGCTTCGCCGTACCAACACGCCTCACAACGAATCCAACCCGCGGAAAATGGATCCTCACCTCTCCAACTCTTGGTCCATTTCCAATCCTCTTAGGAGAGATAACCACTTCCTCTGGCGTAATCGCCACCAACGTGCCCTCTGTCGGACTACCTCGTCCAGTATCATCCGGAGCAATACTAACCTGCGTCCCAGCGACAAGTGCACTTCGTTTGTCCAACGAGCCGTGCGGTCCAGCAGGCGTCGGCAGCAAGGGCGTCTCCTTCATCGACGGAGTGCCCTTTACCTCTCCCAACACCCGTGCAACTCCACTGTCGTCCGATCTTTCCACCCTCGTCTCCAGACTTGACAGCCCGTCAACGTGAGCCTTGAATCGCTCAAACCACGCTTTCAATCCAGGATACCTCTTCCCATTGAAGACGCTACCTATGCCCTCACCATATCCATCTCTCGTCCCCCCACCAGTCAAATCCTCAATCCCCTCTCCTCGACTGATCTTCTCAGCCCAGTCAAGTTGATACCACAATGCAACGTCCGCTGCACTGGGACTCGCCCCGTCGAACACCCACTTCCTTCCCGACGAGAATAACGGCTCAAGTAAACTCATCTGTAAATCCAGACCAGAGAGGTTCTGCGGGACTTTCTGCTCAAGTTTATCAGCGTCGAGTTTATGCCCGATCAGATTCGCACGATCGATGCCAAAATGTGTGCGCCAGACAGTGTCGGGGATCAGGCCTGTCGTCACGCGGAAAAGGGGACGGTCGGTCCAGTATGAAGCGAAGCCCCTGATCAGAGGCCTGTCTGCTGAAGATGGGTAGAGTGTGCCGTAACCTCGGGACGGTGGGAAGTGGTGCTCCAGCGCTTCGAGGATGAGTGAAGTGTCGATGTAGATATCCCGTCCGATCGACAGGACAGGGATCTTTCTGTAAGTGAGGTTCAAGTTGTCCTCGAGTATGGGACGGGGCATCATTGACGGGACGAGGATGAATGCGTAAGGTATTCGCTTCAATCGCAACGCGAGTCTGACTTTCTGGGTAAATGGGGACGAGTCGTATCCGAATAGCACTACCGGCGTGCTTTCAGGAGATGAGGATGCCATTGTCATGGTATGAGATGCTTGTAGATGGTAGCTGGAACTCAATACTATATGTATCGTGCGTTGAACAGTGTCACAGCATGCAGACTCGTATTGTAAAGGGGGATAATCATCATTTGGCACGGATCCATCGATTCAGGACTCCATCGCGTCTCCCAAGGGTGTCGCTCGAATGGAGGTATCTGCTGATGAGTAAGTCATATTAGGTCCTGGACAAAGTTCGGCTCCAGACTTGGTGTATTGGACTCCGCATATAAGCGTTTCCGTCAACCTCGGTTCAAAATGTACAACTCCAGATGCAGTATGTTCCTGTTTACATTATCATTACTAGGTGCCATCCTATCATACTGACAGTCCACCTTACCCAGGGAACTAATCTGCATGATACAGCAAGGGATGTTTGCCTCATAGTCTTGTTGGTCTACTGCGTGATCTGAGGTATCAATTTATCGAGTCTGCCTCGTTGGCGTGATCATTCGTGGATACTAGCGGAGCCTCCGAAGTTATGTCGCACTGGTGATTCCAGTCTGCGAGACCTGACGGAAAGAGTTCGCCTTAACCTCCCGGCAGGCGATTTCGGTACTTTTCAAACACTTCTGCGCAAGGGTCTTCCAAGGCTTGGCCCTGGGGTATATGGTGAGGTACCACAGTAGACGCAGGAACAAGGAAATGGTCCGGAGTAGCCTTGCATAAGCGAGTGTGGTCAGGGAACAAAGCGACTCGTGGCGTCATGTGAATGGCAAGTGTCACTGTGGTGTGAAGGAATTGGTCTGGGTGAGGCTGTGTAAAGGGGCTCAAGTAGCCTTGCGGCCACTTGGTTCCGACTCTGATTGGTTGGATCGTTCATCGTAGATCTTCACAGCCTCAATAACTACCAACAACAAATAACCGCCTCTCAAACAAGCGCTGCCAGAACAAAAGACGTTTGAGAAATGTCCTGCACCAAGAAACGCCATGGATCGCGGACTGACCGCTCGCATGTCTGCTACACGCTGATGCACTGCCGTTCGTCAAGGCCCGGGGCAGACTTCGGGCATATTTGGCCACCGCAGTAGTCTAAAGCTGCCGGCCACAAGATGTTGGTCATGAAGACTCAATCTCATTCAAGTTTAATATAAATCCGGCTGTCAGGTAGTTGTTTAAGGTCCTGATCTTCACAAAGCAAACTGAAAGCTACCAAGAACTTCTGCTGTCACATACTGAGTCACTGACAAACAAACCCACATAGCAAAGGTGAACCATCGCAATCGCACCTTCCTTCACAGCAGGAACCAACCATTTGTCTTCACCTTGCATTCATCAGGTTCAACTTTCAAAATGGAGAATCCAATTATTATGCCGCGGAACTCCTTCCACTCACAAACATCATCCTCATCTGCTTCAAGAGTACGCGATAGCATGAGTTTCTTCAAGAGATTGTCCTCAAAGCGGTCTAGCAGTAATGCATCAGCACAGTCAGTACCAAAGCCGCAGCCGCCACTACTAGGCAGACGCAACAACAATAACGCAAACACTCCTTTTGCCACAACCATGCCGACTCGAAGACCCCGACCAGCTGAGAATATGGGCGCGCCTCCTCCATACACCGCTGCCCCTTACAGTCCAGCGGATGTAGCAAGCTCGATGCAAGTCGGCGATGACTCACCTTACGCCTTCTTGCGGGAATTCGACACAGTGTTTCTGATTGATGACAGTGGCAGCATGGCAGGGCGCAGCTGGCGGGAGACGTCGGCAGCACTTAGTGCGATCGCACCCGTTTGCACTGCTCACGATGCTGACGGGATTGACATCTACTTTCTCAACCACCGCAACCCAAATAGCCATCTAGGCGGCTACACAAACGTCACAACCACACAAGGCGTGCAGAATCTGTTCCAGAGCGTCCGACCACTCGGCGGAACACCTACGGGCACTAGACTCAACCAGATCCTCAAGCCATACTTGGTGGAGGTGGCCGCGTCACTGGAGAGACAGGCGCACGGCCACGAAGCGACGGTGAAACCATTGAACATTATTGTTATCACTGATGGCGTGCCGAGCGACGATGTTGAGATGGTGATTGTCAATGCCGCGAAGAAGCTTGACAAATTCGGCGCAGAGCCATGGCAGGTCGGTATCCAATTCTTTCAGGTCGGTAGGGAGCCTGAGGCAGCGGAGAATTTGAGGGAGCTGGACGATTCGCTGTCGGAACAGTACAACATCCGTGATATGGTGGATACGGTGCCCTGGAATGGTGAGGAGGGTCAAGAACTTACGGCGCAGGGCCTATTGAAGGTTTGTTTGGGGAGTGTGGTGCGGAGGTGGGATCGCAAGGCGTTGTAAGTCGGACCTCAGGCGAGCTGGAAGGGTCAAGAGCTTTCCGAGCATTGTATTACTATCAGGGCAATTTGGGCTACATCTGCATGTTCAAGTGCGGTAGCCTGTATGACCCTCGGGAGGATATCGAGTACACTCCGTACCGAAATATTAAATAATTAGCATAATTAGAAATACAAGAGTATTTCAACACAGTGACCTGTTGTATATGGTATTCTCCGTCTGCTCTTTCTATGTCACCCGCATCGGCCTCGCAGATTGCAACTGGATATGGTGGTTCATGAAGACATCGACGCGTGATGGATACGACGGAGAAGGTCATTCGAAGGGACGTTTCAAACGAGTCGTTGCAGCTGCAACTGCCTTTACTTGGTTGGTAACCATATGAACATATTCATCTGCGAGATGTCACGGATTTGGAGACGCTGATCAAATACCAAACATCAATAAACGTAGAAACAGCCCCGGGTGATTCGTGAACCAGAGAAAAGTACAACTTCAGTCTGCGCAGTCTTTAGAGGGAGTTGTGTGGTTGCCCTTGACGACCAAAAAACGCGGTCGGAGAAAACACGCTCGATTGGTTTCACCCGTTGCAGGCCATACACTGGCAATCATTATTGTAAACGGCCTCGAATGCATCTGACGTCGATTCTTTCAGCGCCTTGTTATTACTTCAGTCTTCACTTGTTTGTTGGGTAGTCTTTAGGGACTTGCATTACTTTCTCTCATGATTCTCCAGAATTTCAATCCAGTACGCAACAGGAGGTAAACAGAACAATGGCCTCCGATGGCGCATCCTCAATCTCAGTTACCGTCCGAGTCAGACCATTTACGATTCGAGAGGCCGCGCAATTGACGAAATGTGATGATACCACAATCTTTCTCGGCGATGGCTCCCTGGCGGCTGCCCCTACACCAAAGCTCTCGCAGAAGGGTATTAGACCAGTAATCAAAGTCGTCGACGACAAGTGCTTGTATGTGTCAGCGCAATAGTCCGTTTCCTTTGACTGACCAAGAACAGAGTGTTTGATCCCCCCGAAGACAACCCTGTACAAAAATTCTCCCGATCAGTCGTACCTTCTGGCAAACGAGTCAAAGATCAGACATTCGGTTTCGACCGAATCTTCGATGAAAATGCATCTCAGGGTGAAGTATACGAGGCTACAACAAAACCGCTGCTGGACAGCGTTTTGGATGGCTACAACGCTACTGTCTGCGCCTATGGTGCAACTGGCTGCGGAAAGACACACACTATCACAGGCACAGTCCAACAACCCGGTATCATCTTCCTCACCATGCAAGAGCTCTTCGAACGAGTGACCGACTCGGCATCCGAAAAGGTCACCGAGATTTCCCTATCCTACCTCGAGATATACAACGAAATGATACGCGACCTACTGATGCCGGCCACCGTAAGAGGAGGTCTCATGCTGAGAGAGGACGCAAACCAAACGGTATCCGTGGCTGGTCTTTCGAGTCATCATCCCCAGAACGTACAAGAGGTTATGGATATGATAATGAAAGGAAACGAGATGCGGACAATGTCGCCCACAGAAGCCAATGCCACTTCGTCGCGGTCTCATGCTGTTCTTCAGATCAATGTTGCTCAGAAAGACAGAAATGCTAGCGTGGAGGAACCTCATACTATGGCCACCTTGAGTATCATCGATCTGGCTGGCAGTGAACGAGCTAGTGCCACGAAGAACCGTGGTGAGCGACTACTTGAAGGAGCCAACATCAACAAATCCCTTCTCGCCTTGGGCAGCTGCATCAATGCTCTCTGCGACCCGCGCAAACGCAACCATGTCCCATATCGGAACTCCAAGCTCACCCGTCTCCTCAAATTCTCTCTCGGCGGCAACTGCAAGACCGTGATGATTGTTTGTGTCAGTCCCTCCAGCGCGCACTTTGACGAAACCCAAAACACCCTAAGATATGCAAATCGAGCCAAGAACATTCAGACCAAGGTCACTCGAAATGTCTACAATGTCAATCGCCATGTCAAGGATTTCCTGGTCAAGATCGATGAGCAGATGGCACTCATCAATGAATTAAAGGCTCAGCAGAAAGACTACGAAGCAGTGGCATTCACCAAATACAAGAAACAGAACGAGAAGAAGGAGGTTATTGCCAGGGAAGGTGTACAGAGGATCAGGAGTGCGTATGAACATTCTGCGGCAGAGAGACAAGAACGCACCAACAACATGATCAAGTTGAAACAAATCGGCCGTCGTATTGCTATGCTGTCGGCATGGTTGACAGCTTTCGATACTGTTTGTGACACTCTGGACGAGGAAGAACCCATGAAGAACATGCAAGTTGTGAAGAAAGCCGCTCAAGGTATCATGATGGAGCTTGAGAGTGGCCGCCACCATTGTCAGCAGAAAGTGACCAAGAGCACTTGGGACCGTGCAATGACCACAGCACTTGACCATACTTTGCGACAACTGCAGGAAATTGATACTGGTGACATGGTCGACTCGGAAGTGGTCCGCCGTGAAGTGGAATTGCTCAAGTCAAATGCCGAGAGAGAAGCGCTTTCTGCTGTGAACGAACAAGAGAAAATGGGTGACGCGGCGACGATACAAGTGCTGCTCCAAGCGCACTTCGAAACCATTTCTGCAATTGAAAGTCTGAACGCAATGAGTGTTGATGAAGCCGTTGAAGCGGCTACTCAAATCCTCGGCAAAATGCTCGCTTCGGCATCGAGTGCCGCGTCGTACATTGTGAAGCCGGATGGGAGTCTTGCGCCTGTCGAGGCTTTTGCACCTAGCAAAACAGGAACACCAAAGAGACGCAAGCAGAATATGAACAACTCATTGCTGGAAGCGAGCCCGATTCGAGCCAAGATACCTGTTCTTTCTCCGGCGGCAAGACCTTCTCCAAGACGACGTGCGCTGCTGGGTAGCTCGAAGAAAGGTATCCAAGTATCATTCACTCCAAAGAAGAGAAAGTCTCCTGTCAAGGCCAAGCGAGCTGTGAGGTGGCGGGATGATACTGAAGATGGGACTTTGGCCGAATTTGAGAAGACACCCCAGAAATTTGCCTTCTCGTCACCTGAAGAATCGACGACCGAGATCACACTTCCTCAAGTCTCTGAACTTACTGATTCACTTGCACAGCTTCGCACACAATCTCCCGGGTCTTCACCAATACCACCACCACCAGAGTCAACGCTCGCTGTACCAGGCAAGAGCAGTCGATTTCAAGCAGGATTCCTGTCCAAGAAAACTGATGATTCACCGTCATCTATAGCAATGCCACCTCCGAGAATGACGGCATTATCGTCCTCGGACAGTGAGACGTCGCCGTTGAGGGAGATTGATCCGAGTAGAGCTGCGAATCGACGATCTTTGGCAGCGACCGCCGACAAATCAACCATTGAGATCTGCGTCGACAGTGCAAGCAACTCCTCAGCTGCCAACTCGGATGCGGAGAATCATGGAAATCCCGACAAGGAAGATGCGATGAAGATTCGAGATGCTGTCAAGCGGTCTAGTTCGTTCCGTCGCTCCAATGTCAACGGGTCACGTACCCAGCGACGCCGCTCTCCGACTGCTGCTACCGCAATGGCAGGTTCGCCACCCAATGACAGCATGTTCGCTGCCGGCCACGTTAGGAGAATGGTTATGGGCAAGGGTGATAAGGAAAATGACTGGAAGGTCGGCGTATTGAGTCCGCGGGTTCAAGGCGTTGTCAGCCATTCGAAGGGAACAGGGATGGGTGCGGCGAGACGGACGACCATGAGTGGCGATGTGAGGTCGACGACACCTAGTACTGGTGATCGAGGTCCTGTGCGAATGAGTTCAATTACATCGTCGAGTGGTAATGGTCATTCGGCCTCCAGAGGGAGCTTGATGCCGAATGGGAAGGCGGTTTGGCGTTGAAGGTCGTGAGTCAAAGACCACAAAATTTTCGCTTGCATTGTATGGTGTCATGGTCTGGGTCACCAGAGGAAATGGTTCTTTTCACCTCATAGGTTTGGCGGGTTGAACGGATATGACAGAGTCGGGCTGGACGGTCTCGGCATGACTGGAGTTGGGGCTTTTATCACATTGTACACTTTCTTGACCGAAAAAAAGCTACGGAAGGCTGCGGCAAAGCCTGCTTGTAAAGGGTCGCATTTTAGGCGGTCTTGTAATCAAGTATCGGTCTGACACTCGACTTTGAGCCTGAGAAGACCACTATGAATAACGATACACTGTTTTTCCAACAAATTCGAGCGGTAGGATGTTCGTTGTGTCTGTGGAGTAACTTGAAGATACGGAAGACGAAATCCGTGGACCCTGAAATTCAGCCTTGTTGGTGGGGGCACCGGCGATGTTCTGACGTAGCTGTTCTTTGTCCATCTTGCTACTTCATAACTTGGTTATTTGGTCGTTGGAAAACATCTTCGAGACTGTCCAAAAGATTTGAAATTATCCTCATATATTCCAGAATACCATCCAAGATGGCGTCTCTATCAGGTCAACAAGGTGCCGGATCGAAAGACAACCCGCCCGGGAAGAGCTCATCGGGTGAGGTTACCAGTCAGGTCAAGGAGCGGTATTTGAAAGACGCTCCTGAAGACAAGAGTGGTTCTGGGTCTGGGTCTGATAAGGTATGGCGTCCTAACCTGAGCCTTCCTTCGGCGTGTTTTTGCCGTGGCGTGGATGAGAAGGCGTAGAAGGAAGCGAATTTGCGTCCGCCACGAAGGCCATGTGTTTCTCCAGCCAAACCCCTGTGTGGCCACGTTATTTGTGCAAGCAGGTCGGGTCTATGACCATGTCCGCCACGCCAGAGGAGCGCCAGATACTAACACATCTTCTGCAGACGTCCCGCGATGAGTCTTCATCCGAGACAACTCGAACGTCGGACCCGCTGAAGGGTCTCGACTCATCCTCATCGGACGAAGGCGGTGATGTCGACAAACCCACGGCAAATGAGTATGCTGGGGTGGGGGCAGAGGTCACTCGCTGAGGGGGTGTGTCACGGTTGCGATGAGGACTGGTGATGTCGGTGTTGTACGCAAGAATTGGGACTTATGTGGGACCACAATGACATGGCAATGTCATCCTTTATCGAGAGCACAGTATCAGGGAACGCAGCAACCATAGTAATGAGAGTGTGGATCCTTCATGTCTTTCCAGATGAATAGATACATCGATCACCCGTTCATCGTCCAAATATGTCCACTGCTTTTTCTCGCCCGTTCGTTTCTCTCCAGCGCATGGATTCCACGACACCACACCTCCAATATTGCTCAAGACATGGGCGTGTCCTGCCTGTCACGTTCATGATTGTGCTCATCTTCAACACGAGAACAATCATGTAGACAATATCCAATACCCAACGTCCTCTTTCGTGCCTTGCCTTAGCGAGTCTCGCAGAGGAACTAACGTGACTTGCCCTTGATCACTGTAACGAAGACAAGCCCCACCCTCCTTCTCGCAGTCTTCGCAGACCTTGTCATGCTGGTGAGTGTTCGTGCCCAGCTTCCGCAATTTTCTCGTGAGGCATTTGCTCATGCTGTACGTCGTAGATTTGTACCACCTCGGGTTCCTTTTATTCCAATCGTCGTACTGAGTAAGTATGATTTCCCGCACCTCACCAGGAAGCCACGATCGAAAGTCCTCCTGCTCGAGCCGTATTCTTGTAAGCACCAGGGTCGCAAGTCGAGGTCGAGCGGCGCCGTCGTTAGGGCGAGTAATCTTCCGAGAGGTTCTCCGAAGAGTGTCCGCTGACGACATTGGGTCTGCAGCATGTGCCTCGTCCTCACCAAGGTCAGATTGTGGTGACGGTCTGAGATCTCCCGACTGGGAGATTGTGTTTCGGCGTCGACTCTTGATCTTTGTTTCCGGTGTGCCAACTCGATAGCGCAGTGCAGACGAGGGTTCAGCCGCGCCTGCAACGTTGCTTTGGAGGTGAGAGGTAGGCTGTTGCATCCAATCCTCCTCCGAGTCCTCCTCTATGATCACAGGCCTCTCCCGTTCAGCCCGTTCCGGTGCCACCGGTGAGCCCCTTTGCCTAATGTGCTTTGCGCCCGTGACCTGAGGATGACCGTAACGCGGAGTCTGTCCAGCATCATGCCGCAGCAAATTCTGGCCGTTCAAGGGCCGTGATGCGTGTTGTGCAGGCCTTGCCTTGCCAAACGTGAGCGAGCCTCCCGCAGAGTCTTCACGTCTCGCAGCAGCCAGGTTGGGGTGAGAGCTAGATCGAGGGGATAGCTGCTCCCTTGCAATGGGTGCAGGCTGATGCAAGCCATGACGTGCTCTTCGAGTCCACTGTTGTTCATGCTCATGGCAGTCATCATCTTCCCGTGTCCGCTTTCTGCTCATGGATACTGTAGCGTCTGTATCCTGTAGCAGTATTACCCTCTCTCTTTCCAGATCAAGCCGCCGTGTCTTTTCGACATCATATTTTTGCTTCCATACTGCCAGTTCCGTTTGATGATGATGCGTGGCAGACGGACGATCTGGCTCAACCAGGGGTTCTTTCAGCTGCAAAGGCCGGTTTGGATATCGGAGGTCCAGGGGTTTGTCACGCATTGCATAAACAGCATTTCCCATAGAGCTAGTGTTGTCACGGAAATCACCCGTATCATCTTCGTCGAGCCTTGATGCATTTCGTCTCGGCTTATAGTTCTGCCTTTGTCTGTGAGACTCTCTAGGCTTGTCAGCAGTATTCTCCATGTTGATTACCTTGCCTGAGACGGACTCCCTCTCCAGCAATTGGCCTGAAACTGTATCTTTTAGTTGGACTTCTTTTCCCCGTAGGACACGCTCCCTTTGCTCGACGTGAGGGATTCGATCGTTGAAGTCCGAGTGCTCGAGTTTTGTTTGCTCCAATGCCAGTTCCGCGCTGAGCTTGAGGTTTTCGATCTCACTTACCTCCCCCTCTAATCGGGTTTTGTCGCGTTTGAGACTGGACACCTGTGCGGTCAGTGAGGTCAGCTCTTTGGTCTTCTCCAACAATCGTTGTCCAATCTCTTTGCACTTTGCTTCTCTCTCCTTCGTGACACGCTCGTACTCCTCGAACTTCTTCTTCGTCTCAGGAATATCCTTGAACAGGACAGCACCCACGGTCAACGCATGCTCCAAGGCATCAATTTGTGCTTCGTCCTCGCCGGCTTGGAAGATATTCCTCAGCGTCGGCATCACCTCCTGAAACTCTAAAATATCTCGGGTAAGTTCATCCCAGTCAAGTTGACCTTGTGGTACTGGAGTATTAGACATTGTATATTGTAACCCCTTAATGGGGATTGTTCAGCAAAGTCCAGGCGAACCAGAACTTTGCTATTGAACAAAGGAAAAGGAGAAAAATGGTATCCCGACAGGGGTCGTTCAGCGAAGTCCTGGCGAACCTAGACTTCACTATTGAACACAGAAAGGGAAAAGAAGAGAACGGGTGGCGCAGTGGTAAGCTCGATGCGAGCTACAACATCAAGGCAGAGTGTGGTGGATGAAGAGAACCATCGTCGAGATAGAGTAATCATGCAGATAGTGGCGAAGCAAAGAGTACAAGATGACAGATATTGATGGGCCAATCAAGACTGATGACCGAGATGGCGGAGCTGAACAAATTGGAATTCACAGATGTCGTCATTGAATCGCTATACAATACGAACAATCCCGAGGTCTATAAACGAGGGTCGACGCCTTCACGATCAATGCCTCATCTTATCATATAAATTAACCATCCATCGAGTCCAATATCTCTGTACATATCGCAACATCGCCAAACTGCAGCTCACGACCAGTAACTTCACCTCCGTCGCCCTCATCGCCTTTCTGATCGCCATGGCTTTCCAAATGCCCTCGTTTCTATCACGATTCCTCCGACCCTTCGCCTCCTCAGCATCTATGCCCCTGCAGCCCGATGCTCTTGCCGCCGCGCAATTTCCACCAACCTCCCAAAGAGCCATCTTTGCTGGTGGCTGTTTCTGGGGTCTCGAAGAACTATATCGTAAAGATTGGGGCAACAAAGGTCTTCTCGACTGCAGAGTTGGATATACTGGAGGTCAAACCAAAGCACCCAGTTACTACGATGTCTGCTCCGGACGAACCGGACACGCCGAGTCCCTTTTGATCGTTTTTGATCCTGAAAGAGTCACCTACCGTCAGCTGTGCGAGTACTTCTTCAAGATGCATGACCCTACAACCCTCAATCGTCAGGGTGCAGACACTGGAACACAATATCGCTCTGCCGTCTACGCCGAGAACGATGAACAAATGCAAATCGCCCAAGAAATCAAAGAAAAGGTGGGAGAACAATGGTACAAGGGCAAACCTATCACCACCGAGATTAAACGCGCGACACAGTGGTACGATGCAGAGCCCAATCACCAGAAGTACCTCCTAGTCAACACCGGTGGCTATCATTGCCCTGCGCACTATGTTCGGCCGCTACCCGAATTGAAATGAAGTGAGAGGAGCGAGTTGTTTGAAGTTGATTGATTCCAGCGCCTACCATGACCGCATGTACATATTCTACTATTATAGTCGACTCGGCATTCTGACTGCCCCGTCAAGCCTTATCACTCCACCATTGAGCATAGGATTCTCGATGATTTCCTTGACCAAGCGAGCAAACTCTTCTCCCCGACCCATCCGTGTGGGATATTGGATCATTTCGGTATTGAGTGATGCTCGCGAGCCTGCGCTTCCTTTCGGTTTGCTCTCTGCTCCCTCCTTCTTTGCCGGCGCTGGGGTCTTCTTTTTCGGTGGTACCGTCATGCCAGTCTGGAAGACGCCCGGTGCGATGCCCATGGCTCGAATTCCCGCTTTCTGACCCAGTTCTCGAGCCAGAGGAAGAACGATACTGCGTACGGCGCCTTTACTCGCACTATAAGCCAATTGACCGACCTGTCCCTCGTATGCTGCGACCGAGGAGACCACGATGACAATTCCACGCTCGCCGTCAGGTCCCCAGGGTTCGTTGAGAGCCATGTGCGGGATCGTGAGACGAATGAGGTCTACCGTGCCTCGCAGATTGATCGCCAATGTCCTGTCAAATAGCGCCATATCCATGTATTTTAGGTTGTCATGGGTTGCTGATGGATCTTGTCTGGGAAGAGACACTGCGGCCGTTCCGATTCCTGCGCAGCAGACGGCGCCGGATAGCGGCTTGTTTGTTTCCTGCGTCCATTTCAAGGTGTTCTTCACCGCCGCTTGTAAGGATTCGGTGGAAGAGACATTCGTCTTGGTAAACAGGATTCTACCGGAGTCGATAGAGGTGGAAGAATCGGAAGGCGGAGGGTTGAGGTCAAGGATCGAAACGTTGGCGCCATTCTGTAGGAAGATGAGGGTTGTGGCAAGTCCGAGCCCGCTCGATCCTCCGCTCACAATGAAAGTGCGATCTTTGAGCTGCATATTGAAGGCCGACCTGCTGGAGTGGTGAAGAAGGAGGATAGGAATTGAGTGGTCTGCGGATGAGAACACGGACAGTAAATAAACGGACCTACCTCGGTTCGCCGTGCGACATTTCCATGTGCACCGTCAGTCAGGCTGACACTCACCATGGCTGGAAGTTCGTGGTGCGGATATCACTGCTGCCATCTTCTTGAACATAGGAGGCCTCCTCCAGAACTTAGCCATCATAGATTGAGTCTTTGGAATCGTGAAACAAAAGTTGTAGAAAAAATCACGGTTAATGGCGTGTGTTTATACATTAACGTGACAGGGTCGGCCACCTTCGTCATTTCCCGCCGACGATTCTGAAACATTGAGACACGATGATCGTCACGGTGGTCACTCCAAGACTTGCACGAAACATTTCCCAGATTGTGGGCGGGAGTCTTCTTTGCTGTTCACCCTCATCATGACTGAATCTCTCCACAACCCAGTACCACGGACATGAGATACCAACTGCGTCCACCTCTACCACCATCCGAAGTCTCAACGATTCCCCGCCCCCAGCCTTAGGCGCAAACGGAGCCGCAGGCCACAGGACCAGGCTGATCCTGTCCAACCACCGTACACCGCGAAGCCACAGGACGCGCACCTGACGTCTTTCTCGACTTCGTCTTCCTCCATTTCTTCAGTCATCTCGTCCTGAATA
Source organism: Exophiala sideris (assembly GCA_000835395.1). NCBI lineage: Eukaryota > Fungi > Ascomycota > Eurotiomycetes > Chaetothyriales > Herpotrichiellaceae > Exophiala > Exophiala sideris. The sequence goes on along the minus strand of KN846952.1, from coordinate 455,653 downwards.
TACCACGGTACATGCGCGCCATATGTCACAATCCTCTGCCCGCTCGCACGCGCCCGGCAGGAGCGTACACAGTCTGCGAAATGGAGGAAAGGCATCCAGGGACTCTTCTAGACCCCGAAGCAAGTCCATCAGTGCAAACGATGCCTATCTCTACGCCCTCCGAGTGGCATACCTCTCGCACCTCCTCCAGCCTCGCACAACTCGAAAGAGACATGTAGAGACAAAACCTGCAATAAATCGTACGGGAACATCGCACTCCTTCCATGATTTGATGAATGATTTCACGGTGGTTCGCGACCCCAAGAGTCAAAGATTCCCCCATGACTTCATGAAAGAACTCGAAAAGAGGTTGCAGGGCATACTAATTGGCAAGGAGAAACGACCTGAATATCAAGATGCTTTGGTCAAGCGAACATTTGCCATCTTCCTCAACACTTTGTCAGATCCGTCATTCAAGAAGCGAATGGAAGCAGACCGGAGGGCAGAAGACTTGGTACTCATGTTCTTCTCCAGCACTACCAAGGAACTGCAGAAAGGCAAACCGCCTGGAGATGACGGTGTCAAGCGCATGACCGATCGTCATGTGGCTCTCTTTGTCCGGCTATTGAACTTGACGTTGAAGGACATGGACAGGGCGAAGGACAAGCCTGAACTAGCGGCCCGATTACAGACGCTCGAATCGAAATTGCTGAAAGGAGACGAAAATCTGGCTGCTACACAAACCAATGGACAGACCACAATCGTCGAGGAGGTGGTGCCGATCAGCTATAACGTGAAAGACATGCCCTTGGTTCAGGTGGTCGGTCAGATATTTGGTTTGAGCAGCACCATGATACAGTCAGACCTTATCAAGTACAAGCCTGTATGGACAGAGAAAGCAGCACTGCAAGATCTGAAGACATATCAACAACACCTCACTCTTGGGACAAAACTAACGTTGAGTGCCCGCGATTTTGATACGCAAGAAGCATACGAGACATGGAAGAAGAATGAAGGACCTGATCTTTCTCAAATGATGCTTGCGATTATGCAGTCATATCCTGAATTGGCTAAGAGTACACCAGGTGGGAGCCTCCCACACCTCAATTCCCAGCCCAACGTTGCAAGCCCTACCGAACACTATGCGGACATCTCCCGGTCTCTTGCTCAGGATTCCTCCTCTTACATGTTAGATCTGCCGGCGGATCTTAACTCACTCGACTTGAGTTCAGGCGATTCGTCTCCACGCGACGGTGACGTGTCGCATGTCTATACCTTTGTCCCTGCTGATGCTAGGGCCATGTTTCGATTTATAATGCTTCAAGCGCTTTCTCACGACCTTAACGATGACACGAATGATGGAGCGAGCGGTCAATTGTTTACGAAAAAGACCACGGAATTACTCAACGAAATTGCTTTGAGGTGGCGGATACCCAAGTTTACACGGATTGTGCTTTTCCTGGATGTTGTACGAGAAAAGTTCGTTGAGCAAGCCATCAGCCTGGAAATGCTGGATGCAGCCTTCAATTATGTGAAGGAACCTTTACAGGAAGATCAGAAGAACAAGAGAAGCTCTTTCATCACGAGCTCGTCTCTATATGATCGGTACAACTGGACGATAACTGATTTCGCGCTCATGGGCAGACTACTCAGTGCGCTATACGAGACGCTGTTACGGGATATGTACGGGGTTATAATGACTTCGTACGCCGACAAGCCTCAGCTGCCGAAAATGGGTATGGTTCTGGCGATATTGGATGAACACATTCGGAACGATCCCAACTTCACCCAGAACCACAATGACACGGAGAATTTCAAAAACGCTGTTATTGATGGCCTAGCGGCTGAGGCTCGACGGATATACGATGAGCTTTTGGACAAGGAACTGCCTCAACAAAGCGAAAAATGGGAGACGTACCACATTCAACAGGTGTCAAAAGCTGTGTTGAAGCTTGCCGAGAAAGTCCAAAAGAGGTTTCGAAAAAATCCTGAAATTCTTGGTGTTAATCCACTGATGATCTTGCTTAATTGCACGTTACCGGCATTCGCTCAGGACTCGAAAGCCATGGTGGAGCAGATCTTGGATGTTGGTCAAAGAGACGGCCTTGAGATTCCCATTCAGGACGGGTTTGACCTCTACAAAGATCTTAGCGAATTCCGTCGCGTTCAAGCGGATGCTTTGCCGCACAGTGCGTTTCCATATAAGATTGAAGATCTCCTGGCCGATTTTGTCTGGAGGTGGGTTCGAACGACAGAAGAACAAGTCATTGGATGGGTTGAAAATGCGGTCAAACAAGACAAGTTTACTGTGCGAACAGAAGGCCCAGAGCATGTCCCGACAGAGGACGAGAGACATTCGACTTCCGTGCTCGACATCTTCCAGTCTTTCAATCAGGTCATCGATCAAATTGGTCAACTGAATTGGGATGATGACCTCAGCTATGCCAAATTCATGACCGCTTTGTCCAAAGCCATCGGAAATGGGGTTGCAAGATACTGCGAGCTCCTGGACCAAATGTTCAGTAAGGAGATGGACAGACTGACTCCCGAACAAGAAGCTGCAGCCAATATGACAAGACAAGAGAAGTGGGTGCAACTGGCCAAAGATACCTGGAACAACAAGGAAAGGGTGGAGCCTTTTCAGTTCTATCCCGAATCCTTCGTCAAGTTGAACGACATCTCCTTCGCAATTCGACAATGGGACAAGCTAGAGCAGGAGGTGAATGTGGACGCTTGTGCAGAAGTGGTGAAGAAGTACGATCCACCTGCTGCTCAAAAACAACGAAAAACATCTAATTATGTTTTCACTATCAAAATCGTGGAAGCTGAAGATCTCAAGGCTTGTGATGTCAATGGATATAGTGATCCATATGTGGTGTTGACGGACGAATACCAAAAGAGACTCTTCAAGAGCAGGATAGTATACAGAAACCTAAATCCGCGATGGGATGAATCCGTGGATATCACCACACAAGGACCACTGAATCTCATCGCTACAGTCTGGGACTGGGATGCTGTTGGTGACCACGACTATGTCGGCAGGACTTCGCTGAAACTGGACCCATCTCATTTCAGTGACTTCCTGCCTCGAGAATACTGGCTTGATCTCGACAGCCAGGGTAGGGTCATGGTTCGCGTGAGCATGGAAGGAGAGCGAGATGACATCCAGTTCTACTTTGGAAAAGCTTTCAGAAATCTCCAGCGAACGCAGCGAGACATGACCAGAAAGACCACCGATAAGTTGTCCGCCTACATTAACCATTGTCTCTCTAGACGCGCGTTACGGTCTCTGCTCAATAAAGGCATATCGATCTCGGCTGTGTCCTCGACAATGTCCTCGTATTTCAATCGAAATCGTGCATCTGTGGTTCCAACTTCAACGATGCCGACAGATGCCGAGATAGTCAATGCTCTCAAGCCGCTTTTCGACTACTTCGACGACAACTTTGCCATCATGCAGAAAACTTTGACCCCAGAAGCAATGATTGCTGTCATGACGCGCATTTGGAAAGAAGTCCTCGCTACCATCGAAGGGCTCCTCGTCCCTCCTTTGTCCGACAAGCCGTCCCAACAGAAAGCCCTGACACAGCAGGAGCTCGATATCGTCTTCAAATGGCTGCAAAGTCTGTTCGAGTTCTTTAATGCTGTCGACGAGGAGACGGGTGATGCCAACGGCGTGCCTATCAATGTGCTGAAGAATCCGAAGTACCATGAACTCCAGATGCTCAATTTCTTCTACTTTGAGCCTACGGAGAGTCTGATCCGAGAGTCAGAAAGAATGGCTTCCGCAACAGCTGCTAATCAGCAGATGCACCGCTCGAGGGTTTCAGCGCCGCCCAGCCTCGGCGCCGTTGGCGGTGGAGGCTTGCTGAATCCAGGAACCATGACTGGTGCAAGACGTGCTAAGAGCATCATGCTGAGCCGGAATCTGGGAACGATGCGGAAAGCGAAAGAAGAGAAGTGGAAGGCTGCTCAGGCCGAGCCAAGTGATGATATGATTCTTAGGATTCTCAGGATGAGGCCAGAGGCAGGAGGTTACCTCAGGGATCGTTCGAGACAGAAGGAGCGTCTTGCCGCCGCTGCGGCTGCAGAGATGATTGTCAGACAGAGTCTTCTTGCTGGTGGTGGGAGAATGACCGGACCGAGTGTGATCAGGAGGTGAAGGAGCTACCAGTGTTTTCGTGATGGGTTGGGGAGCAGTGCTGTGATGGTCATTGGCAATTTCCAGATTCATAGCGGGCATGCGTTGCTTGGAATTTAGCGATCTAATAACCGGAGGTCATGGATGCATTTGAGGAAGGTGCGTCGATGGGGGTAATTGGCAAGCAGGCGAATACGGTTTGTCTTAGGGTGAAAACTGCGGTTTTCCACCACTGCCAGTACCTACGAAGTAACACGATGCAACGATGCTCGACGTTTTCATTCCATAGATGTTCACTTCTTCACTTGCTGTTAACTATTGAGACAGCGAAAATCCATGCGTGTATGAGGGGTTTGTCGCCCAATTGATGATTCTAATGACAGCCACCTTTGCGAGGTTGGTCATCATATTGGATGCGTTCTATGGTCTGTCAGTCGATACAGAACCTATGGTGCTTTCCATTTAATGTACATCTCGTGACCATTGGCAACACATATTCAGCATGATGATCATGGTCATTCCCAAGAGTGGTGAGGTCCACGGCAGCGACGACGCAATGACCGGAAGTTGTGTTGGATGAGGGCATTGCAGTCGAGATTGTCATCCGCCAATGCCAAGATTTCACGCGCCAAGCATCGGACATTTCCAATGCCGACATTCGGGCCACACATTTTTCGAAACTGCGCTTTAGTCTTTAGACGACGACCTTCAAACCGTTCAGCAACACTCAGACACTCAGTCAAGTCGCCGAGACACCAACTCACCCGTACACCCCAAGTCTTACCTCTCACGCAAAGATGGAGAACGAAAAGGGAGAGATCGTCGATCTGTAAGAACACACCCATCCTCAGCGCGGAAGACGACGTCGAATTCGTTGTCGGACTGGAAAAATGAGCAAGAACACATTGTGGCTAATACGTGACTGAATAGCTACGTCCCCCGCAAGTGCAGCGCGACCAACCGCATCATCCGAGCCAAGGACCACGCCAGCGTGCAAATCAGCGTCGCCAAGGTCGATGAGAACGGCAGACACACTGGCGAGAACCAGGTCTACGCACTTTGCGGATTCGTGCGATCGAGAGCCGAGAGCGACGATGCCCTCAACCGATTGGCACAGCGCGATGGATTCCTCAAGAACGTCTGGAGTGCGCAGCCTACAAGATAAATGCACCACGCCAGTTCAAACCTTTCAGACGATCAGATATTGAAGATGTGGGAGCAGATGAGGTTGAGGATGCGATTGCGGTAGTGATTCCAAGCGGCGGCGTCGCAGTCAGAGTATCAGAAATCATGGGATTCTAGGGCAGGTCAGAATCGCGGCGTCATTGTGCTATGTGCTACGATGGGACAGCACCGCAAAAATCCAGTTTGCAGACAAGGCGTTGGCTGCAAAGAAACTCTAGACAGGGCCCTCGACAGAGGGAAAAATCCATGATAGGGAATGTGAAACATCAAAATTCGTCAAACTGGCATGTATCATGCTTCCGCATACTTGCATTCATCATTGCCTAACCCACCTAGTGTGCATCTCTGCGGGAGAGAGAAATGTGCCGCCCGTATCTGTGCTCTGACTCTTGACCTCAGCAAATCACAGCTCTTCAGAAGGCGACTTTGTCTCGATATTCGGCTGATTGTATGTACGAAATGTTTCTCTACTCCCCCAGTCATAGAAAAGTGGTCTGGGAGAGTCTTGATTGTGCCGGTTGAATACACCCAGTGATCAGGGCATTCAACGAAGTGTAAAAAACAGAAAAGAAGGGACAGAACCAGAAAGAGCAGGGGAAAGTCCGCCAGACTTGTTAGAAACAGCCTTTGCCTCGCATCACTCGGATCGAAAAGCAAAGGGTGGGTATCATTTCTCGATCTTGTCTTTTGTCTGCCTGCTTTTTTCGCTCGAAACTCTGCACGCGCTGAATATATGCGATTCGTGGTTCCTTATTCCTTATCAAGTCGTACAGCAGGGTTGGTCTCGATGAAGTTGAGATCGACTTTGTGACCGAGAAGTTCGCGGATATTGTTGACACCATACCTGAGACAACATTAGCATTCCCAACACTCTCCATGGGTGACAACTTACTTGATCATGGTCGGTCTCTCTAGGCTCAAACCCCATCCATATATCCGCATGTCCTTCGGCAAACCCATCGGCTCCAGCATTTCCGGTCTGAACATACCACTGTTGCCAATTTCAACCCACTTTCCCAAGCCCTCATGGTAACTGAAAATCTCCATACTGGGTTCGGTGTAGGGGTTGTAAGCAGGTTTGAACCTCAAATTCTTGATGCCCATCTTGCCGAAGAAGACTTCCATAAACCCGATCAGACCACCCAGCGTCAGACCCCAATCTGCGATCACACCTTCTACTTGGTGGAACTCTGCAAGATGAGTTTGGTCGACGGATTCGTTGCGGAAGACGCGGTCGATCGAAAAGTACCGTACTGGACGCGGGTTCAGGGCGAGTTTGTGTAGCATGTACGTCGAGATGGCGGTCGTGTGCGTCCGGAGTACTAGTCGCAACGACTCGTCTGCTGCCCATGGGTATCTGTAGCCTATGGAGCCGAACTTGCCATGTTCGTGCACAGCCTTCACATCGTCCCAGTACTGCTTGTAGTCTAGGGTCTTTTCTCGTGACTTTGTCCGCTTATGTGTTGGCAGTTCTTTCGAACCAGGCGTCTCCGGTACGGGGTCTTCTCGTGGAGGATCGGCCTTGAGAGGGTCGGAGATGTAGAAAGTATCTTGCAGATCACGCGCGGGATGTTGTTGAGGGACGAACAATGCGTCGAAGTTCCAGAACCCGGTTTCGACGTAGCGGTTCGTCGGCATCTCCTCGAAGCCCATCTCGAAGAAGATCTCGCGGAACTCTTGTCGCACCTTGTTGAGCGGATGTAAGGCACCGGACGGTGTGACGGCGCCCTTGGCTTTGAAGTTATATGGTTTCAGCTGAACTGTCTTCCATGCTCCAGATGCCAGCATCTCAGCAGTAAGGTCTGTCTCCTCTTTTACAAACTCCGTCGAAAATTTGGGTCCTTTGGAGATCTTGAAAGCGTACGATTTCTGGTCGACGACGTACTTCCTCTTCTTGAAGTCTGCCACGACTCTTGCATTGTCTAGGGATTTGTTTTCGCGGATCTGCTGTAGGTGCTGCTGTACTTCGTCCTGGATTGTGTCTGCTGTGGCCCTGAGGACGTCGCCATCCTTCTTGACCCATTTTTGTTTAAAGGCGTCCCCAGAGCCGAATTTGGCGACGTTCGCATCACCAACCGCTGCAGGTAGATCCTTGATTTTTAGACCTTCTAGTGCTGCCCTGACAGCCTCAAAAACCCTCGCACCGTTACTTCCCTTTTCTGCAATATCCTCTCCCTCTTTCGTGAGAGCCAGCTCAATCCGGTCAATCTGTTCGGCTAAGAGGTATTCTCGTGACCTTAACCTGTCGACTGCAGACTTGACAGCAACAAAGCTGGCATTGGGGAAGGCTTCGGAGGTGAGCACAGGGCCGTCCGCGGAGTCCAGCACCTGTAGCACTTGGGAGGTGAGATCCTCTGCCATCGCTGCGTCTTGGGGTGGCTAGAGAGCCGGAAAGAGGAACGAAGGCCTCAAGACAGGAATTGGCCTGGTACCAGTCCTTGTCAGAAACCACCCGTGCTATAAATTCACAAACATGACTCCAATTCTGGTGGAAAATGGCCGACTCGGCGATCCGCGAAAGTTGAAAAAGCGGCGTGAGCATTCTTGGCGCAATACGGGCATGCTGCTTTACAGTGAATTCTCCTTGCGGAGGACAGCATTCGAAGAGGATGACGGTCGTGAGTACATCTTCGTGCTCGCAGATGTGTAGTGAACAGTATATCCATTCCACTCTTCTCGTCTATTGTCTACCCGTCTAAACCCATCGCTCATGTAAAGACAGTATTAACAACAATATGGGAAACAAGGAGATATCTTCTGGTCAGTCAGCTCGACTCTCTACTCCTTTCAGCTTTTATGCAGTCGTCGCGGCCTTTCTTTTCTCAAGGATGCCCAATTTCTCCATTCGAAGCTCCATTGCACGTTTATGCGCATCAAGACCTTCACACCGTGCAAGTTCCACAACAGCAGGACCCACTTGTGCGACACCTTGTTCGGTGACTTCACTGCTGGTGATGTTCTTCATGAAGCTTCCAAGGTTGACGCCACTGTATTGCCGAGCATAACCATACGTCGGCAGACTGTGGTTGACACCAGCCGAGTAGTCACCCACAGACTCTGGAGTCCAGCCGCCTATGAACACCGAGCCCGCATTCTGTACAAGAGGTAACGCAGAATGAGGATCAGAAATTTGCAGTATCAAATGCTCTGGAGCATAGTAGTTGGACCATTTGAGAGCTTCCTTAAGGTCACCGACTGATATCGTGACACTATGCTCGATAGCACCACGAACAATGTCGACTCGGGGAAGCTCGTGCGCCTGCTTGTGGACCTCATCTTCAATAGCCTGAAGTCCTTCCTCGTTCAGATCGATAGCGATCAGTACGACCTGGCTGTCAGTGCCATGCTCAGCCTGACTCAGGAGATCACTTGCAACAAATGCCGGATCCGATGTCTTGTCGGCAACAACAAGCACCTCTGAAGGTCCCGCAGGCATATCAATCGACACTGCAGCAGACGTATCGTTACTGACGATCATCTTTGCCGCAGTGACGAATTGATTACCAGGCCCCAGGATCTTGTCGACCTTGGTGATAGATTCGGTGCCATATGCCATTGCAGCTATCGCTTGTGCTCCGCCGGCCAGCACGATTGCTTCCGCGCCGACCTTGTGGGCAATGTAAACGATTTCAGGGGTTATAGTCCCGTCGGATCTTGGAGGCGAGGCGAGCACGATGTTCTTGCAACCTGCAGCCATGGCAGGTACACCTAACATCAATGCAGTTGAGGGCAACACAGCTGTACCTCCTGGAATGTAAAGACCAACTTTTTCGATTGGCCTTGAGAAGCGAGAGCAGGTGACACCAGGCATCGTCTCAACCACCAGATCGGACTTTGGCTTTTGAGCGGAGTGAAATTTGAGGATATTGTCGTATGATGTGTTGATGGCTTTGATTGTCTCTTCAGGTAGTTGCATGAGTGATTCTGGGAAAGGTGCTTTTAGAACAGGTGATTTCAGGGAGGTGGCTTTTTCGAACTTGTGAGTGTACTTCAATACAGCAGAGTCTCCGTGGGCTCGGACATCTGCGATGATGGGATGAACCAAACTCATGATCTTCTCGTTCGATCTTTGTGACGGTCGCTGCAGAGTCGACTTCAGAACGTCGTCCGAGAATGCTTGTGATGTAGAAAACCTCTTCAGCTGTATTCTGCCTGATTGATTCTTGCCGGCAGGATCTTCTGATGACTTTGGTACCGAAGCAGCTTCTTTGACCTCTTCATCTTGACCGCCGTTGACACCGTTGGATTCTTGTTTCTGTTCTTCCATGACTGGCTTTTCCTCGACATATTGTGGTTTGGCGTCGCCCTTCCTTCTTTTGACCTTCAGGCTTTTCAGGTCAAGATTTCGCTCAATGTCTTCTAGTGTAACATCAGCTGCGATGCATCGAGCCAACGCGAAATATAGAAGGTCGGCAGCTTCGGAAGCAATATCCTCTTTCGTTGTAGCTTCACAAAGCTCGTCAGCCTCTTCCTTGATCTTCGCATTGACAAGTTTGGGATCGTTAAACAGTCGAGCTGTGTATGATCCAGCAGGCGCGTTCACTTTCCGTTCCTGAAGCGTACGCTGTAATCTCGACAGCCCCGACGATTTGCCCCAACATGACATCGTACCAAGATGGCAGAAACCTCGGCCTTTTTGGTGGACCCTGAAAACAAGGCAGTCTTTGTCACAATCGAATCCAATGTTGATAAGCTCTTGTGTGTCTCCACTGGAAGCACCCTTGTGCCAAAGTCCACGCTTGCGGCTATGATAAACACCCGTGCCGGTCTTGAGTGCTTCCTCAACGCTCTCTTTATTACTCCACACAAGGCCTAGTGCGACATCACGTTCGTCAACAACGACCGTGGCATATAGGCCAGTCTTCCTGTCCGGGGTTGCGCCAGCAAGCACCAGATCGACGGCTGGGATCAGATTCTCGTCCTCCTTCTTCGAGGCATCAAATGTCAAGAGCTTCGAGGAGACTACCAGGGAGTTTCCTGGATAGTCATGGAGTAGAGTCTTGCCCTCTGTCTCACTCGCTACTCTCACAAAGATGGTCTGGTCATGGCTTGGAGGATAATTCCCGAGCTCTTTCAAGACCTCGTCCAGATGTTCATTGCCACTACCACCATCAAATGCCCAGTCTCTCGTCTTCCATTCGGGATTCTCTTCAAGGAAAGCTTTGAGCTTGGAGATGTCGGTTTTGGGGTTTACGAGGGAGATTGTGAGAACGATGCGATCGTGAGCAATGGTCGGTTCCGCCGAAAGGGCTTTCAATTGTTCGAAAGTGACGAATATCTTGGAGGCGCCATTGTTCAATACGTCCACAACAGGATCCCATGCCTTCAGTTTGCGCACGTCGAAATCTATGGAGAGCTTTGAGAAGTTCTGTCGGAGGAAAGCGAGGTTCGACTCGAAGTTTTCTGGGGTGATCTCGACAAGGCATTGACCGAAGTAAGTGACTTGATCAAGAGTGAGACCCTTGGGTCTCGACCCAAGAATCTCCTCCGGATCAACGTAGACTAGTAGACCGGCACCCATCTTGTGCAATGAATACGCTGGAGCTGTGTTTGACGGGTTGAGAAAGGATCGCAAAGCAAGGGAAGATGCTCAACAATTGACTCACTGCGCGGGGATCTTCGACGGGTGAGTTTAAGTGAATGCCGCCGAAAAATTGACCCGCCGCTTTGGTGAACTGATAAGGATAAGCCTCAAAAGGGAACTCAGCCGGTTCCATCATCATGCACATTATGCCGCTTCTCATTTGCTAGCCGCTGCTACGCTCTCAGACCCAACTCTCGGTGTGTGTATCACGGACCTTAGCATCAACGGTGCAGCCCATAAGTTCAACCAAAGTATCTCTTCGACAAGGCTGCTCCTTGTTTTCTCGACCCAAGCTTTACTACAGCAAATCGGGTATCGCTCACTTTTTCTTTTGGTGAACTCTTGGTCATTCACGTCTCATTTGCCGCCAGCTGCTGCTGTCCGCATTCATCTGTGTGCGCGCAACACTTGGAATATAATACGAACATGTTCCTATTTGCTGAGCACGTCGATCACTCAGGTGTAACCTCAATAGCTGTTGCTACTACGGGCCTGGCGTTAGGATTATCATCCTCATCCCAACCTTCTCGAATGTCCTTTGGTATTCGCACGAACACCAGAGCAATGAGAGCCGCCAGGCCTGCCATACCTGTACCAAGGTATAGTGCATGACGGAACCCTTGGATCCGGTCTTTACCGTGATCATTTGTGTAGACCTCGACGGTCGACGCAAATCCAATACCTGTACTCATGCCGTATGAAGCTACTGTCCCAACCAGTGACCCTGCAATGCCCTGATGTCTCCTCTTCACTGCGTTGCTGGCAATGATCTGAGCCGCAGTGAAAATGAAGTCTGGACCAAAAGCTAGGCATATGAGCGCCGGAAACACCTGTGCCCAGTAGGTCTGCTGCGTCGGCATGGTTGCGAGCAATATGTTCGAAACAGCTGTGGCGACAGCCCCAATTGCCATGATATGTTGTGCAGGGATGATACGAATGGCTCTACCACTAGCAAAAGCAGCGCCTGTCCCGCACACAGCGAGAGTCGAGTAGCTGGCTCCCAGCAGAACGATAGTGTAACCCCGGATTGTGTACTCCCAGATACTGATATACCAGATGACAACACCCACAGCCATGAAAGTGATGAACGCTGCCACAATCATGGGCGCGAATGATGGTGCGGTCCAAATATCAAAAGGCAGAATGGGCACTTTGGCGATGTTTCGTTCCCAGACGATAAAGGCAGCCAAGTGGAGCACAGAGACAATGAGGAGTGTGTATTCGTACGGCTCGTCCCAACCGACGCTGGGTGCTTGACTACAGCCTTGTAAGCACCCGAAGTCCAAATTATCAGTGTTGACTTACTTCCAAACAAAGTTGAACAAGACGAGTCCAGTTGTCGCCAGGTACGCTCCAACCCAGTCCACAGGTGCACCTTTGTCAAAAGGTTCTCCTTCTGAAGGTACGACGAAAAAGAACACCGTAAAGGCAACTGCGCCGAGAAGGCTCCTGGTGCAAATTAGCCAATTTGATGCACGTTGAGAGATGTTGCTTACAGGAAAATGAACAGATATTTCCACGGTGTCAACTGGACGAAAATTCCTGGCCATATCGAACCGCCGGCCGCACCAACAGGTGCCATGGCTCCGAACATGGATACCGTGATATTTCTAGAGACACAATCAGCACACCTCTCTAGCCCGTGCCGCATCAAGCATTGTCGGAAGCGTACCTCATACGGCCAGGAGGGAATGTAATGGTGAGAAGTGCTAACGAGTTTGGCACCATGAAAGCTCCCCCAATACCAGTCAAACCTCTCAGCGTGCAGAGAGCGACCAAGTTCCTCGTGAAGCCGGATATTAGCGTGAGTATCACCCACCACGCTCCAGCAGCCATGAGCACATTTTTGTGACCGTATATCTGTCCCAAGCGGCCACCCATCAGGACATACGCTCCTTGCGTTAGTGGATAACTTGCCGCAATCCAGGCGGATGCATATTGATCTGCACCGAGGTCTTTGCCAATTGCGACAGCTGCGGTGATTCCTGCTCCGAAAGGTATCATCTGCGCACAGTTAGGATTTAGCCCACGGTCCATTGACGAGTGCTGCTCACCTGAACGAACTGAGTCAAGACGATCGAAACTGCAATGATTAGCTCGCGACTCTTCGTGAGCCGCGGCTTCTCATGCCCTGGTGCGATCTCAGTCATGATGGGAGGTTCTTTCGTGTGTCGCGACACAATTCGACTGCCTTTCGCACGGTATGTAGTTGTTGCTGCATTCGGCGGTACCAGAGCTCATCAAGGTGGTCGTTCCATGAGTAGAGAGACATTGGACGTCGATTAGCTAGGATTAGTATTCGGCTGGACCTTGGCGTTGGTTGCTACGTATGGATTGACCCGTTATGGATGATTACTGATACTGGTAATCATGTTAACGCGGCAGCGAATCAAGTGCGATTTTTTTCTGTGGGGTGACAACCTGGCCACTAGAGTGTAATTCGTCTCCAGATCCGTTGTTGCTGGGTGGTGGTAAGACCCGTACTTATGGCAGTCAAATTGCATTGTAGTCCGTAAAAGTCAAATCGCCTCGCCATCTTCGCTGAACTTCGTCTGTGGACCGCTCAAAAGAGTTGCAACAGCCGAGTAGGGTTCGAAGACCAGGAAAGGAAAAGATTGTCTTTCGGCATGCTTCATTGTGCATAATATTGCAGTGGGTGTAGCCTCTCTTCTCGCCAATCTAAGCTTTAAGCTTGTTTGCCATAGGTATGAGACGTTACCGCGTACAACATCATCCCGAACTCGTCCACAGAGGACAGCCATTGACGGACTTTTTCCTTCAGTTTGGGCGTGTCTGAGTCTGGACTAGGCCAAAGATGGCTGATAAGGAGTCCACCGTCGACGCACTGGCTCAATTGCTGGTTGTAAGCAGTATTCCACAAGTGACGGGTTTGTGCACTCCACAATCTTTGACTTGCAGGAGCCGGGAGGCTGGCTAGTTCGGTGGCGATGAACGATGGAGAACCCAGGGTAAAATTGACAAGATTGTCAAACAGGTACGTTGCGAACAATGTCCGTCGTGTCGCGGATGCGATGATCCAAGACTCCCAGTCAGGGCGGGCGCCATTCGTCTCGGCCAAGCATAGTGTTCCCTTACTGGCGACATCCCCTGCCAATTCTTGGAGTTTTATCATGATGTCTTGCTCGATAAAATTGGTACCAGATCTCGAAGTGAAGAACAGCATGATGGTCAGTAGGAGATATGCTTGTAGAGTGGCCAGGAGGCTAAAGTGACTGCATTGCGCCCTCTTGATTCTTGTTAGTCACGCTATCAGACCGAACGATGGCAAGCACTTTCCTGTTGAAATAGCCTTGCCATTTCCTTTTCGATAACGCCGCAAACCATCAGTTCAGTACCATCAGCTTGATTCTCCCACATACGTGCTATATTCTTGCAGTTTGCCAGTGGTTCACACAGTTTGCTCGCGACTTGAGCCCAGTGTATGAAAGGAGGATGAGCATTCTCCGCCATAAACATGCCAGGGTAAGACTTGAAAACTTCAGAGACGAAAGCCATGGTGGAAGGTGCGAATTGTTTCGGTGTTTGATGTGCAGAAGGCAACACACTCTCAAGCCAGCGAGCACGGATTCTGTAGTCATCCACAGTGCGCACCAGCTGGACATTTTCGAAATTGATGATCTCTGCTGACGCTGGTGATGTTAGGGCCGTACCCAGCACCGACGGAATTGCTGCGTATTGCGTCTGAGCGAGCACCGATGTCGATCCACCGATCGTGTCACATTCGTCTTGGGCGGCTGTCGGCGACGCCTGTCGTTCTGGTTGTTTTGCATCGACATACTCACAATATGTACCGCGGGTTTTACATCTTGTACACACCGGTCTTTCCAGGTCGCAACGTACCTTGGCCTTGGAGCAAGTGTTGCAAGATTTCTTCCTTGGGACTGCAGCCTTCGGGGTCATCATATTTGGCCACCGCTGCGACGGCGCGCGTGTCAAGCAAGTGATATCAGTACCATGTCCTACTTTGCTGAGGAAAGAACGTAGTCGCAGAGTTGCGGAGATCCGAACTGCTGACGTGAAGCCAGAACAAATCAACCAAAACAATGACCTTGAAAGGGAAGGTTCTCCGAGCACACAGGTTCAAACACCGATTCTACAGCCATACATACTCACAAGGTGAGAGAGCAATACGATTATTCCGAGACTGTAACATCCACGATCGAGTGGTGGTCCGCTGCGAACAGGGTCTTGTGCAGGCTCTGGCAGGAGTCACCAAGATGACGGCAGCGCGCCACGCTCTCGCACCTGCGGTCCAGGATCGCGTGAGAGTGTGGGTGTAGAGACTAGGTAAGTCCCAGATGTGAGGCTCAAATCGCACTTGCCTGATCATTATGACCCATACATGCCTCGAGATGCAGCAATTGCAACTAGCCGCTGCGCCCGCGTTCCAGGTAGCTGCACCGAGTATGTCTGCTAACTTCACCGATTAATGGTCGGAGTACCGGAATGTACAACGGTACTCCGAAGCTCCTCGCTCTTTTCGACGAGGATATATCTGCGACCCATATTCCATCCTCTGAGAATTCAAACTAGCCATCACAAGAACTTCAACATGTCCCGAAACCACGATCACAGACCTGACTCGCAGGAGCCATATACCATATTCAATGCCTTTCAGAAAGCCACCATCGTCACTATTGTTTCCGTTGCAGCCACACTCTCAGGCTTTGCTTCGAACATTTATTTTCCCAGTCTTCCACAGATTGCCGACGACCTTTCCGTCTCAACAAGTCTCGTCAATCTTACAGTGACCTGTTATATGATCTTTCAGGGGCTCTCTCCAACGCTATGGGGAGCCGTTTCCGACGCTCTGGGACGAAGGATAACCTACTGTTGCACTTTGGCCATTTTCCTGGGGGCCTGCATTGGTCTCGCCGAGACCCGAAATTTTGCACAATTGATAGTTCTGCGATGCGCTCAGAGCACAGGAAGCGCCAGCACGATCGCGCTAGGAGCGGGCGTCATTGGAGATATCACTAGGCGAGAAGAACGTGGAGGATACATGGGATTCTATCAAGGAGGTGTTTTGATGCCTGTGGCAGTTGGACCAGTCATTGGTGGAGTCCTTGCCGCACAAAAAGGATGGAAGTCCGTCTTCTGGTTTCTGACCATCTACGGAGCCGCCTGCCTCATTATCATCCTTCTGCTCTTACCCGAAACATTGAGGCCAATCGCCGGAAATGGATCTCGGCAAGCCAAGGGAATTGCGAAATCGGTCCTGGGCACCTACCTGAGAAAACGCTACTTACAAGCAAAGGCAGAGCTCCCGGAGCCAGAGGACCGACTGCAGGAGCGGGGTGCCATCGACTTCTTGGGATCAATCAAAATGCTATTTCATCTGAAGACCTTTTCGGCGATAATGCTTGTTGCCATACATTACACGATATGGCAGATGGTGCTTACTGCCCTCTCGACGCTGTTCAGTGATAGGTACTATGGGACGGAAATCCAGATCGGCCTAATTTTCCTTGCGAATGGAGTTGGCTCTATCATTGGAACTCTTCTCATCGGCAAACTCCTCGACCTCGAGTACCACAAAATGTTGACGAAGGTTGGGGGCGATGAACAGCTCATCCCCATAGAGAAGGCGCGCCTGGGGACTGCCTGGATATGGAGCGCAATGCAATGCGCTTCTGTTTTGGTTTTCTGCTGGACAGCGGACCAAAACGTGCACATCTCCATCCCCATCATCAGCTTGTTTTTTCTCGGCTGGGCAGCCATTTCCATCCAGAGTGCGGTCTCAACATACCTCGTGGACATCCATCACAGTCAAAGTGCTTCGGCTACGGCTTCTCTTAACCTCATTCGATGCTTGATGGGTGCAGGTGGGACGGCGGTTGTTGGTCCACTTATTAAAGCAATCGATGTCGGATGGACCTTTACTTTATTCAGCTTGGTCATGGTTATCGTCGGAGGCATAGTGCTCATTCTGATGATCCATCTACCAAGGAACCCCGCTGAATCTAGGGATGTTGAGGAAAGCACATGAGCCGGCAATGCCATCCACTGTCAAGTGTTGGTTTGCAGTAGAGGTATTGGACGTAGATTGCGTAAGGCTCAACAAGTTGCAGTTGCACCTGAAGATAAAGCGGGAAATGCTGTAGGGATGGGGCTGCAATGAGCGGCGATCCGAGAGAAGTACGCGTCGAGAAACCTGTTCTTTCCTGTGACAGGCGTGTTCGAAGTTTGTGTCTCATTGGCAAGGCCGGTACGGGTTCCGGCCAGACCAATCATAGGTCGACTCGACCCATATCACGTGTCAGGCTGAGGCCGCATATATTCCGGCCAGACCATTCACAAGAGAGCAGGCCGTATCTGCTTCCGGCCTCAAAAGCAATTCATTACACAACAATAAAACTTTGAGGAGGGGTCTGGTGGGCTTCTCCTTCTCTTCGCACCTCATTCTGCGCACATAAGTGTGTCGAGATTTTCGTACCCGGCGATGTCTGCCGAGTGCATCGAAGAGGGACATACCGAACATCAGCCTGCCCTGACTGATCGCTCACCAGATGAAATGATAAGATTTGTGAGTTGATAGGAACACGCCATAATTCGTCAGCAGAGTCGTTGCAGCATCCGAGTACAGTTCAAGTGCAATGATTTTAGTCTTGGGTCGAGGGAGGGTTTGCAATACCAACGCCAAGACGAGGCTGCGCGCCCCTTACAATGACCATGATGATTTCACCAGAGCATCGAAAGTGATGCGAAACCGCAGATTTATGATGATTCGGACATACAGCAGACATGTTGTGTTGCACCACCATCCTCGGGCCCCTCAGCAAAGTGTCGCTTTTCTCCTATCTTCAGGACCCAGTTTGGCCGGAATTAGTACCGGCCAATGCTGATATATACAACTCAGCCCGTCCGATGTCGATTTCTGCAAGTCAGCACTGATTCAACTCTCCCAGGCTCCCAGGCACCCAGGAAACATTTCTGGCAGGTTCGAAGTCACGTGGCCATATACCCTCGACCTTTGTGCACTTACCTTTGTTTCATCATCTCTCGTCACCATATCCCTCCAGGTTTGACAGACCTTGCCTCAAGCATGGCATATCTCGCAGACTCACCGCCGCTTCCAGCGTTATCTAGCCTCTTCCCCCATCTCAACGACGATGCTTCAAACATTCCTCGGTCCACTGACCCATTCACTATCACCACAACGACGGGCTTTCTGCCTTGCCGCCCTCCTATTCGTCGTCTGCCAGCACAATTCGACGCCCTATCGGATATTCTTGATGACATGCCCGTTGTCAAAGCAGACGGCACGCCTGGATTACTCGGCAAGTTCGCACTTGGTCCCTTGATCGACTCAGGAGCGCTCCCAGACCTGACACATCATCTCAATGATCTGCGCATCCAGGACGCAGCAGGAGACCGCTACGACCTGGAGGCTATCACTGCTCTTTTCCGTGACTATAGCTTCCTCGCCAGTTCTTATTTGCTGGAGCCCTGCTGGGAGGCGTGGTCCAAGGACAACAATGGTGGCTACGGTTTGGGTCGGCCAATTCTGCCTCGATGCATTGCTGCGCCCTTGGTCGAAGCTGCTGATATGTGAGTAGGCTCCTGTGACGTCTCATGCTCATTCTTCTCCTGACACAAGCCATAATAGTCTCGACATCCCACCCTTTATGTCATACGCGGCATCCTATGCATTATACAATTACAGTCTTGTCAACCGCAATATCGGAGCAAGTGTTTACGATAATTTGCGCCTCATACGTGCGTTCGAGAAAGGTCTCGACCCGACGAGCTCCGAAGCTGGTTTCATCTTGACACACATTCACATGGTACATGAGACAGGACCATTGATTCAGGGCGCTACGGACCTTCTTGCCGTCATTGAGAACACACCAACTGATACTGAGGCTGCAATCACAGCTTTCCGAACAATGCTGGCGGCCATGAAACGTATTGAAGAACACATGGAGCAGATGTGGACGCACTCTCTACCCAAGGACTACATATCCTATCGCACATTCATCTTCGGCATCACTTCGCAATCCATGTTTCCCAATGGGGTGATCTACCAAGGCACAAGATATGGGGATAATAAGCCCCTCTACTTCCGTGGCGAGTCAGGTGCCAACGACAGTATCATTCCACTTCTTGACCATTTGTTGGAAATTCCTATGCCGACCAACCCTCTCACGGACATATTGAAGGACTTCCGGCAGTATCGTCCAAAACCACATCGGGAGTTCCTGGCGTGGGTCATGAGCAAGAGTGCGGAAGTCGGCGTGAAGAAATACTGCGTGGACAGCCGCGATGCTTCCAATGTCGAGCACTCCATGCTTCTTCCAACATTGTACTTGAGACTCCTTGAACATGTACGCAGTTTCCGCTGGCGTCACTGGCTCTTTGCGAGGGAGTACATCATCAAGCGCACAGCTCATCCGACAGCTACTGGTGGAAGTCCTATTGTCACATGGCTGCCGAACCAGCTATTCGCGGTTATGGATCTGATGGACTCGGTGTACAAGGAGAGTGGATTGAAGGGTGTCATCGAGGAGGGGAAGGTGGAGAGTTCGGAAATCAAGGTTGTGAAGGAGTTGATGGAGAATGTCGTCTCGCAGCGGGATAAATTGGATAAGGAGGTCAAGAAGTATTGCGCCGAGCGAGGCGCCTGAGTAGTGGAGCCAGATTGTGGCATTGTTCTATAGATTGTATGGCCATAGTTGTCCGACTCTTTCTTTGTGTTACTCGGTGCTCTTTGTCTCAAAGATGGGTTTGTCAGGAGGTAGCAAGGACTCGGGCTTCGGGAGGTGCACGAGATGCTAAAGAAGACAGTGGCGGACGCATTACGAGTAGTTGGCGGGACAGTTCTGCACACTGGTAGTCCCCAAGGACATCGGACTGGTCAAATGATCATGTTGTTCTGAACAGTAAAAGGCGGTCTTCATGGCGACTGGCCGAAATTTGTACTGGTATGAAATGCAGGATGGCGACCGGACACATGCAGCAATACTGGGACATCGAAATGATCTGTTGATGATCAGGACTCCCTGTCTCTGCTCTGCAAGGCTACCAATAGCTGGTGTTTTCCTGCTCAAAGCACCCTAACGATACGCAAATAGCACGAGTCAAGGGCAATTAGGATTCTGAAATTGACGCTGGCTACATTACGCCATCTATCACACTCATTCCTGGACAAGAACCCCCTTGCACATTCCAGTACACATCATGGTATGTCAATAATGGCAAGCCTTTGCAAGATCAGACTTACTGCCAGACCGCCAGACCGCCAGACCGCCTATTGTTCGAAGTCATCTATTATCAGCCGCGAAGGGCCTTCCATACGGAAAGGCTGACAGTGTCCCCCCATTATGCGCTGCCTAACAAGGTGAAGTACCCCTTAGAGTCATCCAAGGCTATTCAAGGCTTTGAACTGTATTGTCGTTTGACAATAGTGACCCAAAGGAAGCTGCATTGCCTCGAGCGGCTATTCCCTGACCAGCCAGCAAGTTCTGCCGTCACGGTGGCGATGTACTGGAAGTGTTTTCAGGCAGTGCTGCTTCTCTGTCACTGCTCTACCGTCACACCTGCTTGCCATGGGTATAAAGTCTTCCTTCGATCCTAGATTTCTTTTTCTTTCCTTTCCTCCTCATACACTCATACAAATATACAAATCAACACTCCAGAATCATTCTGCACGACTGAAATATATATCAACAACTTCTCTCCCTCATCGTCTTTGTTGCGGCAGCCTGCCACGAATGCATACAAGACCATTGTTGTCTGCTGCTGCGAGTTTGCCACTCCGATCCAGGCCTACGCCATACGATTCGGCAATCGCTGGTGATGATCTAGCAATAGCCGCCTCGTTTCCGACCAATTCGGCGTCAACATCTCAGCCTCGTCAACCCCTATCACAATCTCTTACGATGTCTCTCCCTCTTCCTGCTGGGCCAGCGCCACTGATCCTGTCCCCCGGATTCCTCTACCTCTCTTACGAAATCCGCCAGGCGATCTACCGAGCAATCTTCGTCCAAGGACCACCCAATCCCACTCCGATCCTTCAATGGCCGTATCGTCTCCAGCTGGTCAGTTGTTAACCTCGCCGCACTTGTACTCTGCAGACAAGTCAGCCTCGAAGCCCTGCAAGTTCTCTATACCCTGAACCACCTCGTCCTGCCTTGAAGCTCCTCTCAACCAGACCTTCAGCGAATGGCTCAAATACCTCGAACTTGACTGCGGTCGGCTTCAATCCTCAGCTCGTCGTCTTCATAGACCCGCACACGACCAGGGGCTACCCAGAACGAATTCGCAACCTTACCAGCACCCTGTCCGCCACCGCGCCACCAGTCCAGTCAGCATCTTGGGGATAATGCTCACCACCTTCCAGGTCTCGAAGAGCTCGATTCCATCCATCAGAGCAGAGTGCAGCACCGACAATACCGACCAAGAACAGTCCATGAGGCAGATCGACCTCGATACCAAACAAATCATAACATGGTTCGACACCGCTCCAAAGCGACTCGGCGATGTCTCCAACACAGCATCTCAGCACCATTTGAATGTGCTTGAGCATGATCATACCGGCCAAGTCCTCACACAGATCATCACCATCACCAACAATTCTGGATTCGCAACTCAGCATCCCGAATCGCAACTGTGACTTGGCCGGTATATATATAAAGAATATGATGGCGACAATCGGGAACTCTCAAGGTATGTTGCTGTCTATACCTGGCAAACAGGATCTGGCAAAACCGCAGCATGCTCGTCCCTTGCATCTCCAAGCTATTGGGCTTGCCGCTCCTCGTCCCAATCTCTCCCTGTCACACCCCTCACAAGCATGGTCGCCTGTGCTATTGGTCGATGATGCGTCTATGTGTCGCGTCCAGGACAGTAGCTGACGAGAGAAATCACAGGACATGCACAGAGAGTTCGCATGGTCTACGATGCCGATGGCGTGACCCCTCTGCACGACAATAGGAAGCGGGAAGCTATCGTCTTCGAGACTCTCCAAAGCAATGTGTGGGTCAGACTCGCTGGCACCGTCAACGGTCCTACGGACCTGCGTAACGAGGTCTACGCGCATCTCGGCCAGCCTCACCCAGCGGGAGTCCAGGGAACATGGGCTCTTTTTACGCTGATCCGTAATGGAGCGCGTCAGGGCAACTGAGGTCAAATGCGCGAAAATTGGCATAATGCGACCTACCTCCCTTACCTTCAGAGCCTTGGTGGTGCTCCGGGTGTTGGCCTTGGTAGCGGTGGTCGTCGTTCACGTGGACGTGGTCGTGGTGCTGGCAATGCTGGCCATGGTGGTGGACTTGTAAGGCGACTGCGGATTATCTATCCTCCTTTTTCCAACACACCCGAGCGTGCCCAGGGCGCGAGGGAGGTCATGATCTTCGACATCCGCCTTCTGAATGGCACTTGGGTCCGGCTTGGAACAGCCACCGGCCCGGATCAGTTACAGACGCTCGTCCTCAACTATGTGGGCTCCAATACGACGCCCGACCGTGCATCGTCGGGCGTGTTCACACTATTGCGTCTGGATCCACAGACCGGTCAGAGTGCCGGTGTGGCTCCTACTACCGCTCTCGGTCCTGCTGCTGGCTTTGCTCCTAGTTTTGGTGGTGGTTTCTATTCTGCTCCTGGTGCCGGTGTGGCTCCTGCTACCGCTCTCGGTCCTGCTTCTGGCTTTGCTCCTGGTGTTGGTGGTGGTTTCTATCCTACTCCTGGTGCCGGTGTCGCTCGTGCTACCGATCTCGGTCCTCCGGCTGGTGTCGGTCCTGCCCCTGGTGTCGGTCCCGCTGCTGGTGGTGAAACCTGGGAACACTTGACCAGGTTCGTACGAACTGGTATGTTCAGAACAATCCAGGTCCTTGACTGCTTGGTCTCATTGCTGCCAACCCACTGTGAAGCACCACATCTCCCACGACAACATGCTTCCGCACGTGCAGCACCTTCACCTAGCCAAGAGGACCATTCTGCCGAACCCAACATGACCGCACAACAACAGCAGCAGGGCGGTCTAGATTACCATTATGGTAACTCGGCATTGCTTTCTCACAGTTTCGAGGATGACATTCTTTTCATCTGCCCTCTTGCTAGACGACTTTTCCATCACTTTCAGGATTCCAAACTATCAGCATGAAGAGAAGCGTTCTTAGCGACATTCTACATGCGAGCCCACGACTGGCGCGCCTGCTCCTAGTCAGCTGAAGTTACGGCCCCTGCTTCCGAGCCATGCGTTGTTTCACTGGATGGTTCCGACATACTCAATCAGAAGTGCAAAGAGCATCTTCGGCAGCAACTCCAGTGTTAGCCGAGCCACCATCATCAGGAACACGCCTCTATTCGGACGAGGAAAGATAGGCTCAGACACATTCCCAACACGAACACCACCAGGAGGATGCTTCTTGCCACGCTATTCTTGCCCACAATGTATCCATTTTTTATCGGGCAGAGGACGTCGATACCTATGCCCATTGCTAAGGAGCTTAGCTGTACAGCAACATTCCAAACCTGCGCTACTCTCGAGGAACACCTTGACTCTGTACACCCAGGGAAAGGATTCCCTTGCCCTCTGGCAGAGATCTATGGCTGTACACCGACATTTCCCTCTCGTAAGACTGCGATGCCGCATGTCATGGCCAAACATCAAACCGTTCGATATCCCTGCCCACTTGCAAACCAAGAGAACTGCGACAAAACGTTCACGGCCATAGCTTCAATGGCACTGGACTGCGAACGAGTCACAAAGGATAAGATTAAGAATGGTACGTTCCAGACTCAATTGACAGGGACGATTCGAGTCGAGCAGCAGAAGATGACCGAAGAGATGCAGGAGTTCAACGGTGCTTGGGTTGACAAGCTGCCAGACGTTCAGCTGTAGCAATTGTCTGCATTCGAACTAGATAGAAGCAAAACATTGTTTTCTTTTAAACAACCACATATCTGTCTTAGTATTCTTTTCGTACAACTGGCCGGTATTCAGCGTTGCGAAAAGTGCATGATGCATACCCGCAAGACAGTCTCAGTAATCATGTTCAAGTCGTTGACTTGTCTTTAGCAATCCTTTGTGAAGTCCCATGGGTAAAGTGTGAATGGAAGGCGCGACGGTGACACCGACGCGAGCAATTTCTGCTGTTTTCATGCAATGCTTAATTGTGATTTACGTCGCCCATGCACTCTCCTAGTCAGTAAAACATAGTATCTTCAGTCGAACTTGATATCGAACACTCTACCTATTCACCTGCAGCGACAGCAACAAATCCACAGCTTGGCGCAATGGAACGATCAGGATCCAAGCAGACACCAGGAGGCATCTCCCAACAGCGCCATTACCAAGGCCGAGATGAAGGAGCAGCAAGCAGGGCCCAGCCCAGACGACCTTGGCCCGCGGCAGAAGCAAGACAAGACGAGTATATGACCACATCGACTCTTGCGCACATAGCCACAGCGGCAATAATCGGTCGAAACGGTCATCCATCTGTCGAAGCTTGGAGACAACATTCACAACTCATTCCAGGCCACTCGCAAAGCGTCGGAGGCACGGTGACGCAATCGCAAACAATAGTACATCCTACAGGCAGACCGTCCCCGATGCAGAATCCTCACATCGTCAGTTCGCAAAACATCGCTGCAGGTAGAACACCAGCAGATCGGCAAGCCAGACAGTTCTCGGCGAATTTGCATGCCGGCACCTTCACCGGGCCAGCAGGAAGTTGGAGAGCGTACGACCGAAGAGAGGTGGATGCTTATCATGGTTTGCTATCACTCCGGTATGGGCCACTTGTGGAGGCTCCATCGACATCGTATAGCTTGGCCACCAGCGAGGCTCTTGGTGGCGGCCTCAGTCTCCCAGCGCAACATGTTATAGCGGCACCAAATGCCAGGCAACTTCGACCCATCGTTCGCGACAATGTCATGGGCTCTTCAGGGCAGTTGATATGGTCAAAGGGATCACAACCGCGCAGCAGCAGGCACCAAGCCAATCAAGCCCGGTTGGAGGCCGAAGTCTAACTGCAGGACGAGTAAGGAAACCCCGAAAAGGATATTCGTGCTACATGTGTGATTGGAGGGGGCAGGGATATTCATGAGCGAGGAAGCATATGCTGAAGCAACATGGGCTGAATGAGAGTGAAGTGGACCATCGACGGATCATGGCATCGGAGGTGCAATATCTTTGGTGATGTTCTCTCCGGGGAACCTGTTTGCGAGGAGTTAAGGGAGGTTGGTTATTGACCCGGGGTTATGAACACTCTTGTATGGAGTCTACCTATCTGAGGCAACTTTTCCGAACGGACTCTTGGCTTCCGACTTCCGACTTGCCGTGCCGCCGCTAGACTGTATCGAGGAATAACACGTGTCGATCTCCGGCCTCTATAGTTATCAAAAAACCAACAACGGTGACGAGTCCTTGTTCAAGTCCATCTCAGCCTTTTCCAACCACCTCAATTGAATCAATCTCATTTCACCAAAGTGCAACCTCTTCATTTCATTTCATTTGCCCAAACTAATACCAAGCTAAAATATCTTATTTCTCGTATCTCCCTCTCTCTTAAACCTTTCTTTTTCTCCTGCCTTCTCAATATCATGCCGCCATTTCTCAATATGCGGAGGTTCTCTCGTTCAAGCTCCGTGCACAATCCCCAAGCGCCCCAATCACCGCCAACCTCGTTTACACCACCTCTCACGCACGCGCCCATGATGCCCAACGGCACTTCTGGCTCTCACCAAGACTCTCACTCCAGACCTGTCTCGGCGAATACCAGCTCGAGCTTTGACTTTGCAAATCGTCCACCAACACAATATCAAATGTCCACACTGCCGTCAAACGTGGTCGGTAACCTTTCGCGCACGGATCAGATCGTCCTGCGACACTTTTGGGACGTCAAGCACGAGGAGAATAAGACTAGAGATCTGCACTTTGTAAGCGATCCGACCCGATCTAACTCTCTTTTTGCGCGTGACGCCAGTATACTAATCGCTGCCCGAAACAGCTCAAATTCCCATTTTTCTCTCAGTATCCCAGTCACCAAGATCTCATTCCGTACTGCGAGGTCTACCACTTGGTCAAGACTTCTCCGGGCGCAAAGATCATCAGCTTGGGCAGCACCAATAATGGCGTCTACATAGGGTAAGTCTTGCATTCTAATGTGAACCATCGGTCGAGATGGGGATCCCTTCATGTCTCCGTCGATTGTTTGTGACACAAACATGCCACAACCCGCGACGCGACGCGAGTCATTCATGAACGAGGCTGGAACAATGCTGATTACGTCTTTACAGATTCGAGCTTTTCTCCGGATCTCAACTGCACATCGACATGGACGACTCCTGGCACAACATCTCCCACCACCGTGTGACATTCAAGGCCTACGATAGCGCGCTCAAGGACCAGACGTCGGACAACACCTTCAAATCGTGGCCCAAGCCGCTCACTATCGAGTTTCTGGAGGAGCAGTATCAGCGCTGGATGCTCGATCTCACCAGTTTCTGCTGGGACACCGCCGAGGTTAGAGAGCTTGGCGGGAGCGGCAACGGTGAGGAGAGTGGCCCGTGCAGCGTGCAGGGCGACCTCAAGGACGAGATGCTGTAAGGTTCGATCGTGACCAATCAATCTGCTTCGGACTTGCCAGGTCCTGATCCGATCTTTCTTGTTACGGCTCAGCTGTCACATTTCGAATCAGGCTGTTTCGGAAATGCACAGCGGGCTGCAGGCTGGCAAGCTTTCCCAGGAATGACGCCCATGCACAACCACCGACAAGTACCTGCGCCTGCTACATGATGGTATTACTTGTTCACTTCTTCACACATGCACACGACTTGATGAGACATGAGAAAGAAAATCAGTTCGACTGGAACTCTTAATACATAATACAATTGGATACGATGGAAATGACACAAAGTGCAATTTGGGTAGCCTCATCAGTGATGGTTATTGGGATCAATTTGGACCAGCCGTGTCCGGACATGTGTGGCCTATCCGACCTCGTGCCTCTGGCCTGGCGTGCCTGGCTACAACGGGGCGTTGGATGTGTTTGTTGGCCCAGGCGCAGATCAGGTGTTATTGACAGGCGACGAATGAAAAATTTACCTATATCATCTGCACATGTCATTGGTTTCCTCCAGAAAATTGTTATTGCTATTTATCGTAAAGTCATGTCGGCCGTAAAATCATGGTACCTATGTATGCACACAGTACATGTGTACTAACGTGACACGTCAGAAGTGTAAGAGTAAAAGAAACTCAGACGACCGTCAGACGACTCAATCTTCACGCCAAACAAGGCGCAACACACCGATTAACTAGTGTGGAAGGAAAGTCCATCATACGCCACATGTACCCAAACCCCACGTTGTCCACCAAAGAGGAGGACGACCATAAAGTGTTAGCATGCCAGGACCAATGGTGATTTAGATGCATTTGCAGCCGAATAACTGTCGGTCTACTGCGGACCCAGAAGTTACCAATGATCTGAATAGCGAGTATCAAACCAACAAAAGCATGAATAGAGAAAGCTCGAATGAAAATTGTGGTCGGGCTGTGGCTCCAGCCTTACTGCGATAAGTTGGCCTGTTGGCCAAACGTAGAAGGGTGATAGGGCCTGTTGCTTCCCACAACAACCCTATTGAAGCACCGGCAAAAGCGCAGATTGCCGGGCTTCGTACGTATAGTTCAGGCTTGATGGACGTTTAGTCATCTATGCCCAAGGAGTTCCTGTCTCCAGTATGTGTCGAATTCGGCCTTTGATCGATCCGCAATCCGGCCAATATCCTTGACTTTGACGTTGTAATCCACTGTATGAAATCTTCCAAAGTGAATTCGACTCGAGGCTGTCAGAGTCTCGCCGGTGTGCATGTCGGCCGCAATGGGTCTTTTCTCGAACTCAGGCTCGGTTGAGAATCGGCTTGGGGTCGGCCTTCCATTGTCGTAAATGATTGCGTGTGCTTGCTTCTCGCTGGGAGGCATATTCGGTTTCACTCCTCGCCCGCCGTATGAGGAGATTGGAACGCATACGCAGTAACCCTTTCGTTGACGAATTACAACCATCCGCCGTATGGTGGTGTGGAACTCTCCTCCTTTGAAGCGGGTGTTGACCTGTTTATTCGAGGTTATGCCCGTTTTGTTATGCTGAAGTCCCATACTTTCAGCCCAGACCATTGCAAATATCCTCCCTGATATGAAGTAGCGTTCAACGTCTCGTCGTAGCTTGTAACTCTCATTCAGAAGGTCTGGTTGGAACTGCCCACGGAATTCGGCAGCTTTCCCACCATGAGCTGTTGGCAGCGTGTGCGTGTAACCGTGGTGCTGTCGATTCGCGCCCTCCGAGTTCTTGGAGTCACGTCCCTGTGAGCGTGGTTGCGCAGAATTGTGGGCGCCATAATGTTGTAGCTTCGATGTCTGCGAGTCCTCAGGCTCAAAATCGTCATCGCCCCCATCATCCGCATAGTCTCGGCCCCGGGCACCAGGAAATGCGGTCGAAACACTCACGGGCTCTCTTCCTCCAGAGCCATAATTCGCCCTTGGGTCAGTTGGCAAGGCTGCTGGAGACGTACCATATCTGCCTTCTACTGGAGACTCTGTTGGGTATGACGGTGGAGATGACAATGGATATGACGGTTGATGTGACGATGGATATGAGGCTTGATAGCCAGCCGGACTAGGCCGGATCGGCAATGCCGCTGGGTAAGCACTCGTCCCATACCTGTCGCTTTCCGGAGCTCGAGTATTAGACTGAGGGCCTCCGACTGGTTCGGACGATCGTCCACCAGCTTGCACGGAGGGTCCGATCTGTCCTTGGATACGTTGACATTCTCGGTAAAAGTCTCGTGAAGCGTTTGAACCAGCAACAGCCAGGTCACGGAAATAATCTGCCCGACCTTGTGATCTGAGGTCGCGGCAGGACCTCAAAATCACCGACCGCTGTATGCACTGTAGCGAAAGAACGTGATCTCCGCCTTTCTGTGCCTCGACCGCGGCGGCAAGAAGGTCTCTCGGGTTTGTGTCCAGGATATCTCGATTGTCGTCGACGAAGCGTCGACAGGTGGCAGGTTGCGCTAGCGGTATCCTTGCGAATTCGAGGGCAAGGTCGGATAGACCCAAGGTAGAGTTGTCCGGGAGGTCCCTCGATCTGGCTTGTGTGGATTGAGTCTGGAGAGCCCGGCTCGATGGCGGAGGTTGGTTGTCATGCTGCCTATCGTATGCCCGCATAGCGCTTGAGGACCTGGGTTGGCCGCTGGCCAGAACATATCCGTCATGGCTCTGAGGTGGGGAACCCAAAACTGGATTGCGAGGAAAGTCTAGTCTATATCGCCCGCTCAGCTCTGGTGTATTGGTCAATAGTATATGAGGCACACATACCCTTGTGGTTCTTCTTCTGAATATGCAGCGTCATCTCTCTGCCCCGGATAATGGCTGCCATACCCGCCTTGACTTTGCCCTCCGCCTGGACCTCCGGATTGCTGACGTGATTTCTCTTTGAGTGCTCTCGGAACACTTTTATCTGGAGGTGGTGTGATGGCGTTCGCGATAGGCACAATATCCTGGCTGCCTTTTATTTGGAAACAGTAGCGACCTTGAATGCGTCAGCTCTGCATATTGGCAGTATCTGGTAAGTCGTACCTTGGTAGATCACGACACGTCGCGTCGATCCATCGCTGAAATCTTTCCAGTCACTGCCATACTTCTTGACGGGATCATAGGGCTCCATTTGGGATCCATTGAGGCGGTCGACCTTGGGAGACAAACAATCTATGAGCCATACGCCGGTTTAAAAACCAGGCCAGGCCCTTCTAGTCAGAGCCGCATCCTCGGAAAACGCATACTGGAGGTCGGGTGAACTGCCGATGCAAAGCGCATGTGTAGATTATCCCCGAATCCAGCTCCCACATCGGTCAGGTTTGGTGGAGGTTCTCAAACCCCGAGCCCGCAGTAGTGTATGCAAGACCATAGTGCGGGACATGGACGCCATCCTCAACTGGCTTGGCACGGCACGGTGCGAAAAGAAGAAGAAGTCTCTTTAGTGGTCGCAGACGATTGGAAGCTCTGAGATGCCGTCGCCGGTCACAAGCCTAGCGAGTAGGCGGCGAAGACGTATGGAATGCTGTACAGGGTAGACGCGTCTTCCGGCTCAGATGGCAGCTGATAAGTTCAGATCCTTGCGCTGGAGGAGGTGGTCAGACCGAAGGATTTTCGCACACAGTCGATGATGGTGGTGATTGGTGTGTTATTGTACCATAGTAACATGGTTACACAGCATGTCGGTGGATTTGAAATGGGGGGATTTGTCCGCGCGTCTTAAGATTGAGTTCCCAGCATTGGGGCACCTGCCGTGCCGGTAATTTATGAACCCTTGCGCTGTCCACACAGGCACAATAAGTTAGGCTTTTCCACACCTCTAACCCCCTGGCCTATAGCTTCTGATCGCTTCAAAGATATTGTGGCATACGCCTCACTGCGAACCCCTGCCTTCGGACTACCTTGACAGGGTCTCACATATCCCATGCATTATGCGGATATGGACTGTTTTGTTTGCTAGGGAGCAAGGTGACGCCACCAACCTACCTCTGCCACGCATTTCCTGGCACATGATTTGAGTAGGCCATTGTCTGAGGCCATCACCTTCTCTCCTTTCCTCAGGTACATACTGTCTGCGCTGTTATCTGTGTCCTCCCATAATCATTAATGGCCTCACTCATGCCTTCTTCCAAGCCCTAGACTCAACTACCCCTATCTCGTTGCTCACAGGGCTACTCGCAGATGGAGTCCAATCCATGGAATGTCTTTCTCCGATACCCAATGGCCAGACCACCACGACTTGGGCGTCTCCGCCCCCGAGTAAGACGACACGCAGCCCGCTGTGCAACCATGGACTAACTCGCTGCTCAGAAACGATTACTCTCACCGTCGTTCCTCTGCGACCTCCCTGGGTGTGAACTCTCTGTCGAAAACCAGTTCTTGGAGCGAGAACCACGTGAGAGGATATCGGCCAGCGTACCTCGCCAGCCGCGACTCCTCCAGGGAAAGAGTCGAGGACGTTCATATCTCACTCGATGGGGCCATGACCGGCATGACCGGCATGACCGAACACAACCCAGCACGCCCAGATACACCTTCCAGTCTCCTCAGCTTCACCCCGGATGTTCTTCCGCTACAGTCCCTCGACCATTCCGATGAGCCAACACTGCTTGAAACTTTGGACAAGCCGATCCGTTTTCTGCGTGACTTTCGGAACATCAACGCCCTCCGACAGCAGATCCAGAACCTGAGGGTTCGGGCCAGAGATGAAAGGGCCCGGATGAGATTGACAAGGCAACGCATGCGGCAGGCTTCTTCTGAGTTGGCCAGGATTATACAAATTCGGCAAGACGCGACCCACAAGCTGCAGGCCTTCCAGCATCTACTCGAACAGCTCGACTCTGAAGAACTCTCTTGCGATGCATTGGAAAGCGACCTCATACCAGCAGAGTGGAAGCTTAAAGAAGCCGAGCAACTACTATACGAGGACATCTTGGGGGCTGCTGCAGTTGAACAGAGCGAGGTAGATCCCAATACATGGATGGCACATGCGACTTTGGCCGACATGCCGCTTACTGATGATGCTATGGATCTTCTGGCTCGCCTGTCAGGGTTCACCCCGGAGGAACGGCCGTTGGTATTAGATTCTGCAGACCGGGACCTGAGAGTAGACCTTGAAAATCTCGAAAGGAGTCATGAGGCGCTTGTGCAAGATACCAAAATGCGAGCTGCAGCTGGAGTTCCTGTGGACCCGATATCACAAGACCTGATCAAGAATTACGTCGATCGCCGTGGGAATTTGATGCAACGACTGGCTTTTGTTGCAGAAGCAAAAAGCACTCTGGCTGCCGAGCCGACAAGTGATAGCGAGTCCGTCGCAGCAACCGACGCACTCTTCCAATGTGACCAGTTTGGCGATGTTGATACTGATGCGAGCATCCAAAACGTGCCAACTAACAACGATGAAACACTGCTTTTGAGCACTGAGGATATCCACCCACGGCGTGACGATATCGTTCCCCTTCTAGCTCAACCTGTGGTGGTGGCAGACAGCGAAGTCGCCGAGGCAGCTCAGACTTCTGCAACATATTCAGAAATTGAAGATTTTGGTAACGTGGGCATGAACGCCAACGATCTGGCCACATATGTATCAAAATGGATTCTCGCGTGTGCCAGATCGTCCTGGTGGTCACTCGCTCGATTCGTATTTGAGTGGTATATTGATGACAGCTTATCCTATAAAAAGATGGAAGAATATCTGCCTCAAACTTTTTTCGTGGAAAAGGATGTTTTGGTGTCTCATGCCCAGGCGGCTTTGGACATGGAAAGTTTGCCTACCTCTCAGCTGCCTGATGACAGTTTCACAGGCAAGGCTGAGGAAGGCCAGGTGCAGATGCAGAGTACACACATATCTCGGGGGCGTGCGCACACTCAGTAAGAAACTTAGATCTTCACAATCTTGGCATAAGCGCCGAACTAATCGAGCTATATACATGCGGTCCTTTTACCACGTTGTCTCAGCTATGTCGACAAAGAAAGTAGATGGTCGAGATTCCTTTAAGGTTAGTAAATAGCCCACAGACTTGGTCTGTCCCACAGTACCCACCATGAGTGTTCCGAGCCGGAAAACCCAAAAGTACAAACAAGAACGTCATGATTGATCACAGCTCTCTGGGTAGGAACTTTGCGGGGGTGGAGAACTTCATGACACTAATAGTCGTGCCTCAAACTCATGTCAGCAGTATCCAATGTCCCAAATGGTCTGGATTTACTATTCAATGGTATTCTCAGTGTGAGACAGGCCGTTGCTTGACATACACGTATCAGAAGATGGAGAGAAGAATCTTGCAGAAACGGCCTATTGTCCTTCCAAAACGGGACAAGCACTCATCCCACGTCCTGCCATTGCCTCGTATTCACACCACCCAATAGCAATACCGCGGCAAGAGTTCCCTTGGCTTTGGCATCTAATCGCTCCGACTCTCGAGGCCAAAGGGTCTAGATCAAGCGTCCTGGTTACCTGCTGGCTCGATCAAGTCACAATTTGGGGGTATCCATTCCGTCAGACAACGTTGAATATTCTTCCTTCTGCCCGGGACGTTTTCGCAGAGCCGCATCGAGTCCAGATGGGGCAAAGCGCCATTTGAGGAGCACGTCTTGTGACATTCCGAATCACATGGTGGAATTTCAGCCTATGCAATCCACCCATGTCGGTTCTGGCGTGGCAAAATTGGCCTCGAGCCACACCATATTGAGACAACCTGTTCAGAGCCTGGGTCCAATCTCATGGCCAACACGGCGGTGGGATTGACATGTGCTTCGGGCGAGCATTGGAAAGTGCCAATTTCAGCCGCGACGGCAATTCTGTCATTAGCGATCCAAGGAGCCCCTTGTTTGCTCTTGCAATAGATGCAGGCAGCAGCAACGTGAAGGTGTATGCCGAACATGACATTGTGTCCTGATTTGACCCAAGTACGATGTTCCGAACTTAGGCAACGTGCTTATGCGGCATGAAAGGCTTCCTTGACTCTATTTCGCGGAGCCAATGATGGACGAGGTGATGAGCTGTACGTTTCAGCTCTCGTAAAATGCCTTTGCCGTTGCGGAGGATGATTCGCACGGCTTCTTGAAGCAAATCAACCTGATGGTTTATTATTGACAGTCAACTGGTGCCTACTCAGGGAAGCGCTAGAAGTTGGGAATTCCTTTACCTGCAATGTTGACCAAAGCACAACTGGCAATATGCTCCGACCGGGCCGCGCGGATAGATCGTCGGACTATGGGCCATAGCTGGCGTTTAGGACGATGTCATTGGAGTGGAGCGAATGTGACGGGCGTAATATTTGCAGGGTCTGAGACGTATGCGTAGTTCCTGGTACTGAAGATGTGTAGGTAAAAAGTCCGGACTGCCCATGTTGCTCGACAAAGTCAGGCTGACAGCCGTGCAAAGGCGAGACAAGGCTGTAAGGCTGGCCCAGCTGCTGGACTTTGCAGAAAGTACCCGATGCATCGTGATGCAGATCACAAGCGCTTGCGGATAGTTGTGAAATCCACTGTGACGGTTCGTCGAAAGGTCCGTACAGTAGCATGGGGATGAGAAGGCAACCACTATACCCAAATGATACCAACTTAGATTTGACGTCCTCCACGAGAAGCGTCCAGGCCCACCACATGGGATGTCTGGGCGTATAAGTTGAAATACCTTCGTAGACTCACCACAGACAAGAGGTCAATATAGTTGCCAAGGCCGAATTCACATCGAAGAATGCACCTCAGCAATTTGACAACGTTATGAAGCCCAGATGTCCCTAGCATGCCACGACTGCTGAATTCAGGGCCTGGTCGCCGCGAGTGCAGACTCTGTTCCTCGCAACAAGAGCGTATAATGTGTTCGCACGCTTCTGTCGGCAACGTAGTGCTTTAGTGTGTAGCCATAGCTTTGATCGGACTGGGTTTCTCGGCCACAATCGGTGTCTTGATCATCTCTGGCTGAGGCTGGCCACAGCATACAACTTCACCTCAAGCCCCTCAAGAGCCCTCGCGAAAGGAGCGTTGTAAGTGAAGAGGTAAGAAAAGGTAGGAGGCGTTGCAGAAATTGCTCAAATATGCATGTTCATCTGGTCGATTGTGTATGACGTGCACCATCTCCCAGAATCTCCCTGCATCTGCTTGCCAGTGTCGATCCATAGGGTGTAGGCAGAGCACGTCACAGCCAAACAACATGGCGGGCTGAGCTGTCTATCTCTATCTCGGTGCGGCGCTCATGCAAACGCTGTTAAAAGTCACCTTGCATCAGTGGCAGGAGGCAACATACGTCATCAATCACTCCGCAGTATGTCGCCGAAAATCATAGACAGCAACGCCATCGTGGGTGCGAGTCAATACCTTCTCGATAGGCAACACAGGTAGGCACCGACGTGTCAATCTCAAAGGGAAGCTGAAAATATGGTTGAGCAATCAAAAAACTGTAGCCGAAGACGCCCGAACTGAAAGCATTGAAGCAGTAAGGGATAGAGCTGGAAGGGGATGATTCATTATTCTGAACACTCTGAGGCAAGATGTGTCTGACCCCGTATTGACATATGCAGAGGTATATTCGACCTCATTGATAATTGTACACATTTAACCCCTGGATATCGGTGCAGAACCTGCGTGGTGCCCAGTTCTTCAAAATCCCATCCACGCATAGTCTTACACCACTTCAAATCTGGATCCCTTCGCTTGCTGAACACGAACCCATGTAGGAACCTCCTTCGCCGTCGCTCGTCCTTGGGGAATAATGCTCGCACTGGCAAGCTGATCCTGGCCTCCATATCATACTGGCTTTCCAAACGCCTCTCAATCCGTATCGTAATATCGTAGAATCATCATAAACAGTGGTAGAACTCGCTTCGCTCAAGAACATGGCAAAACGCTGGCTGCGATCATGCATCAGCTTTCAATGCAACAATAGCCTTCTGCACTTCATCGCCGGCAACTTTTTCCCATTTGGCCTTGTTGTTCCTGTCTAGCTCCTCGAAATCACCAATTTTATCGTACAACTTTCGAGAGATGTCACGATTAATGGTTGTATACTCGTCTTTTGAAATGGTCTGGTCGTGGTAATGTGGCTTCAGAGCACTTGCGACTAGCTTCTGCACATCTTCCTTTGCAGATAAAGACATGACTGTTCGAGTTGGAGATGCTTCTGTCGATCGTGATTGAGGCATAGATCCGGATGTGTGATCTAATATTCGTGGGACTCGAGTCCTCGGTCGGGGCTGAGCCAGGGTTGGCGAGGTAGAGCTGATGGTCTTTGGCGCGAGCGGCTGGGGGTCAGGGGATTCTGATGTAGTGGGAGCGATGTGATCCGGCGAAATAGTTCGTAATGGGGAATATTCGGTGGATGGAAAGACAGGCTGGATACTGGAGGTCAATCCAGCAGGTGAGCTTGGTCTCAAAGTCGTGGCAGGAGGTGGTGTTGCAGACATCGGTCGAGGGGATGAGTGATTGGACGGTAGCGGAGACACGGCTGGCGAAGAAGGTCGCGGTGATACTTGTTCCGCTGGTGGCGATGCTCCAGGACGAGGGGACGGGCGATGAAGATGAATGCTGTGCGAGCTTGCTCCAGACTCTTCTACTTCTTGTAGCAAGGACTGAAGAAAAGTAGGAGCACCAGACTCCACATGTAGCGGTCGCCTAGGCGTTGGACTGGAAAGACGTGACGACTGGCGCGATCGAACGTTGCGAGCACTGGATGTGCCCCGCTCAGAGACGGTTCGAGTAGAGACACTTGGTCGCCTTCTCTTGATCGCTGGGGTGGCTTCACCTTCGCGCTCTTTCGGCGACGCAGTGCGGGACTTCCTCTTCCTTTTTTTGCTTGAGCTGGATTCGTTTGGAGAGGCTCGGGCCTGTTCAAAGGCGTGCCATGCCATGAGCTCATCAGCATTCTCGACTGGGGCGCGTGGTGATGCTCTCAGTCGTCGACTGCGTGGTGTGGACTCGCCTCCAGGGCTGCTGGGTGCAGCTGGCTCGGTTTCCCTAAACCTGTTACCAGCTCCATGAAGCTCAGCGACCTGCATGCGGCGTCTCCAGGCGTCATGAGCCTGTCGGTTTGCCTGAGTATGCTGACGATGACGCCTGAGATATGTTGCTGATGACTCGTCTTCTTCATACGGGAAGTCGAGGTCGAGATTGATTCGTGACCAAACAGTCTGCCAGACTTGATTCCAGCTCGACTCGTGGCCACGCTGTCTGCGCTGTTGGCCCCGAGTCCGTCTGCGCGTGATGCGACCTGACCGTGCAACATGCTGTTGGCGTGGGTCGACATCTCGTTGTGCCCGACAGTTGTCGCAGAACCAATGTCCAAAAGGCACCTCTTGAAGATCGACACAATAAGTGTGCCAGAGCTTTTGACAACCATCACAGTACATCAGCACATCCTCGTTGTCATCTTCACCACATGCCTGACATGGTTGGTCTTCATCTTCCTCCTCAGGAATCTCGAAGAATATGGAAGGATCTAATTCGGCAACTTGTGTGCGTTCTTCGACAGAATATGAGGATACAACGTCGCCTGGGAGTAATCAGCAAATTGTTCGAGCAGGTAAGTCCACAGGCGCAAAGGCTCACCATTTATAGTATACATGAGATCGACAAGGTGGAAACTAGCACGGCAGATCGGACAACTATTGGCCCTTTCGACCCATGGCGTAAGACATTCATTGTGAAGATAGTGACCACAAGGTCTAAGATGAGCAATGAGCTCGTGGTCAGCGTCTACGTTGACATGGGTGGCGTTGTTGATGTTCTCGGTATCGGCCGCCTTCGAGACAGCGGCGGCAGCGTTCAGTAGTGGAGACTTGGCAAGGGTCGTGGGAAGTGCTGCAACATCACCATTACCGTTGCTCAAGTCTCCTAAACAGACAATACAAGTGTCTGACATCCGTGGATGTTGTCGTGCAGGGTTGGAGTCGATGCACTCAGTAGAAGAGTCATGAGGGCTGGAATGGTTGTTGGCTTGCGTCGTGGGTGTGAAAGAGAGGAAGAGGGTCGCAGGCTCGGAGATCCATTTTAATGGAGACGCTCGATACGGCAGCTTAAGCGACAGCTTGTAGTTTCACGTGATTTGACCTGTCATATGGCCTGCGACGAGTTTCTGCTTGCCTAGAATCTTGCTAGTAATTGAGGCTAATACAGATGACATGAGGAGGAAGGCAACCAAACCTTTTCTGCCTGCTTCTCTCAACCGCGGTAATTGGCGAACCGTTATAAAGCAGGGAGTTTGTGTTTTAAATCATCAGTGGCGGTGTAGCCTGGGTCCGATAGGTCCTCAAGATGTCCAGATTGCGAGACGGAGAACAAATGTTAGTTCCAGCATGTCCAGCCCAATAGTGCTGGCATCACAAACTCATATACCAATGTTGTCACATCTGGATTGAGCTATGTGCGGTAGGGAATTGCGAATATGATTCAAAGTCAACGTCAACGTCAACGGAGAACAAGAGGCTCGACAAGATTGACGGACAATCGATATCGCACGTTGATGCGGTGGCATTCATGACATATGTGGAAGAAATCGAACGTTAGGAAATGGTGTGAAGGGTTTTTCTCATTCGATCCATCGATCGCGGTCTATCGATCCTTCGGTTTGGTCAGAAGACAGTGACGGCATTCAATAAGACGAAGCTGATTGTCCTGATCTAAATCGACCGAGCCTGTAAGAACCTGGTTGTCGTGCATTTTCGCAGCCACTCATGAATGCTCCTCCTGGAACAGAACAACTCCATGCCCATGCAATGAAACTTTACACCTCCGCGATTTCTCTCAGTCGTCGAATGGTCGATCTCGTGGCGGCAGCAGCGGGAGTTCTGTTTTCAATCGGTTAGGGTTTTGAAGAATTCCTTCCATGTATAGCCTGCTCTTGACTTACGAAACAGTCCATGCGCCTCCGGCAATCGTCTTCTTGCAACCCTTGCATTGCCAAATTCCGACCGAGTGTCTCTTGACAGTGTTCTTGCCGCAGAAAGTGCAGATGTATCGGGCGTGTTGGCTGATTTCCATCTTCTTGACTTGCTTTCGGAGGGAGGCACCATAACGGGTACCGTATTTACCGGTCACACCGACCTCTGTCGATTGTTAGCATCGTTGCCAGTTCCCGGACGACGGCTTTCTCGGAGTAGACTGACTCTTTGTGCGCTTCGTCATTTTGGCGGATGTAGACGAAGGGGGTTGTGAGGATGGAGGATGATAGTCGTTGACAACAGATTGACCTGAGGCTGGCCGCAGTTTGAGAAAATCTCGAAAAAGTGCGGGCACGAGCGACCTAGACTCTTGGCATGTTTTCGCAGAAGCGTGGTCACGTGAAAAGTTGAATCACAGTTGCTCCTTAGTCATAGACTCTATCTTGAAAACGACGCATTAAGCATCATTAGCAATTCAAAGGGGTCGGAGATTCTCCGTTGCACATCTGATGAGGATTCAGCATCTTGATCGTGGTCAATCTACATATCATGCCACAGAAGGAACATAATCGACGGCGTCTTCAACTTTCCTGAGGCCTCCGGTAGCCACAGTGCGTCCCTTGGGCGCCGGACCCCTGGGGCTCTTCAAGGCTTTAAGCTCTCCGGACAGTATGCCAAAAATATCACAATAATTCCCCGTCCGAGGCTGATGAGAGGCGCACAACTGGGGGGAATGATGAGTCTCCGCGTGCAACTGCTTTAGCGGCGGCACACCACTTTAGCCTTCGGCTGACCGTCCAATTGACCGAATTGGTTAAAGGATGCCAAATCTGAGCGCCGGCCGTGAGCCTTGGGGGCCTGTCTTTTTTGTACCTGTCCATCGCGCGTGTGCCTCACTCGATCGGCAAAAACAACACCTTTTCTTCTCCGTGTCATCGAGCAGATTCAATCATCCACTGTCTACGTATTCGATTCAATCGTTCTTTCGCTTCTCAACTGTATTCGTGTGCCTTGTAATTCAGCCTTCACATTCATTTGGACAAAATGGCCAACACTCGCCAATATGACATTATCCTTTTGGGCGCGACGGGATACACTGGCAAGCTGACCGCCGAATATATCACGTCCAGCCTTCCAACCAACATCAAATGGGCTGTTGCCGGACGCAATCAGTCCAAGCTACAATCACTGGTAGACGAGCTGAAGTCTCTGAACTCGACGCGGTCAACTCCTGATATCATCACTGTTGCCAACCTGTCTACCCCTGAAGTGAGCACGCTCGCCAAGAAGACCAAAGTCCTCCTCAACACCGTAGGACCATACCACCAGTACTCAACTTCAGTGGTGGAAGCATGTGCTCAAACGGGTACTCACTATATCGATGTCACTGGTGAGACTCCCTGGATCAGAGACATCATCGTCAAGTACGAAGAAACTGCGAAGAAGAGTGGCGCCATCATCATCCCTGGTAACGGCGTTGAATCCGCACCGTCGGATTTGATCGCCTACATCGCCACCCGTCTCTGCCGCAAGGTCTGGGATTGCGGCGTCATGGACGTTGTGGCTTCAGTGCACGAACTGAAGAGCTCTGGTCCGAGTGGCGGCACGCTGGCTACCGGCCTAGGTCTGATGGACCATTACTCAGCCAGCGTCATGAAAGACTGCCTCGCAAATCCATTCATACTGTCACCCACGAA
This sequence comes from Exophiala sideris, assembly GCA_000835395.1. Taxonomy (NCBI): domain Eukaryota; kingdom Fungi; phylum Ascomycota; class Eurotiomycetes; order Chaetothyriales; family Herpotrichiellaceae; genus Exophiala; species Exophiala sideris. The sequence continues at coordinate 415,629 of KN846952.1, read as the reverse complement.
TCTCCAGCCTTACACGAAAGACACAATCTACCCACGCAACCCGGAGCCAAACACTTATATCCGGACGCCGTGGCAGAAATGGACCGGTGTCTGGTCATATCCACGCTTGGGTCACCTTGCCACCTCGATCACGGCTAAACCAAACATGGCAATCGTCCACCGCTCCGCTGGCATGACTCCATACTTCTACGGTTTCAACTTCAGCTACGAAGAGTACATGGCGGTCGGCAGTCCACTGGTCGGCGTGCTGATCCACATCGCACTGGCCCTTCTTACTCTCTTCCTTGCGTTCCCGCCAACACGCGCGATCATGAAGTCACTTACCACGGTCAAGCCCGGCTCGGGCCCCAGCAAGGAGTCCTCGAAAGGCGATGTCTTCGAATTGCGGGCGATCGCCGTCGCAGAGCAATTGGCAAAACAACCGCGAAAGGCATTGGCCACATTCCGCTTCGAGGGCGGGGTCTACGAACTCACAGCGATCCTTCTGGCCGAAGCTGCAATGGTGCTCTTGACCCAAGGAGAGGAGATCAAGAAGAGCCATGGTGCCGGGTTCCTGACACCGTCTTGCTTGGGTGACGAGTACTTGGAGAGATTGGACAACGCAAATGTGAAGATTGGCGTTCGACAGATTGGTGATGAGGGAAGCAAGTAGACGAAGAATCGGCATTGAGGCCAAACAACTTGGGGTATCCCGTTTGGTGGTCAAGAACGGTGCGAACGGCGTCAGATTCTGGTCACGGACGGTTTGTGCTGCACATTTCGAATGAGTGAGCACGGTGGGCGACGAAAAGACTGCGAGCAAGATATAGCGACCGTGGTTGTCGACGGGACCGATGAGACATCTCGGGACACTTTCAGCACGCATGGACGGCGGTGTTTTGTGTATTGTAGAATTCGAGCACGGAAAATATGCAAAGATATCTTGCTTAATGTCTGGTTCGTATTCGACCAAAAATGTATCCTTTACCAAATTTTGCTCATTTGATATGACCTCATAGAGGAACATGACTCTTGCTGCCCTGATTCGCTATATGCACTGGAAACAAACTGCGCGCTCTCGTGGCATGCGTAAATGGAAGCAAGATAAAACGTACGGTGACGTGCACATGAAGTCGGAGTCTCTCTTACGCCTGCTACTAGATGTAGCTGACCTTTGTGCCCATGCCTACTGTGCCCCTGACCTTGGCCCAGCTCGTATTCAGCAGCTTCCTTGCTCTTTCTCTTACTTGCTTCTGGCTGAAAGCCATCACGAACGCCAGTATGAAGAGTAAAGACCTCAGCAGGCTGGTGGGATTCTTCGAGAGTGTGCCGGCGAGATTGTGAACGAGGTTCGAGAGAGCAAGAAACAACTGTCGCGCTTGGGCAAACATGCTGTTTTGATTCGATGCTTTAGACTTACGCCCAGCTCGTCGAGGTGTGTGTGCCGGAGGAGACATAGGAACTCGTCCTACGGAGGAAGAGGCTGGTGGAGTGAGTGGAGGCGCAGCCGATGCTATTGGTTGAGGAGGTACGTTGATCATTGGGACTTCTTTGGACGCCTGCGTTGCGGAGGGTTTGGCGTCCTTCTTCGAGGTCAGATGTGAGCCGTTCGGATGATCCATCTCGATACCATAGTCCACCTCACTGCTCGTCCGTTGGTGCTTCGATGTCGCGCGGGATAGAGGTGGCCTGGGCAGCGAGTGATGACCTTCATCGGATACAATCGTTTGCGGAGTTTGCAGCTCTTCCTCTGTGTCCTCAAAGACATCATGTTCTACTGGCTCGTCATCATCTTGTTCGTTCACCTCTTGTAGTTCCTGTAAAGTTTGTAGAAAAGCTTCGCGTCGTTCTTCGTCCAGAATGTCACTATTCGAGATAAAGCTCCTCGCATAATCCCATTCGTCGTTCCGCGGCAAGACGTGCAGGGTGAAAAGTTCAAGGATTTTGATGCGAGAGGCTAGGTCTTTCGGTGTGTTCGTGCCATTCTGTCGGCCATTGCTGAAGGCATTATTGAGCTGGCTTGAGAAATCGAGGTCATAGTGTGAGGATGAAAGGTAGGTTTCCAGGCGAGACTGGTTTAGTATCTGGTTGTGCGCCTGCCCAAGGAGCAGAGTCGACCTTTGAGAGTCAGCTAGACGTCGGGTCCGAGTAAAGAAGGGAAATATACAGATTGTAGACAACTTCGGCATCGACCGAAGCTTCTCGGCCTTGATACCCGTCTCTCACCACCTCTTCCCAAATCTGACCCTCCCGAACACTTCGGACGATTTCATCATATTCTTTCTGACCGAACAACTTCCCTCCCTCCTCATAACCAAGATCAACAATCGAGTTCAACAGCGTGACGTACAAGCTCCAAATCTTGACCCGTTGACTAGTAGTTGCGGTCGCAATCGGCGCTTGCGCAGGACTATCATCTGGTTTCGTCCTGCTAGGCGGAGTGACTATAGGCTGAAGAGCATCGTAGGATTCTAGCAGCCTCCGGGTTAGAAACAGCTGTGAGGCATGCTTGTATATCTTGGGGATTTCTGATGACGTTCGCTTGCTGGATTGGTTTAGAGAGGCTTGAGACGACGAGAGGATCTGCGAGCTCGACTGAGAATCCGAGCCCACTGACATGATGTCTCTTCGGAACAGTGAGAGACGCAGTATAGGCAAGTACCAAGAAGACGTAAAATTGGGCGCGAGGGAAGCAACTTGAGGTGCAACTGGAAGTGTAGATCAAAGAAGTCCGGGGTTGGTCAACGGGTGAATTGTGTCAGGTCGCTTGAACCTCGGCAACATCAGAGGTGAGGTTCAACCCCAGCCTCGTCATCAAATATCTGATTGGCATTCAGCCTCCGTTCCGATTGCTTCAAGACCTGCTGTATTGTACAGCAACGATTGATTTTCATGGCCTCAGTTAAACCTCCGAAGACTGCGAGATATCCAAGATACCCTCTTCACAAGCATTTGCTTGCAGCTTGTTACTAACAAGCTTCCAAAACACAGCCTCGTCCTCCCACCTCGGCAATATTTCGCCTTTCTTGACCATCTCTGCGAGTCTTCGCTGTTTCTCTGCCTCCTCTTGTTCAGCATCCTGCTCTTCAGACACGTCCGAGGGGTCATCCTCAAGCATGTTGTAAATGTTTGATTTTTGGGACACAGTCTTCACTTTCTTTCGTTCACCACTTAGTCCCTGAGCTTGCTGTCCTTCTCTTTTGGACGCCGTCACGACCGTCGACTCTGCGGCATCTGCGCTTGTCGCCGATCCAATTATCTGTTGAGTGCTGTTATCAGACCCTGTCAATATCGACTTCGCGGCATACAAAGGAGCCGCGAGCACCTCCACCACGCTCGTTGTCAACTTTCGCTGCTCACCACCTGACTGAGGTGGACTCCTTTCCTCAGTTACCGTCGTATCAGGCTTCTCTGACAAAGCCTTGATATCCTTTTCCTCTCTTTTGAGCTTTCCGATGAGTTTCAGACCAATCTTTCCGGTCACGAAACTATCAAAGCCTGCCTCGTGATAGTTCGCTGTATGGAGGTAGCGATCAAAGCCCTGAGGTAGGTGTATCCGAGGTACTTCCACCGAGCTGAGATCACTCTCCACTGATTGAAGTGATGTATCGGCCCAGCGCTTATTCCCTATCCCTGCAACATATTTGGTGTCGAGGATGACGGGAAATAGTTCATGCAGACTGGCTCTAAAGTCATCCACCCGTTCCGGTAGGTCGCCAATGAAACAGCGATAGAGGTTGATCACATCCGTCAAACAGTTATGCCCCACAAAGGCCCGCGGACGACCTCTCAACTGTGTCTGAAGGGCATTTAGATATCCTTGAATATCTGCCGGTGCCTGTTCTTCGGGAAATGCTGCTTTCACGTAGAAATGTGGCAACTTGGATAGGTCGCCACCCATGATGGCCTCAAGCAACCAGCGAAAGCCGACGGCATGCGCAACTTCGCGCTCCCGCGTTTGTTCTCGGATCTCCTTTTCGTTGGCTTGTTGCTCAGCCGTGGGGTTGGTAATTTGCACGAAATGGCCCATGCCCTGCGTCTTGAGCTTTGGATATTCATTTCTGACTGTCTGGTGTGTCAATCGGATTTGGTATCGGTTTAGCATGGATGGGATGGGGTCTTTAGCGTCTTCTGCTGGAATATTGAGATAGTCTTCCTGCTCGTCTTTCGGCAGTAGTTGCCACTCATTGACTCTTTGCTTGATATGCTCCACCAGGACTGAATCGTCGTCTTTGAGTGTCATGTCGGGAATCTTTGATCGAGCCCGGTCATCTTCGATAAGCTTCTTCCGCACCTGGTCCTCTTCCTGTCTCGATAAATAGTGGACTCCTTCTGTTAGTGGGCGTTCAACGTTGAAGCCATTCCGCATAAGAAAAGAAATGGCTCCAGAAGTTAGCATCTGAGCAGTCTCTGCTAGTTCTTGGAACCATACCTCCACTATTATATGACCATACCCGCCGGAATACTTGCTCTTTCGTCGCAGGTAGCGGGCTGAGATGAAAGTTGTATGGCCGAGCAACATAGCGACCTTTTTCGACGTCCTCCGTAACGACAGTCAGACCGATCTGTAAGATTTGATAGATCTGTGCAGCCGATCTTAAGTCCTGATAATACTCCTGCAAGGACAGCTTGCCCGAACCTCCACCGGGTCTCCTTCCAGCAACACCAGAAAACTCAAGGTCAAAAGAAACGAATTGACTGTCGGCGATATGTTGAATAATCTTGACGAGCTCTTGGGGAAAGGTGGCATTTGTGATATCCATGGTGCAAGGCAAGGGCGGCTGCTTTGGTGGAATGGTACGTGGTAAGAAACTTAGAGGAAACCCTAAAAGTCTGCTTGGAAGGGCAAACAGCCGTCTAAAGAACGTGGGCATCAAAGAGCGAAGAGCAAACAACAAACAATAGCCGTGTCGAACGGCGGCCTAATAGAGGCAGATGAAGAGTTGGTGTCTAATCAAGGAGACGAGAAGAAAAGGCATTTGGTGGAGAGTCGTTGACGGCGACTTGACTGACGACATGGATATTATTATTGGATTTTTAGAAGTTCAAAAGCGAGTCGTGTTGAGAGCGTTGCACCAACGAGGCTCGTCAAGTAGAGCTTCTGGTTAGATCATGTTCGAGTCAACAGAATCAATTTGGGATACGATAGTCGCGTGCTCAAATACCAGTGCCAGGATATGGAGGCTTCCTACCTGGTAGACATCATTGTCACTGCGCCAAGGTGTGGTAAATCTGCTCGCGGCCCGCCAACTTTGGAAATCAGAGTGATGCCGCCCTGTCCTCAACCCCCCCAAAGTCCGCTTAAGGTACAACTAAGGAGCCTACTATGTAACTAGATCGGGAGTAGTATACACATCTTGAGAATATTATAGTGAAGCAGCTCTAAAAGGTCTATGAATTAGACATTACCTAGGTATGCCGGAGGAAGCGTCAAAGTAGAATTACGATTAAATGTCGGTAGTGCTTGAACTACGGTAGAGATGCCGTTGATTGGCGGTAAGAAGTACTGTCCAAAATGGGATTAAACCTCTTGAGATCCTATAAATGACAGCTGGACGGGTCTGAACAAATCTCGATACATCGTATCCCCGGCCGTGCCCAGGCAGAACGACACTATCATGACTGTTCTGACAGCGCCCCTGTCGTCCGTCAAGCAGAGATTATCGAGGCTTTTTTCATATCGGAAGGTTCAGGGGCTCAGATTTCAGCCAGTCACAAATGCGCTGTCTCAACACATGATATTTAACCTTAAAGTCTTGACCCAGATCAGTCTCCCCCCCCCTAATTACCACCCGGGTCATGTTGACATTGATTGTACTCGCCCCAAGCCGACGATATGTCCATAAGACGCGTGCTGATAGGGTCGAAAACAATCCATCCGACCCTTAGCGCTTGTGTTTGACCGTGTCAACGCGATTAGTGCTCTCCTTTCAACGTGAAGAGAGGGACTTATAGGACGTAGAGTATAACCAACGTTCAGTTCACAACTCGTGGACCTCAACCTCGTCTATCATAATATAATACTCGTTCTCCAGCTTTCTTCAGATCCAACTAGGCGTTGGAGCTCTACTTGTGCCCGTCCACCATCACCCTCTGCGGCCTGTCCCTTCAGTCGAGCCGAGATGGTGGCGTATAGGTCGCCCACAATGCGAGCTGCGGCCGTCATCGCATGCTTGATGATCATCGTCCTGCTCACCATTTCCTTCGGCCATGGTACCGCTGAATCAGTTGATCTGGCAAGAGTCAAGTGGTTGGGATCGTTGAGCTCTTCGTTCATCCGTCCCATGATCCCCAACAATGTCCATATCACCTATCTCAAGAAGGAACCGACCTCGATCATACATTTCGGGTTCGACTCGTTTCTGTCCTTGTACTCAGCCTACTACCACATGAAGGGGGTGCGACTGTTTCTCCACACCGACTACAGCCCGGAAGAAATCTTTCAGGCTCAAAACTCGCTGAACCGGACCGACAAATGGACGACGCTGGCGCTCAACATGCCGAATTTGGAAATACACTATGTTGTCGCCCCCAATCGCACGACAAACAATGTCGAAATCAGTCTGGTCCAACATAAGAGCGACTTTGTCCGCATGGATGCCATCAAACAATATGGCGGTACTTACATGGATACTGACGTCTACGTCCTGCGCGATTTCACCCCTCTTCGCGCAGCAGGCTTTCAAAACGTCGTTGGCCGCGAACCCATCTGGGGCCACGTGAACAACGGCATCTGGATGTCCCAGCCCAATACCACCATGGTGAACGTCTTCATCCAGGCGTCGCACGAGTTCTTTGATGGGGGTTGGAACACAGTCAGTTCTATCATGTTTCGCAGAATCGCCGAGCGACTGCACCGGTACCCTTTCGAGGTCCTCATTCTGGACGAACGTGCCTGGTTTCCAACCAATTGGCAGGGTGAAAGTGTCGACAAGCTCTTTGAGCCTTTCCTCGACAGCGGCGCCTCTCCAGCGGCTACGACGGACGTTGGGCCAGATGATGTTGATCCGTATCAGTGGTGGAGGCTGGCACTGAAGCCCAAGAAAGACAACGAGATGGACTTTTCCGGTTCATACGCCATCCACTCTTTTGTGCACCACCATCCCGATGTCAAGAATTTTGACGGACTTACCCCCGAGTACGTCCTGGCACGTCAAAGCAATTTCGCGCGTGCCCTTTATGCACCAGTCCGCCACGCTTTTGAGGCTGGGCTCTTCAGTGCAGACGACTTCGACATTGAGTGAAAAATCCGTGAGTTTGGTTTGCATCGGAGTAAGCACAACACAAGAGCAGGACAAGACACTCGTACAAAACTCGATAAGAGTTTCACTCACCGAGACCTTCCCAGGCCTCCGCGAGCTTGGGTAAGACTGGCCTCATCATCATGAACACTACTAGTAGCGATCGGATGAATGCGATGGACACTGATGTCATCTCCTTCGGCCCTTGGCATATTTGGCATATAGCAGACGCTCATCTGGCTCTGCTGCCGCTCCTGAATCAGCCGCGTTGGAAACGGTTGCACTGGGGACCTGGAGAGGGTACGGAGATCCATCCGTGGCCTGGATCGCGGTCCGACGGAAGGCAGCCCATCTATCTTGTTGCATACGCACTCGTCTCAAGCCCCTCTATCGAATCTGTCTCATGTCCGCGATGGAGGACCTCGATGTTCAAGAGTTTTCTAGCCGGGAGTGAAAGCGTATCTTCAGACTTTGGACTTCTTTTCCGGTGTGGAGGAACGGTTATCCCCAGACAGCAGGGTGGTACGTCGGCGAGGACAGTCGATTCGTGTCAAGACTGCGGGCCTGCTGCTAAACGTTGCAAGGTCGGAAGCCGAAGACGTTCAGTGTCGTCCGAGAACGACCGACTCGCATGTTCTGCGGACGCTACCTTTCGGACGCTCTGCAGGAAATCTCTCTGTATTTTGCCTTTGACTCGATGCCACAGGACGTAAAACTTTTGGGTATGATGGCATTACGCAACATATATGAGTAGCTGATTTAGACTGGAGAACGGCTTGGAGATGAAATTTTCATGGACAATATTAATATCAGGATCTCGATATTTGCCGAGTTGAGGTTCTTGTAAGTATGTACATAATCTGGTGCCTGGGTATGTTTAATGGACTGTCAAATTGCGGAGGGGCACGAGGGGCCAGTTTTCCTATTGGCGCAAGTCAGTCAAGTGAGCATCGGAGAAAAGAGCAATTTGATTTGTGGGGGGAATCTATCGCAAATCACCGCCCTACACCGTTCAACACTGGAATGATAACAGTACAGTCCTGAAGTCTTGTATTGCGCCTGAATTTCCCTGGTAACGTTGTCAAGACACCCTCAGGACTGGGCGATGTTGCATTGATTCCACCCGACTTCTGTCCTCCCTTGTCCACCTGCGGCATGGCCGCCTCTACCGCGTCCTCACTCGCTTCGCTATTGAAGAATTCGACTCTTGAAGACCACGAACAGATCCTCGAAGCCTGCAACAAGACACTGAAGACGTCCAACTCTGATGTCGAGGCACAACATGTCAAAGCTGTCGCTTTACTGAAACTCGACCGATATGAGGAGGCCGTCAAGTTCATTCAAGGTGCAGGCGACAATTTGCGCAGAGCAGCAGCCTTAGAATATGCTTATGCACTCTACAAGACAGGTCGGTTACAAGAGGCAGTGGAAGCATCGTCACAGTTACAGGAGAGGGGTGCCAGACACGTCGAAGCACAAGCAAGATACCGACTCGAAGATGCGTTGAAGACCTTGGAAATATACGAGCGCTTGAGGAGTCAGGGAAGCGGGAATGAGGAGCTCGATCTCCGTGTCAATCGAAGCGCCATAGATGCACAGGCTCAATGGCTTGGAGTTGCCGAGTCAAAATCAATACGAAAGACTGCGAGGGAGGATCTAGAGGCGTTCGAAACAGCGTACAACGCTGCCTGTGGGAGCATCGCTCGAGGAGAGTACGCGCAAGCGGAAATACTGCTCAAGCGAGCCAAGGAAATCTGCAAGCATTCCGACGAACTCACAGATCAGCAAAGACGGGAGGAACTCTTACCCATCTCCGTCCAGCAACTGTTTGTCCTTTTATGTCTGGGAAAAAGTACAGAAGCGGAAGAGGTTGCTCGTGAGATCAAAGCCGAAGAAGCCCTGGACGCCTCGACCCGCAAAGTTGCACAAAACAATCTGCTGCTTACTTCTTCTACCGACAATCCTTTCCTGGCATACAAAGTCTTTCATACAACGCCAAAAATCCCTTCAGAAGACAAGCTCTTCTCCTACCAAGACATTCCTCTGAAATCTAATAAAACAACCCTCGACCTTCAAGCATACAAGTTCGACGGGCTAACAGCGCCGACTTCGAAACCTGCACGTCAATACCGACCACTGTCCTTAGCCCCAGATGACCTGCTCTCCTCCTGCGCGCAAGCAACAGCACGCGCAAAGAATGAAACGAGCAAGGGAGCCATCAGACGGATATTACCGATGCTGGAGAGAGAGCCCAATAGCATTGGGACCATTATCACTTTGGTCCAGCTATACGTACTTTGTGGTGACAGCACGTCGGCCGTCGAATTACTGGAGTCTTGTCTCAAGAGGCTGGAAGAGTCCACGGCGGAAGACGAGCAGGACATCAGATTCAATCCTGTTCTTGTGAGCATCTTGATAAGCTTGTACAAACATCGAGGCCAGAGAGCACATATCAAGCAGGAACTTGCCAAGGCTGCTTCTCACTGGCGAACACGTTCGAATCCACCTGCAAGCCTGTTAAGCGCTGCGGGTGTGTCTCTCCTCGAGTCACATAACGAAGAGGACATCAAGACGGCATCTGAGATCTTCGCTAAGCTCAGGGAACAGCAACCCCATGATAAAGCCACAGCAGCTGGCTATGTGGCTTCACACGTCAATGCTGAGGACAGCCAGGACCGGCTCGATACAGATAAACTGACTGCGGTCGGAGACTTGATCCGTGATGTTGATGTAACGGCAATCGAGAATGCTGGCATCCCACAGTCGTCAAATGCCCTTGCCATAGCGCAACTGGGGACATCGAGGAAGAGAGGCGCTCCCAATGGGGTGGAGTCGAAGCAGAAGAGGATTCGCAAATCTAGGTTGCCAAAGGATTATGATGAGAATAAGAAGCCGGACCCAGAACGATGGCTGCCAATGAAGGACAGGAGCTATTACAGACCGCCAAAGGGCAAGAAGAAAAGCAAGCGAGGTGGAGAAACACAGGGCGGTGTGGTGAACGAAGATCTGAACGTCGATGCGAAGCCTGCTGCAACGACAGTGGCCACAGCTTCCGCAGGAAATAAGAAGAAGAAAGGCAAGGGGAAGAAATAAAGAGGGATTACAAGGGACCTTCGGGTCGAGACCTTGGCCAGAGTTGTGTGAGAGTGCATTTGCTCAATGCTCAATACCAAGCACTGTCGACGGTTCAAGAGATCTTTGTCTGCGACTCTGACGTGCCATTGTCGCTCAAGAGCAAAATATATCTTGTCAAAACATTGCACTTAGACTTTGTGATGGTACCCCGTGGTGGTTAAACACTGACAGTAGCCGTGATAGCACGACGGGAGCCTTTTGCTGCAGGTTCATTTGTCCACGAGTTTCAGTTCATGTCTTGCGAGGCTCATCACATTAAATGTTGATCGTCTCTTCTTTCGAGCTTCCCACGAACATCGCTTATTGCGGCATTAGCCTTGCATAGCCTTCGGGGGGCAATATCCGAACACGTCAACGCACGCGAGGGTCGGGATGGACAAGGACAAGGTATGAACCGCAGGCAAGGAAAAGATGGCTCCAGAGTGAGGTTTAACAAATTCATTGACGGAGTTTATAACTGAGAAGTCTGGAGGGGTTTCCAGATGTCAAAAGGCATACACGGGTAAGTAAGCAACAACAATGCAGGACGGAGAAAGACAAAAAGACAGACAGCGGGAAGGCTCCGAGCTGTCTTTTGCTGTCTATCAATTCTCCCCTCCTTTCTTTCCATTGTGACACAGTGACAGAACCTTGATGCAGTGCGCAGGGCTCAATCTGCGCCGTGTCTCATCTTCGCTTCCAGGGTTCCTTTTTAGCTCGCCGTTGGCCGGTGTAACGATGACCACCTCCCAGTTGGCATTGTAACGCCTCAACGCCTCCAACGGGTACGGAGTGCTCAAACAGGTGCTTGGGTTAGGCTTCCTTGGGGCTCATCACACGTACGCACAAGACGGAGTTGCTGACTGCGCTGCACACAAAACAAGGATCAGAAGTATTCTTTCGGCAGGGTCATGAGGACAGACTACTATTCGGGGCCCCCTCGCTTCCATTATGGTGTGCGGCATGTTACCGAAACATCTGCTTGCTTCCCACTTTCCGGCGAGTCCGTCCTTCCCAAGGCCCCGGTACCGTCGACATTGGAATTGGTGTGATGGACCATCTCATTGGTCACCCCTCCCACCATTCTACTGCGCGTGGCAACATGTCGGCAGACGACTAGCGATCGACTAACCATCGGCGAGGTCCTTTATTCAGCTCGTGGCTACGTTTTACGATGCTTCCCCCTGAAGTATTCCTGCTGGCTTTTTCCCCCATTCATGGATGGATGATGCTGACCCATGCGGTTTACGGGCCTTGTGCGCTTCGGGCACACCCGTCGACGCCATGACTCTCTTTTAACTACTGCTTCCACTTCTCGCATCAATCATTGATGTCAATGCGCCAGAGAGGCTTGGGATCCAAGAAAGCTCGGATGCCATTGCTACTGCCACTTGATCTTGTTTTCGCCTCGTTACATATGGCTTTTCCTTAAAACATGACAGCACCCTTTCAATCTATGCAATGCAATGCTCCTGTCACCTGTCAAGTGTCTTGTCTCGTCCTGAACTCCGCTTCCCGGTCAACGTGATTGACTTGACAGCCCTTCAAATCGATATCTACCCCGACACATATATCGACCACGCTCGACTCAACGAGATCTTCGTCAGTGTTAAGCTGTTTGTCAGCTCCATTCTTCACAGATACATTTCATCCGCTGATCGTCGACCGATCTCCACCACCCCCAGGTTGCCGTTAATCAATCTGCACTATCTTCTTCAATCAACTTATTCAGCGGGTCCTGCTTCTTCGCTGGAGAAACCCGCGTCTTTGAGCTCTTTATCGCGCTCTTTAGCCCGAGACCGGCAGAGCCAATTGTGTCAAAATGGACGTTGGACTTTCCGGCTTCACAGCCATCAATGTTGGGTCTAATTTTGAACAGCCCGAGGCTCTCCATGAATACTTCTCTCTACAAGCTCCACCAAACAGCAATATACAGCGAAAGCCAGCAGCATTAGACGATACGACAGCACCAATGATGCTGAAGCGCTTAAACCACTCCTTTCTGCTAGCTGAAGTAACGGTTTCAGCAGACTTCGCAATGGATCACGACCAAGCTGGACTAGTCATATTCGCCGGCTCGCTGCCACACCCAGCAACAACACAGTCAACGGTCGCACGAAGGAGATCGCGAGTTGGGAGCGAGATACCCGCAACGGGGAAATGGGCCAAAGCAGGACTAGAGTTCGCCAGAGGAGAACTCCACGCGGCTTCGTCGGTCGCTATATCAACATGTGGTGCTGACTGGTGTTCTTCAGCACGTATGCCTTCACCGTTGACCACTTTCGACCCATTTTCTTTGACGTCCCAGTCATTGCGGATCAGATTCGAACGAGTGGAGGAGTCTTTGTGGATCTCTTACGAAGTACCGACCTACAGCCAGTCACAAACGGACTATTACCAAGATGCAGAAGTCCTGGGGTCGCGATGGAAGCAAATGCGGGAAATCATGGGTTTCTTTGGCGGTGTCGAGCAAAAGGGTAATATTTGGGTCGGATGTTATGCCAGCCGACCCATGGATTTTCAGCCGAATAATAGTTGGGAAGAAGTGGATGAGTTGATAGCCGAATTCGAAGATCTGGACATCTTATGATGTTCTTGGATAGCGGTGTATTACCGCACGCATGATGGGAAGTGGCTTTGGCGTATGATGGTGTCCTCAAAGCAGTGGAAGCAGGCTTTCACCTAGGATGTAGTGGACTGCGCGCGGTTCAGGCGTTGGGCGAATGACACCGAGTCCATTCGGACAGTAACATGGCATCAGATGTACTCTCACATCCACATGTTAGGGGTCGTAAAATCATGATTATCATATTGCTCGTTGGCATGTCTGATGTTCAACATCGAAAAAAACATCTCAATAACGGTCGCATGGGACTGCGAATCTGCTCAGACTGCTTCATCCACAACATGGCACAAGCCTGTCACCCTGATCGTCTAACATTCGATCCACATGTCTGTAGGTAAAGCATGAGGTGTTCTGCCTTCAGCCGCTGGCACATCTACGGGGCATCACGGAGGCGCCGGCCACTGGGTTCCATATGAGATCGAAACAGTCTGAGTTCGATACGGCGCGCCTCAGCCCATGGAACAATGTCGCTCCCAACTGAGGGACAATCAATCAGCTTAATCTTCTTCAGTCTGTTGGAGCAATTCTTGGCCATGAGCAAGTCGGCAACGAAGGCGCCATTGATCATGGTTTCTTGGAGGAATAAGTCTTCGAGAGAGCGCAGACATTGCGGAAGCTTGTCGCAGTAACTGTTATCGAAGGCTGAACCTGCCAGGCGAAGTCGTCGCACACCAGAAAGCCAGCCAGACTCCATTAGTGTCGTGAATATTGGTTTCGAACCTTCGTCGATAGTCATGGAAAGTTCTGATAGCGTTTCCAGATTTGTACCGCGACTGTTGGAGAAAATGGAACTTGGAGGCGGTTGGCATTTCCAGATCCTAAGTCGCTCCAGGTTGGGTAGAGTCGTAGGATTAGGTTCTGTCAAATATTCATCAGAGATGCAGACGCTCTGGGAGATATCCAGGTCTTTCAGAGAGGCCGGAAGGTGAAGCCTGGGGATTGTGGATGTGAATATCTTCAGCGTCTCCAGGCCCACCATATACCGCAGGTCAAGGATGTTTTGCGAGTGTGATAGGGATGTGGTCCACATCCCGAAAATACCGGAAAAGGTGAGAGACCTAAGTCCTGGTAATCGAGTGAATAACCTGGTCTTGATTCTTAATCAGCATATCGATGGCGTGGCAAAAGTCCGCAACTGGTGCTTACCATGTCAATGTTCTCGCGTCCAGCGTCAATATGGAGGTGCTTTAGGATCTTGCTTTCAAGAAAACCATCCGCCACCGTACGAGGCCTCCCAACAGATAATGCTCGAACAGTATCAAAGCGTGCCGTTTCGAGGCCTGGACATTTGCTGAAGATCTCAAAGAGATTCTCCAGTTTCATCTCCGTGGAAGAACCAAACCCGACGCTCTTCAGGTTGTACTTGTGAAGGGGCAACGCAACTGGTGAAATCCACTTGCTCTGGACTTCGAGGATCGAGAGTGACTGAAAATCTGGCGAATTTTGAAGACGGTTGACGAGAATTGAGCAGGCAGCGTCGTTCAGACGCGTGGCAGAGACGGCAGTGGGAACTTCTAGCCGTCTGAGCGCTGCAAGGAGCATTTTCGGTGTGATATCTTTGCTTGCGCCCGGAAAAGCCAGGGTGTCGATCAAGGGACGTAGGCTGCGGAGTAGTCTGTTCCAAGCTCTGCAAACACGCAACAGCAGTACATGCTGTTTGTACGAGATGAAGGAAAGGATGTGCTGAACGACTTCAAGCGGAAGAACTTCCATGGGGTTGACAGGCTTGGAAGTCATCGTCTCGATTCGAATCTGTTCTTGCACGGCGCGCATCTCTTTCGTAATCGAATGGATATAATGGCTCGACGTCGGTACCTGCTTCAAGCCATGCCGATAGAAGTTGCTAGCCGCGCCCAAATCCCCTCTGGCTCGTTCGATATGGCTGCAGCGAATATAGCCTCTTCCATCCTTGCGGTCCAGGCGAATCATGGCTTTGGCATCTTTGATGGCAAGGTCAAACTCGTTCATGCGAAGGTAAAGAGCAACACGCGTATCAAGTATCGTCACCCGGTCTTGATTAGGCATACCACCACATTCCTGCAGGGCTGTACTGGCAAGTTTGATGGCGACATCCCATCGTTTCAATTTAGCAGCTTTTTGGCATTCGGAGATCAGCTCTGTGGTCGATACGGGGAGTCGAGCTTTGTAAATAGGTGCTGGCTGTATTGACAACGTCATATCGCCTCAAGTCATCCTGGTTGCGTATCATCCCTGACAGAGGAGGTTGACGATGGATGTGCTTGAAACGACTGCCATAAAGACGCGTCGCTTCACACGCGGGGAGTAGGTGACTGATAATCGGGCATTACATAAGCGCTTGGCATGTTTACAATTGCGCCTAATTGGGTAGGCACGACGTTTGAGCCTGCGATTAGATCCCGATTCCCTCGCGGAGATAGTACAGACAGCCATGGATTCGCACGGTCTGGAAAGAGCGTCACAGTACCTTAACAACTTGCTCCTCGCGCGTGGCCTACTTTCCAATGGAAAACCAATCGATTTCGCCTGTCCGGACCGTAACGGCCGTGGCACTGAAGCGACCATGTCAAGAGTCATTAACCTCGTACACGACTTGGTGCTTCGACGCGACCAGGACGCCGAACAAAGAGAAAGTCTGGCTCTGAATATACGCAAAACCCGAGCGGACGAATCCCAACGCCTACTCGATCTGCAGCGCCTACAGGACAAGAATGCGGAGTTGGCGCGAGAAGCAGCTTCTGTGGAATCGCAAGAGCGGGCGTTGAAGGCTGCTGCGCGCAAGGCCGAAGGTCAGGCGAAAGAGCTGAAAGAGCAGATGCTAAAGATGAAATCCATGCTGGATCAAGTGCGTGCCAAATGTCTGAGTGACGTGCGCAAAAAGGATGTTGAGTTGGACAAACTAAAGGCTCATCTCACAGGGTTACAACGTGGGAAGAAAGACGCATCGGGCATGAAAATCAATGTTATAAACTGGCAATCAGAGGCGAAGATCAACGAGAGATGCAATGAACAAAATGCGAGCAGTGGAGAATGGAGCCTGGAGAAAGAGACCAACGACTTTCTGGCCGCGTTGGTCAATGAAACAAGCACGGAGAATGTCTCGCTAAGAAGGATCGTGACCGACACAATGGAGATCCTTCGAGATCTCACAGGCTTGGAAGAATCTACTTCGGATGAGAACGCGAAGCAGGAGGACGGAGACGGCATCGGAGTCCCAGGGCAATACCGAAAGTCGAGATTAAAAGCAGCTCAACCATCAGACAGCCTGGCATCTTGTACGACACTGGCAGAAGAGATGACTTCCATATTGGAGCATTGTCAGACGATACTGAAAGACCCTTCATTTGTCCCCATCGAGGAAGTTCAGGTTCGGGATGAAGAAATCATCCAGTTGAGGGTTGGTTGGGAGAAAATGGCAACAAGGTGGAAGGAGGCTGTGACCATGATGGACAACTGGCGCCGGAAGACGAATCAGGATGGCGAGAAGGTGTCGATTGATGATATCGCAAGACTGGAGCTCGACAAGAGTGTGGCGATGTTGCCCAATGGCCGACCCATATTCGGCGTCGACGAAGAGTTGTCATCTGTACTATACGAATCCAGTAAGCTCGATCATGGCGAGGAGGAGATCCTTCATACAGAGCAACAGGACACGGATATTCACAGCGGCGTCAAGTCTGAGAGTCCAGAGTCCGATCTCAACATTCCCTCAGAACCGACCCCAAAACGAAGAGCATCAGCTGCTCGTAGAGTGGGTCTGAACATCGGAAGACCAGTTCGGCCGTTACAACCCATTGACCATAATGTGACGCGATCACCAAAACGCGGCACAAGCCCCGAAAACCTTTCAAGACCCAGCAGGGATTCGGGAATCGGAAGCTTGGACACCGGGCTGGACATGGAAAACGAACCAGATCGCCGCTTGGGGGAGTCGCAAGGGGTATGTGTACGAATAATGGACCTACGCGGCAAAGGCTGACAATGAGACAGGACAAAGAACATGACAAGCACCCCTCGACCATTCCTGAAAAGCTGGCAGCCGTCGAAGCAGAGGCAAGGGAGGCCCAGCAGCTTTCGACCCAGAATTCAAAGAAAAGAAAGCACGGGGACGGCAGGAAAACCAGGAAGGGTTCGAGAAGGAGAAGTACATTAAGCCCCGATGAACTTGCTGAACTGCTGGGTATTGAATGATTCAACGTGGAGATCATTCATGAATTGTGAACCTTTCACATCTCATAGGCGCGACGCATGCTTCTCGTTGAAAAGGACGATACGGTATCTCGCCTTTCCGGCTTCCATGTCCACAATTGCCCTGTTGGCGTCCTTCATGGGCACTCTGTTCACCCAAGTATGTACCCCTTTTGCCGCGAAGAGGTCCAACATGTAACGAATTTCTGCTGGACTGCCGATATTGCTTCCGGATATGCTGCACCGTTTCCCAAGTATAGCAAAACCGTTGAACGAGGGCAGGTTGTCCTCCGGAGCGCCAATCTGTACAAAGGCGCCGCCGACCCGCAGAAGTGAGAGGTATTTTTGGAGAGGCATTTTAGGACTCGAGACAGTGCTGACAATGATGTCCAGCGATTGCCTGTGCTTTCTGTTCCAGCCTTTGTCTTCGTCCGTGGCTATGAAGTCATCGGCTCCCATCTTCAACGCGTCTGCTTTCTTTGCCGAAGTACGTGAAATGGCGACAATCTTGTCGACCCCGAGGACTTTGGCGCCCATGATACCAAAATGCCCCAGCCCACCAATGCCTATGATACCAACCCGCTTTCCAGGACCCGCCTTGTGCTGTAGCAGCGGTGAAAATGCAGTGACGCCTCCACACAGCATCGGAGCGGCGACATCGCTCGGCAATGCATCCGGGATCTTGAATACGAAGTGAGACGGACCCCGCCAGTAGTCGCCGTAGCCTCCATAGGATTTGCTGCCGTCCGGATACTTGCTGTTGTATGTTATGGTCTGGTGATTTTGACAGTAATTTTCGCTGCCGCTGGAGCATTGCTCGCAATCTGGCTTCAGGCACGACAGACTCTGAGCGCCAACACCAACACGGTCTCCGACCTTGATTCCACCTTCGGCCTTGGAACCAACACGCACAGCGGTGCCAACGATTTCGTGGCCGACCACAGCTGGATATAACGTCGGTGCCCATCCACTTCGGAGAGTGTGAATGTCAGAACCACAGATTCCACAGTGGCTGATTTTGATGTCGACGTCAGTCTCTTCGAAAGGCTTAGGATCGTACTCTCGCCAGACCATTTGGCCCTTGGCCGAGTCCTTGTCAAGACCCAGCCAGCCTTGGAACTTGTAGTCGGCAGGCATCATGAAAGGTCGGATGGAGGAATGAATATGATGCTGCAACACGAGCAGGGCGACGATAGGGTGCCTACCAAGAAAGAAAGAGCCCGAACCTATCTTGAAAGATGTTGTCAACGCAATCTATCTTTATTGAGTATTAAGCGGATGGTTTTCTGGTTGGGGGGGTTGAGAGTTCGATACAGCATATTGCCGAGGTTGATTGGGAATCATGCTACATAGTGTCTTGGAGCTGTTAAGGAACTTTGCTGGTATTCCTGATAGGTCATTTTTGAGATGGCCGGATCCTATGCATACTGGCGCCCTAACGTGGACATATATAGTATATGCATCCTAAGGTAGTACCTCTCTATGGCAAAAAGCACCAATCTACTGATCCAGATATCTCAGCCTAGAGCGCTCTTGGGGTGAGAGATGATCTTCGATTGTGACACTCCTCGATGATTTCTGTCTGTCTGTCACTGACCAAGATTTCAACTGCTTCCGACAGGCGGGTCATAGTTGTGATAGGTATATGAGGCATGCGACTTGACTGTATGAGGTTGTTTCAATGCTAAATCCTGCGGTGGTGAAGTTAGTGAATGACTAAGCATTGTTGTAACTCTGCTCTGCCTGCGCGTGTATTTGCGGGACGAACGCGCGAACTTTTTGTTCCTGGCACTCTCAATCGATTAAATCATTTGCCCATCTCACCACGACCCGGCGTCTCCAGTTGCAACCCCCTACGCTTGCTAAGAAGAGCTCGCTGGCTTCTGCAGCGATGCCTGCTTAGCTTCGCAACTACCAATATGAACACGTTCACCGCGGACTATTCGTCCAGCATCAATTCAACTCCAGGCAAGGAGCCTCAGCAACAACAGCAGCAGCACTCTCGCCTGTTCCCAGCCAACACACCACAGCTCCCCAGTACAACTCCTATCGCACCTCCTCCTTCCCAGATATTCGGCAGCTCGGCGTTCGGCACAGGTGTCAGCAAGCTCCAGTTTGCCCAACCAGCTAAATCGTCTCCTCCAGTCCGATCAACGAAATACAGTGCTGCCGGATCGCGTACAAAGAATGGAACGCCAGCCAACATAAAGTCCAGACCGTTTCATACCTCGTTTGACGTCTCGCAAGCTCCAGAATACACACAGCAAGATGATGCCGAGTACTCAGATCAAGACATGGAAGAAGACGCCGTTGAAGACGAGCCCAGTCGGTTCAGGTTCTCTCGAGGTTTCCAATCGGTCAACCAACCACCTGCTGCTTCACTCATGAAGTTCAGCACTACTAGCGAAAGAAACCGCGAGTCGAGGATGTCTGCACCTCGCAGAACACTGCGAAGCTCCAGGATATCCACCCTCCCGAACAAGGGCAATGACACGGTTGTACCCAGCTTGGCGCAGAATATGGCGACAAGAGCACAGCCGGCGTCGCTTGTCGAGCCAGACGAAGTCATCTTGAAAACGGAACAGCTGCTAAGGCAACTCGACGAACAAACACAGTATCTCAAGGACAGCACCAGGGCTCTTCAATCTGTTACTGAACATGTTTACGAGATACTCGCAGAATGGCGTCGGTTTGTTGACGTCGATCGACCTTCGTTGGACAGTAACGAGATCGGTCCTCAACCTTCGGCATCACCCTTCACCAAAGCAAACTATCTCGCCTCGCTTCTGCTTGCTCTGCGACATCCGCCTCCTTCTCAGGACAGCGCAATGACTCCAATGCCGCAGATTCTGCTAGATTGGCTTGACGAGTACCACGTGTCGTATGACCCGCTATACAGCACGGTTTCCTCAGCTCGCCCAAATTGCACCTCACACGAGTTGTTCTGGGACGCTGTGCAAAGCCTTGTTCTCCGAGGGAAACTGCAGATGGTCATGCAGCTCTTTGCAGATGCCGATTTCAGATATGCTGCATCCTCTAGAGACGATGGAATGGATGAGGTCGGCTACAAAGGCGCCCAACTACAAGCCGTTCAAAGCGCCATCTACCGCGCTCGTGTTCTGCTCAATTCTTGCCCCGTCATTCAAGCTGACGACTGGAACGTCACAGGATCAGATTGGGATTTATTCCGAACCCAGCTGGAGGCGGAACTAGACAATCTGACAGATCTTGCCGCCGCCCACGACGACGTCGACGATGATGCTTCCTTCGAAGCTGAAAACTTCGGACTTCGCAAACCTGGCAAGAGTCTATTGGGAAAGCTTGGACAAAAGTCAACATCAACGATACCTTGGACCATATATCAGAACCTCAAAATCATGTACAGCATCATCCTGGGAAGTGCCGAAGAAATTGCAGCTCAGTCACAGGATTGGCTGGAAGCGGCGACGTCCTTGACAATATGGTGGGATGGCTCGGCCGATGCTTCAGTAGCTCAATGGAGTTTTGATGTCAGTCGTGCGCACAATTCAAGACAGGAGCCACTTAGTGAGGTCGACTTGTACCTTGCCCGACTTCGACATTCATTTCTGAGTGTTACCGATCCGAACGACAAGAATTCTTTTCAGATCAACGGCATGTCCCCTATTGAGGTGGGCCTCGGGGCGGTTCTCCAGGGTAGTACGCAAAGTACACTGGGAGTCCTTCAGGCTTTATCACATTGTATTGCCGCTTCGGTGGCAGAACTCGGTTCGAAGGCGGGCTGGCTGGACGTCGATGGCCCAGCTCGTGCTGCTGGACTGAATGACGAAGATCTCATGGTGCTGAATTATGGTGCAGAAAAACAAGGTATTACGAAGGACGATTTACTCCGCGCCTACGCAGAGCAACTATATGCCAAAGATGTCCTACGGCTACCTGATGGAATTGCTGTGGAAGGTTGGGAAGTTGCAATCTCTGTTGTGACAAGACTCGACGACCGCGAGGCAATGCATGCTGTTGTCAGTGACTTCCTTGACCGCCTCCAAGTTGTATCACAAGATCGGGCAGAGAAGCTCACCAACCTCTGTTCCGACCTTGGTCTTCAGGACGAAGCCCGCAAGGTTTCTGACCGCTTCGGAGACCATCTTGTCAACAACACCACCGAGTATGGAACAGCACTACTATGTTATGCCCGAAGTCATGCATCGCACAAGATCCGCCAATTGATCGACATGCTCACCAGTTATTCGCTGGTACAGTCTAGGGCATATCCACCTGACGATGAGATGGATGAGGGTCTGCAGAGCCTAGTCAGCAACCCCAAAAATGCTCTGGCAGATATCGCCGATGTGGATCCTGACGCGGCAGAGATGCTGCAATTCTATCTGGTTGGCTACGCTTGTGTACGGCGATATTATGCCCTACGCGATGAGGACGTTCTCCAGACGAGGCCATCAAGCCTCAGGCCACTTGCACGTCGCAGAGCAGCCTCCAAGGCTCTGGTGGCAGCGATCAACAGTGCAGCCGACAGCATCTATGGAGGCCTATATGATCCAGAACGTCAGTCGGCAATCCAGGTAGATGGACTCCTCACCCTCCTTGGTGAAGCCACAGCTCTGCTCGCCAGCCATAGTCCCAACGACAAGCCCGCATTCACCGCCACGCAAATATACGCCCTCCTCGCTGCAATCGAAGATCTGTCAACCGTCTCTTCCAGGGTTTACGATGCCGCTGAAGAGTGTCTACGAGCAGCTCTGCGGAACTATTATGGTTCACAACCTCCAAGTCCACATGCCATGCTGAAGAAGAGCATGTCGTCTGGAACGAACTCGAACTTCAGCTTCAGCATGATGGGTTCTGAGATGCTGGCTAGGAGCGAGCTTACCAGCACGGGCACCGGAGGAAAAAGTGCAGGCAGCAGTGGAGTATTAGTGCCGGGGGCGAAAGGCGACGCGGCAAGAGGTTGGGACTGGAGAGCACGGTTCTGCAAAGACAAAGACGTCACTGGTCATGATGTAGTGAGAGCGCTGAGAATTGGCCTGGCTGAAGAACTGAGTCTGGTTGACCTGCAGCCTGACAATTGAGCACAGCGTCCAACGAAGTCGATTGGGCTATGTGCAGCAACGGCAGAGTTGTAACATTGGGTAGAAGCCACCCATGAAGCCTTGACTGTTTTGAGTGATAATGCTGATTTCTCCGGCTGAGACGCTGTATTGTTCAAGGCTCGTTCTAAGCATCCAGTCGATTGTGCCTAGCTTGCATAAATCACGACGCAGCATGATTCAGTCCTTGATACAAGAAAAGAAATGTAAAGTAACAATGTAAGAGATTCTTCATGCGCTCAGTGCCCTCCATTCACAGGTTCGAAGCAATGCTAATTCATCCTGGTGGTCGTAATGTTGTCGAGCAGTATGGATTTTTGAGATTGGAAGTCGGAGAATTATATTCGGTCTAAGTCGACCTCAAGTATTCGTCATCCTGATCAGACCTGCATCACATACTAACCATTGCCATACCATCATGCAATGTCGTCTTCTGTTTTTGCCATCGAAGACTTCTCAACTTCCATAGGTATGGCATCAATACCATATGGGCCAGCAAAGTTGTCTTCGCGTTTCGCTGCTGTGGTCGCAGAATGGAAAAGTGCAAGTCAACCTAGCAGCCCGGCGGCTTGAATCTTGTAACGATAAGTATGCATGGCATCAAAGCGAAATAATTGAACGGGGTATTACCATCTCAAGGACAGGAACTGTTCATATCACTCCTTAAATCCTAGAGAGATGTATGACACGCCTATAAATGTCGAGAATGACCATCATCACAGAACGCTTTTCCCTCTATCGCCCGTAACGCACATATTTACCCATGCCCACACCCATACCGGTTTGGTCCAACGCCTCAAAGGCAAAAGAAAAGGCTCATTTCATCACTCGAAGCAAACACCATCTACAAACACAGGGCAATCGGGCTCATTGACAAATGGTCTCCACCCCCTCCCAGAACAGCAAGACCCGGTTCTCATCTCAAACATTGCGCACAGCTTAAGCTCAACGATACACTGGCGGAGTATTGGCATAGCTTTGTAATGGGATTCCGCCTTCTCCGTACAAAGGCGGAGGCGGTCCACCGTTTCCTGACTCCATACCTCCCTCTCGGAAGTTGAATGCGGCAGGAGTATTCATTGCTCCTTTGCGCATCTTTCGACGACGGTTGAAAAAAGTGAGTGAGGCTACGATGATGAACATCAAGAGCATGGCAATGCCAAAGACAATCATGCCGTGGTTGTTGCTGGCGAAGTTGAAGCCCACAAAGCAGTTGACCAGGCCAAGGAAGATGGTGGAAGGACCGAGTACGCGGTGGCCCTTCATGATCTTCGCTGGCGTTTTGGTCTTCTTGTAGATACGGTGTCCGATGAGTCCAACAGTCCAGGTGGTCAGGGCCAACGCAAGGACGACGAGGCCGAGGATTTGATGGCCGGATTTCAAGCTGGGTGTCTGCAAACAAGTCAGCATGGAGCCATATTTTCAGACTGTACGCCATACCAATGATTGTCGAATGCTGACGCCAATGCCAGCCGCCGAACCGACGCAAACCATGAGCAGGGCGAATGACTGCACTCCCCAATGGAGCCAGACCCTTTCAAAGACGCGCAAGGCCAAGTACCCTGTGGGGAATACCACCAAGAAGGCGGCCACCATGAGAAAAGCATGGAATGCCACACCAGGGTTGACGTGGCCGCCAAATCCTGGACCATCATTCAAGTTGTCATCTGTGGTGGAATTTGAAACAATGGGGACGCCTCCTGTGCCGGTTGCATCTTTGAGATTGAGGTTGAAGAAGTTATATCCCTCGTGTTGGCTGATGGTAGCAGATGTGTCATCCGATTTCAAAGTGCCAGAGGGGCCCAATGCCCATATGAAGTTTTGGCTGCTGCTATTCACGTTCACACTCCCACCACTCCAACTGCGGCAGCCAGTGCATTTAGCATTGACCACGAACGACCCGTTGACTATGCCACTGCCACTGAGGACATCCACTGTGACATCCGAGGTGTGTTGAGGCATGACATGGCCCACGCCCAGCCGGGGGCTGACAGTGACATTGTTGCCATCTTCAGAAGCATATGTGACGAAGATCAGAGCACCGCTCATCTGGTGACCAATCCCGAACGCTGCCCAAGTTTGTGCCGAAGGAGCGGAAAAGTGGTAAAAGAGAGTATCGCTGCTGTCGGAGGGAACGTTGACAGAGACTGTGACGTTGTCTTTGGCATCGGAGGAACTTCCCATGCCGACATATGTGGAAGCAGGAACAGCGGCCTGCGCTACAAGGGAGAACACTGGAAAAAGGCGAATTAGTCTCGAAGGTTGAAGATCACCCCTTCCTCAAAGAGGACTTACCGCTCAATAACACAGTGAATAGTGCCCAAAGACGGGCTTGGTGCAGCGAAGACATGGCTGCGAGAAGTTGATGTCAATCAAGGCTCAACGTATGCAATGAATAGTCGTGCTGGAATTGAGCAGCAATATAGGACAAAAGAACGTGTAGCAGAGGAAAGGAAAGAATGTCAAATCAGAGCGCCGGCTGGTGAGGACGTTGGTGAGAAGTCAGCATGACTCTCGTCGAGAACGATTGGTGGCGCAGGCATATGTTTTGAAGGAGGCATGGTTTCAGATATCGTTTGAACTGAGGATTTCCATAGCGCGTCCGTCTCGTCACTCAGCCATGTTTATCCCATTTGTGGATCACGCGCATCAGATCCACTGGTGCAGGGGCAGCGTTGCTGTGTGGTGGTGGGATTTTGGGTGCTGATTGACAGGAGACCAGATCCACGCCGTGCGGGTAAAAGGGATGCCAAACAGGGAGCAAGGCCATCCCCGGAACCAACTAAACGGCCTCCGAGAAGCTTAGCGGTGATCAGCCCCCGGAGGTATCAGAGGCAACCCACCAACCATAGCCTTTCGAAATGTCAACCCGCATCAAATCTGGCTGGCGCTTACTCCGCTGTCCCAGGGAGAAGGGAAATCTACTAATCTAGATCTCCCAGAGCCCCAAAATAGACCTAGTATGACCAACCCACCATATTCCTGTTACAACAAGTAGATGATGAACCTGAAATCCTGTCACATTCTGGCATTCCATGAATATGAGAGTGCATGCTAGAGCATGTTTGGCTATTGATGTTGTCCGTCCTGTCGGGTACAAACTCAAAACCATTCTTCTTGCAGATTCATAAAGAATCGTTCGAATCCTTCTTGTCGTACGGTAAAATCGCCCAAAGAGGGTGACCAGCCGAAGTTCAGGATCTCGTTGTTGCTCGGCATGGGCATTTGTTCCGGCGTCCAGTTCCCTCCGCTTGAACCATCCTCTGGGAAGAAGTCGCTCCTACTTATCTGTGTCCCCTGAGGCATGGTCGCCTCCATTGGCATACCTGCAGCATAGGGCTGGTCGACCATCCCGAAATGTTCGAATGTGTTCCCAACGATGGGGTCAGCGTAGTCTTGCATGAATCCCTCCATTGGCGCCGAGACGTTCTCTTCCCTGGACAAAACGTCGGATTGTCCCGACGTTTGTTTTGTTGCTTGTGCCTTTTGAGCGGCTCTGCGTGCCTTGGCTTTAGCCATAAGATGCCGCAGTGGCTTCCATAACATGCCCTTCTGCGTCTTCAAATTCTTGACCATTTGATCGTTATACACTGATTCAATCGCTCTCCAAGCCCGCTCGACATCAGACCCTGGTGGTCTATTACATACCTCGGACAGCGCAAAGGCGACCGACTGCCACTGCAGATAGGTGCGGAAGAACCAAGCCCACTTTGCCGTGTTTTCATTCTTTTCCAGGAGATGAGAGAACTCGATGACTTCCACAGAGGTGATGAAGACTCGATCTCGAATCTCTCGAGGCATGGCGGAGCTTTTCTTATCAACTCCAAAAGATCGGGGATGGTGCACCGCTAGCCACATTTTGGCAAGAATGAGTCGAGCCACTGTCGCCGCCACCCAAAGAATAGGCGTATTCATGTCGCAGTGTCGCAGGTATTTCTCTTCTAGCGAGCGGTGGATGTCATCGATCAACTTTTCTTTCTCCTCGATGCTTACTTCTGGCTCCTGGCCTGGAGCCTTCCCAGGTGCTGTGAAGTTTAAGCGCCGAGAGAACACGCCGAGTTCGAATCGGATCAGACAGAATGTCATTTCGGTAGAACCAGTTCTTTCGGGAGGGTATTCCTTCATACCAGGGAAAATGTCCTCGTCATTAAAGTTCATCGGCAGCTTAGTATCGTAAAACTGCTCGTCGAATGTGGGATCTGCGCCGTGATCCTCAGCCGACCGGTTGTCCAAGATCGATAGATGCCACCACAGGCGCCGCCGCATTTCTGTGTCGAAAGGGTTCAATCGAAAGTTTGTACCGTCCCGATGAATCCCCAGAGATTGAGCCACATGGATCGCAAGACCACCCAACGCCCACACCAGTCGAGAGTCATCACAATGCCTAACGAACATGAGGAAAAATGAGAAGGCCTGCAGACACATCAAACTAGAGCTGTTCAAGAAGTCCGCCCGAGCCAATGCCTGCTCGGTCGCGAATCGGTATCTCTTCAACAGGAAGTCTTTGTCTTCATCCAGCAACTGACGGCACTGCTCCGGAGTCATGCTCACCACAGCCCCGAAGTATATAGAGAACAATAAAGCCTCGGCCGGCCTAGAGACCCTGTCCAGACTGCTTGCCGCGTTCATAAGAATGACCTTGGCGGTGGGGCGATGCAGTATGCGTACGACAGGATCGACATTCTCTTTGAAGACCTCCCATAGAATGAATATCTGACTTGGACTGGGGTGTAGTTCTCTGAGATCAAGCATCATGGAAGAGTAGCCGAAGATGAACGCCTGATGGGTGCCATTTTGGCGGTCCTGTTCTGGCGAAAGGTGCTCGTCGTCGTCCTCGGTCGTCGTCGGATCGAGGAGATCTCGCATTTCTGCGATCTAACCATGACGTTAGTAGGCAAACTTAGTGAACTCCAAGAACATGCGCAAAGTACCTCTTCAGTCATGCTCGTCCAGAATGCGTTGCTGACATATCGACTACGGTCATCACTGATGACCAGATGGCCAGGGTGCTTATCGATCGACTGCCGCTTCGTGTAGTCTGAACGGTCCGACGAGGGCGAGTCGCCGGCCTGAGAGTCGCCAAAGCGGGCACGGATGTCCGCAGATCCTGTGACGACTGGCGACACGATACCATTGTCGTCGACACTCGCTCCCAGACTGTGGACGACGCCTTCAAGCCTTCTAAGTCGTGCGAGAAGCTCCGCATCGGGCGGTTTCCTGGACTTTCGAGGGGCCCTCCCGGGCGCAGGAAATATACATTCAATCCCTGCTCTTGTACAATTTGCACATGGATTCTTCTTATTACACCTGACCTTTCTCCGGCGACAAGTGACACAGCTGCGCGGATTCAGGTGTGGTGGACTCGACTTCTGGGCGACAGACGGGTTCGTGCTTGCTTCCTGCTTGAGAGGGACGTGGGTCGGTTGTGCGCCGTGATCGAGGGGTGGTGGAGCATCCATTGCCTGCTGCGCATTGGTTCATATACAATTCATGATGTCTGACATGATATGAGAGCAGAGTCGGAAAGCTGGTAAGCGCAAAGAGAAGCTGTGATGCTGGAGGGAAACAGGTGTAGATTGACAATGTTCAATATCTCGATGCCCTATGTTCATGGGCAATAAGGCCCGAGCGGGCAGCAGCTGTATCGGGCCAGGGTCATTACTGTGAGTAACAGTGTGGGGATTGCAGTCTCTACGTACGAGTACAACCCTAGACTTGTGACTTCCCACTTTGGACATCTACAGTACCAAGACTTGACTACGAAACCCCCATTACTGAACAATGAGGCTTTCCCCATCAAGTCCACATGACTCTACAATTGATACTCCAAATATGAATGTGGCAGTCAGTCATACGCAGGGCTTGCGGCAAGGCGAGCCATCGTGATTGTGATTCGCAGGCGAGCATGTTAAAAAGTAATTGTGCCTTTTCTCTGCGTCCGAAACCTTGTCCACATGCAGACACTTTCACATCAATAAGAATTGCATCTGCGGAGACATATGAGGGATTTAAGTTCCCTCCCTTGCCCGTTCCTGCAACAGCACCAGTACCCATCCCTCATCGTCCATCCACCTG
Organism: Exophiala sideris; assembly: GCA_000835395.1. Taxonomy (NCBI): domain Eukaryota; kingdom Fungi; phylum Ascomycota; class Eurotiomycetes; order Chaetothyriales; family Herpotrichiellaceae; genus Exophiala; species Exophiala sideris. The sequence continues at coordinate 387,346 of KN846952.1, read as the reverse complement.
TCGCCAACACCCATCCTCGATTCCACGGAGGAAAAGGCAGTGCTGTACTGGCCGCGTGGAAAACGTCAAACAAGAAAGTTCCCCGAGGAAGTTCCAAGACCAGAGTATAACACCGAGCATAAATACAATCAGACCAAATGCCTAAGTACCTCGTCCACAATACTCCTTGCTGTAGCAATAACGCACTTCCATGCAAACGTCCCCTGTAGCCCTGATGCCTGACCATGATGAGTCAGACATTGGAAAAGCACGCAAAGATTTGCTCATGAACTGTGAGATCTGAGAAGCACCTGAGCACGAGCATGTTAGCCTCGTCTTGGATTCAGCCGTGCCAAGACATCGAACGTACATTGTTGACGACCGATGATATTGGATCAGGATCGCCGTCTGTGCCAACAGATGGGCTCTCGACACTGCCGTGATTCACCGGCCCTGATGTGGTGATGGATCGCTCTGAAAAAGGAGGTCTTAAAGCGTCCTTTTCGACGTTGATTGTCGGAGCTGCTTGTTTCGTCGTCTCTTCGGTGTTTGCATCCGCTGTCGCGTTCGACTTGGTACGAGCATGAGCATGCTTGTTAAACATGTCTGTAACCCTGTCCGAGGCCACACGAAGAATTGTCTGCATCAGCAGGTTCTGTTTGAGCGGCTTGGAGAGGTATTCGTCCATTTGAGCCTGGATGCACTTCTCGCGGTCTCCCAGCATGGCATGAGCTGTCAGTGCCACAATCGGTGTCCTCTGGAGTCCCATCTCCTTCTCGTACTGTCGAATCTCTTTCGTCGCCTCAAAGCCTCCCATGACTGGCATCTGTACATCCATAAGAACCACATCGAAGCGGGTTTCCTTGACAGCATTCAGGGCCTCCAATCCGTTACCGACGACGGTAACTACGTGGTTGTATTTCTCCAATATCTTGATGGCTACTTTTTGATTGACCTCGTTGTCTTCAGCCAACAGGACATTAAAGGATTTCTTGTAATCCTTGATCATAGGTGTCGAACGACCTTCAAGGGCCGGAATCATGCAATTGCCCAAGTCAATCAGCGGACAAGGGCTTGTCATGTATGAAGCGATCCCCAGGTCGAGTACAGTCTTCAGAGAGATTGAGACCTTCGGGTTCAAGAGTACCATGGGTATGTACTTTAGCTTCTCGTACTCTCGCAGCTTAAAGGCAGTCTCAACCTGGTCGATCACGATCACATCATAGTTGCCGTCTGTAGATCTGATTCTCCTGTCGGGGTCGGGTTCTGGCACGTCGTGCTCATCCTGTACAATTTGTACGTGCAGACCGAGTTCTTCAATCATGGCCGGAAGCTTTTCGAAGAAAGAAGAAACTCCCTTGTCCACCACGAGCACTTTGTGCTTGCGGAACGGATACAGCTGTGAACTGATGACACTGATATCCTCAGTCGCAAATTTCACGATACATGAAAAGTGGAATTCGCTCCCTTGACCAAAGTCAGAAGTGACCCAGACTTGGCCACCCATGAGATTGACCAGACGCTTGGAAATCGAAAGTCCAAGCCCAGTGCCTCCAAATTTCCTTGTCGTAGAACCGTCGGCCTGTTGAAACGTGTCAAAGATGAGGTCCAGCTTGTCAGACTGAATACCAATGCCGGTGTCGGACACCACGAACTCGAATGGAAACTCATCGGTTGCACAATTCGAAATGAGATCCTTGGACTTTTTGATGGTTACCTTAACCTCGCCCTGATCGGTGAACTTGATGGCATTGCCCACAAGGTTGAGGATGATCTGTCTCAACCGGAATGGATCACCTACCACGTAGTCAGGGACGGTGTTGTCGACGTCGAACGCCAGACACAAGGATTTCTCGTTCGCTTTCACGGCCAGAGACTTCAAGGCGTTGAAGACCGTTCCACGAACGGTATAAGGAATAGCCTCGATGGCCATTCTGTTGGCCTCGATTTTGGAGATATCAAGGATGTCGTCAATGATCGTAAGCAGGCTGTTGGCCAGATTATGCACCGTGTTGAGCATCTCTCGAGAATGAGGCTTGAGATCATCCGTGTCCAAAGTGAGCTGGGTCATACCAATGATTCCGTTCATAGGTGTTCTAATCTCGTGAGACATGTTTGCCAGAAACTCCGACTTCGTCTGGTTAGCCAACTCGGCGGCTTCTCGAGCAGCCGTGTTCCTTTGAATGCTGTCTCTAAGATTTGAGATCATCTGGTTGATCTTGCGCTTCAATTCGTCCATTTCACCAGACGCCTCGACGCTGATCAGCTTGGAGAAGTCACCTTCGGTAGCGGCATCCGTGATTTCACCAAAAGCCCGAACTTGAGCAGTCAGATTCTCAGCCATGGTGTTGACATCCTCGGTGATCTCTTTCCATCGACCACTAACATCGTGAACATTGGCCTGACCACCCATTTTGCCGTTGACACCGACATCGCGCGCCACTCGTCTCAATTCCTGAGCAAAAGTAGCCAGACGTTCAACCATGTTGTTGATGGTGACTTTCAGGGTCAGAATTTCTCCGTGCGCTGCCACCTCGATCTTCTTGTCCAGATTGCCAGCAGCGATGGCTTGTGTTACGTCTGAGATACTTCGTACCTGGTCTGTCAAATTTGAAGCCATAGTGTTGACATTGTCCGTGAGGTCTCGCCATTTTCCTTGCACGTTGTCGACTTTTGCCTGACCGCCAAGTGTGCCGTCTGTCCCTACTTCCCTTGCCACTTTGCTCACTTCAAAGGCGAAGGTGTTCAATCTGTCGACCATGGAATTGATTGTCACCTTCAGATCGAGGATCTCTCCTTTCACATCGGCGGTGACTTTCTTGGACAGATCGCCATTGGCCACAGCTGTCGTCACCGCTGCTATTTCCCGTACTTGTGTGGTGAGATTCATGGCCATGCCATTCACGTTCTCCGTCAAATCTTTCCAAGTACCCTCGACATCATGTACGGTGGCCTGACCGCCAAGCACGCCATTTGTGCCAACTTCCTTCGCCAGAATGGTGACTTCCTGTGCGAATTGCTGTAGCTGATCCACCATGTTGTTGATGGTGATCTTCAAGCGCAGAATCTCGCCTTTGCAACTGGCCGTCACTTTCCTTGTAAGGTCTCCCTTAGCGACGGCTGTCGTGACCATGGCAATGTCTCTCACTTGGGTGGTCAAGTTATCTGCCATGGCGTTGACGCTTTTGGTCAATTCATTCCAAGTACCTTGGACTCCTTCGATTTGAGCTTGACCACCAAGGACACCTTCAGTTCCGACATCTCTGGCTACCCTTGTGACTTCGGTTGCGAACGTTCGTAGTTGGTCCACCATGGTATTTATCGTATGCTGAAGCTCGAAGATTTCACCTTTGGCGCGACTTTGGACTTTTTGACTCAGATCACCACAGGCGACGGCTTTGGTGACTGTGGCAATCTCTCTGACCTGGTCAGTCAGGTTGGCGGCCATGATGTTCACGTTCTCAGTCAACTCTTTCCAGATACCTTGCACGCCTCCGATTTGAGCTTGGCCGCCCAAAATACCTTCAGTGCCGACCTCGCGGGCGACACGCGTTACTTCACTGCCAAAGATCTCCAGCTGATCCATCATCGTGTTGATGGTGACTTTGAACGTGGTAATCTCGTCGTCCATCTCAGTGGCTTGGATTTGGACACGTTTTGACAAATCACCATTGGCGACCTGAGTAATGATGCTACCGATCTCACGCAGCGCCTTTTGGAATGCTTCATTGGCTTGTTGGTGTTTTCGAAGTTCTCTCTCGAGTATTGAGACATCTTCATTCTCGACACGCATGAAGGCCTGTTTGGCTTGCTCTTCCGAGTTCCGCAGGCCTTGGCTTATTTCGGCAATTGTTTCGCGCTGGCTCTTGATCTGCTCTGCCTGCTTCTCGACATGATCTCTCAAAACGCTTATATCATCTTCGCTGACGGTGCGACCGGGTTCAGTGGGACCGGGGGTGTCCCTGGCGGCGAGGAGATTATTGACGCGGCGCGACTGGTTGGGTTGATTCGAGTTCGCGCTTGACTTATCAGTAGTGTCTGCAAAGTCTCTACGCGACTCTCCGAGAATACCGCGAAGCTCGCTCGGCCGCGATAAAGGAGATGTTGGGTTCTGGATTTCACCAGGCGTGTCTGGTAACGACTGTCCAACGACGTCTGCTCTTGACTCCAGGTAATGTATGCGTCTTGCCAAAGCTGCTACTTCCGCCTCAAACTCGTCTTTAGGGGGGCCATCTTCACCAGGTAGCCTGTAGGAAGGCAGTTTCAAGCCATTGGTGTAGGAGGTGGACGTGGCCGAGCCTCTGGCCAACCCGCGCAGAAGTGCCGCAGCGGCCGATAACGTCTCGTCCGGACGAGACATGGACGATGACGAAGGGTCTTCTAGCTGTTGTGCTTCATTGGGGGTGAATGTGGATGAATCGTGACGGCAGGCGTTACTGGAGTGCCAAAGGGCTCGGGTTTGGGGCTGCGTCCAGCAACGCAGGCAAAATGGCCGTAGAGCCACTTTGCTCACTAGCGGCGACTTGCACTGGGCGATTTTGATGGTGTAGCAAGTGGCAGGGGGCACGCGTGGTCATCGACCGTGTCTTAGGGGTGCTGGACGTCGGTCGTAGCAGTCTTCAGAGGATGGAGGATGGGTATGCGATTAGTCGTGAATCGTTGTTCTTGTTCAAATTGGCGGAATCAGGGTGGACGGGATGGATGTGCCAGACTGCGCTAAACAGCCGTTTGACAGTCAAGGGTGGGTGGGCATCAGAGTCGAGATTGAGCAGAAAACGAGGACGGTCGGGACGGTCGAGGAAAAGTACAGGTAAGTCAAGGCAATAAAATAACAATGCAGGCACTGTGGTGCGCAGGAAGGAGAAGCACAATAGGTAAAGATAGAAGATAACTGATCTCCTGAAAGACCAGCCTCAAAATGATCAGCCCCGAACAGAGGAAAAAAGAGGACGGTGGTGGCCAGGACTTCACGAGCCGGGCTTGTGCTTGTTGGAGGAGACGGAGACAGAGACAACGAGAAAAAGACCCAAGCCCTGGAATAGGGATGAATTGGGTTTGTCTGTTCGCTCTGCCCAAGAACCCGACCTATAAGATCGCTTGTAGCTGGCGGGGGCTCTCACACCACCATCGGCATCGTGATCTAAGTTGCTAGACACTCGAAAAGGTCAAGTCCCTTTAACTAGCATTGTCTAGCAATTGATAAAACCGGGGAGGCCGATTCTAGGTTTGATGAGGTACAGCAAAGACGTTCCTGGTGTGCAACAACGGCGCATGTCAGTAGTGGCAAAATGCCATACTCTTGTAGGTAGCAATTGCTCTTCTTGTTCGTGCATATACTCTAGATAGTTACCACCGAACATGGCAAGCTAGACATCGTTGACGCCCGGACTGAAAGTGCTAGGCGCTTCACTCGCCATTTTGTCTATGGCTGTCGGCCCTGTTATTCGTTCTCCTTCCAATCGACAGCGATACCGCATTGATGTGGCCCCCCTGTCGTGTACAATCCAACGTCATTTCTTCTCGTTCAGCGTCACCGCCATGATCATATGTATTGCTTCATGGCTGTTGCCCATGGCTGTTACAAGTATCTGCAATACCTGGTAGTTGTTCTCAAACATAGCGATGTCTGGTGAATTGTATCTCCTAACCGCGACCTGTTCCATGTGCTTTGACAGGACATGAAAGGTGTCCATGTTCTGATTGGCGTCTTCACTCCACCCAGTCTTTAGGACAGGTTTGTCCTCGCTTATTATTTACCTATCCGCCGAAGCCACATCATGGATCGTGGCGACAGTTATTCGATGAGGTTGGTGGATCAGTCGCAGATTCACCCTTCTATCAAGCTCGTAATAATTCATTTGAGCCGGGCCGGATAGTCCGTTGTATGGACCTTTTGATGACGTTGCTGTCATACCTTTGTCCTCAGGGGGACGCACTGCTTAACAACAGATGTTGATCCCCAGAAAAAGGACCCTGTCTCGGAACTTTTTGCATAGACTTTCTAAGGGGTCCAGAGACTTTTGATAGTGCCACATGGTAACTTTTTTATAAGTAGCGCCTCGGACTCGTGAGCCTCAAGACCCGCTATCTTGAAACCCTCAGTACCTGAAGGTAGAATGCAGGTCGTGCTGAACTCATCTTAAGACCTTCCTGTTGCTAAGCTTGACCCGTTGCACTTTCCTGTGTGTTTTGAAGCAGAGACTGCATCCACAAAAATCCCAGAGAAGCATGCCCGTCATCCTGAAAACTCAGATCATCCATCGCTCCGCTTTCAATGGATGGTTGTGTTTCAGATCTGGCCAAATGACGCAGTTGGGTCAATCGCAGGTCGAAATGCATCAAGGAAGTCACAGCAGATCTGTGCAAAAGGAATGCTGGCAAGCAGCAGAAAAGCGGCAAAAAGAAAGCAACTGGAAAGAAAGGCTGGGCACCAGCAAGACAGCCAGATACTCACTAATCAGACGAAAGGTGCAGAGAGTAAGTCCATTGAAGCTAACAAGCAGATTCTCATAAATCCTGTATATCATTTACATCGTGACTGGCATCACTCACATGTGTAGTACAGCTACCTCATAAGCTGAGGCCTTCCAATGCTTCAAGAAAACCTGCGATCGCCCCAGCCCCCAACAGACCTTTGGTGGCACCCTCCTTCAGATTCTGTTTGGTACTCTTCTCTTTCAGATGCCGCCTGTCGTCTTGGCTCTTGCTATGTACGCGCGCAGTCGTGCTGTGCGACAACCGAGATGGTGACCTTGGTTGCTTACCGTCCTGAGATACCGGCCTGGGAGGTAGGCCCATACGACTGCTCGATTGTGGCACACTTCTCGACTGCGAAGCCGGATGCGCACCATATGCCGCAGATTGCCCCAAAGACTGCCCAGCAAAACGAGGGTAGCCAGCACTTGCACTTTGCCGTGATTGCGGTGGTGCATAAGGATTGGGAGCGTTCGCCGTGTGGATTGGTGGGAGAGGTAATGACAGACTATGGTGTCCCATGGCTTGATCAGGGGTAGCCCAAGGACGATGGCCCGGCGGATGATAAGCGGGTGAAGACAATCTGGAAGCTGTCGATTGAGCGGACGTCTCTGAGGGTGCCCGACTAGGCCCATTCCCGGCATTGGCATTAACCCAGGTTGGGGGTTGGACGGTTGTGTATGCGTGAGTGATGGGAGCTCCGTCAGCAAACGGGGGTTTGAGTCCTGAAGGCGCACCACCGCTACTTCGACGTCGTGGTTTCGGCTGAGCAATATCTGGTTCGGAGGCTGACGACTCGGAGCTAGAGTTAATGACATGTCGTCGTGGATTGCGCTTCTTGGAGCCAGAACTTCCAGGAGAATCTTCCACGTCACTACTAGCAGCACTCACACTGGGCTGGTATTTCTGGTACTGCCTTTTCCGCCGTAGTGCTTCAGATCGTGCGGCCGACGAATATGGTTGTCTCCAATCCGTGGTGGTACCTTCAAGAAGATGTCCTCGAGGGCTGTCTTCGCGTTCTTGGAATCGTTCATGGAAAGGGCGATCTTCCTCTTCCTCATTCAGATTTTGTATGGACGGCACGAAACGGATGCCCGAGTCCCGATGGTGTCTTCTTTCGCGGATTTCCCGCCAGTTCGTCCACCTTTCGAGTAGAGGATCGATGGCTTGGTCGGAGACCTGAATCATGTCTTTGGGAGAACATTTGATCTTGTGAAGAGTCTGGTCCAGTTCGCCCAAAGAGAATACCGGCAATTTGATCAGGGCAGTTGAAGGCGCAAATTCTGGGGGTGGAGGCTCATTCGTCGTATGGGAACTGTTCGTTGCGATCAACGACAGCTCATCGTCATGGGGTGTCTCAGTGTCGACGCTCGCTCGCCGTTCTGCCTCATCCTCCCGGAGAGATGCTTCAAACAGCCTGTCCATTCTGCTCATTTGCCAATAGCGGACAATGACTGCGTTTTGAGCCTCCATGCGTTCTTGTTTGATCGCCTCCGACTTGATAGAAACTTCCTCAGGAGGATCACTGCACCGGATAAGATATTAGCTGACAGTCGAAGGAGGAAGGAAACTGAGCACGTGCGGACCTGCGGTTTGTAGAAGCCATCAGTTTACCCAGCACGATGACCTGCAACATGACAGACAGGCTCAATTGTAGACTTTCGAGCTGCGCCAGCAAATATGTGACCCTATGCTTTTTGAAGCACCACTTGAACTTTTGCTGTAGTGTAGGAGATGCTGCATCACCACCAGACTTGGTGCCCACGCGGTCCACCATGTCCTGTATTTCTTCGAACACCCTGGTACTTTCGTCGGCTATTGATTTGGCAGTCTCGACGGCTTCGTGGGAATGGACGGAATCCGCTGTCTGGAGCAGGGTGCCCGTCTGTTTGAGCATCATTGAGAAGAGGGTGATACATTTCGAGATGCGGTACACTTCGAAACCGGCGCTGGCATCTTCGCAGCTGACAGCGTTGAGGATCAGCGACAGCCTGAAGCCCGCGCCAGCAACACCCACAACATAAGGGATGACGCCTGTAGGCAGCAAGAGTTAGTGCCCAGTATATCTCGATCTGCGACTAGATTCCCGTACCTAAGTCTGCCATCTCGCAAATACTCCAGAGTAGGAGCGACAAGGATGGCGTTCAAGAATTCAGGAAAAACATTGTCAAGTAAGAATCAACGAACTGCGCTGGCACCACTCAACAGAATAACCGATGATGAGGGTGACACGACACGAATCCGATCCAGGTTGCGCCACAAGGCTGGCAGGTCAGGCGGGGAAGCGGCGTAGCGGAGAAAAAAAAGGCTCCTTTTAGGCACCCCTGGAGAACCATCGTTCTTTTTGCTTGACCGGTTTGGCGGTCCGTCGCCAAAGGACCTTTGGTTCCTGCAAAATATGCCTCCACCCGTTGTCGAAGGTAGATGTCCGAGTCATGACTACCATCAGACTCGTACATAAAACCACGTATGACGACGTCCATTGCGACAGGAAGTTGATGCTAGTCAAGCAACGCCATCCAGAAAACGGCGAAGCATTGAACCACTGTGTCTGATGTATTTGATATGAGAAAGACCGTGCGTGAAGCCGTTCGATGAATTGTAGCTTTGCGCAGTCGAGAGGTTGAAGGGCACAGGAGCTTAATTGCAAACTTCACCATAGGTACCTTTATAGTAGCAGTCCTCAATCAACGAGTTGGGTATCTGTTCCAAGCAGGAGCAAGGAAAAGTCTGTGGTCGCTGTAATCGAAATCCTACAATAGTTATCGATCCTGTAGGAGTTGACTATATGATGATCATGATACCTTTGCCGAGTCAACATTGGCTTCCAACACAAAGGCGATACGGTTTACAACGACTGGCATGACAGTTCTTTGAGACCTCGTGGACCTACAAATGGGAAGCATTGAAACTCGGATACAATTCTCCGTACAGGTACATTGACCAGATGAGCGACACGCCACCAAGACTTGTGCAGGAAGGGTGCTTTCGTGTCAGAGAATCGAAGGTTCACGGGCCTCGTTTTGATCCCCACACTCCCGGCGCTGTGCAGTGTTTATTGGTATCTCCTTGCTCTTGTCGTGTTTCGGGCAAAGTTTATCGACTTCGTGACACGCGGTCTCTTTGAGGTTGATTTCTCCAGATTACCAAGAGTCTTCAAGTTGAATGTCATACAAGTTAACCAGGTACCTAGGAAGAAACGATAAGGGATGTTATTTCCAGAACTTGACCTAAACATAACGTGCCTGGAAGGCGGATTTTGGTGGAGTTCGCTTGGGAATTAGAGGCCATTGTCTGGTGGCTTTAACTAACCCCATGAAGCTTGGTAGCCCGTCAAATCGACTTCTTGTGTCTTTCAAATCAACGAGTCAGGTCGTAGCCGCTCCCTCCATGAAATCAGCCGCAGGCGGATTACGCAGCCAAATGCTAATTATCTAGATAGCCATATCCGGCTCTAGCTACTCTGCCGCCAGCAGTGTGGACCATCTCTAAGGGGAGAGTTCGTGCCCAGGTGCCCAAAAGACATCTTCTTCGGTCGCCCTTGTGTTGCCCTTTCTCCCACCAGCTTTACGAAGTGCCTTCGTGTCCTATGCCCGGACTCGCAGAAGTGGAATTCCCCAATTCTGAGAACCCGCTTTTCCTCTGGTACCTTTTCACGACTCAGAGTCCGCCTCCCTCCAGCGATCTTCATTTTGTTTGCCTTCATTGCTGACATCCCGCCGGTCTCGACCGCGAACGAAGTCAAAATTCTCGTGGAGAAAGCCATTGGCTGTCCGCTTTACCGAACGACTCCCACACCTGCCGGAATCCTCGACTTTGTTTGCGTGTCTACAGAACCCCTAACAACTCAAACTGCCAACCCTCTCATTGCCTGCGCCGATTCCTCATTACGATCCTCTTTACGGTATTTCCTTGGTCTGATTTGCATATCGAAGCCCTCAGAATGTGCTCCCTGCGGAGTTGATGGAACGGGAGGGCAACACGTTCGACAACCCTATTGAGATGTAAAAGACGGACACATTGGACACACCGCAATCATGCGGATCTCAATACGGGAGCAATTGGGGCTGCTGGTCCTTTTCTGCTGTTTGAGCTCACTTATGGTACTTGCGCTGGCCGTTTGGTTCCAGAACTACAATTTCATCACCGAAATACGGCTGTCCGCGCTGTCTCTAACCGCATCCCTCAAAGCGGCGCAGATCTCTAGCGCACTGGTGCTGTATCAATCGCAGGTGTCTGCAGTATCCACCAGAGTCCTCATACAGAGCGCTCTCAAACGATACAACGCAGGGAACAACAGTGCCGAGAACTGGTCTAGCTCCGTAACCGACCTGCAGGGCGCTCTGGCCGATGGCTCTCTCATGGTGCAGGCAGTGGTATACCCCAATGCATATGACGGCAATGAGACCGCCGTGAACGGCCTGGTCAATGTCACGGCGGAAGGATTGGCGCCAGTCAAACTGCCGTACGCAAATCCCGACGGTTCTGCTGTCTACTTGGGTGATACAGGTTGGGGCTACCCTCCTATGCTCTACCCAAATCTGACGTACAGCGCGCCATCGGCTGGGACAAACGTGTCTACGGTGTCATACATGGGTCGAGACATCGATCCTGACAAGCCGCTGTACATTGGACCTCTGGCCATCAACGAGTCCTACTCGTTATTGTCTGTCACAGTCGCCATGATCAACAACACCTCCCGCTCCGACGTTCTCGGTTGGCTGACGGTGCTGGTAAGCGGCAGCATGCTCTATAATGTACAGAATTCTCCCGAAGGAATGGGAAATACCGGCGAAACACTGCTCATCGGTCCAGATACCACTTCCAACCAGTTCGATTCGGAGATTCGAGGCTCAACCCCAACGGAAGCGAAATCGCAGGAGGTCAAATTTATTCTTCCTCCGTCTAGCAACTCGACGTTACAGAACCGACATGCGTCTAGGGCTTCCATTGCCAACTACACTATACCCTTCCTTATGTCTTCCTATCCGGCGGTAGTCGCAGCGTGGACCAAGACGAACAAAGACGTCAACAACGCTGGTGCCTTCATTTCGACCAATAACGAAGACGGTACTCGAGTGTCGGCTGGGTATGCCACCATTTCCGACGCCTTGGTCGACTGGGTTTTGGTCTTCGAACAGGGTTATGGGGAGGTCATTTCTCCAATCGATCATCTGCGGAACGTCGTCCTCATATGCGTTTTCACAGTCACCGGCCTTCTGCTCGTCGTCATGTTCCCTCTTGCACACTATTCTATCACGCCAATTCGCCAGCTGAGTGCCGCTACTGCAAGAACGGTAGAACCATACCAGCCAGATGATTCCAGCGAATATTCCAGTTCTTTCGGTGGACATGGGGTCGCAGAGGCGGAAGGTTCTCAGCAAACCACCCCTGATGAGACCCTGGCGCGGAAGGAGGGCTTCTTTGGTGCCCTGGCAAAGATTACGAAAACCAGACAGTTGTCGCGTTCCTCTACACCAAGAAATATGCGGCGCCGAACTTTCAGGATCCCTCGCAAAGTGCCAGAGCGGCCGCATTTAGTCACCGACGAGCTCACAGAACTGACGCGGACATTCAATGAGATGTCTGACGAACTGGCTATGCAGTATGAGCGCTTGGAAGAGAGAGTCAAACAGCGAACGGCTGAATTAGAGAAGAGCAAGAAGGCCGCAGAGGCAGCCAACGAGAGCAAGACATTGTTCATTGCCAACATCTCGCACGAGCTGAAGACACCACTGAACGGCATTCTTGGGCTTACTACTGTGTGCATGAACGAGGATGATCTGGGAAGGATTCGTTCCACTCTTAACACCATCTACAAATCTGGTGACCTACTGCTGCATTTGCTTACTGATCTTTTGACGTTCAGCAAAAATGAAGTTGGGCAACAACTGTCCATTGACGAGGCTGAATTCCGACTAAACGACCTGAGCTCGCAATTGCTCCCAACCTTTGAGAAACAAGCACGGGAAGCACAAGTTGACCTCAAGGTCCTGTTCCTCGGTACCAGTGATGCTTTTGGGGACTCGTCGGATTTCTCTGGAGAGAAACTGTATGGACCTGGTGGCACCGGGCGAGTCCGAGATATGTGTCTATGGGGTGATAAGAACCGAATATTGCAGGTCTGTCTATATCATTCACCACCCCCCTTCAAATGCTAACGCCCATATAGGTCTTGATGAACTTCGTCAGCAACAGTCTCAAGTTCACGCCTGCACACGGTTCTGTCACTGTGCGCGTGCGCTGTATTGGCCTTGTGGAAAATGTTCCAAGCAGGGCCGGCAGTGCTCGGAAGTCATCTTTCAATTCGCGAAAGTCAAAGGCGTCTAGCACTAGGAGAGTCCGGATGTCAGACACTTCCATTGCGCCTGGAGATGCGCCAGACTATGAAAAGACGCAGGACAAAATGCATTCCAATTCCAATTCCAATTCAAATGAGGACGCGAAGCTCAGCATCAACGTCGCTGGTGGGACCACGCACATACACAAGGTCGTCGAACGGCGAAGGTCCATGTCGCCTGCACCAATCAACACCAAAGATCTCCGCTTCGAGTTCGAAGTAGAAGACACTGGTCCTGGCATTCCGCCAGACCAACAACAAAAGATTTTCGAGCCATTTGTCCAAGGTGATCTCGGCCTGAGCAAGAAGTATGGAGGCACTGGACTAGGCCTCAGCATTTGTGCCCAGCTCGCCGGGCTAATGGGAGGTGATATCTCTTTGGACAGCACCGTCGGCGTTGGCAGCAAGTTTACAATGCGGATACCTTTGCGTTATGTTACAGAAAGAAGTCCGTCAATGGCATCCTCAACGCACAGGTCCAATTCCAGGGCCAGCAGTCTTGTAGGACAGACCTTGCATGATTCTCAAGATCCGACGCCGCAGCACCATGCCGGTTCCTCGACATCAGTAAATTCGAATACTGGTTTGGCGGATGTGCCTAGGATTGTAGGCTTCACGCAGCCTTATGTAGCGAAGGAGACCAAAACCAGTGAGGCTTCAGAAGCCAAACTCAAGGAGATGAAGAAGGTTGAAAGCGAGGCCGCACGGAAGGGCAGGAAAGTGCGAGTTCTTGTAGCGGAGGACAACAAGGTGAATCAGGAAGTGGTTCTCCGCATGCTACGCTTAGAGGACGTCTATGGTAAGCCTGCTTCCCTCCCAAGGCCAAGCAGAACTGACAGGAACACAGATGTTACTATCGCCAAAGACGGCCAAGAAGCGTTCGACAAGGTCCGTGAATCAATGCTCAGCGGTGACCGATTCGATCTCGTCTTCATGGACGTCCAGATGCCCAATCTTGATGGTATTCAGTCAACGAAACTCATTCGCGAGATGGGCTTTTCGGCGCCCATCGTGGCCTTGACAGCATTTGCAGAGAAGTCCAATGAAGATGAATGCATGGCGTCAGGAATGGACTATTTCCTAGCCAAGCCGATACGAAGGCCTGCACTCAAGCAAGTCTTGAAAAAGTACTGTGCCACCATACCGGAGGAGGAGGGTGAGGCGAGTACAAATGCTGTGCCTCGTGTCAACCAGACGCCTTCAATAGCACAACAGCTGAATGGGCATCCTGTGGCGTCGACGGCCAAAAATACAAATACCGCAATCATCGACCCTGATGATGTGTCCCCATTGTCATGATTCTCTGGGCTTGTCGGCTGACGAAGTCCTGGGACGGCTCTGCAAGGAACGTGGCAGGAGTAGAGCAATCTCTGTGCATTTGCCTGGTGAATGATGTTACGGATACCATCAGGAAAAGAGTTGTTTAATGACTGGGTTGGCAAGTCATGATCAAGAGCTATATGAAAAAAGTTCTTCACATTCTGGAATTTGGGATGGATGGAGCAGCGTTTGGAGTTTACGGCGTGGTTTGACGCTGGAAGCGTCCGCATTGAATGATATCTTGGACTGGTTATGAATTGTCCCTGTCTGGAGAGGACTTCACATTGAGTGGAACATCATGCTTCTGAGAAGCAGCCAAAAGCTTTGTGCAGGCTGTGGCTTCCACATCCGCCTCAAGCCTGGATGGACGATTCGGGTGCAAATAAATAATAAATCTAAGGCCTCAGGCCGCTGACTACCCCAGATCTGCATTAATCATTTATTCTGCAAGGGCCGATCGATCGCCATTCAAGCGCCAGATGGCACAGATCCCGACCAAAATGGTGACATCACAAGTACTTTCGTAGCCACAGCATTCTTTTCGGTCAAGAGGCGTGATAGTTCCTCACTGCAGGAAACACCCTAGTTGGTACATTTCGAAAGCCAAGGCCATTGCGCATTCTTCTTAGCTTCGCGGAAATCGAGACTTATCTTTCACTTGCAACTGGCAGTAATATGCCTCCACACGACTATTTATCGTAGATCTCTTCATTATGTTGCCATTCAAGCGCAAGGCCAGTCAGGCTGTTCTCGCCCCCGAACAAAAGAGGTTTCGTCCTGCGCGAATAGATACTTCACGTTACAAAGATTCTACAAATGAGATCAAGTATGGCATCGTCCTGCGAAAGTACTATCCCCCAGAAATGATCAACGAGCGAGCACGCGAATATGGTTCTGGGAAGCTTGAACGGCCCATCGAAGCATTGGAGAAAGCCATTCAAGAAACACAAATTGAACGTGACGGAATCTCCGTTGGAAAGTCAATCGTACATTGGTACAAATGTGACACTCGCATCATGGACAACAAGGCTCTTCACCATGCAAGTGAAAAGGCGAAAATGCACGGCGTTCCATTGATCTGCCTGTATCTCATCTCGCCTCAGGACTTTGAAGCGCACCTCACCGCACCAGTCCGTGTTGATTTCATTCTCCGCAACCTACGGATTCTGAAGGACGACCTGGCGACATTAGACATTCCCCTGTATGTTGAAACCATCGACAAGAGGCGCAATCTGCCAAGCAGACTTGTGGAGCTATGCAACAATTGGGGCGCCAACCACGTATTCTGCAATGCTGAGTATGAGGTGGACGAATTGAGGAGAGATGCGACCTTGACTAGAACATGCCTTTCAAGGGGCATATCCTTCAATGTTCTTCATGATTCCTGTGTTGTTGAGCCTGGCAAACTGTCGACCGGTGCTGGTGGGCAAATGTCAGTGTACAGCCCATGGCATCGGAAGTGGTGCGCATTTCTCAACCAGCATCCAGAGCAGCTGGAGCTTTCTCCTCCACCAACGCCCAATCCTAAGACCACGAGGGACAGGTATGCAGAGCTGTTCGCGTGCACCATTCCAGAAGTGCCCATGTCCAAGCGACTGTCGGAAGAAGAGAAGGCAAAATTTCACGTCATGTGGCCGGCTGGGGAGCATGAGGCCTTGGATCGATTGACAAGATTCATCCAACAACGGGTCAACCTTTACCACAGTAACAGAAACACACCTTCAGCCAACGGGACGTCAAACCTGAGTGCGCATCTTGCCGCAGGCACGATCGCTGCGCGGACTGTTGTCAGGGCGGCACGTGATGCTGCTCCGAACAAAAAGTTGACCGACGACCGTAAACAGGGGCATTCAATGTGGATTGGTGAGGTGGCATGGCGAGACTTTTACAGGCACGTTCTGTGCCACTGGCCCTACATCTGGTAAGTCGGTCGTCGATTGCGACAGAACGTAGGCTGATGGCTGTCATAGCATGAACAAACCGTTCAAACCCGAATACAGCAACATTGAGTGGGAATATGACTTGGACCAATTCAGGAAATGGACGGACGGCCAGACAGGATTCCCGATCATAGACGCAGCGATGCGACAAGTCGCTCAGACCGCATATATGCACAACAGGTGTCGTATGATTGTAGCATCGTTCCTGGCCAAGGACTTGTTGATCGATTGGCGCATGGGCGAGAAATATTTCATGGAACACCTCATCGATGGCGACTTTGCCTCCAACAACGGTGGATGGGGATTCAGTGCCAGCTTCGGGGTTGACCCGCAGCCGTACTTTCGAATCTTCAATCCATTGCTTCAAAGTGAGAAGTTTGATCCGCAGGGAGATTATATTCGCAAATGGATTCCCGAGCTGGCCGAAATCACCGACAGTAAAGGAATCCATGACCCGTATGGTCGCGGCTTTGAGAAGGTTGCCAGGAAGAATGGCTACCCGAGACCCATGGTTGATCATAAAATCTCGCGGGACCGAGCGCTGGCGCGGTATAAGGCAGGCATTGGGCGTGAGACAGCTTGAAGAAGTTGATCAAATGTTGTTTGCTTCCTGTACCGCACTTGCCGGTTGTTGTGGCATGTTGGAACGTGTAATAATGATAACAATAATAAAAGTCATTAGAATTCCTCCCTGATCCGTTCTTTGCCGTGTAGCCGAGAAGGCGTGACTGCCACTGACTGGCAACGCCCAGAAAAACAAAGTGTACCAAGCATTTACGCCGCAAAGCTTGATTGTCCAGGTGGCACTGCAGGGACCATTAACCGGTTGGTGCTGAATGTGTGGTGCGTAACAAGGGAGACAGACGGTGGGCTAGTGCTTGAATGAAGTACTCTTCAAACCTCGTTCTAGAACGATGAGACTCTGGAGCGTAGTGAACGACGTTCCAGGGGCTCTCGTTAGCGTCCACGTTGGTGTGGGAAGCCTGCATGATGATGAGGGGACTCTTCTTCTTCTCTGAGGCTTGCTAGATAAATGGCAAAATGGAGAATGAGCACGCGACAACCTGCCAGTGTCTTACGTGGCTCCCTCCACCAAACTAGGGCTCTTAGGCCAGAAAGTTGGGACTTGCTGGGACTTTCACCCACTGGGCACGAGCAATTTGGAAGGATATCGGAATTGTACGCGTATGCTTGCAGTAAAGGGAAACAAAAGGGTCGCTTGCGTTCTGTTTGTCTGAATTGATCTTATTCTTTTTGTTTGATCATTCCATCATCGTTCTCATCAGTAGCTCTTATCGACTTAGGTGCATTGTACCGGCACTCTTTCACGGCCGAATAGCGAAGTCCTTATCTTTGAAATCTGCTGCTATTTCCGGCTTGAAGCATCTCACCGCAGCACTACTCCGTCATTATCTCCCTGGGTTGCCCTACCACGATTCGTTTATCTTGCTTCCTCCAACCTAGCCTCACTCGCCCCCAAAAACCATCTTCTCTTGGACCGGCGCTTCAGGCTTGCACCTTGATAGCACCGCCGCGAAGACATTGTGTGGGCTGCCCATTTGTCTTCAGCCGGATCGATTTCGCTTCCCTCTTTCCTATTCTACCGCCTTTATCCTGCCAGAGGTACTCCCATGATGCAGGAGGTGGCATGATTTGGACAATCGAACACTTGTAGTTGCTGGCGCATACGAGCACACGACCTTCTACAATTAACTGTCGCGGGACCTTCTCCGTCTGACCTTTGCAGGTCAAAGGTCTGACGACTCCTACGACGTTGTAGTGTCCATCCTTGGTCCGCCAGACATGCACCTCCACAAAACGAGCGATGATCCTTGATACTGCGGCAAAACTTTGCCTTGCAGTCCTCTTTCTGCTCTCGCTATCACACCATCAGATATTCGCCTGCGGTGACGCAGACTTCCTCGATGTGCGTACGAACCTCGACCGTGATCGAAGTGGAAAACGTGGGGACCCCAAAGACAAATACTTTCACGAGTCCGTTTTCCATCCTCACTACGATGGCCGGTTCGCCGCCACTCAACTCGGGAAAGAAGATCGACTTCCCCACCTCACAGCCCTGATGCAGACGTTCCTAGCTACCATGGCAGATATTGGCGCCGAAACTTGGATCATGCACGGGACATTGCTTGGCTGGTGGTGGAACCAAAAGATACTGCCATGGGACTCGGATATTGATGTGCAGGTGTCGGAGAGGACGATCGCCTTCCTGGCCAAGTTTTACAACATGACCGAGTACCACTTCCGGCTTCCTGGCGTGAAGAATGGCCGGACTTACCTGCTCGAAGTCAATCCGCATTACACCATTCGAGGTATCGAGGACAAACTGAACGTTATTGACGCAAGGTGGATCGACACCGAGACTGGCCTGTTCATTGACATCTCCACCGTCCGAGCAAACTACACTGCTAGAGCTGAAGGGATCGAAGGTGCTCTCATGTGTAAGGACAAGCACCATTACCTGGTACGTGACATTGCCAACGAGGAGATCAGGAGGCCAGACTGACCATCGCGCAGGAACGTGACATATTCCCTCTTCGCGATAGTTTCTTCGAAGGTATTCATGTCAAGATACCATTTGAGTATGCATCTTTGCTGGAAGAGGAATATGGCAAGAAAGCTTTGACGCTGACCACCTATGAACAGTAAGTTGATTCTGCTAATGAAACCAAGCGTAGCGAATTTACTGACTGAAATCGCAGCCACAAATTCAACCAGACGAGCAAGCTATGGGAACCGATGAAGAATATAGGGAGACCCGCAAGGAAACGGCCACCATCGCGAAGACCACCATCAATACCAGTACCTTGAACATTTATGAATGTATAGGACGACGATCAGGTTTGCATTTATTAGTGTCCCTGCATAGCGATGGTGTTTGAGTATGATCATATTTGGCGGATATTCCATCGGAACAGGCCGGTGTAACATGCATGCAAGGAGAAGAGATCACGGTGCCATGCTTGGGCACTTGTGAGGTAGGCCGACCTATAGTCATGAATGCGGTGTAAATACTGCAGCTGTCGAACCATTGCACTGGAGGCCGACACAAGTGGTACGGTAAAGGACCTTTCCAAAGGCAGCCCAATATTGACAGGCGGTGAACAAGCCTGAAACTTTGATTTATTGGAGATATTCCCCTCCAAAAATCGCCCACGCGCCCAATTCTTGCAACCCCGCCACATTGGCTTGCCGTCCTTGCCGTCCCTACAGGCCGCACTTCTCTCGAGCCATGCCGCCCTCTTGTCAAAGCCACCAGAGAGGTCATTGGGCCAATAATGCGGTCAGTATCGTCCATCATCATGAGGTCAAGCACAGGCAGTGGAGCCCGGCCACACTGCGCCCTACACGGAGTACAACGCCCTTCTGATTATGAGTAACCGCTGGGGGATTTTCTCAATTCTCTTGCCTTCCCATTCCATCCTTACCCAAGTTTTTGTCCAAGACAGACCGTGGTGCGCAAGGCTCCATCTCCATGGCTCTGCGACGCTGGTACATATCCCAACGCCATGGTCAAGGAAGCGAAACGGGCACCGCAGCTGCCCAAGCAGCAACTGCTGATTCTTGCAGTATGCCGCTTTGCGGAACCCGTCGCAATGACCTCGGTCTATCCTTACATTGTAAGTTGGAATGCTCATCACTACTATTGACCAGGACTGACTACATATAGCCTGAAATGATACAATCCTTTAATGTACGAGATGACCAAGTCGCCAAATGGGCTGGGCTCATGTCTGCCGTCTTCTCGCTGTCCCAATGTCTGACCGGAATTGCCTGGGGCAGGGCCTCCGATCGATTCGGCCGCAAACCTATTATCCTCCTGGCATTGACCTGCACCATGATATCCAGTGTAATGTTCGGGTTCTCCAAGAGTCTGGTGTGGGCATTCATTACAAGATCGATGCAAGGATTGTCAAATGGAAACGTCGGAATCATTCGGACTGCTGTGGCAGAGTTGGTTCCACAGAGAGAGTTGCAGCCTCGCGCGTTCAGTGTGATGCCGTTAGTATGGAACATTGGCAGTATCTTTGGACCTTCATTCGGTGGTTCGCTCGTACACCCTGTCGAACGATATCCGCAATTGTTCGGCAAGATCAAAGTGCTCGAGAAATTTCCCTTCGCGCTACCGAACATGCTGATTAGCGTCATATTCTTGTTCGGTATCACTTCCGGCTTCCTCTTTTTGCACGAAACACTCGAGGAGAGAAAGTCTCGTCCTGATTACGGCCTCATGTTGGGAAAGCTTCTCTCCGCACCATGCACCCGACAGCGACGACGAAGAAGAAACACGTGGTCCACCAACGAAGAGGAAGACCCATTCCTGTCCGGTACGTCAAGTGAAATGTCGTCCCCGGTCACAAAGCCGGGCACCAACGTTCCTCCCAAACAACCGCGCTGGGCCGATGTCTTCTCCAGACAATCCAACATCAACTTGCTTGTGTACACATTTTTAGCCATGCATTCGGTAGCCTACGATCAGTTGCTACCCATTTTCATGCATTACCCTGTGCAATCTTCAAAGGATCCGCGGGTGCATCTACCATGGAAGTTTGCTGGCGGGTTTGGAATTGATTCAAACAGAATTGGGTTACTGTTCACTGTTTACGGGGTCTTTGGCATGCTCATTCAATTTTTCGTTTTCCCGACTTTTGCACGGAAGTATGGAGTTTTGAATTGTCTTAGAGCGTGTGTTTTGACGTTCCCATTGATTTACGTGGCGACGCCATTTACAGCGCTGTTGCCGACTGACGGCTCAAGGCAGGGCGTCATGATGAGCCTGATGTTGATCAAATGCTTTTGTGGCATCTTTGCGTTTCCCTGCTCGACCATTCTCCTCACAAACAGTGCAGCCAGCCTCAAAGTTCTGGGCACACTTAATGGTGTTGCTACCAGCATCTCTGCAATTGGTCGTGCGGCTGGGCCTGCACTGGCTGGCGCCACCTTCACAGCGGGCGTTGACATTGGGTACGTGGTCATCTCTTGGTGGACATTGGCTGTGGTGGGCATTATTGGCGCTGTACCAGTGTGGTCCTTGGTGGAAATGGAAGGGTTTGGTGCCAGCGAGGAGGAAGATGATGACGAGGATGACGAACTTGACGACAATGATGTGTTTGCAGCCCCAACGGAACCTGAGCCGAAAACTTCAGCGTTGCAATCAAGTGGAACTCACGCTCGAAAGGTTTCTGCTGCAACGGCACCCTTCGAGGACGTTGTTGGCGACGAGTCTCCGTCTGATAGCAGACAACTAACACCTGCGACATCGAGAGGTTCGCGCGATCCATCCCGTCGTGCCAGTCTTCAACTGTCCCGCGTGGCAAGCCCAATCGGTTTGGGACCTGGTGTTGTGCCTGCTGGCGCTCGGAGATATAGTAGTGATCTAGGTGCGACAAGGAGCGGCATGGGAGTTGGTGGAACAAGCTACTACTGAAACCGGCAGATTGCTTCTCGAAAGCATGCACGCAGCACAGAAAATATATGCATTCATCTCAGCCTTGGACATGACAATCATTTTGTTCCTAGATCCAAAGTCTTCCATAACATCTGTGGCTTCTGCCAAAGTTAGGCAATGCCGCAATAAAGCAGCGAAGCAGCTGGAAGCATCGAACTGTCCCAGGGCAACCACTCAAGTCCAATGCGACAACAGTCAGTCAGATCTGATATATTGACATTGTATCGACGCCGCAAGACCAAACTAACCCAGTAGCCTCGTGGCTGTGTTCAACCGCTCAGTGATGATCCCGCTCCAACGCAGAGCGTTTGTCGTGTTCCCGTCCTCAAAGCTCTCAACCAGCCCTGGGAAGGTTGCACCTGCGTATCCAGTCCACCGACCTGGAGCGAAGACAACATGTTTGAACCATGATCTGTTGTCCAAACCTCCTGGGTAGAGAAATTGACGCTCAAGCGTCTTGTACTTCGTGTTGACTTTCCTCACTTCGTAATATAGCTTGACCTTCTTCCACCACTTCCACCAAGGCACGCCTTCTCCCACCCGCTCTTTGAGCTCAGCTGTATATGCATCAAACCGTGCGGCTGCTTCTTGGAGCTTCGCCGTCGCCTTGTCCAGGTCGTGAAAATCGAAGCTTACAGAAGTCGTATATTGTTCACTTCTTTTCTTCACATCATTGAGATATTTCTCAAGCCCATCTGCATAGTCCTTTGCACTCAATGGCAGGACTGGGGTTTCGGAAAGAGTAGCAGCCAAGAGAGCCCATATCTTGGTAATGGTCACATGATAGTGCCAGTCTTTGTCTCCGTAACTGTCCATCCAGTGGAAGCTATCGTAGTTGGAGTGATAGTGATAGACGGCATCCTTCGGGCCAGCGCTGAAGCCCAGGTCGAGGGATGGAATACCTGCAAAATCTTGAAATGCGGTAAAGTCGCTGCCGGAGCCCATTGTGCGAATTGCGCCATCCCAAATATCCCCAACAGTCTGCCCTTTCGTGGTTTGATTGGGCGACTGAATACTGCCTGTGACATTGTAGATGAGTGCGTTGAGTAGCGGTGATGCCGCTGCTGTAAAATGCTGGCCTCGGGTACCAACATCAACGTTGAGGTAAGCAACAGTGCTTGCCGAAAGCCAGGGCAGGAATTCTTCCACCCACTCCGTTGACCCCACAAGTCCATATTCCTCGCCATCCCAACTAGCAAACACAATGGTGCGAAAGGGCTTCCACCCGGATTTGAGGGCCTCTCCGAACGATCGAATGACTTCGTTTAGAGCAGCCGAGCCAGAATTAGGATCTCCCGCGCCCCCTGCAATCCAGGCGTCTCGATGATTTCCAAGCACAATCACTTCATCCGGTATGGTTCCGTTGATGACACCAATCACATTCCACAAAGGTGTAGTCACGTATTCTTGCTCATTGACCAGATTGAGAACAACGGAGTCCGGTGATGGCCCAATATTATATTTGACGCCTTTGTAACCAAGGCCACCTCCTTGCCAGTATTTGTTGAATGAACTGGCATTGGGACCGTGTCCATTCAAGGCTTTGAGCAAGGGAAGCGCATCTGCGTATGAGATAGGAAGTGACGGAATTTTGGGGATAGAATTGTGAGGGTCAACACGGGGTACTCCGGGCTTAGAAGGGTACCCAGGTGTTGTTGGGTCTCCGGGAAGGGTGCCTGCGACGCCTGTTAGCCAGTGTCAGTTTGCCAATTCTTGTCAAACGCACTAATATATTGCGTACTGCCTCTTTGCACACTGCTTGGGTTCCTAGCTGGACCGTCAGGGTATGGCTTGTATCCATTCTCTTCCGTGATCTCGCCATCCTCCTCGGGGTCTGAGTATATGACAGCCCCAACCATGCCCAACTCTTGCGCTCGTTTGACTTTGAGTCCTCGAAAGATGCCACCATATTTGGCCAGTGCGATCTTGCCCGAAAGGCTGATATTCGCAGCCACTAGATCTTCAAAGTCTTGAAAGGTGCCATGATTCACGTAGACATAAGGTGCGGTGACGTTACCGCTGGCCGAGTAGCCATGGAAGGTTGGGATGCGATCTTTCAACGATGTCGTCGGATCTTCGGACAAGATATCTTCCTCCAAGCTGCATTCATACTTGACTTTGTCGCCATGCAGCAGTGCCAGGCGGTGTGAAACTGGATAGTTGATATAGACGTCGTACGCTACGATCTCCGACTTGACACCAAACTCTTCCCATCTTTCCCGTGTCCAGATCGCCTGACTCAAGTTCTTGCCTGCGAGATGAGGACCAGCAGTATAGTATTCGCTCCAAGAACGGACTTTGTCCTCATTTGGGGTGTTCAACAGCAGCTCCTGGAGTTCTGCGAAGGTGATGCCCGTGCTCTGTGGCCATGACTTTGGAAACGGTTTGGACCATGGTAGGTAGGTTGACAGAGAGTCATGGCCACGGGGAAGGATCGCAATGGGAAGAAGAAAGCATATAACGACGGCGATAAGACTGCTTCCAAGGGCAATGCTGCAGAAGCGGCGGAAGGTCTTGTGCGGGTATGGGTGCCGTGGTTGTTGGCGGCTCACGCTGACGGTCGATATGAGGGGCGTGCGTTCATCCATGGCACTCGCATGGTTCTTTATAGGTTTGTCGGGCGATGAATAGGTTCAAGACAGCAGGTCCTTCCTCGTGTGATGTTTGGGACAGAATGATTGAATCGCAGCTTCAAAGCGGTCAAGCTGCCTTCCCATCTCGGCATTACCCCGAGCACGGAGAACATCGACTCACAACTGTGACAATCGACATCTCTGATGACGCAATATTGACTAGCACCTCATTGGGAGAAGAGGCTGACGCCGCCCTGTGCTAGCCTAAGCAATCGTAAAAGCAGCGTAGCCAGTGTTTCGTGATCTCACCCAGGTTCTCATGATAAAGCAGATACCTAGTTATTCTGGCCTGGGACGTTTGAAACAATGTGAGGGCCATCTCCGAGAAACCTGTTGCTGTTGATGGCTACAAAGAAGGAACGAGTCGAGATTGTTCCGCTGCTGCCAATTCTACACATCAACATGTTCCGCGCCCAAGGACTTGACCAATAAGCACGGCATTGCAACAAGTCTCATCACAAGCTGCGCCCGGCGTGAACTTCTTTGCGGAAGTCTAAGCCAAGATCAATTGAAATTGGGTCTCCAGGGGGAAGGACTTGTGATGCATATATGCCGCAGTTTCCTGCAGCAGGATCAATCCACTGCGAATTATCAGTATTCGAACAGCCAGCAAGAATGATGCATCAAACGCTTACCCAAAATAAATTGGGGAGACCTCCCCACGACAACGTTCCTTTCTTGCACACGCCCTCCACATCGTCCATGTTCAAGATCCCACCAAGGCCGAAATTCCATGCTTTGCTTTCAACACCACCTCTGAACATCGCCCCAGTGGTAGGATTCAATGCATGGACCAACAGATGGTTCTCATCCTGAAGCTGCGGCTCAAACATCTTTCTCACAGTCTCTGGCCTCAGAAGTTGCCCATCGTTCTTGAGCAACGAAACCAGGACTTTCAAGTAATCGCTGGCAGAACTGTACAAACCACCTCCGCCGAGATCATCATGGGGATTCGGCGAATAGTATGGGGGTACTGGCACAAGTTCTCCTGACGAAGTCCTTGCGGTCGTTGCACAGAGGTGGCTGCGAATATGCTCGTTCTCTTCAGGGCGAAAGCCGGTCGAGGTCATACCAAGCGGCTTCCAGATGTGCTGCCTCATGTACTCACCCAGATGGATACCGTCATTGACTCGTTCCACCATCTTCCCGGCCCAATCAATGGAAACGCTATAAGTCCACCCGTCTCCCGGTTCATACAAGAGTGGCATCACATAGCGTTTGGCCTATGAAACGGTCACGATGATTTCCATGGTCACATAAGACTCAACATACTAGGGATTCAAGAGACGGACCAGGCTCGTCTCCACGCCAGCGTCTCCATTTTGCCAGCTCTGGTGATAGGAAGTCGTATCCCATTCCGCTCGAATGAGTGAGCAGTTGACGCAGGGTGATGGTGTTCGTGGTTTTCGACAACTGTGGTTCACCACTTTCATTGAAACCGGTGAGAATATCGGACGTTTCCCATTCTGGGAGAATTTCGGAGACATCTGCGTCGAGACTCAATAGGCCCTTTTCCATACATTGCAACGCCGCAATAGTTGTGAGGAGTTTTGTGCATGACGCAATCCAGAAGGTGGTGTCGAGGTTCATCGAGCTTGCTTTGTCGGGGTCCATGGATGTAACGCCTTTGGCCTCGGCATGGGTGATCTTACCTGATCAACTGTTAGTTATGTCGCGACAAGAGGCCGCAGAGGTTCATACCAGATTTGTCGGCAGCGATGATGACAGCCCCCGGAACCTTGCGGTCAGGTCCCGGTGCTGCGGCATGCTCCAACCGCTCGATGAAAGGCATCGTTCAGAGTAATTTAGATTATTGGAAAACTCCGAATGGTCATGAAGGCTGCTCTGCAATTGATGCGCTTGAAGAATTTGGGCTGTTTCAAGCAGCAATTGAGGTTGAAGCGGACACAAGGACACTCTTGCAATCCCACAAATTCCTCCCGGGGATTGCCTTTTGAATTGCAGCGCTGTCTGAAAGGTCGTGTTTATATAATCCCGAATCAAGATTCATTCTGTTGTTGTCGAAATGCGGTGGCTTTATAAGCCTGTGTGCAATGATTGGTCGTTGTGTGGTCAAGAGCCGGGGTCTGAGAGTCCCCTCAATCTTCTAGCAACCTCGGTTCAATAACACGCGACATTCTCCTTTGGGCTGTCACCAGTTGTTTGCCGTGTTTGCCATGTTTACTGTGTTTCTCAAACCCTTATCTAGGGTATTACGCTGGCCTTGGTAGTTTTGTATATGTGTACGTACAGGCGTCAAAAGGGGTGAAAGTTGCTGACATGGTGCAGGCATGATGGGATGAAGCCTCGAGAGAGTCGATCGAATCACTCAGCATCCGGTCGTACTTCTGATGCGTTGAGTGGACGGAGATCTTCGTTAGGCGGCCAGTACTCAGCCATGGACGTCATAGAATCAACCTTGCGAATGATATCACGCGCACTGATTCCGACATCACGAACTCAATTTTGTTGGCCATAACTGTGCAAGCCGCACTCAGAATTGTGGAACACGGACCAGCAGGTTAAGAGGTATCAAGCATAGACAAGAAAAGTGCCTCGAGGATAGTCGCCCTTGGCATTGGATCTACTGTTCTGTTCACTGGCACAAGTATGTCTGAGACCACAGAGCTGGGTCACGCCGAGCCTGACGAAAAGAGGACGCGCAGTACCGATGGGAGAGGGAAAGCTGTCAAGGATGGTGACCTCGAAAGGCAAGAAACGATGAAGGAGGGTGAAGTTGCGACTCAAGATGCAGAAGCAGCAAGGCACGAATGGATCCGGACTGCCCCCGAGTCTCCTCGCAACTGGCCGCTATGGCGAAAATGTGAGTGCTTCTGCTTTTCTACGGGCAGTGTGACTGCTCTACGTGTTCTATCTTCCTTTGCTGTCTGGTCCTTCAAGCTGGACCGGCACCGTTGGGCTTAGAACCGAGCATAGTGTCATGCTTGTATGTTCGACAGGCGTACGCACTAGCATGGTCTACTCATGAGAATGCTATCTAGAAATTTTACTGACTTCTCTGGATACCAGGGTGGATCATCTCCGGCCTGATCTTTTACACGATCATTGTCTTCATCTGCAACACCGGTTTCGTCACAGATCAAGCCGAGGATCAATTCAACGTCAATACCGAGCTGTCCGTGATGGGACAGAGCTTCTTCATTCTGGGAATTGCCATCGGACCCATGTTTCTGGCACCCCTGAGTGAAGTGCATGGCCGTCAGCCGGTCTACACTACTGGCATATTACTGTTTTCAATCCTACAAATACCAGCCGCTCTTTCACCCACGTATGCTGGCTTGATTACTGCTAGATTTCTCGCCGGGTGCTTTGCTGGTATACCATTATCGAACGTCGGAGCCAGTGCCGCAGATCTATTCACGACCTCTCACACCGCATGGCCAATAATGGTGTTTTCCTTCTGCTCACAGGTCGTCGGCCCCTGTCTTGGACCAGTCATTGGATCAGCCATCTACGTGAGGACTAACAGCCTGAGATGGCTGTACTGGACAACATTGATAGCTGGAATTTTGAACTTCGTAAGTTCTCTACCTATTCGTGGATGCTTGGATGATGCATTGCATACTGGAAAGAAATCTCACTCATTTGCTCCAATGCCAGGTTTGGTCTTTGACCTTTGGCGAGACCCTTCATGATAAAGTCTATGAAAAACATACTGGCATCAAGCAAAACAAATCAGCAACGGCCTACATAGGCCGCGAGCTTGGCCGTGCTGCTATATTTCTCTGCACCGAGCCGATTGTTATGGCCTTAGCTCTTACAACAACATTTCTCTTCGGGTAAGTGTGACCCTCGAGATAGCATGCCAGTCCTGGCAGCTTCTCCTCTTCCTGTCCACGGAACTACTCATGTGCTTGCATTCTAAATATGCTAATGACTCTTGTAACACAGTCTGATATTTATCTACCTCCAAGGGTACACGTTCGTTTACGAGGACCACTTCAATCTCAGTACAGTGCCGGAAGGAGCCATGTTTCTAGTTTCCATTCTTGGCGGATTTGTCGCTCTCGTCACACAGCCTGTGCAGAACTACCTTTATAGGCGATCTGCTGCTTCTACAAGCACGGGAAAGCCTCGACCGGAAGCGCGCCTGTATACTGCCTGCTTTGCCGTCTGGATCATGCTAATATCGATATTCTGGTTCGCGTTCACAGCCTCGAACAATAAGTCGTACCAAATCCCAATGTGGTCAGGCTTTCTCTTCGGCTACGCCGAGGTAGCCATATATACAGGATTGTGGCAATATGGCACGGACGCCTATGGCGAGAATGCAGGCTCTGCCTTGGCCGCCATCAATCTTCCAGCTAACACGGCCGCCTGCGGTTTAGCACATGCAGCTTTACCATTCTTCAAAAACGTGGGAAACAGGTGGACGCTAGGTATCTTGGGCTTCACTTGTGTTCTGTATCTGGCGGTGCCACCGCTGCTGGTATATTTCGGTCAATGGCTGAGGAAGAGAAGTCCATATGCACTGAGTCGCGAAGGTGGTGCAGCAGACGAGTGACTGTTGATGATGACAAGCAACTCCATGGAGCGCATGCCACGAACTCTCGCTTCGGGACCGTGTTCAATTCACAATGACCAAGCTATCAAATCCGGCCAGCGACGGTGAGGGTTGGGGCCCAGTCACTGGTAAGCGGGCACATTACTGGGCCTGGCGCGTATTCCATCTGCCCAAGCCGGCGGATGATGCGATGAATGTATGGAACATGTAGCACTGAAGAGTATCAAAGATAAATTGAGTGCATGAGAAAATTTTGCTCCTGTTCATGTGGCACGTTATTCGTAATTGGCCAAGCCGGACATTGCGAGACTCTTCACTCGTGCAGCCTAGGCTGTGCTTAATTTGGTGATATGTTCCTGTCACCGCTTCACGCTACGTTACGGTATGTGAAAGCTAGACGAGGTTGGGGATCCCCGCAGCAGCAAATCGTGGCGATATACGAGTCGCGTGCAGTATATGAAGTCATCGCCTTCGGTGGTCAAGCTTGAGAGTGCTACGCTGTGAAGCTTTGGTGGCTGACCAAGCTTACCGAGAGTGCCGGTTTAGCGACAACTAGTGCAAGTAAACGTGCTTTTGAACCTGGTTCTGCACCTCTCATTTGCTTGTGATGATCTCTCCAAGGACAAATGCCATTGAGTCCCCTGCCTGTCAACCAATACAAGCATGAAATTGATGATTGCGAAGCGAGTCAACCTTGTCTCGTGCTCCACCTCCACGCCCCCAAACCCCAAGCCATGCGCCATCAGATTCAAGTGACATTTGCGATCGACAGTGACGCCCCAGCTTTCGATTGTGTTGCGTCATAGGAAACCACGGTCAATGATCACTATATGTTACGCCCTTCCAGCGAACCATCCATCGACTCACCTTAACTTGCATCTCCCACAAGCGAGGCTTGCCTGCAGTGATCATCATGGCTCCGCGAACGTCCGCGATGAGAGTGCACTTCGATCAGTACAATCCTAATTCGGAGAAAGGAACTGATACTCGAGCTTCTCTTGCTTCACTCGACTATTCTCCTCTCCCCCGCATAACATGGAGGTCTTTTATCATGGGTGTCCTCGTCTCGATGGGCGGATTGATGTGAGCAAGCCAATCTGCGACTGTGAGAGTCGCAATGTTAATGACATTTTACAGTTTCGGATATGATACTGGCCAAATTTCTGGCTTTCTTGAAATGCCTGACTTTCTGAGTCGCTTCGGCCAAACAAAGAATGGCACACCTGCTTTCAGCAATGTGAGGTCTGGTCTCATAGTTGGACTGGTAGGCATACTCCGCAACAATGCATCATCATTTGGCTAATAGTCCTAGTTGTCGATTGGCACGCTCTTGGGGGCCTTGCTTGCTGCTCCCATTGCTGACCGCATCGGACGCCGTCTGTCCATCTCTTTTTGGTCTCTCGTTGTTGCCATCGGCTTTGTTATTCAAATCGCCTCCAGCACAGCTTGGTATCAGATCATGATTGGGAGATTTGTCTCAGGCTTCGGCGTTGGCGCATTGAGCCTTCTTGTTCCAATGTATCAAGCAGAGACCGCGCCACCATGGATTCGAGGAGCTCTGGTCTGCACATACCAATTATTCATCACCTTGGGAATTTTTCTGGCTGCATGTTTCAATTATGGAACATATACTCACCAAAAGAACAACTCTGCATCATGGCGCATCGTCCTCGGTCTGGGCTGGCTATGGACCATCATCCTCGGTGTTGGTATCTTGTTTTTCCCAGAAACCCCAAGATATGATTACCGACAAGGGCGCACAGAGATCGCAAAACAAACCCTTATGAAAGTCTATGGTGCTCCTGCCCACCACTACAGTATTCACGTGCAAATGGAAGAGATTGACAACAAACTCCGTGCAGAAGTTACAACCACAGGCAATCCAGTAAAGCAGTTCATCGGCATGTTCAAGGCACCGCGCATGAGCTACAGAATCTGGCTCGGAATGTCCTTACAAATGTTCCAACAACTCACTGGAGCCAATTACTTCTTCTACTATGGCACAACGATCTTCAAATCCGTCCAGATCAGTTCTTTCGTCACGCAGATGATTCTCAATGGAATCAACTTTGGTGTCACGTTTATCGGCTTATACTTGGTCGAGCACTACGGTCGAAGAAAGTCCTTGATCGCTGGGGCCATTTGGATGTTTGTCTGTTTCATGATATTCGCCTCGGTTGGCCATTATGTCTTGGACCTCAATGATCCCACGAGTACCCCTAAAGCAGGCGTTGCCCTTATCGTTTTTGCTTGTTTGTTCATTCTAGGTTACGCAACAACGTGGTAAGTACTCCTCCATCCAGTACACGGGTCCTTCGGATTGTCACTTGTTTTATTGCTACGGTGTCTGACTATTTCTACAACAGGGGGCCGATGGTTTGGACAATTCAAGCAGAAATCTTTCCCTCGAAATACCGAGCCAGGGCCATGTCTCTTGCCACCGCCAGCAACTGGACGTGGAATTTCCTGATTGCTTTCTTCACACCATTCATCACCGGGGCCATCGACTTCCGGTATGGCTACGTCTTCGCGGCGTGTAACGTTACCGCCGCTCTTCTTGTCTACTTTTTTGTCATCGAAGGACAAGGCCGAACACTGGAGGAGATTGATACAATGTATATTGAGCACGTCAATCCGCGGAAGAGCGCGAAATGGGTGCCGCCCTCGGCGGCTGAGATGGCAAGAATTCAGAGGGAAGCCGGCACTGCTGAAGTGCCTGAAGCAGACAGAGGAACTTACAGTGGTGAGACAGAACGAAATGACCTTGATGGTAACAACAAGCGGGCAGAGCAGCATGAATATGCTTGAATGGATGAATGATAATATCTGGCGACTATGGAAAGATCGCGGTTGCTTGCCTGGATTTTCATGGCGAAAAACTTTGGCCGAGTGCCGGTGTGCCGGGCCTGTATCAAGGCACCTACTTGTTCATCAGCAAATGTCGGCGCAGGATGTACCAATATTGTACGGAGTGAATGGCTTGGAAACATATCGGAAGGCATGTATGGGGCTTTGATGCGGACTGATGAATGATTGGGTCAAGCGTCGCAAGTGCAATTTGCAAACCATATAATATTATAGTTATCTGATGATGTTGATGGATATACATATCACTGGTTTATCATCCAGCAGTTAATTCGAAAACGATAATCTATAGATGAGGAAGAGCTGTTGATGCAAGCTGAATTTAGACAAATGCTGATCCACAACCTGGAATTCTCGTTGTATCTTACGAAGAGGAGCGAAGTGCCAAGCTCCAATGGGATGCAGCAATCTGCGCGACGAACTAAATGAAAGCTTGCTTCTTGTCTTCTGCTTGACTGTGCTTGCATCTTCTTAATGCAGATGCACGCCGCACGTTCCTCCAAAGCAAAAGACTTGCCCGGTCGGACGATATCCCTCTTGATCTTATCACCAAATGTGAGGACTGGAGTTTCCCTGCATCTGTTTATCAGACGATAATCGGCTTCCTTCATCTACCTTCTAAGGTAGTCCCAGATTTCGAAGAAACTGCCCCATCCCATTGCAACCACCGCGAGATCACTCTCTCGCGATCACGCTGTGGGACAGCTTAGCCTTCGTCTCATCGTCATACCCTCCATGTTGCCACGAACGAAAGATTGAGCCTGGAAAAGAGGTGGAATTTGATGAACGTGATCCCAGCTGATTCTATTCGCAAGCGCTGTGGTACTCTTTGGGCCGAGTGTGCTGCTTACCTCCCCAGTGCGTAGGTTGAGAGCAATATTGACACCATGGCTGTCTGCGCCTCTTTACCAGTATGACAACGCATGCACAAAGGGTGGGTTCACCACGTGATGCACACTGCGCTGCTCAACGGAGTTGTGTAACCTGTTCCGATTACTGTCGTTGCTCTCTGTCGTGTTGTGTTTGACTCCCATATTGCTTACTCTACCTACAGTTCGATACCCTTGCGGCCCACCTCTGCCAGTGTCTACCCTTTCTTGTACAACCTGCCGTGCAAGGTCAGGCTTGAGTACGGGGACGAACAGAGGATGCCACTCGCAACTGTGATCTATTGATCTCCGTCTTCTTCCCCTGTACCCTCGACACAGCTGAGGTGCATGGTACTGCGAGGTAGCTGCCGGCGCCATTACCACCGCAGTCTCTTCACTTCGATCACCATTCCTTCCACTGCATATCCTCCTACGACCCACAGTCTCGATGTGTCATACCCGGCGATGGTGGTTATTCCCGTGACAGAGATGGAGCAAGGCACACAATGGAATGAAGTTTAGAAAGATATTGAAAGGCGGTCAATTGACGAAAGGCATGATTCTGCATGTTATGGAAAACGCCATGCCCTTAAAACACATCCCTTCCTGAGAAACGAAACACCGTCTGCGCAGAAATGTTGCGCAGGTCTCCATCACCGCATAGGTCATACACGCTGCCTGGATATCGGCCTCGATGAAGGAAACCAGAGCACCTAACTTTTATTGCTTCATGTGGGGACCTGCTCCACGATCTTTGCTCACTCCCTTGTCTGCTCCTGCTCCTGCTTTTGAACCGGGTCCTTCTGTCTCGAAACCGGTCGACTTGCTCGGGCTTTGCTGCGGATCGGGTTGTTTTGCGGGGTGACTTCTGCCTTCCGCCGAACCTGGCTTTGTGGCTTGCGCTTGGTGCGCATCTTTCTTGGAGTTGGAAGGATCATTCGATTGTTTAGTCTGGTCGACCGTGGTTTCGCCAATCACCGAATAATTATTGCGGCGAGATGCAAGACATTTGGAGAAAGACCCTGGCTGTAGGTGATTGCCCAGAGATCTTGCTGTAAGTCCTCGGACATTTGAGACCGGGAGTCGGCTTAAAAATGACATTTTGTTCGAAGTCCTCAGGATACAAGGAGGAATTGCGAGTATGGATTTCGTGGTTCGTCGCAGAAGTCATTGGTTTCGGAAAATCACAGCCATTTGGCGCTTCATGACATCAACCACGGACCGGCCGTCATCATAATCGTTCAACCATGGGATTGCGTCAAGACTATTTATCCACTTCACATAGATTCTTGCGGTACATCTTTCAGACTCTCACACATACGCATAACTCGTTTGCAACGATACTGGAGCGATTGTACAGCCCCGGATTTCTCCACATCGTAAACTTGAGAGATGACGGCCTTTGACAAATAATCCATCCCTTTCTTGAGTTTTCATGATAGCCTCGAAAGCTACACCCATCCCAGGAGCGAAGGAATACGTAGGTAAGTGATCAGGAAGCGCGGGGTCGGCTTCACGGCAGTAGAGCTTTGTGTGCGATGAAGTGGTTACTGTTGAGGCGCTACAATTGACTGTCCAGTATCCTACGCATCATCGCGACACTATGAAGCTCTGCAACGTAACTGCGCACGGGACGTATGCTTCCAGCGTCTTCGATATCCTAATAAATTGGCACAAGGAATGCATCCAAGTCATAATTCCAGTAATCCACGCTCTGCTGGTCGTACAAGCATTCCGGGTTGGAGGTGTTGGCACTCCAGACTGGCCGCAAAGGCCAAGCACAAATCTTCTGATTCTGACCTTTGGACGTCCCTTGTCTGACAGTTCCATTCAAAGTCTCTGGCAGGATTCCATGTTCCACCCAATCGATCATCACAGCCAGGTTTGTTTGTGGGAAAGGACCATTTGGTTCGGCAGGGTTGGACGCGCAGTGCGTTGCACCAGGAACCAGGAACAACCGAAAGAATTCATTTTGGGCTGCCGCAGACTCATTATAGCTCATTCCTGGATTCATAATCTGTCGAACGGACTCCCAATATCGGACTGACGAAGCAGTAGGAATGCCCCAGTCGGACTCGCCATGGAACATGAGCACCTTGCCGCCAGCCAGCTTGTATGGCGTGATATCAGGCCAGGTGGTTTCCAGTACACCCTGAAAGCGCTGCATGCCTTCGTATATCCAATCTTTCAGGGTGTCATAAGTCACACCATCGAGGTTTGGAACGTTTGAGCCATTCAGCAAGTTGATCTCCACTTCGACAAAGACGCCACCGAGGGTAAGGACCGACAACTCCCACTGGTTGGTTGTCGCATTCCAGCCCGTTTGTGCTTCAGTAAATTGAGCGCTTGGAGTTGGTGCGAAATAGACTCGTCTGCCTTCGTTGTCATGCAATCCTTCGAGAATTTTCATCGCCACTGTGATTGCCTCTTGTGTGACATTTCCCTGTTGTGCCGGTATGGCGGGCGACGCGAGAGATGCAGGCGTTGCAGGACAATAGTATGGCTGGCCTTGGATTGCTGAGATGTTGAATTGCATGTAACAGAGATCTGTCCGTGCCACAACCCCGTCTACCTTGCCATCAAGGGGATCGCAGTTGATTATCGTCTGGTTGACAATCGCCTGCAGCTCGCAAGGGGATGGATAATACCCCATGGTCTGTTCAACAACGTCCGGGTAGAGCAGCTGCGTTTGTTGAAAAGACCACCGGAATGCCGGCGCACCAACTATAGCTCCGTCGTAAGAGTCCGCATATCTTTGAACCTGGCTCCAACCTTCTCGACCACCTTCCGAGCAGCCTTGGTAGTAGGAATATAGGGTGGTATTCGATTGAGTAAGGTTGAAAAATGACTTGGTGAATTCCTTGCCAAATTGGCTCATCTCGCGAATGCCCTGGTAACCGAACATGTAAATGTTGTGCCAATTCAAAGTGCCATTTGCAGAAAGCCATTGGGTGACGGTATTGCTTTGTGCAGCTCCAAATCCAGCATCGGTCAGTCCGGCAACGGCTCCGTAGATGATTCCTCCTGGGAGAGACTGGTTTCCGGAATTGATTGCGTATCCGCCACCACCTGTGGCTAGGAAGCGGTTCTGAAAGTTCCGCGGTGTTGGAAGCCAGTATGTGAGAACTACTTCATCATTCACACCATCGTGTGAGTACGTGAAGCTAACATTGCAGTAATCAAAGGTCGCATCCGGGAAGAAGTCATTGTCTGCGACTGTAACGTTTGTCACCGGGTTTGCCGTCACGGTAGAAGTGTTGACCGTGACACCTTGGTAGAAGCCGGGTGCCGGGAGATGTCGTTGTACGTAGGAGGGAGTGCAAACGTCATTAAGAGTGCTGGCCCTTGTAACCGTGAGCAAGGCTGCGATGGTGAATCTACGCATGAGCATTTTGTCCAACCTTTCAAGCTCAAAGAGTAACAGGGAGAAGCGAGCATGTTGTGCGGCACATGCGCTGTAGCTTTGACTTATCATAACCAGTGGCACGTCGTCCCTTGGTGCAGACTATCCCATTGAGGCTGTTCGAACGTAGTGCATGTTTCCTTTGCCGACTTGTGGTACGAAGCCGAACTAATCTGCCCCGCAATGTGGAGGATTTGTGGAGGGCTCAAACCTGGAGACACTCCGGCCTCGGGGTCACCATAATCTTGACATGGTCGTCTTTCTTGGTAATCAGATCTTCGAAACTTTATGTCACCACATCCTCCAGAAGAACTCTGCTCGTGATCACTGTCCCCACGCCATCAAATTTGCCTGGTTTCCATTCAGCGTTTTCCTAGAATGGACTCAAGACCGCACGATGTACTCACCGGCCACGAATTCATCAACCACCTCACGAAAGTCTTCTTCGGAATACGACATGCCCTTCCTCAGTAAAGAGCTCTTCAGATTATGGGTCTTCTGATTTCGTGTGTCATAGATCTTTGTGACCTCCGGAATTCTCCAATAGCCCTGGAAGCAGTAACCTGGATGAAGAGTAGTCAATACAGCGACGGCGATAAGGACCATTCCGCCCTCCAAGATCTCTCTAAGTTAGTCTTGTAGCTTATCAGGAATAGTGACTATGAATCATACCATGAAATGGATCTCACTATTAGCAAGCGGCCCAGTGAAGCCTTGCCGTAGCTCAATGATCCGAAATACTGATCGTGTGAATATGCACGTAGTCGCTACTCCGATACCTGTACAAGCGATTTCTTCTCAGCCAACTGGTCGAGTAAATAGTGTATTAGAGGTAGCACGAACCGAAAAGGAATGCACGGAAAAGCCGTGTTTCTCTGATAGAACGATACTCAACTAGCACCTCCTCTGGATGGCGGTGAATCTTGATTGTGAAATAGGTGCAGCAGAGCATGAAAATGAACAATGATGCCACCTGGGAAGCCAGTCCAGCGATCACGATATTGATGCCGGCCTGAATACCTTTTTGATGCTGTTGAGTAGAGCTGACGCCTCCTCCGAGCCCCTGAAGAGTCAGGTTGACGAGATCACAGGCTACAAAGATCAAAAGATACGTTCGAGGCTGTTCAGGGGTCAGACGATCCTAGATCAGAGAACTTGCCTTGTAACAACGCACCTTGAGATATGACAAATTTTCACCGTAGATTCGCACAAGATGCCCCATGCAAAGATAGATAGAGGCTAACAAGAACGCTGGGCCTAAAATAAGGGTGATATTATCCCTGTGAAGGCGATCAGCCTCGTCATGCCATGTCAACAGTAAAGCACCAACACAAGAAATGCCTCTCTGCTGCTGGGATTATTATGCATGAAAATTCGTGCAGTATAGCCCATCAACTCTAACGAAATGCCTGCGAGCATTGGTCCCATGAAATTCCATGTCCGATATCGTAACCCTTGGACGAGCTGGGCAAGCAGGCAAAATGACAGAATAGCAATGTAGCACGCATTGGCGGCAACGTTAGGATTATAGGCAAAATGAGTGAATTTCGAGCCCGGAAGCAGCGTCATTGTAGCTGTGATTCTTTACGAAATATTCCGATCAAGATGAAGTGGCGGGGTTATCATTCTTAAATAACTGTATGTCCACTAACAATCTGAGGCACAGGACAATCTAAGCATGTTAACTTACGCCTAGGCCAGGCTGAGCAGCGAAACTGTGCCAACCGCCTCTAGTGGTGAGCTGTAAGTTTCCGAACTAAGTAGTAAATGATTCTTAATCTTACGACGTGCCATGTAGAAAGCCAATGGGGACTACCTAGTAAAACCTACAAACCGTTCGAGGGTTGCTGGTCCGGTGGCTGATGACTAGTGCTAAAATAATTTAGAGTGGACAAGGATCTAGGCCTCTCCCGCCATATGATACCATGCCTAACCGAGCATTGTCAGCCGCTTTCAGCCTCCTTCAGCTGCAATCTTTTTGACGCCTCATGAAATAAACTTCTAGTGTCTCCTTTCTTATCCCACGAGAAAATCTTCGACAGTACTTCCTTGGTGTTCATCCGACAATGGCAAGTTGTCGAAGCTACTTACTAAAGCCAGGATTTACAGAGCTCAAGGACGCACTGCTTGCGGTGGCTCTACTCAAGACAGACTCTCGTTGTCAGAGATATGCCAATAACATGGAGGGTTTCGAAGTAGGCAGTAGCGACGAAGGTTTGCATTGTTTAGTTGGCAACGGGCCATCACAGGAAGTGTTAATTGTGTCCTTGCTCCACGTTCGTCACGCCTACAAGTTTGCAAGGTTAACTGCTTTACGCCTAAGTCACCAATCTAATCGACAAAGTGTCGTTCTTATGTAGACTACCTACGTTTGCCGTGCTCGAAGTGAGTCTCCGCAACCAACATTTGTGCACAACCCTAATAAGCGGGCCAGACCAACGTCAGAACTGTTGATTTCTCTTGTTGGTGTTTCTTGCATTGATTGATTCTCTCCCGGTCATTCAAACGACATCGACAGGTGTTTCTTTGGTCCTCTCAGCTTCCATGTCCCGGTTGACTAAGCATTTGTTGCAATTCCTATGCAGAAGAGTCCATCTTGATATATTGAGGGGTTGACTTAGTCCAGCGTCTTCTGCTCCGACCATGGACGTTCACCATGCTACAGTGGCCACTCTTGCACGTCGTGTTGCTTGCTTCCACGCCCAGAAGACGCCATTTCGGATATACCATGGCAGCACAAACAGCACGAGATCTACCACTTTCTCCGATGACACATCTATTGATACGTCAGGCCTGAAGAATGTTATCTCCGTCGACACACAAGCACAGACATGTCTGGTCGAATCTAATGTCCCGATGGACATGCTGGTGGCTGCCACTTTACCTTTTCGTCTACTTCCACCTGTGGTTCCTGAATTTCCCGGTATTACGGTCGGTGGTGCCTTTGCCGGCACTGGGGGCGAGTCAAGTTCTTTCCGCTACGGCTTCTTCGATCAGTGCGTCAATTGGGTCGAGGTTATTCTTGCTAGTGGCGAGATCGTTACTGCCTCGCCCGTCGAAAATGAAGACCTCTACTATGGAGCTGCTGCGACTTTCGGCACAATTGGCGTGACGACGCTTTTCGAACTTCGATTGATTCCCGCCCATGACTTTGTCGAGCTGACGTATCACCCGTGTCATGCATTCTCGGAGGCGCAGCAGACAATCGCGAAGTTGACAGCATCTGCTGACGTGGATTTCGTTGATGGTATCATGTTCTCAGAGACAGAAGGACTCGTTGTTTCCGGTTGTCTAGTAAACCTCAATCACTACGGACAAGGACAGGCTCCACCAACCGTGTCATTCTCTCGACGCTGGGACCAATGGTTCTATCTACATGCTCAGGACAGGATAACGACACACGCGCATCTGGAAGTCCCTTACCGAGAACTTACTCCGGTGACAGAGTATCTCTTTCGCTACGATCGAGGTGCCTTCTGGACGGGCGCTTTTGTATTCAAATGGTTTGGCATTCCTTTCAATCGCGTCACACGCTATGTGCTGGATTGGCTGATGTCGACACGGATATTATATCATGGTCTGCACGCTAGTAAATTGGGTGGCGGATATATTATCCAGGATCTTTGTTTACCCCAGGAAACGGCCGGGGAATTCTTGAATTGGATGAACAGAGAGTACGCATTATATCCATTGTGGTTGTGTCCTATCAAACAGAACGAGCGAATTTCAATGAATCCACATACACCAGCGACGAATGATTCTGGCAAGACAAGTGGTGAACCTCTTCTGAACATCGGTGTCTGGGCGCCATGTCCTTCAGGCAACAGAATCGGCTGCAACAGGCGACTGGAGGCCAAGTTGAAGTCATTACGTGGCATGAAATGGCTGTATGCAGACACCTTCTACACCGAGGAAGAATTTTGGTGCATTTACGATCGAAAATGGTATAGCGGGCTTAGGAAGAAGTATGGCGCAGAGAATTTGCCAGACGTTTATGAAAAGGTTAGAACAATCATAGAGGATGGACGCCAGAATTTAGGCATCTTGCCCAGTATCACGGGGGTGTTCAGCGGTGACAGCTGTCTTCACGATGTATGGAAGGCCGTCTGGAGTGTCTGGCCTTTAGTAGGTATCAAGGCAATTTTCTCCGCAATCAGAGGAGTTGAGTACTTGAAATAGCAAGGCTTGTTCACAGAGACAGACCACTTCTTCTGAAAAAGTTGGCCAATTTTCTCTTCAAAGTATTCATTCTGTTCACTTCATCAGATCATCAGAAACCCTCTGAAATCGATCGTGGTTAAATATGCCTAGGCACATTAGGTAACAATATCTTGCCGTTGTAACACTTTGAGGTGTAACCAGTAATGCGGCAAATGACCCACGGTGCATTGTTGGAGACCAAGCCAGCCAACAACATTCATCTCTTTCATCAGTTCAGAGTTACTTTTTCTGCCAGCATCGCTCGTTTCTCAGATCCCTCAAATATCTTTGCTGGGCTTTTTCGAGCCTTTGCTTGCAACAAGAAGGCGTACAGCTTTTCGAGGCCTTTGTCCCGTTGAATCATTCTATCAACAACCTCAGCCGACAGCTCCATTTCCATTGCGACGAACGTACCATCGCGGTCGAACCCTTAAGTCCTCGCAGCACGATGTATGGCGACGCCAACTCTGGCAGTCTCGGAAGAAATTGGAGCAAGAACACAAGAGGAACAATGTGACAAATCATACAGGTTGACGAGGATCTGCTTTGTCTACAGGTGCGAAGGCTTTTGAACAATCGCAATGGCGTCTATGTCGGTCCATGGAACGCCAGTCCAAACATTCGTCTTATCCTGGTGACATTGACTCCTGCTTTCGCACTCATATAAGCCTCGAAAGCCCCAGTTCGCAGAACGACTTTGCGATTCGGCAACAGCCTCCGGCGAGAAACTACACCGTTGTTGTTCTTCGATCTGACAAAAGCATCAGGCTTTCAAGATTTCCACCAAAAGCTTTCGATCATTATCTCATACAATGCCACCTTTTTGAAGCCTTTAGCGAACCCTGCCTCGACCGTTAGCCTTGTAGTAGAAAGCGCAGGCAGCCCTGTGAAATTCCTTCGGCAATTCATTTCACCGCAATCAGTGCCTCCAATCTACCACAACATCCAGCTCCCTCGTAACCTCAGCAGTCGAGTTTCGACGGGGCATGTCCCATGCCTTCAATCTTGTCCTCCGCTCTTGACTGCGCTCTCATGCCTGGAGGTTGACATCACACACAACCATAAGAG
The DNA here is from genome assembly GCA_000835395.1 of Exophiala sideris. Taxonomy (NCBI): domain Eukaryota; kingdom Fungi; phylum Ascomycota; class Eurotiomycetes; order Chaetothyriales; family Herpotrichiellaceae; genus Exophiala; species Exophiala sideris. The sequence goes on along the minus strand of KN846952.1, from coordinate 346,263 downwards.
TCTTGCACTATCGAAGTGGTCCACGATGCTCTGAGAAATCACTGAGCCACGTTCTCTCGAGTCCCTCCAGTATAACAAATGCTCAGCCTATTCCAGTATTGATGAGTGCGGGAATGGGAAAGAGCGCTACAGCGCACCCGAATGTAGCTGCGATATGACTATGCGCCTGTACAGCTTTACGTAGTCTTGTCGTCAGAAGCTCCCCCTCAGAGTTGTGGGCATTGTTCTTTTTGACTGAACCTAAAAATCCTCCTGTGATGTACTCATGGCGGCTCGCTTGGCGGTGGTACTTCGACCTCCCAGTCCTCAGCGAGACGATCAACGATATACCTCCATGGCCAGCCGTGGTGTCGTTCCGTGGTCTGCAGGAGTCCGAGGATTTGCTGCTGCATGCTTGAATTGCTGACCCACGATGCCATGGTACATACAGCATGGCATGCAAACAGCTTGGGCATGGCGTCCTCGCTCGAGAGTGCCGAGCCAAAGAGCACATCGGCATACTGCGAAATCGAGTTTTTCAGGTCGCGGAGTCTAGTCTTGGAACCTATACCCATGCGTAGGCGGCTTGCTCTGTGATCCAGGAGGAGAATTTTGGCCATGCAGACATGCTGGACAGCAATGGCGTGCCCAGAGCGCGCGTAGAAGAGCGTCGGAAATGCGTCTGGGTTGTTGCGACCATGATAAAATGGCTGGAGTCTCTGTGAGGCTAGGATCTCCCAGCGGGCGATGTTTTCTTGCAGCGAGTTCTCATCGTAGTCTCCACTGCCATTGCCAAAGCAGTACTGTAGAGTCTCGACGAGGATCCAAATCGCACGATAGATAATCATTTGGTCCGTACATGACTCCTCGGTTTGCCACAGTTGCTGGAAGCAGACGCCGAACAGCTGCGTGTGAATGCGCAACGGTATTTGATAAGCCAGTGAGAATTGAACATCTTGAAGAACAAAGGCCCAGAATGCGGCTTGCGTCAGTCCTCCGCAAAGGGCGTACTCGGTCCGGGAATTTATGAACACTGAGCCGCCCAGAAGATGTCTTTGCAGATCGTTGACTGGGACATTCGCTTGTTTGACACCATATCAGCGAAGTATGATTGCGGGTCGGATGAGTTACTCACAAGATAATTGTTCAAATAGGCGAAGAATCACCGTGGATGGCAGAATTATACCAATATGCCGATCTATATCGTTGTCATTGAGCATTGTCAACAATAATTGAACAGCAGTTTCGTGATATGTGTCTGCTAGTTCTGGGTCGTATTTGGCGACTCGGGAGAGGTGACGAGCTGCGACTGCCAAACAGGAATTCAGAAGTAATGGACTGGTAAGAGCCAATGTGACGGCGTCGGATCCGAAGCATCTCTCTATGTCGCAAACATCAAGCTGGTCAATCGTCAGAAGTGATGGAATAGATCCTCAAGGATGCAGTGACAAACCCAGGCACATAGAGTGGTTGAGAAGTGGTGCAGAAGGTATGCATGTTCGGGGTTATGCAACCTGGACTCTTGGGAGAGCAGCCAATTTCGTGATGACGGCTGGATGCGAGCACTATTCGGAGAATCAACTGAGATAGCTTGGTCCTGTACGGGGCTTCGAAATGACCAGGGTGTAGGCCTTGACATGTACGAGGGAACGTTTTGTAGCTGTTGTTCACACTCCTCGCTCGATCGACTTGCTGAAATCAGTGTGGCATCTGCTTGGCCTGATGGCGATCCATCAACCGAGTAGCCCTCATATTGGGAGACAACCTCGTTCGTTTCATCGATGAAGGACACTGTCATAACATATGCGTTGAGTGAGTAGATCAGACATTCCTCAACACCTACTTACAGTCTGATGGCACAAAAACCCACTGTTGGTGTGGAGCGAATGTAACGGATCTCTCCCCATAGTTCGGAGAGCCTGCTTGTTGGATTGATGGATTCATACCATCGCAGAACTTGATTCGCTTGCCGGGCGGTGCGCATTCTCGATTACTCTTGTTGCATGGCGTGCACACCGGACTCAGACCATCACCTGTTCCCAGTCAGGTTTCTTCTTCTGGTGGTCCAGTCAGGTAATGGTGGCTCACACTTTACGTGACGGTGACGACACGTCAGACTGGATGATGTTGTGAGCTGGAAAGGGTGTTGTTAGCATGAATGGCAGAACTTACCATGTAAGCATGCCTAAGGGGTCATAGGAGATATCAGACTTTCGTTGGTCTCCTCTATCACCTTGTGTTCGACGAGTACATGATGTGGCAGACTTTGAACAGTCGATCGTGTTGAGATGAAGCAGTCGTGAAGAAGGGGATTGCTTGCCAAGGAAATATTTATGCATATACGTAATCTTACCTGGCCTGGATCGAAGGAGCCCCAGCAGGGGTTTGCGGGTGAAATTGGAGGTCGTGTGCCTTAATGGTCCCTCCCAGGCTTCCCGGGCTTTCGCGAGAGCTCTCCTCGATTACCAAGATTATCCGGCACGTAAACTGTTCCCGCATTAAGCTTTCCAGGGAAGGCTCATTTAATGGACAACTCTGTCAAATAAGCATGCCATAATAAGAGGATCATCAAGGTTTAATCAGCTGGGCACACAGGTCAGATTAGAACTGTGCGGTAAATAAGTCTACGTTTGGCCGAGGGGCTTGGTGGGATTGAACACGACCGACGCAATAGGACGATCCCAGGAGAAGCACTTTGTACATTTTCAACCCTACTAATTTACAAGGTTGGCATCAAATCGAGATCCATGCCTATAATCTTAGCGCTAGCTGTTCAGCTCATCATGACTGCCTGGCCTGGTTTGAACCTGTCATCATGGATATCTATCCTTCCCAGCGAGGTAACATTGTTTAATGCGTTTCTTTGACCCTGAGTTCCTGAACAAACTCATCATAAGCATGGTACGCATCAATCTTGGTGCTAGCAAACTTTCTCGCTGGCACGCGCCGTTCGAACAAGATATCAAGTTCTTCAAAAGTGCGTTTCCCTGTCTCTGGGAGCCTGAAAAAGACCCATACGAGACAAGGGACACATAAACCACCAAAGAAGAACGCCTATGCTTGTCAGCAGGAATCATAACAGGCGTGCACGAAGACATACTGTTTTGCCCTCCCAGTCCCATGCAGTCGGGTTGAGTGCATACGCAGGTATCGGATAGATGGCTATATCGACAAGGTACGCCGTAGCTCGAGCCAAGGCAACGGTTTTGCCACGAAGTCTGGTAGAACCCATTTCTCCGACAATGGTGTACAAGGTTGCAGCCACAGAGGGCGAATAGACGAAAAGATAGATCATAAGCAGAACTGATTGAGTCCAAGCAGCACCACCACTCTTCGAAAGTGAAACGAAGCCAATGACAAAATACAGAATTGTCATGCAAAGTAGTCCGTACATGAAGATGGAGCGTCGCCCAACGTAGGATAGTAATGGCCAAGCAAGCATGGTGCCTACCACCGACAAAGCATTGTTCCCGATATTCAATTTGAATGCTTCCGAGGTTGGGAGGCCAGCTTGCTCGAAAAAGTAGGTCGTGTAGCCTTGCAGAGGCGAACCGATAAGAGCTTGAATCCCGTATGCAATACAAGCAATCTCGGTACGTCGCAAATCGACACCACGAAAACAATCCAGATAAGAGGCACCAACATCGACTTCTTTCTCAAGTTGGTTGGTGTGGATCATCATTGCCACGGTCTGCTTCGCCCGGTCGGCATGTCTACCCGAACAAAGTCGTTTGACAGTACGCTCCGCCTCTTCGTATCTGCCTTTTCGCACCAGCCACCACGGGGATTCGGGACAGAACAAGAGGACGGAGAAGATTGGAAGAGGCCAAGCCCACTGAACGGCGAACGGAATCCGGTATGCCCAATGGGATGTCATGTTGGCGACACTGTATGTGACTCCGGAGGAAACGAATTGTCCCAGAATCCAACATAGGCAGACGTACGTCGTTAGATATCCACGCAGAACAACCGGGCAGACTTCTGCTGCATAGGTGTTGACGGAGGCAGCGAAAATTCCAAAAGGAACGCTGGAGAGCATCCGACCGACAAGCAGCACCGGTAAAGAGCCGGCAAAGAACTGGCAGAAAATTGTACCGTTGACAACTAGGAGTGCACCTAGAGCCACTTTCTTGCGTCCAAAAATGTCGGAGAGGTAGCCGTCAAGAAAGACACCGATGAGTGTTGCCACAAAGCCAAGGATGTTCAACATAGTCTGCCACCCAGCAGTGACCTGATATTTGCTGCCATCTCCATAAGGTTTGCCGAAGTCCCGTTGGAAGGCCGGTTGTGCATATAAGCTGCCCAGGAAGGCGGTGTCGTATCCGTCCATGATGATCGTTAGAGAAAAGCAAAATGACCAGAAAACGGCCTTTTTGTAGGCCCTCAAGCCTTCCCAGGCCGTCATGGAGTGCTCATCTGCGGTGGCTTGCTTTGCATCTCGTGTAAGTTGTAACCAATGAGCCGAGTCTTTGGAAATATTGTTATAGGTGTAAGCACCTTGCTCAATCTCCTCGAGAGCTAGGGCGGGATCTTCCTTGCCTGGCGCAGGCATTTGTGAGTGGATGGGTGAAACTTGATCCATGTTGATCGCCGGGTGAGATGAGAAGTCTTGTCTGATGCATGGTATCTAGAAGGTGGTCAATCCCTCCATATATAGCTCCTTGACGACTACAAAGCTATGAGGGGGAGAATCTGGGGTATTAACGAAGGTGGTTTTGGGAAACTCGGGACCGACCTTCTCTTCTTGCTAGCCTGCACCTATTCGGTACTGCATCTAGGGCAACCCATGCCATATCGAGTCAGGCTAGCAGGAAATTAGACCCACCTGTCTCGGGTGGCAAACACCTTCTGCGATGTCATGATGTCTCTTTAGAGTAAGATCCCGGCCTAGACCACCCCACGCAACCTTTCCGGCCCTCTTGGCGTATTCATTGTGGAAGAGGCACGTGAGACGGTAGATTTTGCGATCCATCTGCCTGCAATGTGACTGGATTTAGAAACTTCGCACCGAACTCACCAGTTTCCCGTGCTGAGAATCACTAACCCCCTGCCGAGCGGACATGGGTGCCGAAATATCAATATCAGCCTAGTACACATTGCACCCCATATGGAGATGCTGTCAGGGGAATACACAGGCCACACTCAGCCCCCTCATTCGTCTTACCACTCACGGCAAGTTGCAAGCCATTGGGTTGTTCAGGTTCTTTCTTCTTCTTGGAACCATCTTTCTACTCTGGTTGTCTCTTGTCTCGGAACAAAGTTTCTCAATTTTGAGTATGGCGCACTCAACGCCTACTGTCCAGGTTCAGGAGCGTGCTTCAAATAAGCAATCTTTGGTTTGGAAATCAGATAACATTCCATTGCTGAGCCTGCATACACCCATCGTCCTTGAATTGGGTGGGAATGCCGGAAAGTCGTCGTCCGCAAATGGTCAAGCGACTAAGATTGACTACAGTTCGGTCGATGCATCTTTCCCAAGCTACACAGGAGTTGGGACTTTTGACACTGGAGCGCTCGTCGGAGGGGTGACAGACAAATGGACTCAACTGGACGACAGCAGCTTCTTGGTCCGCCGGTCGGTACACATATCCAAAGCGACAGGCTCGGAGGGCATTCGTATTGGTATGGAGTTGCAGCCAGCATTCCCTGAAGGTGTCGGCTACAATGACCTGGAATATTATGCACCCAACGCGTGTTACAACCTGAACGATCTTAACGAGGACGGCTTGGACGATTATCTGGAGCAGAAAAGACTGTCTTATCGAGAAGACCGACTCAATGCCCTTTCAGTGCTCGTTTTTCATCCGAAGCGAAAGCTTGCTATATCCATCTCCAGGACTGATATTCCGAAAGCTGACACAGTGCCCGTACGCCAAGTCGGGCAAGCAGGCTTCCTTCAAGAAACGGACATTGGATCTCTGGGGTTCGAACCGATCGTGGACAGTCCACACAATGTCCTTTTGACGGCATCATATCCATATGTGGAGAGAGATGCATGCAATGCACTCTTGGTGCAGGAGCGAAGTCCTTGGGGCGCTTTTCGATCAGTGTCAGCAGGGGAGCAGTTTAGTCTTTCTTATACGATCAGGATATACCAGGCGTCTTCGGCACATGAAGCTTTGTGGGAACTAATCCGAAAACAATTCCACGATCTGAAGCCAAAACCCGTCAGACTGGACCGCTCGCTCCAGGAGATCTCCAAATCGAGGCTGCAAGCTTTATCACACTATTTTATGGAGGACAACAGCGGAGGGGCTGGTTTTGTGACCAACTGCCATCCCCAAGACGGAAAGCAGCTCGCAAACGTGGTACAATATGGCTTCACAGGCCAACAAATTTTAAATGCGGCAAACCTGCTGAAAGCTTCAGCCAGGGAATCGAAAGATTACCTTAAAGCTATGAAAGTCATCAACTTCTATGTCAAGAGTGCTGCCAAATCGCCATATGGCTTCACTCATGGTTTGTACAACATGGATCTGCAGCGCCATGACTCCTGGTGGACCGGCCTTTTACTCCCTCTGGCATACGCAGAAGCTGGCGAAGATCTCGAGAAACACATGGGCCCATTATATTCCCATCGAGAACCGATCATTACTGCCCTCTCCGGGACGCACGGCATCTATCTGCGCTGTGTCCTCGAAGAGACAGAAGCGTTGCTGCACCTCTACGACAGATCAACCTCATCACAACATGAATGGTTTGATGTTGCGAAATCTTTCGGTCAATTCCTTCTCGCAACTCAAGAGAACGACGGAGCTTGGAGAAGAGCATACAGCTTGGAGGGCCAGCCGCTGGTTTCGCCCGACTTTTGGTTCGGGCAGACTTACTACCAACAGCGGTCTTCCACAGCCACGGTCATCCCGCTCTTGCTGCGCCTCAGCAACATCAGTGGAGATCCAGCGTATCGAAACGCCGCAGTCAAGGCCGGTCGGTTTGTCCGTGAGGAGTTGGTAGACAAAGTCAAACACAATGGAGGAATCCACGATTCTATCTACGCAAAACCACAACTGGTCGATCATGAAAGCATCTACTTTTGTTGCCGAGCGCTGCTTGCCTTGTACGATGATGTCGCTGTGGGCAGTCAACATTTCCTCGAAGGAGCGATCCGCGCTGCGCAACTCAGCGCGAGTTGGATCATGCTTTGGGACGTGCCACTGCCAGCCAATTCAACACTCGGAAACCTCGGCTTTCGAAGCACAGGCTGTGCGGGATGTGACACGCCCGGCGCCGGCTATGTGCACCCCATGGGTGTTATTGCCGTACCAGATTTGATTCGTATTGCTCAACTTACTTGCGACACGCTGTACCTGGACATCGCGGAGCTTTGCTTCATGGGCAACAATCAAAATGTAGGCAAGAAATGGGGCTATGCAATGGAAGGCTTGCAGGAAGAAGGCGTCCTGCTAAGTCCTTGGTTCGTGGATGATCCAATGTTTGCAAAGGAGACCGGCTTTGGTGGTAGAGGCAAGGGCGAAGGTAACAAGACATGCTTACCTTGGATATCCGCTGTCACAGTGAGCTCCGTCTCAGAGATGCAGGAAAGATTCGGCACGCTTGATTTCGGGGTTCTCAGACAGGCCATTCAAGGGAGGGGAGTTGCCGATAACGTCACTAAAGGAGAGAACGACGGTGTTAAGGTCAAGGTCCTGGTCTCCGAGGTTGCTCTTCCAGAATCCAATGGTATTTCGTAAGGCAGATAGGAGATAGAAGCATTTACTATGGTTATAGACGATAGCTGAAACTAAGCATTACGTCATGGTCTTCGTCCTCTTCTGTATTCGGACATTGAGGTTAAGTCGATGCACGAAGAAGGCATTCTTCATTACCTCCGGTTCGTTAGGGTCTACCAGAGCAATCTGGAAATGATGTCAGTCTCTCTTTTTGCCCGGGCGCTTACTCAAAGGTGATTACTAACCTCGAACTTCCTCAAAAAGCTAGGGATCATTTTGTATGTCTCCATGAGGCTTATGTTTTTCCCGATGCAAGTCCTCGAGCCAGCACCGAATTGGAACATGCTTTGCCGCATAATCGAGAGCTGCGCTGGATTGGCACCCTCACTTTCCAACCACCTCTCAGGTCGGTATACGTCTGCGTCTTCCCCGAAGACACCCTTGTCTTGATGGAGGACCCAGGCGTTACACCCGACAATCGTCCCTCCAGGTATGAACTCTCCACATATCGTGGCGCCAGAAGGAGGGGTGATTCTTTCGAGCAGCAGACCGACCGCCGGATGCATTCGAAATGATTCGTTGATGACAGCATCAAGATAAGGCAACTTATTGGCAGCAGTGAACGGGACCACGTTGCCTGCACCAGTAGTGTCTGAAGACGAGGCGAGTGCACCACTGTTGTCGGCTGCGTCAATCTCTTGCATCAACTTTTGGTACACCCGAGGATTTTTTAGTAAATAGTAAAAGGCCGAAGACAAGCTGATGGCAGTACTGTCCGAACCTGCGATGATCAACGATGCTGACATGGCCGTGATTCGATCATCCGTCAAGACCTCTGGATGTTTCTCTTGGGACTGGACGAAGCGGTCAAGGAAATTGACGCCCTTCTTCTTTGTCTGTTGGCTTTCTGTATCCGGCCTGCCTTTTTTGTGCTCATGCTGCCGGTCGAGAGCAAAATTGACAATGGCGGCACTTGGGCTCGATGGCCAAAGTCCCTTGGACTCGAGATAGAGCTTGATGGGGTTTTTGATGAAGAGTTGATCGAGCCAAGGATTCTGGCCCACCACGGTGGCATAATCCTGGAAAGAGTCGACCGCCGAGATTATGTGCTCTATGTCTGCATCCGCTTCCACGAACCCAAGACGTTTTGACCAGGTAATCTCACCAATCACGTCGAAAGCGAAGAACTGAAGCCACCTTGAGAATGAGCATGGTCGCCCAGTTTTGGCAAAAAGCTCTTCCGTGCGTTGAAGGAAGACGGAGGTGCAGCTGTCCACGAGCGGTTCATAGTCTAGCAAAGTTGACAATGCAAAAGCATGGTTGACAGCGCGTCGGAGGCGGGCATGGAACGCTTCCGATCGGGTTGAGAAACTGTTTGTGGACCGTCAACCTCGCACCAAGCGACAATCACAGGGTTGTAACCTACAGCGTATACACAGGAATTCCTTTCTTGAGTGGGGCAAGGACATCGTAGTAACCGCTCTTATTCATGTGAGTGAACCGCCCAGCGTAGTCGTGCTGGAGACTGTGTCAAAACTGACCTTGACGTAACCTTTGTTGAGACCATAGATGTCCTGAATCGCCCGGGGGTCCGCAAAAGATAATACATTGGGAGCTACTCGAACCACACCACCATACTGCTGATGAAGTTTGCGAAAAGTGATGTGAGTATCCCGCTTCCAAACGTCGACCACACGCCAGTTGTTGGTTATTGATGCCAGGAGAGGACCAGGGTATTTGCTCAGGCCTTTCTGATATCTTTGGAATACGAAGTAGGAAACTAACAGCACGGATAAGATAACGAAAAGGTAATGACCAGAAAAGTCAAACAGAAAATTGAGCAAATGCATTTTGTGGCTTTGTCTCTGACTTGCATGTTCACACAATACGTAGAGAAATCCAGAAGTTTTATATGAGCAGTACTGCACACGGTAAACAGGCTACCAGCTGCTTGTTTGATCAAGTGCCGACCAAGAATCGGGGCCCCTTCCCCACGTAAGAAACTTATTTCTTAGGGGTCTCCAAAGGCGGCCCATGCCTGTTCGGCTGTCATTCTGCATCAACTGCCGAACTATGTAGGGTCACCAACGTCATTATCTGCCGTGAATCGCTGCCGAGACTTGTACCAGGCGGCATTGACCACGTGAGATTTAGCCAGGCCAGACTTAACAGCGGCACAATTGTCACCTATGAACAATTCTAAGTCTCTTTCCATCTACCGTGTTGCAAACCTAGGGCTTGGATTTTGGCTTTGGCATAGTTCGATGGTCCCGTGATGATCGCCTTTCGGAACCCCCGCACTGCCCCCACCCCTTTGAGGTTTTTGTGATCCGAAGCGGGACCCCGCATTTACCATGAGAGGTCGAACCGAGTTACCAGCCTTGCCATTCAATTTCAATCAAACTTAGTCCCAACCATCTGCGTGGAAGCTTTAAGGCCACTACTTCATGATCAGGCGAGACGATAGAGGTTTGGCTACTTAGGCTGCTTTTGCACCTATCTTGGACCTTAAGTCCTTACTGGGGTCTGAATCCTCGAGGTCGGAGGACATGTGTGTCAAGCTTGCACACCATGCTTTCCTCTCCGCACTGCCAAGCGGAGTTCAACCGTCGAGAACATCTCGATAGCCATTTATATCGCCATTCGGCACTACGACTATGTGCATGTAATATCTGCGCTAAGTCCTTCTCGACAAGGTATGACAATGCCTGCCTCTCACATAAGTGCTCCTGGATCTTCATGAGTTGAGCTCATGAGGAATGCAGAGATACTTTGAGGCGCCATCGGAGGACGCATGGTGAGGAAGCAGCAAGTTCACAAACCGTCAGTGACACTTCTCGACATATCTCCACCGCGTGTCAGAGGTGTGCAAGAGCCAAGTAACGGTGCGATAGACATGTTCCGTGCGGACCATGTCGACGGAGAGGTATCGACTGTGAGTATCGACCTCAACCTAAACCGACTGCCTCGAGCGACGTTGCAATTCAGCCTGTGGATATTCGACCGACACCTAGGATTGATGAGAGTGAAAACTCTCATCCAGGTCTTGCAGAATGCCCAGCAACTCGTTTAGCCAAGTTATCCGCTGGTACCTCACACCAGAGTACAGGTGACCAGGCGAACCTGTCTCGGAGCCTATAAGCAATGGAAGGATTTCCTTGCGCGTTAAAGTGTCTAATCAATACTAAACATGTCCCCCCTCAGCTAGTTGTAGGATCTCACGGAGGACAAGCGGAGCCTAACGGCCTAGCCTCTCGCCATCTTTACGACGATCGTAAACTAGGGGCGAAAGCTTTATTCACGATCCATGGAAGACTATTTAGAGTGTCTAGCCTCTAGGAGTATCAAGCTAATTTTCTCCCTACTTAAAGGGGTTGAGTATTTAAGAAAAGAGTGCTGAATTAGTAGGCCTTTTGACTCGTGGTTACTCCTTCTACAAAGGCTTAGCGAACGGAGTAGTAATATCTGACAGCTCTTGAAAATAGAGACAATTTGTTTCCATCATTCCACGTTTCCAGCCACCTTTTCATGCCTCATTTCAAAAAAGCTGGAAGACTTGCCCATGTCAAATACTTATAGTATAGTTATTCTACAGCCCCCTAGGATAGCCGCGAATCCGTGCACTACTGATTAGAAGGCGAGATCCGGTGCACCAGGTACACCTGCAGCCGATGGTCCAGCTGCAGCTAGGTCTCGATGCTCAAATGCACCATTTTTCTCGAAATGGGACATCACTTCATCGCTAGTGACCACAGCGAATTCTAGATTCTCACGTTAGTCGTAAACACTGAAATGATGATGGTAACTCACGGTCAACTTTAGTATGCTTGAATTTCCTTGCATGTACATGATTTTCAAACATAAGGTCGATTTCACCAAACGTTCGATCTTTGGTCTCAGGGAGGCGAAACCAACACCAGATATTGCAGAGTAGATTCGTCGCAGCATAGAAGAGGCCAGTCTTGGCTCCCCAATTCCAGGCTGCATCATGCTTAGCAAAGGTCGATTGGGTAACCTGTAGGTGAGCTTACCTGTAGCAGAAATCATGCGAGGTGTCAATGAGTTGGAGAAAATACCGGTAAGGTTGTACACAAATCGGCCAATGACGATGGTCTTATACCTCAGCCTTCCTGATGGAGTTTCCGCGACGATAGGATAACACACAGGACCGATGGTGATCATGTTGCAGAGTGTCGAAATGACCAGCAAAATACCAACAGCAAGTTGTGCGTGCTTGCTGTGTGACCATCCAAGACCACCAATGGCTATCAGACAGAAAAACATGAATGTTAGTCCTCCCATGTAAATGGTTGCTCTCCCAATATGGGGGAACATCAACCAGCAGCAGATACCACCAATGATGTAGCAAGCCGAAAGAGAGATATTGACATCAAAGGCTTGAAGTTCAGAAAAGCCTGCAGCCTCGAGGAAGACCACGGAGTATCCAAGAATAGCATTGCCGCAAAGGATCTGAGCAGCCCAGACGACGCAGTTCTAGAGCTCAGACGTTAGCATGGTATGTGGACAAGAGCGACCATGATGCGATACTCACGATTTCTGTGCGGCGCAAGTTGGTCCCTTTGAAGCACTCGAAGAAAGTTGCATGTTCAGTCTCGGCTTTTTCCAGTTCTGTGGTATATTTAATGTATGCCAGGGTGGCCTCTACATCCCTCTCTTTGTCTGGCCCATCTTGCCTCAATCGAGTCAAACAATTTCGAGCAAGCTCGATCTTTCCCCGGCGGACGGCGTTCCATGGTGATTCAGGAGCAAGATAAGCGCCAATGCACAACGGCACAGGCCAGATGAACTGCAGCGCAAAAGGCAGTCTCCATGCTAGGTCGCCATTGATGCCAGCAACAGCACGGACAACGCCAGAGGACAATAGGATGCCTGCACCCCAGCACATGCAGACGTATGCTGTAAGATACGGCCGAAGCACTGTTGGAACAACCTCGGAGGCGTACGTAGTCGATAGAGTCTTGTATGATCAGCCTTCATGTGGTTGACGAAGCGAGGGAGGACATACCTGGAATACACCCCACGGGATACCACACATCGCTTCGCCAAAAGCGAGTACCGACAGTGACGGAGCAAATACGGGAATGAACAGGACGACAGTCATCCAAACCATAAAAGCCATCATTGTAGGTCTGCACCCAAATCGATCTTGAGTATATGCGTTGACCAAAAGACCAACTAGCTGCCCAACCACCGAGGAATTCGAGAGACCCGACTGCCAGCTTGCAGGTATAGCCTGTTTCCCAGTTGCAGGATCAACAACACCGAAGCGGGTTTGGAATTGCGTTTGGCCGTAAAACGATGATATCTGCGAGGAATTCAATCAATAGGTTGCCCTTGTTTGTTAGGCATCGACGGATGACTTACGATGACTAAGTCATACCCTTCCATGATCAAGCTTGTCGACAAGAACATTGCCCAGAAAACTGCCTTTTTGTACTTTGATAATGCTTCGCGGATCGACAATTTCCTGTCAGCGGCGTCGCTTTCTTGCGCATGTCGGATGAGGTCGAAGGTCTCGTCGTTAGTCAAATCAAGACTGCCGCGCTCCCGCTGTAGTGTGGGCACCACCTTTTCCGTTTCCATGGTGGCTTGGTTTATGAACACAAACGGAAGAGACCGATGTTGCAAAACTTAATGTATGAGATTGTGGATTGATGATAAACAGAGAAAGTGTAACATGGCATCAGGGGAGACGATCGCTAAATAGGCACTCGCCATAACCCGACCATCGAAGCCAAGGTGCCGTCCAGGTTGGTTGTGGCCCCCTGGGGAGAGATGGAGACCACCACCCCCTCCGGAGAAGGGGGCCCCTGACTCTTCCCACAGCAAAAATACCACATTTGTGTTGCTAGGTCTCGTGCAGCACCCTGGGGATCCCCGCGTTGACTGCTCTGTTCGGCATCTCACCCTCGTGACGAGTCTCAAGGTCTGTAAGCGACATGGATGCTGCAAGGTACGAGCTGGTGGATGTTCCGTCCAATTGTCGTCGTGAAGACGAGGTATCAAGTCCGATTTTCTGAGCAAAGAGCGAAAGATCTTTCGCAAAGGCAGGAGTTTCTCCGCGTTTCAGGCTGGGAGACCCATGTTCAGCCTAACCCCAAATTATGCATCCAGGCTCGCCTGAAAAACGCAGGTCTGGAAGAGATCCAATCAGCCATGCTGCTGAAAAGATGTGCGATAGCATGTCAACACGGCAGCTGAGCGGCGTTCGTCCGAAGCTACTCACATATGATGTTTGGGGATTCAAGTTCCTTGTTGCTGTTCAATCCCGGTGGTTACGTCGATTCCAGGTGGCCGCCATCATGGCCCTCGTCGGCTGAGCCCTGATAATATTAGATGGATCGAACATACAGCTTCAATTGTCTCCTGGAAACTCCGAGGGGGGGGAAATCATCTTTCCGGTGGGTAAACCAATCAGACCATTAGGACCGCCGGGCTGTGTCCAATAAAAGTTTAGGCTTCTATGGAGGCGATATTGCGGGGATGTGGTCCATGCGCAGAGATCTGAGGTCATGCTTAAGCTGATTCCACCGGCAAGCAATTTCGGCTTGAAAGGTGCCGAATGACTGAATCGGTCTCGTTCCCATGCATGTGAGTCTAATGATTTGTTTGGCAGATGAAGAGAGCTGAGTTTCGCTGGTCATCAGTCTTGGTTGACTTAGATTCAATCTACTTGAAGCATCACACCACCAACTGAGCAAACGACTTTTGTCGCACACCAACATGTCATACCCCCAAGAGACATTCATTCGGTCGTCCTTAATCCCAGGCTCTCTCATTGCTCGAAGACGTGAAGTTGTGTCGTCGAACACTCTCTCGTACCAGCTTGAAGTGCTGAAAAAGACGGGCAGGTATGATGCATTCAAGTTACAATGGCATCCTTCATACTCCGACCCTCCTGAAATCTGGCCGATCCCGAAACACCTATTCTGGTACGTGAACTTCTTCAAAAAGCAGAAAGACACAGCAGAGGGCCAAGCACTTACAACTGCCCAGGGACTCTGACATTGGCAAATGGATTGAGGGAGCATGTTATTTCCTGCAGAAGCAACCAGACACCAGAATTCGGTCAGCGGTCGACGAACTCGTGCAGATGATTCGATCGGCACAGCAGCCTGATGGATATCTGAACATCCACTATACTGTTGTCGAACCTGGAAAGCGATTCACCAACCTGCGGGATTTCCACGAGCTCTACAATGCAGGACACTTGATCGAAGCTGCCCTGGCACATAACGATCTGTACAAGAATAACGATCTTCTTGACCCATTACTGAAATACGTCGATCTTCTACATCGCACATTTGGGCCTAGTGAAGACCAGACGCATGGATATCCCGGACATCCAGAGATCGAGCTCGCTCTCCTACGGCTCTACGATCGCACGCAAAACCCCAAGCACCTGGATCTGGCAAGGTATTTCATTACTGAAAGAGGTAACTCCACTGGCGTCAATGGCCGACATTACTATGTTGTAGAGGCCGAGAAACGGGGTGATCCTTTCCATACGAGAATGCCGTACTGGGGAGGCAACGACAATGCCTTGTGGTACTACCAGGCACACCAACCCATTGTTGAGCAGCAAACCATCGAAGGCCATTCCGTACGAGCCATGTATTTGCTCACAGCGGCATCTGACCTTGTTGGCATGGCGAAAGCCCCAGACGGACGATTGAAAGACGCCATTTACAGGTTGTGGGACAACATGGTCGAATGTAAGATGTACGTGACTGGCGGCATCGGTGCTATGAAGCAGTGGGAGGGGTTTGGCTTGAACTATTTTCTGCCACAAGGGACTGACGAAGGAGGCTGCTATGCCGAGACGTGCGCGGCTATCGGCGTCATGATGCTTGCGGAACGTATCTTGCAGTATGATCTGGACCGTCGGTTCAGCGATATCATGGAATTATGTCTGTACAATGCCATGCTAACGGCCATGTCGCATGACGGCACGAAATTCACGTACGTCAATCAGCTAGCGTCAAGTGACCAGGATCTCTCGAAGCGCGAGGAGTGGTTCACCTGCGCTTGCTGTCCGCCGAATGTGCTGCGTTTGCTTGGTCAGATTGGTGGGTACATCTACACGTTGAATGAGGCACAGGATACGGCGTCCGCGCAGGTAAATGTGCACTTGTACATCCCCAGTGAATACGAGTTTCAAACTGGGGGCGAGAAAGTAGTGTTGGTCCAGAAAAGTAATTGGCCATGGAGCGGACGGGTCGAGTTCGAGGTTCAAAGGAAATCGCCGCAGGTCGGATTGGCTCTGCGAATCCCAGCTTGGGCCAAATCGTGGAAGGTAAGAATCGTGCAACAAGTTTCATGCTGAACGCCTGGCTGACGAATGCTTTGCTTAGATCACACCGTCCTCTCCCTCCACGAACCTAGAGAAGGGCTACCTGATCTTGCCTGCTGACTGGGTCTCAGCCAACCCGTCATTCACACTTGACGTCGACATTTCTCCGCGCCTGATCGCACCGCACCCGTACACCAACCAGGACACCCTTACTTTAGCGCGTGGGCCGATAGTGTATGTCGTCGAGGATGTCGACAATCCATGGGTCAAGGATCATTTCAAGAGCGTCCAGCTCGATCCTATGTGCGATGTGCAGGAAAAGACCATTACCGATGACACGACTGGCGACACATATGTGGCTCTGACGGTGCCAAGGGGAGCGAGTGTCCTCAAGACGCAGGATATCCACACATACCCAGATGTTGAGGCTGGTGAACTTGAAAAGGTTGAACGATCCGCAGACACGGTCATCGACGAACTGAAGTTTGTGCCTTACTACTTCCGTGCCAATCGAGGTGGTCGCGGGCAAGCCAAAGTCGGGTTGAGGAGATGGCATAAGCACAATTGAGGAGGTGGTGAAAGGCAGACGTAGCATGCGGCTATCGGACCCAAATGTACGTTTTGCGCGGATGGAGTAGAACTACCAGCCAAGCATGTATTGAAAGAGTATCAAACATCATCCTGCCAATGTTATTGTCTCGCTTGCATCTGTATTCACGCCTGCCATTGCAGTCACCTTTTCGAGTCGACTCAAGAATTTGATCCAGTAATTCGTAATTCCTCTCCAGCTGCCCAAACCCAGTAGGAGCTTCTGTCCCTCGGCCAATACCTTGCGAGGCCCCTTTGGACCGAAGAGATCTCCGACGCCAGTTATGTTGGCACACATCGTATTCCCTTGCCTCACAAATTGCTGAACGAGTTCATCATCCGTCGGTCGATCGATAAGAATAATGTCGCAGACATCAGGTGATGGTGAGCTATCCAAAGACGATCCACCGCTGGTGTGACTGTGCGTTTTCGTTTTGGAATTCTTGACCGCAAAAAGACTCAATGCCCAGAACATCAGTGCTGCCAGTGCCACAGCTGTAGGTTCGTAGAATGCATCTATCGAATATAGTCGCACATGCCAGAAAATGACGCCAGCGTGGATCGCAGCCAAACGTGCCTTGTATTGGTCTTGGAGAACCCATCGCTGAATAAGTCGTCTGTGTTCTTCAGCTTCTGCTGGCGATACAGGAGGAAAGAGTCGATTTGATCCTTTGCTTGACCGAATCAAGTAGTGAGAGAAGAGTATGATGTTGTTTAGAGGTGCCAGTAGCACGATCCGTGCCAGATGGAGATGCAGTACAGTAGGATGTTCCATGCCGCTAGCGGCTCCGATCGTGGCGTTGGCGCTCCAATGTAGTATATCAAGACAATCACACGCCGAGTTTCTCCATCTAGCAAACAAGTCCACTGCAGGCGGCCAGGTAGGCTCTTCAGACGTCACTTGCTTGCTATTTTGCTTTTGTGCAGAAGGTTCGAAGCCTGAGAGACTCTGCATCACTGCTGTCCTGACTTCCCAGGTTCGATGGAAAAGCCCATGAATAAGGAGGATATAACTGAACTCCCCTAGCTTGGGGAACAGCCGTTTGTCGATGTAGAGATACCGAAGTGCTTCTCCCATGGACGGTGGATCAGCCACGCTGGTGGTTCTTAGTTGCTCAAATTCCGACGCGTGGCTGGCCACCCATAGGCGTTCAGCACATGGTAGTTGCATTTGAGTCGCATCATCGAGGTGAAGTTGTGGCGGTTGCTGAAACTGGAATGTCCACATACAATCTAGCAGCCAAATGCAATATCCAAGGCGGATGGATTCTTCCCTCTCAATCCAGGTTTTCCAACTTGATGACGTGCTTTCAATGTCTAGATAACCAGGACTTCCACGCTTGTGAATGAGCCATCCCATACGACAAAACCCCGTTGCCTGGTAAAGAGATAGTGATGCTGATGAACGTAGAGACTCGTTTACACTATACCTCGCACCAACTGCATGGAGGAATTGGATTCGTGTCAGGGTGGCAGGGTCTTTAGGACACAAGTCCTGTTGTTCTTGTATCAGGACGAGAGCTCTCCGCACAAACTCGTGCATAGATAAGTTGAAGCGTTCCGGATCGTCGGACTCGGTATAACAGCTACCTACAGCCATCATCGCCAGTAGCAAAACGTAATCTTCCTCTTTGGCATCGAAAGTTGCACGGTGAATGAATGGCATCGTTCGGTCGAAGTGATCGAAGTATAAGCAGAGAAGACCCTGCAATGCGCCTTGAGAAGGAAACACAGAGGGCGTATATTTCTTGAAAGTTGTCGTCTCCAAACACACTTGCCGGTAAAGAGCATCTAAATGGGCATACGCTTCCTTCGAGAGGAGTAGTTTGGGTGGAGTATCCGTGGAGATTGGCAGTGTATGCTCCAGCGAAAAGGTAGATTCGTCGGAATTACCTACACTCCTGGGCTTGCTTGTGATTTTGCGGCGTTTCGACCTTGGTAATCTGCCAGTAAGTCCCTCGACATAGTATTCTCCACACTCTGTAGCCGGAGGGAGAGAATCGGTCGTGCTTATGGCCTGCTGGTCAGGGACCGCCTCGGTAGACCCAGGTGTTTGGTGGTAAAGACCGACATTCG
The DNA here is from genome assembly GCA_000835395.1 of Exophiala sideris. Classification (NCBI taxonomy): domain Eukaryota; kingdom Fungi; phylum Ascomycota; class Eurotiomycetes; order Chaetothyriales; family Herpotrichiellaceae; genus Exophiala; species Exophiala sideris. Next base: position 327,636 of record KN846952.1, on the reverse strand, counting down.
ACTCAAGCGTATTGGATGAGAGATTAACCTCTTGGTACTGGATTGGGCTGACAAGTTCGACACTTGGTGAAAAGTAGTAGTTGTCAGGGAAGATGGGAAAGAGGCTAGCAAGGTGTTCATCGCTAAAGTTGTAGCTGTCCGGTTGGAGCCAGTTGATGGCGTTGGAATTCCAGTCAGAAGTGGACATGGTGGTATCTAAGTCTAGTGCGTTCTGTGCGTAACAGTACGACTGTGGTTGTGAAGCCTGGATGGGGCAATCGTGCTGAATCGACACCAAATCCATCGAGGCATTAATCATAGGATGATGTTCTCGTTCTTGCGTCTGACCTTGATAGCCAAAACTCGTATCACCAGGCACGTCGAGTTCTGATTGACCAATGCCCAAGGCAAAGGAGGTGTGAGGGCCTAATTCATCTCCATTACCATCGCTTTTCGCCTCAGTCGTACCTGCTCGGCTTCTACCCACAGGATAGCGGCAGACCAGTCCCTTGGATGCACACCTTGTGCAAGGTGCCTCTCCAGAGCAACGAGATTTTACTGTTGCACAAGATAAGCAAGCTCTAGCGCCTCGTTGCAACAGAGAGGATCCTGTATCCCGATGGATGTATTCGTGTCTATTGAGAGCATCCTTCCGGTGAAAGGCTTTGGAACACTGATGGCAACGAAATTCGGGGTCATTGTGGGTTACTTCATGGCGATTAAGGTGCTCCTGGCGGCTGAAAAACTTGCCGCACCTTGCGCACTGAAAGTCGCCCATTAGCAAGGAGATTACAACTCTCGTGGAGACGACGCGTTCGTCCAGAGCTTCACGGTTCTGGTTGGGGGGGATAACTGGCTCTGGCGAAACAGCCGCTCTCTAAGAAATTGCTCAATGACTTGATGTTATGATTGGTCTATGCAGGAACAAATTCTGTCAGCAGTAGGTTCTTCGACACGCACGTTACGCAGATTGCAAATACCTGTCCTACACAGCTGGAATAGATAATGAGAAGTTGTGGTCCTTGTCTTTCATTAGTAACAAAATAATTTGGGCTTGTTGGTTGGAAGTTGAAGGATTAAGAGATAGTCCGGTGGTGAAAAAGCGCTTACGGGACCACCGGCAACGATCCCTAGGGTTGGTCTCCGCATGCAGCTGCCTAAGATTTATTGGCACGACACCCGCAGCTCTAGGCTCCTACCGAGGCTGTTATTTGCCTATAGGAATCTACTCAATGCTCGTCGACATTATATCTCACTCACACCTCCTTAAAAGCCATGCAATGGTTTCTAGATCTAATGGCGTGACTAAGACATGCTCGACGATCCAGGTGGTGGAAATGGTAGGTGCGTCGCAGAGAAGGTCGAGACCATTCGTCCTGGTCGGCGTTGCGTACTATGTCCATAGTATTTACTTATACTTTGACGCCATTGGAGCTCAACAGTTGCACATAAGATTTGCATGCTAGGTACGTAAATCCCAGGCATTCTCGATCTCTTGTTACGCGCATAGTGTCGAATGATGATCCGGCAGAATAATGTTCTAGAGTCATTCCATCAATGCAACCGCTTTCCCGGCGTTCGAGAACCGGTCGAGCCTCGGCTTCTCGAAAACTTAATTTGATATCTCAAAAAGCCAGGGAGAAGGCTTGCCTCGTGTCTGAAATGTAATCCGACTTACGATACAAACCATCGTCGCTATCTACCACAATATACAAGCAATTAAGCTCCTTGGGACTACTGCTGCACTTGTTGTCGCTCTCTGCAATGGTTCAACTCAAGCCAAGTTCCTCGACTACAGCTGAGCCGAAACCAAAATATGGTCACTTATCTCAGGTAGATCCTGAATTCGAGCCTTTCAGGGAGGCTATCGATAAAAGATTCGCCGTCTTGTGGTCCTTGCCACTAGACGAACTAAAAAATGCCTACAGGACGGCGCCTATAGCCATGCCGGAAGGGGTACCTGAAGCAGGAAGGGATTACCAAGTTTCAGATCAACAGATACCTATGAGAGATGGCGCAAAGGTCGAGTTACGTGTTTACAAACCCTTAGAAACTAAAAACGACGCGTTGTTAGTTCTGAAAGCGCACGGCGGGGGTACGTAATATTCTTCCTTGCTTCCGTCATGAACATCCACTGATATTTGTGACTTGTAGGCTGGGTTGTTGGAAGCCACCAAGTTGAAGAAGTCGAAAATCGTATGTTGGCGGCATATAGTGGTGCTGTGGTTGCTAGTGTCGACTATCGAATGGCTCCGGAGTATAAATATCCTTATGCTGTCAACGATTGCTTCGATGCTCTGAAATGGGCAAATTCCCCCAGCTACCTTGTCGTGTCCTGAAGTTTCTGACAAATCACAGTGCAAGTCTAATGCCTCTGAACTCGGTATCAATCCCAACTCAATCATCGTTGCTGGAGGAAGTGCCGGAGGGAACATAGTAAGGCGCATCACACGTGCGAAGAAGGGTACTTACCGATATACAGGCAGCTGCACTGGCCATCATGGCACGCGACAAACAGGAGTCTGGTATCATTGGACAGGTCTTGAATATCCCGGTAACATGTCATCCGAATCTGTTCCCACGAGACAGATACGAATATGGAAGCTATGAGCAAAACAAGGATGCAAGTATCGTCGATGCGCCCAAGATGGACTGGTTTTGGGAACAGTACATGCCGAATGTTGAAGCAAATGCGTATGCACACCCACTATTGGCAAAAGATCATGCCGGACTACCACCTGCTCGTAAGTCATGTATCAAAAGGTCCTCCCAAGTGCTGATTTGAGATAGTTATCCAAGTTGCCGGTCTCGATCCACTTCGAGACGAAGGCTTGGCCTATGCAGAAGCTCTCAAGCAAGCCGGTGTCCCAGTCACTCTCAAGGTATACTCGGGTTTGCCACATGGATTTTACCTGTTACCACATTTAAAACAGAGTCGACAGTACTGGAAGAGTACGGTAGACTTTGTGACAGGCCTCGGTACATCTGGCAAGCTCTAAAACAATATGTAAACCTAAGTAGTACAGATCAATAAGATTTCGATTAGGCATACTAGGCAGCGACCATGAGATGATCCCGGAGATTGTTCCCCGCACGCATGGGGTGCAGGACAACAGCAAACTGCCGCTAGTCGGAATGTGGTGGTCTCGAGCTTCTCCATGTGTGAATGGGTCGTTTCTGGGGTAGGTTGCAGTTTGCAGCATTAAAGACGGACGAGATAGGCGAAGACGGAAACGATGTGCAGGGGAAGGATCTTCAAAATCCGGGATAACAACCGCGTGATTAGACTCATCGCAGCAGTGTCAAACCTTCTACCTATAATCCCGTCCCGTCTTCTATTGTCCATGTTCGAATCAGATCGACAGCCCTACGGCTTTCGATCGACAGATCCAGGTCTCTAAACTGGCGCCGTCCTGCAGACCTCATCAGACACACTTCCGCCACAATTTAACATCTTCCCGATCGGGGTGTTGGCCAATGAACCCTGTTTAGGTCAGCATTCACATCGTTTTCCAGGTAAACCTCAATGTGGTTATTTATCTTGGCATCAACGTCCTTGCAGTAGCAGTATACGATAATACCAACGACTTCGAAAGCGATGGAGCTGAGAGCTACCAGACTGATTTGAGGTTAGTATCTGGAGCAGATTACTTCTCGCATGGACTGACCGGATTGCCTTCTGCTGAGCGAGCTGTTATGCGGCTGACACTGCAGCAACAACAGTAGGTTTGTAGTTGGCGACGAATTTAGGAGTGCCGATTGTCGCAATCATAGCAGGAACTTGAGATGCCGGAAGATCGGCTTTGATTGCTGCGGGTGGAACGAGCTGAACGATCGCCGAGATTTCCTTTCGACTAAGGATAGCTGTGTATACGGAGGTAGCAACTGCCAGAATGTTAAAAAGCTCTGCGATGATTTTGATTAATGGTGTACTCACTGACGCCATCGGACATACGGAAGGTGCCTACCAGTTCTCCTGCTACCCCCAGAAGTTTGTGCTCAACGCCAAGTTGACTGATAGCAATCGCAAGGAAGAGTGACCAAGTGAAACAGGTGCCACTGATGAATGAGAATACAATCATCATTGCCTTCCTCTGGGGTGCAGCCAGAGCACCCAATGCGCCGAAAATGACTATGACCGTGTTGACAATGGGAAGCTGATATCGCCAGTGCCTAATTGGTCGGCCGAGGAAAATTAGACAAAGCGATCCGAAGAAAATCGATCCACCTTGAACAATCCACCTTGAACGATGGATAGAAAATTGGCGTAATGCCAGTCAGCTCCTCCGTCAAACTAGAATGCTCCGATTATGCTCGGCCGTAAGATGTTCTGGCTGTAGAAGTACATGTTCGTAATGGAAACAGCAATCACAGGTGCGGTAAAGTCCCTGCCATAGCCGGACTTGAATATATTAGGTGGAGTCAAGGGGTGCTTCGCACTGCCATATGTTTCCCAAAGGCCGAAGGCGACCAGCACAACGAAGCCAGCACAGATCGGAGCGATGATGTGTGCATCTGCACCTGTGTATTAAGTTGTCCAAACAACACCCATCAAGATTAGGACAGATTCTATAATGAACATAATGGCGCCTAAAAGCATGCATTAGAGACATTCACTGCTTAAGGACTTTTAAGCATTCTCACCCAAATAGTCAAGTTCTTTAAGAACCTGGCGGGCTGATATATTCAATGGATATGCTGGTGAGTAGTAAAGGAAGTACATTGCCAAAAATGCAAAGACCGAAGCAATTGCATAAGCATAGAAGTTCCATCGCCATGTGCCTGTTGCAACATCATACCTACCTGTGATCGGACCAATAAGATGAGGACGGTGTTGAATATGTCAGCCAAAGTAACACCAGTATATCTCCACTTGTTGGGCAATAGTTCCTAAGTAGTAATATGTCAGTTTGGTAGATCTCATGACAATAAAGCACGCAGCAAATTGTTGCAGAGTGATTTGACTATAGGAAGAGCAAAGGTGGCTATCTGACACAACCCAGCTCCGAAGTCGATGATAGTTATGCCTGCTATGGTAGCCGTACTACTTTTGGCTGTTCTAATTACAAGATGATCAACGAAGTAGAATATATTTTCTGCGATTAGAAACTAGCGACGACCTAGAAGATCGGTGTTGGCACCACTGGAAACAGCCAAAGCTAAAAGTAGAATTGTTAAACGGGATGTTTACCCAATCATAAAGATAACCGTGATAGTAAGACTCCATATTTATTTCGATCAGCAGTGTAAAACTAACCGTGAGGTGTAAATACGAACATAGAATCAACCAATATTCTGCGAAAGGATCACTAAGTTCTGTGGCGATCGAGCCTTGAACTGCGCCTATGAGTGCCAGGGTCATACACTGGTAAGCATTAGGATCATATAACTCTCCAATTTTCCTTGTACCTAGAGTGTACTCACGAAGACGACAACCCAAGTCTTTGCAGTACCGCCGAGTTCAACCCCGTTGTCGGCTACTCTGTGTGAGGTACGGTCGCGAGACGATTCGACATCTATATACTCAGCTTGTACGTCCGTCCCTACCCTATGCTGCGTGGATGTCTTTTCGTCGTTGAGAACTATATTTGCTGGTCAGTTGCTTGCCCTGGGATCACTCGTCTCCTGGTGTCGCTGATACTACTCTTTCGAGAGTACGACAGAGAAATGGGGTTCTTTCAAGCACGAAATCCGTAGGAATGACCCGTGTAACTGCGTGCCGCGATATTGAGTTTCTCATTCTGCCTTTCCCAAGGATGGGAAGTCAAGCTTTAGCACTATCTCTGAAAGGGATGAGCAGATTTTGGGTACGATTGGTGTAGTCTGGTGGATGGGATGCAGCCCGGTGGACGATACCCGTTCTTTCTCACAAAGGGACACATTTCAGTATACGGGGCCCTGCCTTTCGGCAGCCTGAAACGATCCACGCTCGATAGTAGGTGCAGCTCTCTACGGAGTACGATATTTTAGTGCCTATACCAGAGCTCTAAACCCTTTTTCGCAATATTAAGGAATTACTTACGCAGATCCAAATAAAAGAGCATAGTTCAACTAATATAATGTAGCGGATATAAGATATTGTGCTGGGAAGCAGATTGAATGAGGGGTTCTCGTTCTTTGGGCGAAATTGTAAGTTGCGGACATCGAGCACCGGACAATTAATGTATGCTTCAAGGTGGTGCTGGTAATCACTGGTGGTGACAGGGGTTGGAAGATCGAACTTCGGATAATGAGCACCGGTTAGGTCTTATATCGCTCAGACTTAGTTCCGTAATCGAATTCTGTGGCTTTTGTGATAATCTTACTTTAATAGATAGAAAGAAGTTATTTAACCAGAACCAGAATAAGATTCAAGGAGTAGGTTCTCAAAGACTAGTGGGTAATATACCTTAAGCAAGGTATTATTGAATTATTAGACGTATATCTAGATAGCCTAGGCTCGCTAAGAGTCCAAGAAATCGGCACTTAACCTTCTCACACTTCACTTAAGCTTCTTCACACTAAAGCTAGTGCCTAATCTCCTCGAATTCCCTTATCTATAATTCGATCTAAAGTTCCTCTATTTCGTAAGTCTTAAACTAAGCTAAAAGATTAGTACGTTATATTATTTTCGTCGCGGCGCGATAACTTCTCTCTATATTTAGTAGCGATTTTAGTGAAAGTACTTATATCTCTCTTAGGCTATCTCTAAGATACTTTCTTCGTAGTTTATTTTATATTAAGTACTTTAGTAAAATTTACTGTATTATTTCTAGTTTCTAGACATTATAGAGTATATACTAAAGATCTTTAACTTTAGAGATCTTTCTAAATATAAAAACTTTAAACTTAATCTTACTTATTTATAATTAAATAATTTATAAAGATTAAAGCCTCTTAAATTTCTAATAAAGAGATAATATTTTCGAATTTAAAGTTAACTTAAATAGCTAGCTATATATCTCTTATTTAATCGCTTTACTTAAGATTTAGAGCTAAAGAATTAAGTTATCGGAGACTTTAAGGGTTCTAGATATTCTTCTAGATAGGAAGCTTAGTATACTACGAATTAAGATCTACGACTAAATTATAACTAAACTATATTAACCCGAGAAGGAAAGCCTAGCGAGGAGATACGTAGAAGATAACCTTAGATATTAGAGAAGGAAGGTTATTAATTACGTATTCTTCTTAAGAGGCTCTTATAGCTCTTAAGGCTCTAACCGTAAAGCTAGTAAAGCTACGTAGAGCTACGAAATACTTATCTTACGGCTACGTCTATATAACTTACGTACCTTATATAGCTTCCTTTATAGTTAACTTCGTTAACGATTATATCTATACGTTTAAGTATTAATTAGTCTCGCTTATAATAGTAGCGTACTCTCTTACTACTATACCTTAATACTTCCCTCTACTTAGGAACCCCTTATCTCGTAATACTCTAGTGAAGCGATTTATAATAGTATTCTCGATTAACCTTTCTTTTTAGTCCTAGATCTATCGGTTATATCGCGTTCGTAATACTATCCCCTTCTTATATTTAGTCGTTATCCTTAATATATTTAAGGTGAGTAATCCTCTAGTCGACTATATTAGTCTCTTCCTTTTCTTCTTATAATAGCTAACGATATCTTCTAGCCGTATTATAAAATGCTCTTTCACTATTTCCTCTATAAGTCGTCGTAAACGATTAGTCGATCGTATCGAAAAGTTTAGTTTCCTAACTATAGCTCCTTATCCTTAATATATTAAAAGCGAGGTCGATCTATATTATTTAGGGAGGTTATTTAAGGTGTTCTTATTATACTCGAAGAAAGTTAAGTTTATAGCGAGACTTTTTCCGACGTCGAGTTCAATACTCTCGAGGCTTAAAAGAGTGAAATAAGTGTAAAGAAGATAAAAGCTCGAGCGCGTTTAACGGCGCTAGCTTAGAAGCTTTTTACCGTTTAGAAGAAGAGTAATATATTAAATAAGAAGTTTAATAAAATATAAGCGCTATAAGTCGCCTAAACGTAGAACGAGACGAATAACGTAACTTTATTACCTATAGTAATTTCTTTTAGATAGTCGTTAATATTATCTAGAATATCGATATTTATTTTATAGTTTTAGCTACTAAAACGCTTAATAGCGATAACGATCTAGATCTATCGCTATATTTATATATTAATATCTTAATCGAGACTTAGTCGACTTATACGAGTTAAGATATAAGTAAAGCGCTTTATCGACTACGATTCTTCGATACTACTTTAGATATAGTCGTCGACGATAACGAGAATTTCGATACTACTAAATACGAATATTCGAAACGATTAGACTAAAACTAGAAATTAAATTAATAGCTATATAGTCTTAAGAAAAATAACGCGAACGAGAGAACGAGATATATAGATATAAATTATAAATTTATAGTACTCTAAAATAAATAGAATATAGACTATAAGATCGGAAACACTTAAAAGTACTAAGAGACTTTTTTTCGCTAATAAATTTCGTTGAGAGAGCGATCTTAACCCTCTCTTTAGACTTATATATTAAAATATAGCGACTAAGCGATAAATTAGACTATACTAAGATTAGACTATATTAAATTAACAAGAAATAAGGGTCGATAATATTTAACTTAGATTTATTAAGGGTAATAAATATTTACTTAGTATTCTATAAGTTACTTCTAAAGAAAGTACTATTTAACGTTAAATTAGAATTAGTATTAATATATAAAGAAATATAGTAATCGTTATATAAAGTATTATAGTAGTATTCTCGAGTATATATATCGTTCTTTTTACTTACTTTAACTCTCTATACTATACTACTTACTATTATATCGTTATATAACTTCTTTACTTCTTATATAAAAGTTATATATAATAGTAGTATAAATAAAGCTATTTAGATATTAAAGCTCTAGAATTAGAGTATTATAATCTAGCGAATAAGTAATAGTGTCGCTAATATTTTACTCTTATATTTAACTCTTAATTTATTTTATCTACTTTTCCTTAATATTATATTTATATAGTAAATATTCTTATAGATTTTTAAGAGTATAGTAGAATTAGTAATAAGTATAGAGAATTACACTAAACTATAAGAGAGTTCGTAGATAGTCTACGAGCTAAATTTACGTCGTCTACGATATCGACGACTTACGCTACGCGCTACGCTCCGAGTCGAATACGCTGTAATTTAATATATAACCACTTAATACTATTCTAATTAACTTATAAATATAAAATTAATAATTATTAATGGCGTAATATTAATACACTAATAAATACAGATTTAAGATTTTGGTGTGGAATAGTCACCGTGGAATGGTCACCAAACCCTTAACCCTAAGGACTTCTTGGTATTGTTTTGTATGTGGAATGGTCACCGTTCCATAAGATTATATATATAGGCAATGAACGAATTCAGCTTGCACATTGCGAAAAAGCTGGGTTTGCTCGAATCACTGTAGTTTTGAGGGGAGAGGATCTCTGGATCTCGGGTCTGCACAAATACACGATAGTCCACGGTGGCTTCATGCATAGTTCTGGGATCGTCTGGTACGGATCCTAACTTGGAGAAGTCGAGGACGTGAAACTTCTTAATCTCCGTCCCCATTGAGGCTTTGACCTGTTTTTCGATTGATGCAGCCTTTTCGTCTATGTCCAGTCCGGTAAGAAAGAAATGATACTCTGCTTGTTGACCCCCGATTGCGGTCAGGCCAACCTTGGTGGTGGGTGGAGGTGGACTGCCTTTAATGCCGGAGACATAAACCACATCATTGCCTCGAGGCTCAATTCGTACCCCTTCCAGTAATGCAACCACGTCAGAATTGTAATACCATGGCCCTTGAATCTCGTAAATCAGCTGAGAAGACGTTGTTTCGACGGACACCTCGCCTTGTGTTCCCTGTTCCTTGGTCAACGTGAAATCCCCCCCTGCTTGAATCTCAACGACCGGAAAACCTAGGTCAACATATTGGTCGAAGGGAGAGAACCTCTTGAACCCCGAGAATGCCCCGCCAGTCACATAATTGGTGCACTCAATGAGGTGACCGGCTACTAGGGCACCGGCAAGTTCGTCCAAGTTGTCTTCCCTTGTCCACTGATACCACCACATTGCAGCACCGACGCACCCAGAAGCGTCAGCGATTCGTCCACAAACCACAATATCCGCTCCATTTTCTAGTGCTTTCATAACACCAGATCCTCCCAAACACGCCTGTGCCGCAATTGGCTCATGGCCCCGTTCCGCCAATGGCGTGCCATCATCAAGATTGTTAAATTTGTCTTTGCCCTGCCTGTATAGTTCTAGGACAGTCTCGAGGAAGTCGTCGCCTTCTACCCATGCGACTTTGAGAGGGAGATCATTCTTTTTGACAAGGTCTTCAACAGCAGAAGCAACACCGGACACATTACTGGCACCAGCATTCGTAATCAAGCGAACCTTGTTCCGTGCAAGCCATGGCAGTGCAGGCTCTAATTGTTGGAGGAAGTACGGGTCATAGCCACGAACGCCTACCCCACCAGAAGCCGAACCGACCTGTAACCCTGCTCGTTCTGCGCCACGGCGTGCCATTTGGCCCTCATTCATCCAGTCGCCCACGATGACATCCAGGTTTTCGTGTTTCGCGAGATCATGTAAGGCCCTCTTCCTGTCGTACACACCTGGAAAGGGTCAGCTCGACGAACACTTATCGTACCAGCACGAAAACCGGCTTACCCCCAGATGCAGAACCAATCCGTATCGGACGGCTCGGGTTTCTTTGAAACGACATGTTAAGGAAGTCGTGCTCTAGGATTCATTGTTTATTTTTGGCGCAGAGGCGAAGAAATCTGTGTTGTTGAGACCCGTCTAGGATCTAAACACAATTGGAAACATGCGAAAGACAGTCCCGCAATCTTGATGGTGGTAGAAATGTTCGGAGTGAAGCTTTTCAAGGCCACGTCGAACGAACGATTTTCTGTTTCGGATATCACCCGCCACTTCTGTCCTAAAGACTGTGATTCGCACTGGGCTACTACCATCCGAAGCACCAAAGCCATTCAAGCTTTTGGGGACAACGGCATTAAAAATACCTTCGACTCGGCTGTCGTTGCAGCTGTAGACACAACGGTTGTACAGTCGTATAAACAGGCACAAGCAAGGTATCCTATCTCAGCTAGAAAGTCATGTACTTACCCTGCCAACGCTTATTCGGCTATGTTTCTAGCGCATTCGTAGGGATCATAAGTTACACTTTAAGCCGTGATGTGGAGAACTTGATGAGCAACCGACGAAGTTCATTTAGAAGCAAACGCGTGCGCGAGGTCAAGAGGGTGGAGGAAACTTGCAGGGCACTTCGAAGGTCGTGAGCGATGGGACACCGACTGGAAGATCACACAGCATTAGGTGTTGGTGCTCGGTACCAGAATGCGTAGCGTTTTGGTTCATCGTGCTAAAATTAACGTTACAGCAGCAATTGGGATGTATGCCGATCCGCTCTCCTACTTTATTTTGCTCTTTGAATTATTGAATACGGGCAGTCCCTTTTGAGATAAGTTATATATTAGTTTTGGCGCTACCATGTAGACCTGTTCTCCATCTATGTGCATGGAGATCCGGGATTCTCCACGAGATTACTTGACTAACTTCGGGTTTGGCGCCTATCTAACTTAAAGCGTCGTCAACCATCCTTCTACACGACATGAGAAATTCCGAATTCCGAATGTTAATTTCTTTTCAGATGGTTTTACCTTCGCTCCCTTCGATCTAACATGGTTTTCCACTTTCAAAAAGGTCTTTATTCGTGCCTGGAAACTATTCCTATTGACAAATACCGTAACTACCCCATCGGAGAACTCTTAAGAAACACTCCTAGCGCTATGAGTGATCCATTGGACTCAGAGGCCCGTCAAGGCCAAGACCATGTTCATGCGAAGGCAATCGGCGGCACCAACCTTGGCAAAAAGTACTATATGAGCTTCCGTCTGATAGGTTCGATGCTCGCTATGGCACTGTCCCTCTGTGCGGCATATGTTGGGTACCTGCTGCCTGTCGGCATCCTATCATACATTAACGCCGATATTGGTGCGCCTGCCCGATCACGGTACTAATCGCGACATACTGACTATACATTGTAGGACCGGATCCCAACTACTCGTTGATTCCTGTCGCATGGTCAATCTGTAACGCAATCGGATATCTGATAGTGGGCCGCATGTCTGACATCTTTGGGCGCCGGTACTTTTTCCTCGGAGGAAATGTTCTGGGGTTGATTGGCTTTATCGTTTGCGCAACAGCTAGAAATGTACAAGCTATTATTGGAGGCAATGTTTTCATCGGCATAGCTGCGGCTGTGGCTCTATCATTCTACTCTGGGGCAGGAGAATTAGTTCCTGTCAAGGACCGTGGCTACTGGTACTTTGCAATATTTGTCCCAGTTCTTCCATTCGCTATGTTTGGTGCTTATATTGGTATGTATATTTCCTTGGTCACTGGAATTTGTTACTTATCCTGGTGACCAGCTCACGACCTCTTGATTGTCGCGACATGGAGATGGTGCTACTATATTGCCATCATTATCCAAGGACTATCGATCATTCTTTTCGCCGTGGCCTATTTTCCGCCGCGCTTAGAAAGCTTACATACTATCAAAAGTCGGCAGCAACTTATAAAGGAGATTGACTATTTAGGGATATTCTTATTCTGTGCTGGCACTGTACTCTTTCTCCTAGGTATCAGTTGGGGAGGTAGCAACTATCCGTGGAAATCAGCCTCAGTCCTTTGCCCATTGGTGATAGGCGCAGTCACCTTGATCGCCTTCTTCGTTTGGGGTAAATTACGATCGTACGGATCTTAAGTACAACACTAATACTTTACAGAAATGAAGGGCAGTATAGCTAGTCCACTTCTTCCTTGGGAGTTCCTTGTGGAAAACAAAAGAGGTTTTTTGCTTCCCGCCCTGGTCGCGGGCATTGGTTCAATGTTCTACTATGGTCTGACAGTGATATGGCCATACCGTGAGTGAAAAATCTCTTGCCAATCGAAGCTGAAACTTGCGTATTTAACTGACGGTCTTATCTAGAGGTCAATACTGTTTACGGGACGGATTTGAGAACTGGCGGTTGGCTTGCCAGTATCTTGTCGTGTGCTTCTCAAACCGGAACGATGTTCGCAAGCTTAATCTTCACAAAGATAGGCCCACAGCGCAACGCACTGATCGCAGCATTCATAACCATGGTCGCCTTTGTTGGTGGGCTGACTCAAACCAATCCCGGCAACCGTCCAGTGGCTATTGCCTGTACTGTTCTCTCAGGATTCTGCATAGGTTTCAGTGAAACGCTCATCATCTTGTTTGCTCAGGTACAAAGAGACGCACACATGATTGGTTTGACAGTCGGCGTGCTTGGTTTTATTCGCCTTGTCTTCGGTGCAGTGGCGCAAGCTGTCTATCTCACCATCCTCTCGAATCGGTTGCCTGGCCAGCTTGCTTCCAAAATCACACGGTTCGCATTGGAAGCCGGAATCCCGCAGGCTTCCCTTCCTGCGGTCTTCTCAGCCCTGGCATCAACTAATCCAGAGGCGTTGTCGAAGGTACAAGGAATCACTCCGGCTCAGGTTGCAGCAGTGGTTCTCGGACAGAGCTACGGATACGCTGGAGCCTTTTCAGTGGTCTACTGGGCGTGCTTTGCTTTTGGATGCCTTGGTATCATTGGGACTTTCTTCGTGAAAAGGGACGTGAATGACGAACTGACGACATTTGTTCCGAAGAAGATGGAGGGGGTCACAACCAGGACAGAAAATCTGGAACTGGAAGAGAAAATGGCCTCTGGAGCCCCAGAGCACGTGGACGGGGTTTCCTATGAGGGGAACGTTTAGTTCTAATGGGACTTCACGTCTAGAGACACACTATCTTCCTATAATATAGCTTTGAGGTTACAGAATGACCTTGTATTCTTATTAACATTGAACTTGGATATAAGATACGGAAAAAGAGCAAGTGGAAAACTGTCACTTTCGAGCAATATCCTTGAAAGAAAGAATACCATTCAAACATTACCGAAAGCTTAGAACACCTGCGAACAATGTGGCGTAACTAGTCGCCAAGAGGCTCGGCCACTGGATGGTGCAAACGACAACCTGGACCTCCTACTGTCCACGGAATGGAGTTCTGGTCTAATAGTCGAGTTCACGATTGATCACTTTAGGCGAATAATAAAACACCTGTGTTGCGTAGATCATGTTAAATCTGAATCAAGTGGCAGCAAACTTGCATTCTTGCGCAATAGTTTAGAAGAGCTGTTCCTACCCCTTTCGTCACCATGAATAATTCGAGAAGATTACAAGGAAAAGTTATCGCTATTACTGGTGCTGCCTCTGGAGTTGGCCGCGCCACCGCCCTACACTTAGCAAATGAAGGTGCGCTGTTGTCACTTGCCGACAAAGAACCCAAGCGCCTTGAGGAATGCCGGGCTTCAATCATGGCGCAAAACCTTTCTACAGATGTGCATTTATTCACCCTGGATGTCACCAAAGACGACCTGGTGGAAGCATGGATTGAATCAGTGATCAAACACTTCGGAAGGTTTGATGGCGCGGCAAATTGTGCCGGGAGCATGAGTCGAACCATGGACCCTATTTCCACTTTGGCCAACCACAACTGGAGTATCGTTATGGATGTCAACCTGACCGGGATGTTTTATTGTCTAAGGGCTCAGCTAAAGTCTATATCGGAAGGTGGTAGCATAGTCAACACTTCGAGTGCCGCAGCGTTCTTCGGTCACCCCAACTATCCGGCCTACTGCGTCAGTAAGTCTTGCGTGGTAGCACTAACAAAGTGCGCAGCAAGAGAAGTAGGCGCAAAGGCCACAAGAGTCAACTGTATCTGTCCGTAAGTGAAGTCTCCTTATCGAACGTGTGGGCTTCATCCGTTGACACTGGTTAGTGGACCAATAAAGACGCCGGTGATGCATTCCGCCACACAACAGCTCTCAGCAGTATCGTATTCAGCAAATCCTCCCGCCATTGATCGGCAGGGTGAGCCGCATGAGGTGGCGGTACTTATTGCTTTTCTTCTCAGCGACGATAGCAGATTCATTACTGGTGCAGAATACAAGATCGATGGTGGGAGGACATGCTGAGGGAACCCAGTCCCTTGTCGTAGCTACGACTCGGGCCTCTGCTGGTTCCTGGCTGGGAATCTCAGGTTCGCCGAGAGCCAAGACATGGGGCATCGGCGTTTTGACATGTACCATCGGAACTTGTTCGTAGTATGAAAGGGGAAGATAATCTTCGATTTACGGATAGCTGCTTCACACTTTCGAGGCTACTTATTCACACTTTCATGCTGGCTGAAATTTAACCATCATCACGGACTTTTTAATACACATGGAGACTCCAAAACCCGAAGGTGTCATCGATACTGACGCCATGGCTGTGGCCGAGTCTCATCACGTGGAAGATTGTGACGGTGACCATGTATCGCTTCAGTCTTGGCTAGTTGCAATTGTGCGTTCACATCCCCTCTCCATGAGTCCTCAAGCGGCTGTAATTCAACAGACAAGTCTAACCATGTCTAAGCTGATGTCCATGAGCAATGGCCTGTGCTTTTGGGTCATCCCTATCGGGGCAAATATCGGCGCCTCTGTCAGTGATGCGTCGAAAGCTGCATGGCTTCTGCCTACCTGGAATCTATGCGCCGTGGTTGGATTTCTCGCACTGTAGGGACATATATGGAGTGTGCATCAACTGCCATAAAGCTGACAAGAAGCAGTGGTACTCAGACTGACCTGTTTGGTCGGAAAGTATTCATAGTCGGGGGTAGCCTGCTGGTTACCGTTGGGTATGTCGTCATGGCCTCCACTCCTAATGTGGGTGGTCTTCAGGCTGGTATGGTAGTGTTGTCCGTTGGTGCAGCTTGCGTTCAGTTCGCCAATTTCACCGTGGGTGAGCTACTACCCAACAAATGGCGACATATTGGGGTGGTCATGTCAGACTACCCTACCACGTTCGCTACTCTTCTCGGTCCAGTGGCTGCCAGGGTCAGCCTAGCTAACGGGACATGGAGATGGATGTTTGGTGTCCCCGCTATACTTGAGTTTCTCTGCTTTGCCGGACTTGCTGTATGGTATCATCCTCCTCGACACCCCCGGGGGGTCGACTTACGGCAGGGACTTCGCGATATGGACTATACAGGTTGGCCCCAACTTCTTTCAGTTCTTCGGTAGGTATCCTAATTCGTCAGCAGGTATCGTGCTATTCTCTTTAGGCGTGGTGCTGTCGTCGATGGGCCTCGTTTATGTTGGCCTGCTTCCGTCCTCGGATCCACACGTGATCGCGTTCCTTACGATCGGGTTTTCTCTTGTTATTCTCTTCGCCCTGTGGGAGACTTTTGGCAATCCACGATATGCCATAGCGCCGCCGCGGTTGTTCAAGCTAGCCAAAGGCCGTGCGGTGACATTCCCACTGGTGGCTTGCGCCATGATCAACATGACCTATTTTTCGTGCAGCATCATATGGCCGACAATGATCAGCGTCTATTACACTAAGCCTGAAGATTGGCGATACGCGAATGTTCTCTCCCTCTCTCAGGGTCTAGGAATCGGTTTCGGTGCGATCCTACTTTCCATACTAGGCCGCAGAATCAAGCATTGGAATTGGCAATTGACTATCGCAACCACAATCATGGTGGCTTTCGGTGCTATAACAGGAGGATTAGGTGCACATCGCCGGAAAGCTACCATGGTAGCGTTCACATGCGTTACTAACATAGCGTATGCATGGGCTATATACCTTGCAGTTGCAGTTGCGCAATTGGGAGGTCCGCAACACGAGCTGGGCGTACTCGGCGGCTTAACAGGAGCTTTCAGAGCCGGTGGTGGTGTCAGTGAGTGCTTCCTATTGTCCTCATTCATACCACTCGAGCTAACATCTATCCTTAGTTGCGAGCTCGGTCTACGGCTCCATTTTAAGCACAGGCTTGAAAAGTTATCAACGCAACAATATTCCGGAAGCTGCCAGAGCTGCTGGCTTACCAAATTCCCAGATACCTAGGCTGTTGAGTACGGTTGGAACAGCCGACTTCAGCTCGAGCTTCAGCAATGCAGTTGTTGCGGCCGTTGAATCAGTTATCGTTAGCTCTTACACATTTAGTTTGAGGTGAGTTCAGCGACATCCACAAGTGTTTCGCAACACAGTAACAGGCTCTAGGCTGCTTGCATTCTCTTCCATAGGCTTTGGTGTTGTCGGAATCATCGCTTGCGCACTAACCCTCGACATAAATCAGAAAATGAACGACAGAATTGAGGTACGTATGGAAAAGGAACCGAAAGATCATCCACAGAACAGCTCGAAACAGATCGAAGGGGCAAGCACCACAGTCTAGTCCTTTTCCTAAGATTAGATAGTTAGAGGTAGGGTGTGCATGCATTACACACCTGCAGACAGTTCAAGAAGCCCATCCTATGTCCAATTTATGATCTTTGACATTGGACCCAACTACTCGGACGATTTGTCAGACTCGGTCGATAGGACCAGTTTTCGTGATAGACGCCTACCTTTGGCGACGATTCCGACACCTTCATGGCCGCAGCCATTCCATCCTTTGGTCCTAGATAACCTTTGTAGGGGATGAGATCCGAACCACATAAGCTTGCACCAACTATCTTGACCATCATTTCATCATCGCCTACGTCCGGGACGTCAATTTCCGTCACTATCATAGGTTCCCCAGCCTAAACGGATCAATCCACGTCAGCGATTCCACGATAAGTAGAGATACAGCTCGCTCAATCCCCACCTGCTGAAACACTGCCGCCTTCATCTTGCTTGGGACCGAAATACCATTCATGCCGTCCGACATAGTCATTTGTTACTCCAGAGGCCTGAATGTGTCTCGACGACCGAAAGTATGGTATTCAGAGAAACAGTCAATCTGCCCTGCTGCAATGTGTTCTCGGTGAGAATTTCTGTAGGGTACCACCAAAGATAGACTTCACTCTCCGACAGATAATTCGTGCTTGCTTAGTAATAACAGCCAAGCTTCCCCCAGATCGTCGAGGACTAGTAGCCTCGGCTTTAGGGCAGTCAGTCGATTATATCCTTAGCAAACATCGAAGACCACGACACCACGGAACTTAGTGGCTAAATTAGCCTTCACTAGTCTATCATGGGGACCATCCCCTACGAGATACTCAGGACATTCCAGCAGTGTTCCCGGCTAAAAACTTTCTGCAGGCCCTTCTGCCACAGTCCGGAGAAGGCGAGTCGGTCAATCATATTAATCCACCCGGCCAAAGATCTTCCCTTCGCCGGCGTAACCTTGTAGGAAGGCAATCTAGCCATGTTATACCACTTAGCTGTTGCAAGTTCCGAGTACCTTTCGCAAGGAATATAAAGACGATATAAGCTTAGGCTATTCGAGTATCCTTTTCGCATAACCAATTCTAAATCGCTAAAGATTATTTGCCTTCCCAGATCATAAACCAAGTTAGATTTTGTATGCACATTCTTTGAGTCCTTCTGGCACAAACAACAAGATGTCAACATCTACAGACCACACGATCACCACTGCTATTGTGACAGGGGGTGCTTCTGGGATCGGCGCAGCAGTTAGCAGAAAACTCGCCAGCCGTGGGATCAATGTCTTGATAGCGGATATGCAGACCGACCTCGGCGAAAAATTGGTCGAACAGATCAAGTCGATGTACCAGGTCGATGCGACCTTTTTGAAGACTGACGTCTCCAAGGAAACGGATGTTAAGCGTATGATTCAGACAGTGGTTGAGAAATGGGGTCGTCTTGACTATGCCGCCAACATGGCGGGAATCTGTGAAAGCACTCAGGCTGAGGAGCACAGCATCACTGTAGAGTTGGTCGAGCGGTATGTCTTCTGAAGTCCCTAAAAGCACCTGCTGATAGTTGAAGCACTTTTGCGATAAATCAAAAAGGTCTCTGGCTTTGTCAGAAGTATGAAGCAGAACAGATGATTATTCAAGAGCCACGACCCGTGGAATTATCCCCGTCCCCGAGTATTGCTATCAAACCTCAGCGGGGCGCCATCGCTAATGCAGCTTCGACAACTGCAGTGGTCGGTATGGGTTTTGCGGCGTATGCTCCGACTAAGCATGCGGTCATCGGAATAACGCAGAATGGGGCTTATTTCTACGGTCCAAAGGGTGTTCGTTGCAACTCTATCGCCCCTGGCGGAACAATAACGCCCATGATGCTGGCAAATATGCCCGAAGCTTATCGGGGCACAACTCATTACCTCGAAGAAAACAATGCCCTGGTCCAACCGGTCGCGTTGAAGACGCTGAGTCAGCCTGAAGAGCAGGCAAGTGTGATAAACTTCCTCTTGAGCCCTGAAAGCAGTTATGTCACGGGTGTCAACATCATGGTTGATGGAGGCTTCACATTTACTCGATCTGCATAGTTGAATGGCATTAGATGCTCAAACACGTCGCTTTGGACCAAGTAATGTAGATAGATTGTGATCGTTCGAGGGTAATCGAGCCAGAATAAAGGCTTCCTATTCAGTGGATTGACGGACATTCGCAGTATAGTGACCTTTTCTACTGCTTGACCTGGAGGATACAAGACGATTACTCGTAGGTAAAACTGACTATGTATGTCTTCTGCACGTCATGATTCCTGACTATATCGAAGACACCGTTAACCAATGTCCACCATTAAGTTTACGGTGCGTCCATAGCTGGCATAGCGTGTGGCATAGGAGTTCACCTATAAGACCAGCCCTCCCGTGAATCATTGACGCCTTTTGTCGAAAGAATTAACAAATTTCAGTATCGGCAGTATGTAGCTATTTATTCTTCCTACAGTGTGGGGGAATAACCATAGTTGATAATGAGTTAGTGCTTTGATGGTGGCTATGAATACAGCGACAAGCCGGCGCTGACGTATGCGATATCAGGTCCGGGATACTACAAAAGTGATATAAAACAACTAGTAACATAGTGAAAAGGTTGCCTTGATTCTGGCCTCGATGACTAGTCTATATTGAAGGTTCGTGAAGAATAGATATAGCCTTGCCATTGCTCAAGTAATTGCAGAGTACTCTGGTGTATCTGAGCGACTTTTCCAGCATATTTTACCGGCAGGGTTCGGACTTCGACTCCTCGTGAACCAGATCGGTGGTGGCATTAACTTCACGTTAGGGGAAAGACTAAGATCGTAATTATGAAGTACCATCACCAGTAGAATCTTGATCTCAGTCGAAGTAAAGAAACGTCCTGGACACGCATGCTTGCCGTGGCTAGTATCATGTTAGCAAATCATGGCTCATTGACTGTATATATCCTTTTCGATGAAACTGTGCAATGTGTGTCGAAATTGCATGATTTCGATGTTTGCTTTAATCGCGCTGACTATACGGTCCGACGTTGAGCGAACTTCTTCAGCAAACGTGGGCGCCACCACGAGCACAGCCTCATTGGGGGTTCTGGTAGTCAGGTCTGTAAGATAGCCAGATGTCCAGGTATCTATGAGAGTCCCACCTCAGGAGGTAATGCAGGCCCTTCTTCGGATACTGTAAGCACCAGCTAGTTAACGAGTTTGGTTCTAAGATGCCGTCTTCCGAGGACCCCAAGTTAAGATGCCCCTATCCTGTCCCGTCCGATCTGCATAAGCTGTGAACCAATTTTGACGTAGGCTGCAACATCAGCGGCAGCTCCAGCTGAGCCAGGGAGTTTCGAGATTTCAGGCATGGGACCTGCGGAAGTCGAATCTGAAAAACAAAGTTTTCGAAGAAGAACACCAAGCACAATCGTAAGGAATGAAAGCACAAAAGCCACTCGCACGACACCGTACTTCTGTAAATACTGTGTAGATAATCGTCGTAAATTGCCGAGTGCAGCTATAGCGCAGGGTATGGTGGACTTGGAGATAGCCTCAGGTTAGATGCAAAGACGTTCAAGGAGCTCAATGTAGAATCTGAGCGCTCAGTAAACGCTAAGTGTTTGGTACCAATTTCTACTCGGAGGGAAGGTAACACGGATCCGGCGTGCAAGTTTATCCCGTTACCTTCCGTTATGGTTGACGATGAAGCTGTCACAAGTATAGTCTTGTTGCCTCACTAGTAATATTGTCGAGTTGTGCCTACCTATATGGTGGTAATAACTCCGTAACCTCCGCCAGCCTGGAATTCCGTCTAGGCGAAATGTATCTGCAGGGTTGACCGCAATCTTGAAGAAGTGTGTTGTTAGTGATGCCTGTTAGTGGAATAGGTCTGACTATGCTATCGATATCATCTCTTCTTCAAAATCGTAACAAACCTGTCTCCATGGGTACCACACCAATCTAAGCCATTATCGAACCCCTACTGATCAGGTGATTCCCTGCCCTCTGCTGTGTAAAGTGTGCTGTGTTCCAACAAGCACACTAGGGCCATACCGATCTGCGCATCAAGATTATACAACTGACCAGAATCTTGCGACTTGGTTTGATATTATGCAAGACGACATTCATAACTGTTTTACCGCATATCTCGCTAGAAGTGCTTCTATTGTAGCTCTCCTGGAAAGGATCTCTGTTCAGATAATCCGCGACTATCGGAGTTAGTCATAGGTCCTTGCTGTAGAAGGATAGTTTGCAACTTTTGCCATTCTTTGAATGTTTGACCAACGCGATCCACATCTCCCAAAGTCGAGATTCTGAACAGATGTTTTGAAGACCTCGGCACCAATGAAGATATCCCTCGTAGCACAATGTTCTATGAAGCTTACAGTGATAGCGGTATGCTTCACCTTATATGGAGGTTTATCAACCTTCTCCTCGCGACCTCGAGATCTGGATACATAGTGCCTCGTTGGCAGATATAGAATGATAAACATCATCAACTATTTCATTCCGTGCTATATGCATCAAGAGACATGGAAGGCTGAGTCTTCGGAGTCTAATAAAGTCGAAAGAAGAAAGTGAATTGATCTCCTCAAACAAGATATCGACAGTTTCAGCCAAACAAGTTACTAGTCGACCACCCGTATTTTCCGAGATGTTGTGCAAGAGGCTATCTCACTTTGCATAGCCTGATCGGTGGTCTCGCCAGAGGGCTGATTCATGTTGCTGTTCGTTGCCCTTCTCCAAACGGTTATCCTCGACCATATTGGCAGAGGGGTTTCCTAACACTTCCTCTTCCTTAAGGTGCTGAGGTATCTTTGTGGTCATGTGTGGAGAAAGCTAACAATACCTTATTAGTGTCTGGCTCATGTAATGCCTGATTGATACCCACATCTTTGATGAAGAGAGACAAGCAAAATGCGAGAACAGAAAATGCAATCCCCGAGTACCACACATATTTGAAACTCCCAAGATATGCACCTTGTAATGCGGCAGTGGTTTTGACAATGATTGGCGGGGTGATGCCGGGAACTTTAGTTATATCTTGACCTTGTACCGCACCAGTCAGAATTCCCAGAAACTCCGCCAGGGAAGTCTCTGGAAGTCCTGCTTTCAGTGCAGCTGGAACCACCTGAGCAGGGATAAAAATAGCTGCCTTGCTGGTGAGTATTGAGGAAAAGATCGAGATTCCGGCAGCTCCGCCGATACTGCGCATAAAGCCGATCGTTCCAATCGCTAGGCCGATTAGTTCATCTAGGGCTGCCAATGTTATCAGCGGCAACGTGTATGAGTCGATAATACCGGTTCCTTCCACTTGATTAGTGTGCAGATCTTGCTTAAAGCCGTTATACTATCGACTTACCAAACCCTGCCAGGCACGAAAAGGCGTAGACCATAGATTTCGACGCCCCATCAGCGAGTGCTAGCAGAGGTGTGAAAAGCGCGGTCATGAATGCTCCCAAAGAGAGCGTTGCAGTTGTTCCGATCCGCGGACCAAGATACTGTAACAGAAAAGAACTGCTAATTCCACCGATCCAGGTCGCCGCACCCAAGGGCATTCTATCGAGACCAGTCTGTGTCGCATCATCGCCGTAAACGAGGACAAGATATTGAGGGAAGAGTGCCTGCACTCCATAAAACAAGATTCCACCACTCAAGAAGGTGACGATACAGATGAGTGTAAATGTCCGAAGTCGTGAGAACAAAAATGGATGGAGCAATGGGTTCCTGGTCCCGAAGACTTCCCACAGTGCAAGACAGATCAGCAGGATTAGACCAGAGATAAAGGGGCCTAAGAAGTGAGCGCTCTTCGGAGAATACTCCGACACATTAATTACCCCAACGAAAACCAAGGTCGGACCCGTCTGTGAATGAACGTAAGCATAGTGGCGGAGAGAACTCCAGTGCTCGCACCTCACAAGAATAAAAAAAGCCCCAACGTAATCAAAATTCTTGAGAATCTGCCTGGTTGTTTTTTGAGCCGTGAGCAGTGGTCTTGCCGGATGATAGGAAAAGTAAACGGTGACAAGAGCCACAATGTTTGTAGCGAGCGTCATCCAATAGACACTCCGCCATCCCGGCCTGGTTCGGGTAGCGAATTCGTGTCCGAATAGCGACCCGCCGAGGGTCCAAACTCCCACAGTGGTATTTGCGAAAGCAGTCGCAGCACCTCTTGACTTGGTTTGCACCAATTCAGCTATACCGGCAAACCCCGTAAGAGCATCTGCTTGATTGAGACCGAGGAAAGCATTGGCGGCGATGACTACAAGGTACGTCAGTTCATACTCATAGTCTGATTCATGCTTGTCATGTTGGAGCTCTCATACTTTGACCAACACTCTTGGCTGTAATTCCAAGTATGGCAGAAATAATGGCCAAACTAGTGGTGCCAACCGCGAACCATCTGCGTCCCACTATGTCGGATATTGTGCCCCCCAACAAAAGACCAACCCCAGTGGTGATAGTCCAGCTCGATGCCATCCACGCGTAGCCAGGGTGTGGGCCAAGGTCGTTATTGATAGTAGTGATGATTGGCGTTATGCAGAGGTATGGCCCGAGAGAAACACAGTACACGAAAGAGGGAGACGCAATCGCAACATAGCGCCGGACCTTGCTTCTGACAGCAACTGTTTCGTCCTCTGGCACAACTTCGTGCTCGTGCATTTGCTGTTCTTTATTGTTCTCATGGCCGTGCAGCGGATCGGCGGCCATAATTGCGGTATCGTGTGACAACGTCATTTTCACGATCAGTCAGTCGGGAGGCACCGACTTTCAAAAGGACAGAGCGTTAGGGAGAGAGTAGAAGTGTATTGGAGAGATGGTCGAGCTTGAAACAAGTCACCTTGTACCCCCAATGAGCATGGACAGCTTTATAACCCTAGGATGGCCTGCACTTCCGAAGTTGGAGGAATCACCCTAAAAGCTTCGCACTTCAGCCAATAGAGACACAAGAATCTACCTTGATTTCCCGGACCAATTCCGGGGTTGCCCCTAGACAGTTCGGGGGCTCTCTTATGCGATTCTGGGGAGACTAAGTAGCGCAATGCCATCATGCCCAATCATTCTGCATCTATCCTGGGAAATTTGGAAGTGGTGAGATCCAGACCCTCAGCCCGTATTACCTAACCGATCGACCTCGACACACTGCATGATTAAGATACAACCACGTTACGTCTTACGTAGAATTTCAGACTGCGTACGCTGACAGTAATGTTCTCATCTCAATTCCACGTTTGAAGTTTGCGATTAAGGGCTGCAGCAAACGGTAAGCATCGAGATGTCATCCTGCCTAACACGCGACTCATGCTTTGACGATGTTCGAGTATAAAAGACCGTGGTCACAATCAGAGACTGGCATTCCCTGGACAGATTGTTGCTTGCAATCCGTAAGGAGATCCTCAAACGAGTCCTCGACAAGCTTCTTCTTTGTGTTATTACAATCAATGATGAACCGTATGACGATCGATGATTCATTTATGAAAAGTTCACAGGTACATAAACAATTCACTCTAGACAACTCCCGACAAGTATGGCGCGCTCTTGGCTCAGGCTCTCCAGCACTACCCCTGTACCTGGTGGAGGCTATTGCTTTCGATGTACGTTTCGGTGACAACGCTAGGTAGGATTGGCGTTCTCTCGCATGATCCAGCAACCGCCAGACCCCGACCGTGATGAACAAGAACAAAAAGTCGTCGTGTTTGTCAACAATTCCAAGTTGCTGCGGTCCCGTGGGGATTTCTGGTGAGTCTCAATTACGTCTGGTTCTATCTTTCCTACCTTGCCGCTCCTCAACTTGACTCTTGTAAGCCCTTCCATCGATATGGAATCGAGCTTCGAGGTTGTTCGAAACCTTCTCACAATACTGTGTAATGCCTAGACCCGTGGGAAGCGCAACAAGGACGTAATGGTGTCTACATAGAATATCCTAGAGTATTGGCACCAGAACATCCCCAATATTATGAGGTCAATCACGCATTACTTGCTGCAGTACAGTGCTCTTATTGACAAACTTGTCCCACTATTTCTTGCTGATGTTGAACAACCGCTCATTCGTTTGAGGCTACCTTTAGATAAGAGGCCATCTTTGCGTTGAGGTAGGTAATTTGGCCATAGCGCCGAAAGACTCTCTTGGAATTCCTCGCACGAGATATACTCGAAATCCACAGTGCTCGTTGATATTATATCATCCAAGAAGGACTCGAGAGGCCCAGACTTTCTCAATTGCTACTACCTCTAAACTCTTAAACTCTGTAGTGTGTAGCGCCTGTGATATGTGTCTGTCGGTCATTAGGTCCAGGCTATTGAACCATGGTCTCGTGCTGATCAGATAAATCGCATACAAAGAGAAACCTGAACCAAGGTAGCTTCAAAGCCGAGGGATTTCTGAGCGAGCGCCACAGGCTAACCACATGGGATCTTCAACCCAATAAGAGTCCAACTTAAAAGAACTCCATCATGGCGATGCTACATTAAGTTCGACTAGTGCAACCATTGACTCCCGCAGTGCCATGGAAAAGCCGGAATTGACGGAAGAAGCTGATGCCACATCATGCCAGGTTGGAGAATCCGAATAAGTGTGTCGTACCACAACGACACCTTCGGGCACTTTTCTCTTCCCTGCTGTTACAGCATCACAAAAACACCGTTTCAAGAAAGTATTGTTCTGCACGTTCTATGACGGAATTGCGACTTGCTAAAGCAGATGTCGCTGGCCGGACTCCTGGCTATATTACAGCTATCATGGCATCATTCAACCTATTTAGGTAGGGGACAAACAAAGCCCTCACATAAGCGTTTTCCTTCAAAGACAATGTTGCACGCAGAGCGAATCGAACTCCTAGTCTCTCCATAAATCAAATATACACGCCATCGAAGGTGGAAAGTGTATTTATGGGAAGAGCTGCATAGAAAGACTTCAATAGCTACACATGAGACTATAGCAGTCTGGTCACTAGTGCGGTGAGACTGGGGCGTATCTAGAGATTGCAGCGACTTAAGTATTAAAAAGGAAGTCCTAGAATAGCTCATTATACGAGTTAACGCCAGCGTGTCTCGGGTTACATCTGTAGATCAATGCTGAGACACAGCCGAGAGGAAAGCATGAGTAAAGGCGCCTCTCGCGCTAACTAGAGCTGTATATCCAAACATTTTCTTCATCTGTGACCTGCCAGATGCGCCTCTCCTAGTCATCGACTGGACCTGGTATATAAAGTGCCCGCCACGTAAGCATGTCCATTTAGAGTGGTAAAGGATCCGGTAGGACGATTCATACCATTCTACAGCACCGTGATGCCGGTGAAGTCCGCCCCATTCGAACTCGTTGGCAGTTCCAAAGATTGTGCCCGTGCCTCGCTCGCGGTCGGGGCGAGACCTTTGCGCAAAGGCACTTTATCAAGGTGATGAAAGGTATCGTTCAGGTTGTCAAGGGTTATATACGGGGCTAGATCTGCATGCGGATCTCGCTCGAGTCTTGTGAGTCCAAGACCAAGAAATTTCCACATATTGAGCCGTCGAAATAACATTACCTAAGCCAATCGTCTTTACTCAGTCTGGTCAGCTATTCGTGGATAACTGATCCCGCAAGTTATATAAATATATAACAAGAGGATTACACATAATCAAGTCATCATTACTGTAGATTTCACTCATAATAAGCGACATTACACTATTTGTCTATTAACTCTATGTTATAGTCATGTCGAGCGTACTAGAAATTAACAATAATGCTCCAACCTTTAACGCTGGCGCGAGGCTCAGAGAAGATGTGTATGTGCACAGTCTTGGCGTACTTCAAATGCCCTCAAGGTAAAGCCTTGGACAGAGCAGCTGGATTTAATCAGTGCATAGATATCTCGTACTCAAATGTCTCAACAGCATAAAACCGAGATTACTCCCTAGTCATTGGTCGATTTTGTCGATTTCCTCGGCTATCGGCATTATTTTGGTGCTCCCTTACACGACACTGTCCCCACGCCCCCAGGCCTCCTAGAGCCTAATTTATAGGTCTTTGTATTGGATGATTCGCCTCACCATCCTTAAAAGGTCTTCTCTTCTAAAGTGCGTAGTTTACGGGCCACATAGGGCCTATCAAGTTTCACTGAGGAGCCCTAGGCGCTTCCCTTCTTCGGCCTGCTAAGCCCCTACAGCCTCGCTTCTCCAGCAACTATAGTTCGTCTTATCAATAACTTCCGTTCATCAAACCGGTACGGAGATTTTTACAAGCTCTCTAACATCCAATGAATAACTCGTCCATAGTAGCCATAATATTCATGACATCTAAGGCTACTTTAACGGCTGTCTATCTCGAAGTCGGTGTCCTGAATATGATTCCCCCCAGCCTCATAGCCACGTTGGAGACACGTGGCTCATCACTAAGGAAGCGCAACCACCGTGGCTCATACGTTCAACGCAGGGCCAGCGCACATAGCCGATGACCCCGAAAACAGATTATGGAGGTCTAAGCTCACAGAGAGCCGACTGAAGTGAAAGCGTACCTCCGATCGCACATCGCACCGAGAATCTCGCATCAAGACGAAAGAGACGATTTGAGCTTTAGAAGAGCGTCTCCGACTCCTGGTTGCGCTAGACCGACTGTTCCTATCCTTCATGGACAGCAAAGTAGGGCTGGGGACGCAGAGAGATAATTTGCAGCAGACATTAGCGTCATGCTTCTCAACCATCGGCTTTGAGAAATCCGAGGCCAGAGATATTGTTTCCCGGCTGCTGCGCCGACGTCCGACCGCACAGATTGGTTCCACGACACAAGCTGCCACTGTTTCCGGAAAGCCATCACCTGGAACTCCTTCACCTGATAGTTCATGGCAGCGAAGCCCCGTCGACGCCGAACTAGATTCACGCATGCGTTTGCCTTTAAAACCCTCGCCATTTCCACGCATAATTTACGAAATGCAAAATGGCTCACAGATCATATCGTTTACGGATGAGCTAATCCTTGCCGCCATCCCTAAATAGGGTCAATGCGTTAAAGGGAATCAATCAACCTCTCTCTACGATATTGCTTGCGAGCTCATCCACTCCAACCTTCCTGCAACCCAGATTCCACACCAGGAGGCGTTGCAAAAAGCTGCGGGTGGACCAGATTTCTTTCACGCAATGATTTCCCCACTCTCAAACCGCTCGCCAAATGATGGCACGCCGCCAGCCAACGGCCTCTCAGTATACACTTCTTAACGAAATCAGTCGTGAATGACGAGAAATAATTATTTTGGCGGTCGAATCCACTCGTGTATAGCGCTATGCTTCCCCAGTCGAGCGTCTATTGATGTTTTGGGCGGTTTATCAACATCTCTCTGTAGATCGTTATCAGACACCACTCAGTCGAAATATGATGCTGACCAAAGTGACAAGCTGCTTGTCTTCCCAACCCCTCAGAATCTATCTCGCTGTCCACCTTAGTGTAAACTGGTACCTTCGCAATTTGTGCATCCGCATTCAGGATGGGCTGATTTTATTCCTTAGCCCTTCCTGCGCGACCGGTTAATACACGTCTTTCGCGATTATCAAGATACCGATCTTATGTCATCGATGCTTTCTTGCCTGGGTGTGGACCACATGTGGCGCGACGTTATTACCTCACTCGTCACCGTGAATAAGGAGGGAACAGATCTTGTCCTCAATCCTTCCTTTCAAGCTGCTATGTGGAAGACTCAAAACCTCATGGTCAGTTCGAAGGTTCTCGACATTTTCCTGAGTTAAAAACATTTGTCCGAAGAGCTGCGAACGGCGGAGTGAGCTCACCGTTTGACGGTGCTGCATCAGAACATCTGCAAGCCGCAGATCACGATCAGTGCCGTGATAACGACACATACAAATGGCTGAAAGCCAACCACGTGCCTCGGGATCCTTCAATGGTGCTACAACTCTGGATGGTAACAGACAGGAATTAAATGATTTTGTTGGGCACATGTGGACCGACAAGACTTTGCAACCTCACGGGCATGACTTCATAACCTCGGAACTCACTTTACCTAATTCTCTTCTCGCGGATGACTTGGAGCCATCGATGGCTTTTGGCGATGTAGAGTCTGTCTGATATAGACCTCTGATGCCCGCGAAAGTCTCTCGGATATATTTTGGTGGTACAAGCAGCATTTCGGAGGCTTGAACTTCAGATACTCTGACACTTCCAAACACTATCAAGCGACCCCGACTTACAATGCGAAAGCATTTCGTCCTATTCGAGCGACGAGTTATTCTCACCGAACGCGTCTCGGATGTATGACCACCTGATCGTACTGCATAAAATCATGCAAAGAATGTGGCGCCCCGAGCACGCTTTTGACACTGGACAAGTCACTTAACTTTGGTGACCTTCTCACTCTGTTTTTCCGGCCGATGAATTCCGGGATGCAGTGTAGGATTACGCGGATGCTGCATTTGGGGTAAATCTATGTACTGAGTATTAGAATGCTCAAAATGGTCATGAATAGCACCTATATAGTATCGAGGCGACGAAATAACAGATCCTGATGGCTCTTGAGACCTCAACGACCAGAGCAGGTATAAAAGAGGTATCTCTAGATGCATCCGAAGAAGCAGGAACAGGACAGGCCGGACCATGCACTGGGATCTAAGCAGGGGAATAGTCCTTATTATGCACGTCAAAAGCATAGGGGTTCAACAAGGATCGTGCCGGCCAGCACTGTTCATTCCACGGGACTTGACGGAAGCTATCAACAAATAAGTGTTCGATTGTGGCTGTAGCTTGGGCATCAAGGGTCCTACCTCTTGGCTTGACTAGCAAAGCTGGAAAACATGTCGAAAAAGCATAACTCACTATGCAGAAGCAAAGTCCTGCATAGAGCATTGCATTACCCTGTTAATTCCTTAACGGCGCAAATAGTTGGCTTAGCTTCGATAAAAGGGGTGGTGGATGCAAATCCGCTCATAGCCACCATCGCCATTATCGACACTCACACCGAATTCGCCATACAACAGTTTTCCGTTCGGCATTTCATCCAGCAAAAACCCGGTCACGCAGGACAGACACTGGCGTCCCATCTTGCTGTATGGGCTCCGGAGTGCCGAGTCAAACAGGTTCAGACCGTTCTGTCAGGTGGAAATCTGTCGGCTCTTTCTCAAGCGGGTTAGGCTCTGTAAGTGACGGAATATATATAAATGGCGTGCAACTACTGCCGGACCTATGGGTTTTCCTTACGTCGCGAAACAAATTCTTATCACGCTCGAGGTGCCACAGAAGCCTGTCCTGCAGTTAAAGTCTAGCTTGTGTTAAATAAGCCTGCGGGCAAATATAAGCCTAGCCACAATACCTGAACCTATCTAATAATCGACCCTAAAATGTCTACAACAACTAAGAAGGATGTTACCTCGAATAAGGTTACCTCAATTATCCCATTCCATGAGCTGGAACCAATATGGACTTTACCAAACGCCAAGTTCGGTGGTACTCTGCGATGGCTAATAAGCTGGACTGGGGGACCTCCTGGATACATTAATCCCAGCCAAGGGCGGGCGGTGATATCAGACAAAACTGTAGTAGGCTTCATGTACCTACCTGTGGGCCAACGCCAGGAAAGCCTTCATTACCACAGTATCACGGAGATATACGTTATTTTGAAAGGGAACCTGATGGGTTATGATGCAAGCGGAAAACCACACCTGGCTGGTCCAGGAGATTGCCTTTATATCCCGAAAGGAGTGCCCCATGGTGTCAGGAACTCTGGACT
Source organism: Exophiala sideris (assembly GCA_000835395.1). Classification (NCBI taxonomy): domain Eukaryota; kingdom Fungi; phylum Ascomycota; class Eurotiomycetes; order Chaetothyriales; family Herpotrichiellaceae; genus Exophiala; species Exophiala sideris. The sequence goes on along the minus strand of KN846952.1, from coordinate 296,635 downwards.
GGAGGACGTTCACCTTATCTGGTTACATGACGACTTGGAGAAGAAAGGCACCACCGTATACTGTATGAACGAGGATGACGTCAAAAATGCTCCATCCAAGAAGAAGGTGAAATGTGTTTCACTTGAGCAGCTGGAACCCATCTGGTCAGCGCCACGATCGAAAGAGGGAGGGTTCCTCCGATGGACTGTCAATTGGGTAGGTGGGCGTGAAGGATATGAGAATTGGAATTTAGGTGATGCATTCGAGAGCGACCTCATCACCCTCGGTCTGACGGTACTTCTGCCTGGCAACAAGCAAGTTCCATACACTCTTGAGACGGCCGAGACATATGTCATCATCAAGGGCAAGGCTTTGCTCAAGCACAACGGCGAAAACAAGGAGCTCAATTATCTTGATGGCGCCTACTTTCCCGCCGGAGAGCCGCATGCTCTAAGGAATCATGGGTTCGAACCAACATGGATCTTGTGGACGCACGAAAGACCTCAAAAAGTCGACTCAACAAAATATCTTGACCCTGCCGAAGCTGGATCCGTTGCAAGAAACTAAAAACTTCGCACTCACGACCTATCTTCCGCCGTCGAACCTCTAGTGACAGCAGTGTGGTACCATGAGCGAATTGTAAGAATCTCGCCCACGTAGCGAGGACCAGCAGGCAACACGTGGAAAAAGGGCCAAAGCACGTGGACGCACGTGAAACGAAGCCTAGACTAATCATATTTGGTTTGGCTTGCTTCACTAGCCAGCCAGCTGTTTCGCCTATTCTACGAAGATACATAGCAATAACATGTAGGATCATATTTCCAAGCACTTTGCATGTGACATTGGCATTGTTGGAGCTCTAATTATTACGGTACACAGTACACCTTCAAAGGTGATACCCACGGGGTTGTGGAATCAAGTAGAGTCTGACACTTCGAGTGGAGCAGTGGCACGTGAGTGGATTATCACATGGCCCTTGGTCGAGGTGTACGACTTATTGACTTTGAATTCGGCGCTACAAGGCCACATTGGGAGTGCGTTCTGGATTGTACTACTGTGTAACTTGCCGGTGGGTGTCGCACAATACGACACTACTCAATTCGTGAAAGTGTCCTGTTAGGGCATGGCCCGCGGCTCCACAGAGGTCTGGTTGGGTTGACAGCCTGATATGCTGGCATTGCGCGTCCTGCATTATGAGCGCTTGGAGCCTACATGTTTCGATGATCGATCATGGTCTTTGCTGTGTGATCGGTGAAAGCCTGAGAAGCTAGGCGGACAAACCCGAAAGGCTGGGGACGGCATCAGTAGCTGACCAGGACCTCACAGGACATGGCACTGCAGGTAGGACATTCGCCCGTACCCTATGTAGGTATCCCCTACCCGTCGAATCTTGTCCTGTGGGCAAGTCGGACTCCACTACAATCAAAGCACCGACAGCTCGTCCACTTGCACGGATGTAATGGATCAGGGCACCCTCACCAGCCCGAAACTCTAGGCGACAGGCAACTAACCCATAACCCCTCACCCCGCCTGCCCAGGATGCACTTTCGAGACTTTGGAATTTCACTCGCGCTGTACGAGTTACATGGCAAACATCCCGTTTTTACGTTTGGCTGAGACGATTCATTTTGACGATATTGTGGTGCAACAACATGCCATGGAGATATTGGCAGACCCCGATACTGTCACAATAGATCCTGAAGAAACGCACAACGGCAACGTTCTGCCATCTTTCTGGCGTTCAAACCCTGCTGGTCAGGATGACGTCAGCGGAAGTGCAAAGGTTGAAGCCGCCCCGAAGCGTCCCTCCTATGTTTCTCGTGCTTGGTATGATCGCTAGCCAAACGTTGGAATGCATGCTGATGAGAGCCCAGTGTGGAATGCCAAAAGCGCAAAGTCAAGGTCGGTCTTATCGCCCTTAACCTCTTCTTTCTTCCAAGAACTGACAGGGTCCATTTGCAGTGTTCCGGAACTCAGCCAGGGCCATGCGAAAATTGCAACATACATTCTCTGCCATGTGTATACCAGCAGGGGCCACGGCGGAAACGGAATACAAAGAAGATCTGCAGGGAAGCCACACGCACGTAGGTCAATATAGCCCAACTGCTTCGAGCGCTTACTGATGGTATTGATTAGGACTGCCACCGGCGAAGACCATGCTGTGAGGAATGAGGCGCGCATAGGAACTGAGAGTGCACTCTACCAAGAAGACTTGGTGGCTCGATTGGCCAAACTAGAGCAGGAATGGGCGATGGAAAAGGCTCAGCGCATTAATACTGTGGCCGCAAACGACCTGCACCCACTATATTTCGCATCTTCCAACCCGGACGCTATTTCTGACCACCGGAGGACACAGTGGAGGGCGCGTAAAGAAGACTGGTGATAATGAGATATCGAAAAGTCAAGTAAGTGGTGTTGGCAGTGCTGAGTAGTACCGCACTTCTCCGCAAGACAGGCGGTGTCACTGCCTTGTCCCGATTAAGACTAGCGTGACACGTTTTGCACTTCGAGGTATTACACCTTTCATAGCACTCTCAGATAGTTGCTAATCAAGCAATTAAGTCAACAACACCTATCGAGTGTTACAAGTAGAAGTCAGCAATACCGCAGGACTTTAAAGACGCGTGCATTAAATCGCGGGAGTTTTTACTATGTCCTCATTATTGATGATTCCGACGAGACAGGCGGAACGATTAGGCGCTAATCCAGCCAATTCCGCAATTCCGTCTGATTCAATAGTCCCGTCGCCAGTGGATTAGCCAATAAAGGGAGGCTCATATCGAAGCTCGACCGTCTTCTGAGCTTGTCTAGGTTGTCTGATGCTTTTATCACCTGTAGGCTGCTACCTTGATACCCATTGCCTGAAGATTCTGAAGCATCGTGCACGGAACTAGAAATCGCAAATGTACGTCCTCCAGCTGGGGCTCCTGTCGGGGGCAATTCAGTCCTTGAAAAATCCACTACCCAGCGGATACAACTATAACGAAAGCGATGTTGTATTCATCAACCAAAAGGCGGCGAATACCTTGCCATACCCCTTCTCACGTGATTATATCGGTAAGCCTCGTTGCGTTGATGCTTTCGAAGTATGGACACTGAGATCTCGAAAGGTCAACTGTGGGGCACAACCACAGACAACCCTGATGTGAACGCCGAGCTTGGGTCCATTGCGCAGGCCTCGTTCATAGCATATGACCGACGATTCTTCGATATCTTGGGTCCACATCCAAAGTTGGAAAAGCTGTTCACGCTACCAGAGGGAACTCACGAGGCTCCAAACTACCTGCCTGCTCAGAACAAAGTGTTTGTCTCGAACTTCAACTATACCTACGAGTACCTCATCGACTTGAGCTCGGAGCCTCCAGTACTTGAAAACTTAACCACAACTCCAGAGCTGCAATCCGTGAATGGAGGATTTATCTATCAAGGAAAATTAGTCGTCGGCACTGATGGTTTTCGAAATTCCACGCCACCGGGACTCTACCTCTACGATCCTGCTACCAATCACAGTGAGGTCTTACTGAACAATTTCCGTGGACTGAGGTTCAATACTCCCGACGATTTGGTTGTAGACCAATATGGACAGGTTTGGTTTGTTGACGCTCCGTATGTTCATTATCATCCAATCTCGTATTGTAGCTGACTGACTCTCAGATTCGGGTACATTACCGGAGTGTATTATGGTCTACCCCAGTTAGCTCCATCGATATACTGCTACAATATCGAGACTGGGTCTCTGTCTGTGGTAGATCAGACGATAGACTGGCCGAACGGAATCGCCTTCTCAGCAGACAACAAGACATTATACGTGACTGATACCCCCATTGGACCGGGCAACAATACCCGCGAGCATGCAATTTTCGCATACGATGTAGCACCTCCACATACGTTGTCGAATAAACGGACCTTTTATGTCCCAGACACATTCTTTGCGGATGGAATTAAAGTGAGCGAGCGTGGAAATATTTTCACAGCATGCGCATCAACGGTCGATGTTATCAGTCCTGATGGCGACCTCCTTGGCAAAATCAACGTTCCTGGTCATATAATAAACAATCTGGTCTTTCTACCAAACGGTACAATCTTTCTGACGGGAGAAGGGGGCATCTGGCGCGTACGAATCAAAGAGCAAGGGATTGTTCACTACTAGAGATAGATCGCCATCTGTAATATAACCGACTTATTGAAATACTAGATGGACTTATGCAGCTCACTCGTTGCCAGCTGACCAGGAACTACTGTATTTAGGTACCGGCGTGTGATTTGCGGCACATGACATAATGGATTTGGATCTTGAGGGTAGATCCACCGTGCTGTTACAGCTGTTCGATGACGACACAGCTTGGCTCGCGAACATTGAATGAGGATATCTATATACGAAACTAAAGGAAAACTTAAGAACACCATATTTGGGCGCATCCGCTCCATATGCGACCGAGACTCAGTGGTAAGGTCCCCTGTACTGTGTCCCCATTGAACACATGCCATCAGCTGGCATTGAGTTGACACCGATATCTATATCCGCCCACGTTCTAAGAATTTGGTAGGATACCCTCATGTATTCGCAGATGTTCTTGCCCAGACTATCCAGCTTACCGCATGCATTGTATCCTCTATCAAGATGATCCCTGAACAGGAAATGGACGGCTCGGATTTCTGGATTTTGGAATCGGTCGATAGGTTTGCCCACGTAATCTCGACTAAGCAGCTCCTTAATCTTATCGAGAGACAGGAGCGAGCGAAGCCAATCCCAATCATCGTCGTGACGAACAAAGAATCCAGCATTGGCATCTGACGATTTGTCCCCAGAACGTGCAAGTACAACGAATCCTAACGGTGCCGGAGTTAGTGGACCGGACGAAGATAAGGAGACTGGATTTTCAGTGTTATATAATGGCTGTTGGCATGGGTATTCCTTCGTTACGGGTGGCGTTGGAATATCTTCTGCGCCTCCGTTTGGTAAGTGAACGCGATGAACGTACTTCTGTGGTAAAAGCGATACCCAGTACTCGAAGTATGGTTTACCGATGGCCTGGCGGGTATCAGCGTTTGATGTACCGCCAGGGTAGCTCTGTAAGATCATGGACTTGCACCAGTACGCAAATTTATCGAGAGTCATGACTGAAGCATCGCGGGACTGAGCAATTATCCGAAGATCGACGGTAGCTTCATCCTGAGTCTGGGGATCTTCGGCAGCAACCCCGGCACAGGTAAAGCTCAGGTGGTGAAACTTGTAAAATCCCTTGCCAATCGCCGCCTACTGGGGTCACTAATAACCCACTAAAACGAGAGACTCAACATTCGATCAATAGGAGATATGCAAGGCACGGTATATCTTATGGAGCAATACAGTTTACTCTGATGTTTCGTGTACCATTCTCTCTTGCCGCCACTCTTGTCAACCCAACCACAGCATGATTTCTGCATCATGTTATTAGTATGTGCCCCAGATGGTCGTTCGATCAAGTCGCCATTAAGACTTATGCTGCCACATAGGCAGGTGAGCCAGGTGTGTCTTTGAGGCCAGATATACTGGAAACGTTCACGATTGAAGCTCCCGAGGACATTACCTGAAGCTGAGCGCGAAGGCAATTGAAATTGTGAACGACGAGTCAAGTCCTGCTCTCATCGGATAGTCTGGCACGCACACGCCAGTGGCGTTCACTGCCATAACAAAGTTCTAGTTCTCATTCGTGGTGTCCTTGAGCGCCTTGGGCCGATTGCCAGCTTTGTCGGCGAGACCAATAATGTTCGCTGCGTGATAAAGTTTACCGTGCTTGCTCACCTAAGATTCGATCCAATGATTTACAGTTTCCGAATCACCGACAAGAGAGAGCGAGAGAGCGAAAAAGAACGATATATTTTCAGCATGCCAGTAATAGCAACGACCTTTCCTTCGAAGGACGCTTAATGATCTACACAGCTAATTCCAAGATATAGCTATACCTGGTTGTTCTAGCCGAAGACGGACCGGTCCCAAACATACGCAACCTGACCCGAAATCTACGAATACTTCGCAGAATTTGCCAGGAAATAGGATCTGAGAAGCACATTCCCTATCCGAGTACAAAAGCCATAGCATTAGTATTCAGTATGTCCGCTGCTATCGGCATGTTATTATGCTGCTCAGCATCTCAAGCGTGTGTTTTGGTTATATGCACGATGAATCACGTCTATTTGTTTCCATATGCGGATTGTGGTCCAGAAGAATCGGTCTTGATAGCCTGGGATGAAAGTCTATCTTCGGGAAGACAGATGATATACCTAAGCTTAACCTTTCCCATATCGCGGGAGACTGTACTCTCTGCGGTGAACCCGATCCGATACTCTTCTAGCCCAGCCTGAAATCTCATCATTCGTGCTCAATCAGCCATTGACGGAATCTTTTGATCATTGCGCCCTCCGGGAATCCCAGGATGGTATCGGATACAGGCGAGTCATGTGCCTCGCCATCAGAGACGAAAAGTTCCACGCCTTCGCGACCGACTTGGATGGACCAATACATATCAGATTGACTTTGCGCCTTGAAAAGGGATGAACAAATTCAGCATGGTACCGACCTTGAATTTGTTTGCCAATGCAACAATGTCATCCAAGAAGACTTCGTTGCATCCAGCGGCGATATACACGTCGACGACCTTTAGAGAAGGCCACCACTCTGGGTCGGCGTTGAGCGGAATATTATAACTGTCCTCGGGAGTGGTGCCCAGAAACTCGCGTGACCACTTATGGACAGTCCTGACGTCTATGCAGTCCTTGTAGATGTTGCTGGTCATCGAGGGCGCGTCAACCGAAAAGGTCACCCAAGGAGAGAGGAGAAAGACTCCTAACACTGGCTGGGGAGTCTTGACAATTGGGGCAATAGGTGATGGATGGGCTAATTGGGACAAAAGCGCCATAGCAAGGTTTCCGCCAGCCGAATCGCCCCCAATCATGATCTGGGCGCTTGTTGTTAGCGAAATTCCCTCCCACGGCGATTCCGACACGGATGGGCAACTTACACTCACCCTTGAACAAGGCATTGATAATTCTTCGATCAGATATCTAAAGGCATACACGGCTTGCCGTAGTTGCGTTGGGTATTGCGCATTGGGAGCCATATCTCGTAGCCAACAGATTAGTGACAAGCACTCACCAGCCGAAGCTAGGTCAAATCCGTAACTCACCATATTCAAGTAAAAGCACCGCTAAAGGCCTTCGTCGTGCCTGTGCCTCTTGGACAACATTGAAAAGTAACATTGAAAAGTAGGTGAAAATGTTCGCCGTGCAAAGTCACCTGTGTGACAGCTGCAACAGATTTGCTGTGCTCGATTTGAGACCCTCGACCACCCGCGGTAGGGTGGCACCGCCAAGACCTTGCAACGTCCCGTGCAGCAACAGTAGTGGTCAAATCTGCACTACCTTGTCGTTGTAAGCGACTAATCAGAAATTACCTAGATAAAAACAATAATGCTACCCCAATACGAAGTGACCCGCGGTTTCACGGACGCAGGAAAGGGGATTAACAAACTTGAGGTTAATCAAGGTTGTCTATTCCGCGGACTGATGCTTACGTTTGGCTGATTAATTTCATTTGATACTAACAGCCTGCGCGGCCTCTGTGCATTCTAGTGCCGGAAGAACCATGTACGTGTAACAAAGCTACCGAACCTGCGCCAAATGTGCGCTGGATTCAACCTCTTATCACCGTAGCCCCGCGTTAATCGTGATCGATGACGCTCCCGTAATCTCATTTTTCTCGCGTGTGGCAAATTCATTAGAAAGAATTGAGCCCTTTTTGGCACAGAGTTTGTGCCAACCTGTCGACTTACCTAAAGCTTGGTCTTCAACAGTTCGGACGACCCGAGATTTAGATCTAGGGATTGAAACTGTCCGAGCATACTAGCGTTCAAAACCATGATAAGCGTAAGTAGGATCTCTGCTTCTAGCCACGTCCCGTTGACTTCGGCATCGACGTCATGAGATGCGAAGATTGATATGTTTCAGTCTTGCTCGAACTTGTAATTCATTACTCCCGGGCAAAACTCTCACTGATCGTCATGGTCTTACCCTATTGGATATCGTGCGCCTTATAGGTAATCTAGAATATGTTCGTAAGGGTTCATGTTACTAGATGAACTCTTATTTTCTGTTTGCCTCTTAATGTATCCGCAGAAAACTCTAGAGCGGTTGTAACTGCGGAAATTTAGATGGAGAGTTCGATGATATGTGAGACTTAGATCCGCAAGCGTTTGCAGGATTGGTCGTAGTACTAGAATTACAGTATATTAAGGCTAAAGCACTATGGCTAAGAGTTAGAAAAAGATCGACATATATTATGATAGTCCATCCGATATAGCCTACTATATACCAACTTATTCGTTTTTGATTGCACATTCTTTCAAACTTCGCTTTACGGCACACAATGCATGGGGAGCCGCAATAAGTCTAAGTCCTTTTAAGGTAACGATAAGTCTAGTCAGAGGATGAAGTGGGGCGTCGGGGTACCCGCAGGTGGAATACTAACACCCGCGTTGACCATGTCGAGCCGATGCGTTCTCGAGAGGAGCTCGAAATTCCGATTGTGGGGTAGATTACCACTTTGTACTCAAAAGAAGACAGTAAAATTCATGTATTCTCAAATGCACGTTGAAAGTGTAAACCTATCTCTCAATGTCTTCATTTCCACCGACTTCGCTGTCCTTCAGTCTGAGACACTGCCGAAAATATTTCGTTAAGACTACGTCATTAGATTCGACCAGGAAAGCTACGATCGACCCAAATGAAACGCATGCCCGTCAGCCACATTCTGAGTCTTCTCTCGAACAACTTGCCTCGACTGCATCCCAGATAGAGGTGCATCAGCATACCTGGGACTTATCTTGCGGTGCGTCGCTCACCGGATCGCAGAAGACTACGTTTATGGCCGTTTAATTATGGTGCTGCATTCGGTTGGACGTCAATACTGACAGTAATCGCCGCTGTTTATAAAGGCACGCCTTTCTTCCCCATGCTATTACTGGTGCACTCGTGCACTCGTGCCACCACGAATACTGCCCAACCCTGACTGGAAGAATAGCGGTCATCAGAGCGAATAACAAAGCCGCCACTATCACTCCTATCATTGGGCGAGTGTACGGTAGTCAACGAGCATGTCTACGCACAAAGAAAGCTCAACAACTCGATGTTGTTGCAAGCGTTTTACTTTTTCGAAACGAACCTATGCCATGATATGTATGCGAGATCCGACGAATCCGTACATCGACTCAAGATAGTTAGATACTTAGATTCGAAAAGGCGCCACCGAGGATCTCCTAGGTACTCATCTCGAGACTTGAATTGACACCCTCTTTCGTCCGCTATAAATTTAGTTGGACCTATCTAGCAGTGAGGTATAAATCTTCTTAATGATGCCACTTCTCATGATCGCAGGTAAAACTAGTTTTGACATGACAGGACGACGGTACTCATGACTCTTACTCAGAGCGGTAAGAGAAATCGAGACATCCTCAAAGGTGTGGCAATGTATACTGACAAATGTTCTGCCGTACCGATATCCAGTGTGGTGCCCATATTGACTCTCCCGGCGGCTTCTCAAAAAGCGCACTTCGACGACAACCAGAGACTGGACCTTTTCTGCCGCGAGCGGGGCCTGGAGTTCATCAAGGACGATACGGTCAAGCATCGTTACTTCGACTCCGATGTGTGAACTGGCAGGATGGTGCCACGTGTTATGTCGAAGAATTGCGCCGAGTCTGCATCGATCAAGTCTTTGTTCTCTGGACTCGTCAGAATTAGATTAAATCTATTTTGGTCGACAAAGGTAAGTGTTGTCACTGCATCGAAGTCCGTCGTCGAAGATACATTCTGTGCGTCGGCACTCTTGATAAGGTAGTGGCGCATATAGAGGAGCAGTCTTCCTTGGGATCTCCGACAAGCTTTCCTACCAGGGGGATGTGAACCGTCTCGTAGTAATGCTTGAATTGCTGTGCCGAAAGATTTGGTGATTTGTATAGGAGACAAAGGCAGGTAACTGTTGTCGTGGCGCGTACTAGTACCTGGTCAAATGCACCACCGATTGAGAGTTCTACGTAAGAAGATCTATCACAAAGTCAAACAAAGATTCCACTGAGAGATGCAATTGCAAAGAAAGGAGACCGGAGGCTGGAGAATAGCATGGCTACCCGGATAGTCAGATGTAGCTCGCAATTAGTGAGGAATCTCTTCTTCCCATCTCGGAATTCCCTGCTGGGGAGACTGACATCTGGAGAAGATCTAACAAAGTTGAATGGCAACAAACCGGAGTGCTGCAAGCAGGCTCATGAAATCGACTGATTGTGCCATTCAATCCTGCCTTTTCATTGCCTGACGGCAAACGAGATGATCGTGATTCCTTTGGCATACTATAATGATGATGACAGAGAAGCCCTACAAGACTTCGTGTGAAGTAGAGCTGTTATGCTTGACGTTTATGCCCATTGTGACTCTGGATTTAGAGAAAACTTTTCGGGTTGAAAGCTTAGTTACGAACACAAGTGGTATAGGGAACCATTTTAACAAAGATATTAATCGATTTAATTCTTCATAGAGATAAGCTGGTGAAGATACTGGTCGCCTGAGGATTCCCCCGACAACGTCAACATTTACCAGGATTGCGATTATCTAATCTAATCTGTTTCGGTCAATGTGCGAGCAATAAAATGCACGATCTAGATAATAACGAATCCCAATACGTATGGCGTAGGGATTCTTGTTCTTCGGCGCCCGAGCTACCTACGAGGGCTGAGAAACACTCTCGCTGTTAGGGCCGTGTGCCCGCATGTGTCCCAACCATGTGCACATGTTTCGCGTGGTTATCTCTCGGCCCGGTATGGCGAGCAAATCGCTGTGATACGCGTGCGGCATCCCCGAATACACATCAATGGCGACTTCCACACCTGCTTCTCGCAGCCGCTGTGCGTAGCCGAGTCCTTCATCACGCAGTGGATCTGCACCACAAACTTGAATGTAGGTTGGTGGTAGAGCAGATAGATTTTTAGAGAGTAACGGTGAAACCCGGGGGTCACTTCCACCCGCTGGTGAATAATTGTCCCAAAATTCCTTGAGCTGTTGACCCGTCAGGAAAGGAGAAGAAGCATTGTTTATGGAGTTAAGCTCGAGACCAAACTTTTGTCCTGCTATCACCAGTTGCTTGTAGTGGCATAATGCCGGTGAGAACAGAACCGTGGCCCGGAGATGAGCTGCTAGTCCATTGTCTCTGGCCCAATGCGTGAGGGCTGTGGCAATGTTACCCCCAGCGCTGAAACCAGCGACCACTATTTTCTGGTCTAGTAGTTGGAGCCTGGAGCCGGAGAGTATCCATCGGAAAACCTCACAACAATCATCGAAAGCTGCTGGAAATTGGTGTTCCGGCGCGAGACGGTATCCAACAGTGACTACAACCATGTCCAGCTGTTTGGCTAGGGCGCGCACCGCGAAGGTATCAGAGTATACCCCTCCAAGGGACCAACCCCCTCCATGAATGAGAAATACAACCGGTCTAATATTGTTTGCTGAGCGCTCTGACTGGTACACTCTGACAGGGATACCAGATCCTGCGGATGTTGAACATGTCAGGTCTTTCCAAATAACACCGTCCGGGTTGTTGCTTAGACTCGCCGCCTCTGCTTCTGCAACGGCGGCGCGTACTTCCGACAATGAGAGCGAGCCAAGAGCATTGGGGGAGGCTTGACCCGAGAGATATGCTTCAAACGCTGGAGAGAATTTCGAATATTGCTGATACTTGCTGCCTGACATGCTGTGGTCTGTGTATGTCTGTGGTGGTCCAAATCAACTCAGATTGTGTACAAGAGTAAGTCACCACGGCGTGCGCTACCTAATCGATCACATATACATTCCGGAGATACCGCCACTCAGTATGAGGCGCAACATATGATATTTTCGGCACTTTACCTTTCAGGCTACGGAATTAGTGGTTCAATTTTGCGTCAGACCATTCAACATTGTGATATTGATTGACGAGCCTTCGAAGACATAAGCGGAAAATACTGGAAATGACATTTACTGGGCGTCTGAGACCTCTCACTGATGACGATAAATGCAACTACGACGCCGCAAAGACGGTATATTAGAACATGCTCTACAATTCCGGCAGTTACGAAAGGACTGAAATCTCGCTTGGTTGCCGAAGCTTGTTCTTCATGTGTTTCCATCTCTTTCAAGCACAGCTACCATGTTGAAGGTGGACTTTGCCATAGGCGGTCGAGATTGCTATCATGTATCAATGTACCTCTCACCAGTCGTGCCTGGTGAATGTAGAACCCCCCTCGACCCTGATATTAACGCCGGTTACGTAGCTACTTTCAGGACTGAGGAGAAAAATGACAACGCTTGCTTGTTCTTTAGGCTGAGAGTATGTTCTCAAGGCGATGAGACGAATGAGGGCATTGTCCTCTTCTGTATGACCTGAAGTACCCCTGCACAATTCTGGAAGGTTCTTAAACATTAGCGGAGTGAGTGTCCCACCTGGTGAGACCGTGTTGCACTGAATCCCCTGGGGCCCGTAGAAGTATGTGACGTTTTGAGTGATTCCGATCACTCCATGCTTCGTTTGCGCATAGGCGTCAAAAAGCCCGAGCTATGCGCGGACATCGTACAATTTGCCAAAAATTGGTACATTGCACAAGACTTTTCTGTATGATGATAGCTTATATTCCACCCAGTACGGGGTCGCAAATAACGGTTTAGAGGTCCGTCAAGGTACAGCAGGCTCGCTAGCCACAGTTCTAGCAAGATTGCTGTAAAGCTTGTGCTGCCGTAAAGCCATGCTAGAAATTGCGGCCAGAATGGCAAACCCTAAGATTGTGAACCACACCGCTTGGAGAGAAACCATGTAGCTGTTTATCACTGAGTCGTGCCAGCCCAAGGGTACCTTGTCAATGTGATCAAAGTCGTCCCGAATCTTTTTGATCTCGGTTTCGGCGTTCGGCATTCCACCAAGACGGCCTTGTAGTTGAGTATTAAGGACGTTCTGGAAAACCTAAGAGGCCGTTAATATGTCTGTGCATCTCGGACCGAGGTTCACCTACTGCAGAAGCGATTGTGATGCCAATGGTAGATCCTGTAGAGCGGAAGGCATAAGAAGCCGAAGTGACAACCGCTTGATGAGCGCGGTCCACGGCGGCAATCAGAGCAATCATGGTCACAGTAAGAACAGCGCCAAATCCGAGCCCGGAGAGGAGTATATAGGAGAACGGTAACCAGGGAGTCGTGTTCAACCTTACAGTGCAGATAAGACTGCAAGCAAGCACATACACAGTGATAGCGATGTAGTGGACGTTCATATAGCTCCCAATCCTCTTGATGATGATGCCTGCCACAAGTGATCCGATTCCAATACCAATCCCTTGCGGTAGTAGCTGGAGACCACTTTGAGCCGTCGATAGTCCTATGACGCGAAAATATATCGGAGCATAGAAGTAGAGGCCGTAAAGCGACATGAGTATGAACCAGTTTGTGAGACATGCCGCTGCCACTGTTCTGTTCAAAAGGAGCTTGACTGGAATGATTGGCTCTGAGGCGATGTTATCCTCGATGTAAATGAACGCACATAGTGTTGCCAGGGATAATGTGAGCGTTATGGCGATTAACGGATGCGTCCAGGGTATCTGGTTACCACCACTGTTTAAACCTACTAGTAGGAGAACCAGCGACGCTATGAGGCACACTGAGCCTAGAAAGTCTATCCGATTGGTTGAATGTTCCGGGCTTTTGATAGTTGGTATCCTCACAAAGAAGAAAACCAAGATGGCTGCAACGATTGTTGGTGGTACTTGCACCATGAAGGCCGTCCGCCAGCCCCACGAATCATTGATCCAGCCTCCAAAGATACCGCCAGCTCCGGTGCCGATACCCAGGAATATGTTGCCAATCCCTTGCCATAATCCCCGTTTGCGTAGAGGCAATAGATCATTAGCCACAATATTCGAGATGGACAAGAGGCCGCCACCTCCTAGCCCTGCTATGACACGGCCCGTAATCATGTGCCATTCACTAGTTGCGAGGCCGCAGAGGACGTTACCAAGGGCGAAAAGAATGTTTGACCATACCATTCCTGCTCGTCTGCCATAAATGTCCGTGATGCGACCGGTCAAAGGCTGAATCGCAGCACCCGCGATCAAGTACGCAGAGCCCAGCCAGGATAGTAAAGAAAACGACTGAAAGGTAGTTGAGATAGGCGCTACTATTGTGGCCATCATCGTGGAATCTGGTGTAAGTTAGCGTTCTGCAACACCGCGAGGGCTTAAAACAAGGTCCTTGCCTAATGCTGCAAAGAAGACACCGATCCAGACACTACCCATGATAAACGCCAGCTTGGTGGTACTATGCTCTTTTTCTGGCGGCTCAGTAGCATTGGTTGAAACACGGTCACATGAGGTATTGGCTGGCCCATCGCTATCTCTTTCAGCTCGGTTGCCATTTAGTAACGCAGTCCGGTCATCGGGAACGCTCTCCATATCCATGTGAGGGAACTGCCCTTCGTGCTATGTGTTCGCGAAAGTCCACCCGTACGCAAGAGCTAAGAGGTGAAAAGAGCGGCTTTTCTCAAGCAGATGAAAATAGTTTTGGCGGTGTGTACAATATAGTGACTCGCAGGATTGCCAGAAATTGAGTGAGGCTCAAAAACACAAGTTTCTTAGTGAACTCCAAAATTCCGAGCTGACACGGTTGTACCTAGCTGGGGGTGCAGCCACCCGGGAAGCCACCATGTTCCGAAGGGGTCGAAGTCCACGAAACCAGGAGTGGAAAGCTGACATTACAGGCTGCATCCTTGTTACAATGCCAGCGCACTGGATAGAGTTGCGTCTGTGTTGCAGATAAGCAAGCTTTAGTAGTCACAAACTGACAAATGGTAGACTGTTGCGCGGGCACACAGCAAGAATTACTGGTCAAAGAACCGTCAGACCTACTCCTTTGTATCAAGATCCGTTCCACTCTGCATCGAGATACAGCCAGACGGCTGTGATGTTCTGCCAGTCAAAAACCAGTAACCACCGTGCCACATCGTTTCACGCGTCAGCACAAATGTAATCTACATGGCACGATAGTTGGTTTATACGTACTGATTTTATCCGGACTCAAAGCCGGGGCCGTGGACGTCCTCCGTAGCTGCAAGTGGTTGATTCTTCGTCATTGTGGGAGCTCCATTCGCTCTGTCCGATAAATGTTTCTTACATACATCCGACATCCTTATCCCGGTTCGAAATATTGTTTACCGCGCTCGGATGTACCTATTGAGGCGCCCAGTTTATTGCCAGGATATTCCCTGCGCAGCCTGGATGCCATCACATTATTTTTTTAGCATGCCCCAACGATGCTGCTTCCTCAGGCCCAGTACAACACAAATCAGCTCAAGAAGTACAAATACTGTTTTCATTCTGTTAAGACAAATGAACAACACCGTGGCCAACATTCAGCCAGCCCTTTCTACAACACGCAAGTTCACCATGAGCGGGTTCTTTTGCCAGACAGTATATGCCTTCATGTTACGTGCCCAACCTTCGGAGCCGGGCGCAAGTGTGAGATCGAACTCCCACAGTAGTCTAGCCAGAATAAGTCTCATCTCTGCATAAGCCTGCAGAACCGTGAGATACCAGTGAATATGATGAGAGTCTGCACATGTACATACCATGTTTCTGCCAATACAGTTGCGAGGTCCCATACTGAATGGCTGCAAGACAGCCCTGTTGTCGTGGGCAAACTTATCCTTGTCGCTGGTACCCTGGATGTAAAATCTTTCAGGATAGAATCGCTCCGGTTCTGCAAAATTCTGGAGCGAATGGTAGGCCGCATACTGGTGAACCCCTACAACGGTCTGACGCATATATGTCAGCGAGGACAGAGTACTCTTTCATCATATGAGCCAGGCCTTCAGGGGAAGTACGTACCCCTCCGGGTACCAGAGATCCGTCAATCACCTCTCCGCCGTTTGGCACGACTCGTGGTAAGCTAGCTGGTACTGGAGGAAACAACCGCAGACTTTCTTCCAAAACTGCCGCTAAGTACTTTAGCTGTCCGGACGACACTAAGGTTATATCTTTCCTAGACTTAAGAGATGTACGGATCTCCTTAGTCAGCTTATCGTAGGCATCAGAGTTCGTCAGCAAAAAGTACGTGGCAGCAGACAGTAGTGTAGCTGTCGTCTCGCTGCCTCCCACAATCAGAGTGACTGCGATCGTGTCCAACTCGTCCCTTTTCAAGTTCATAGCGTCCTTATGTTTAAGAATGTAACTGAGGAAGTCTTTCCTCTCCTCATTCACGCCTTGCTCAAGGCGTCTATCTACCTTGGCTCTTGTGAGTTTCATATTGTCATTTCGCGCATTTGTTAACTTTTTCGGAACCAGATAAGGGAGCGCTGGCATGAGATTGTAATACTTTATCGTCTGTAAGAAGGGCAGAGCTTTGACGAACCCGAAGATCATCGAAACCCAGGGGTGGTATTTGGAGTTTTTGAGACAGCCGAATGGCTCACCGAACGCAAGATCTAATTGTCAAAGATATAAGCTCGGAGCATCAAACATTGGATGGAAACAGAGTGTACCTCCGATAGCATCGAAGGTTGTCCAATTGAACCATGACACCATGTCTTGTGAAGAGGAGATAGTCTTGCGTAAGCCTATGATAAGGTCTTCCAGGTATGATTGCAGATACGACTCTTGCTCTCCCAACGCCTTGTCTGAAAAAGCATGGTTAAGGGATCGTCTCATGCGTAAATGACCCTCTTTGTTCGGAATTGTGAGTATGCCGTGAACTCCATTAGAAGGAGGCACGTGTCCGTGGCCACCCAGAGCCTTTGGCATCTCATTACTGCGATGACCGTAGATTGATTTCCATGCCGATGGTGTGATATATGACAACTCGTCAGGAGCAATCCGAACGACTAGACCATACGTTTCGTGGAGCTTGGAAATCTTGTAGTGCAGTCGTCCATTGAGGTTGTTCCAGCAGAGAGGAAGCCGTGTCGCTGCCCACAGCTTGGGACCGGGGTAGATCCGAAGGCTGTGAAGAAAAACATTATAGATGCCTAAGCAAGCAAGTGCCAGGCAGGGCTGTGATAAATTTAGCTCGAACTATCGAGAAGGGGCGCTGGTGTATACTGTAAAGAACAGGAAACATATCACAATAGCCGTGGGAGGATATTGTGTGTCCATGTGTTCCAACAAAGTCAGAATTGTACCACGACGCACTTCTTTGGTTTCTGGGCGTGCTCAGCTGTCAAAAACTCACATAGTGGCATATAAACATAATCAAGGTCTATTGGTCCTTTTGAAGAGTGCAAATCTTGCACGGTATGATTCATAGAAGACCCGAGGAATGTCGGTAAAGTCTCGAGGGAAATTTGGACGCGAGGTGACGGGC
Source organism: Exophiala sideris (assembly GCA_000835395.1). NCBI lineage: Eukaryota > Fungi > Ascomycota > Eurotiomycetes > Chaetothyriales > Herpotrichiellaceae > Exophiala > Exophiala sideris. Next base: position 279,258 of record KN846952.1, on the reverse strand, counting down.
GTGGTTTTGTCTGGCGTGTCGATAGGAACGATAAATTCCACAAAAGACACAAATCGAGGTTTTCAATGTCATTCCGAATACCCGGGCCAGAGGAATTCCGACAACAATCGTAAATACGAACCGTTTCGGCGCACGTGGACCAGATAGACATGCTTAGTTATCGAACTTAAGTCATTCTATTCAAGGACTGAGCTTGCGTAGAATTCCTCCCTACGTCCATCGTAACCTAGACCTAGTCTAATCAACGTGTTTTAGTTACAGCATCAAGTAGCCCACTGCTGCATCAACCCTGCGACATGACCATGCCACCTTCAGAGCCCGACAATGCGCGCTATTGGAAGAGGTCGCCCGAATTTGAAGCCTTCCTGGCGTCGGCCGACCTAAGCAGATTCGATGAGCTTCATACCATGTCGCTCGACGAGACGCGCAAGCACATGGAAAAGCTCGATGTATCGACAGCTTCCCCCATGCCAAAGGTCAAATCTGAGGACAAAGTTATCAAGGCCCGCGATGGTAAAGATATTCCAATCCGAATATGGAAGACAACCTCGCCCAAGACCCCAGAAGCGCCCCCCTTAGCGGTCATTTACCATGGTGGAGGTATGTAATCTTCAAGAAATCTGTGTCCGAGAACTTTCGAAATGGGATGGATTTGTGACTTATATCATCTAGGCTGGATCTATGGTGGCCTCAACACCGAACCAGGTAAGAGTTCTACATGTATTGTAGTGAGTAATTCCCAACTAATCTTCTCAGGATTTGTATCCACGTTGGTTGGCGAACTTGGACTAACCGCGATCACGGTTGACTATCGCCTGGCACCAGAAAACCCCTTTCCAGGCTCTTTTAACGACTCATATGATGCCTTGCAATGGGCGCGTCATAGCGCAGGGAGTATTGGCGCGGATCCTAGCAGGATCTATGTTGCTGGGGCCAGTGCCGGAGCAAATCTAGCTGCGGCTGTCACACTAGAAGCAAAGAAGAATGACCAGCTTAAGGGTGTTTTGGGTCAAGTTCTGGTCGTTCCAGCAACTTGCCATTACAAACATTATTCTCACAGTAAATATGCTCTGCACAGTATCGACAAGTTCGCAGGTGCACCTCTACTCAGCACAGAGATGATGAAGGGCATGTGGGGTACGTGAGACTTACTTTACGGACTCGCACTGGCCATTATGCCACATTGGGCTGACCAGCTATGTGGTTCAGATGCATATTACTCTCTCGCAAAGCCCGACCCTCGCGTGTCCCCACTGCTTGGTGCAGATCACTTGGGACTACCACCCACCTGTAAGTCGCCAGGGCACAAAGTGCGTAGCGGTACTGAAACTTTTGGCAGATATTCAGGTGGCAGGAGCAGACCCTTTATGCGACGAAGGAATAGCGTATGCTAACTGCTTGCGTGCCGCCGCGGTTAAGGTAAAGCTAGATATCTATCCCGGGCTACCGCATGGTTCCCAGACTGCTTTACTAGGGATGCCGCAGCGCGAGAAGTACTTGACGGACTTGATGGGAGCAATGGAGTGGTTCAAAGAGTAGTTGGATCAGCTCCTCTGCCAATGGCACTTATGTGAACGGGAAGCCTAATATCTGTAGACATCAGCAAGCTTTACGCATGGAATAGAAAGCGCTTTTGTGATCGCCAGCCAGTGTGTTTTCCGCATCGTATACCGTCCACCATCGCTGCTGGACGGTACATCTCAGGTTGAACACTGACTTAGTGTGCTATTCCCTTGAGTGGATGGCAGAATTCAGAAGAGCCATGTGCGAAATTAGGAGTTGCGATCAAGAGCTGCTGGGGGTGCACGGGAATTTGAGGGACTAGCTTCTCTGCGGAGGAGTTGGGCCTGTGAGAAAGAAGTGGATTTTGTTGACCTTTGTACTCCCATGGACTCGTTTTACGAGCTATCTAGAGTATGAGTCCTCTACTTGCATTCGGACTGTTTAGCTGCGTAGATGCGATCTGACAATTACGTCATAAGCTTAAATCCTGGAAGACGCACTTCAAGCATTTTGTCTGAGGTAGATGGCAGTTTTAAGCTAGACAACCACCCGGCAGCCAGTTGTCGAAGATATTAGATACGGTAACTAAACACCTATTGCTGGTGCGAACTCCGGACTCGATGACGGCATCGACATCATTTTGGTGGGTCGTTGCGGTAAAAAAAGATACGAAACTTGGAGGTATCATACAAAGGGATAGCAAGCGGCTTTTGTGATCATCACGAACCACAAACTGGGGAAGTGGACTGGTTGGCACGAGTTCAATTCGGTTGTACAGATGAGGACCAGTGCGCAGTGCCGCGGGAGTCCGGTGACTGTCCGAGCGCAATGGGACGGCCAAGGAAACTCGGAAAATCGGAATGTAGATCAAGGTACAGACAGATGCTTGGTCAGATATCGTCTTAAGCGATGCATGTGGGAGAATAAGGTTTACTGCTCTCATTGCTTTCCGTGGGCCCTTCTCGTATAAATTACTGATTATCTCCAAGCTTTCGACCTCCCTACTCTCCGCACTTTCTTGACACTAGAAAATTTCTGGCATTGGGGAAACGCTCGTCTGTCTAAGTCCTTGAGCGCATCTAAACTAGATCGTGACGCATTTCTAGTCATCGGCATGTCCACCCCACACGACAAGGTACTCGACGTTCCAGATGCAGAGACTGTCGAGAAAGTCAGCGATGCAGGGCTTGCCACAGCCCACCCCGAGCTTGTGGACCATCCAGAGCCAGTCAAGTCTAAGACGTGGCTCGCAATCATCTTTTTAGCTCTAAGTTATGCCTGCGCTCAAGGCATAAATCTCATCCCGGTCAACGTGACCAACATCATCGAGGCAGACCTTGGCCAGCCTGAACTTGCAACCTGGATCGGATCCGGCTATGCGTTGGCCTTAGGGGTGGGGATATTGATCGCCAATAGTCTTTCGGAGTATGGCTTCCATTGCGTTATAGCATGTTCCAGCTAATACATATAGTCTGTTGGGCCGGCGATGGTTCATCATTGGTGGCGGTCTTCTTATTGTCGTCGGCAATATTGTCGGAGCTACAGCCAAAAGTATGCCTGCAGTCGTGGCTGGCGTGATTTTGATGTCTGTAGCTCAAGGAGGCTCAACCGTTACGATGTATGGGTCTCCCAGTATATCCACGCTCTGCAAGTGCTGTGCTGAAACATTCTAGCTCTGCAGCTGGCGAATTGGTCCCGAAGAAATATCGGGGCTATGTAATTGGCGCCATGCAAACGGGTCTAGGTGTCTGGATTGTTGCTGGTAGCCTTATTGGTATGGCATCTTGTGGATTGCCGCACAGAGCTAGATGCTAACACTAGAACAGGTCATAAGCTTGCAGTAAGCACGGGGCCCGGTTGGCGATCGGTCTTCTGGATGGGGGCGGGCATTAACGCAGGAACAACGATCGGCGTCGCCTTGACCTATTTCCCGGCCCGTGCTTTGGCTAGTTTCCGTACCAGTGGCCAGAGTTTCTTGAGGACATTCGACTTTGTCGGCCTATTTGGTGTCATTATAGTCCAAGTTCTCATCTGCCTGGGGATTACCTACGTTCAGATTTATGGAGCTAAATCAGCCCATTTCTTAGCTGTGAGAAGCCTCCAACCCTGCAATGATCCCGTTACTAATAGAACAGCCATTCCTCGTTGGGATCGTCCTGATCATTCCCCTTGTGTTGCACCAGACATATATCGCCAAGAACCCGATGCTTCACCCAGACCTTTTCAGACGTGTTCGGACATTCACTTTGGTGTGTGTGGTCGGCCTGGTTGGTGCCATGCTCTTCTACTCTATCGAAGACTTTTTCTCTACTTATCTTCAAATCCTTTTTGATGGGGACGATCAGATCCAAATTGGCGTTGACAGTAGGTCTTCCCGCGGTCCTTAATTTTCTGGCGTGTGGCTGATCTTCCGCTAGACATCCCTTTCGCGCTAGGAACTAACACGGGTGGCGTGTTGGCGGCTGTTCTATTGCCTGTTCTAGGCCCACTCATTGGTACTCATTCGATGTTAACCATTGGTGTTGCTTTCCAACTGGTGTTCATCCCGCTATTGTGTGTACCAGGCCTGTCAGGAAAGTCAATGGTCTACGCTTTTTCCTTCCTCGGAGGATTTGGTATCGGTGTCATGGAGGTTATGACCATTATGTTGGTTCAATACGCCGCGCCTGATGAATATTTGTAAGTTTGAGAGCCTTGGCTCTTCTGGGTATATCTGCGTGGGCTAATTTTCATGAAAGAGGGTTTTCTTACGGCATCCTTGGAGTCATGCGAGGTATTGGTGGTTCGGCTGGAACATCCATCTACGTGACCATCTTTTCCAGCAGAGCAACTACTTTGGTGCCACAGTACGTGGCAAAAGCCGCTTTGCTCGGTGGACTTCCTGCGTCCTCTCTGCCACGACTCCTCGAAATTCTCACCGGAGCGCTCCAAGCTCCACTCAGTTCTGTGCCCGGCGCTACCACGGAAATCATTGAGGCTTCAGCCTTGGCACTGAAACAGGCATACCTTCGAGCTTTTCGCTATGTATGGTTGACTTGTATCCCTTTCGGATTCATCGCTCTCGTATGTGCGGTTTGCACGAAAGACGTAAGTGACGGTGAAATTTGGACGGCCTTGTTCTCTAACGGTTATCAGTTATCAGATCAATTGACGTGGAAGACTCCTCAGCATCTCAAAAACGTTAAGCAACCAGAAGACATCGCGAGAGAAGAAGCGAGGGAAATGGTACTGGAGGAGAGGAATGTATAGACCGAAAGAGTTCAAGGCCATGTGAGTGAAACATCATATTGTTCAACTCTACTGGTCTGGTCTGATCTCGTTCATAATGTGAAGGTTTCGCGCTGTCCAGGGGATCATTAACAATCATCATGCGCTAGACAGGAAGGTTGGCGAACATCTCTTGTTATCATTGTCTTCTAATAGCGTCTCAACCTGATTGTCAAACCGCCATCCCACACGTGGTACTGATGAGCTATGCACCAAGACCAAAGGATCGTCGTTTGACACCAGGTGAGCCCGTATATCATCCCCATGTTTTGAACAATATGTTTGTAGAATCGTACGGTCACCAACACGATGAGCTGGTTTTGCAACAGATAGACAAGGATGAGACAGTCATACGATTCCTGACTGGACTTTGTCGTCAAACTTATGACGTGTATATATCTACATCTCACCAGGAATCTTAGTAGAAGTACATTGCGGTCTAAGAAGGATCTGCAGGTCAGAAAGGTCCTGTCAACGGGATAGACGTCGTGCCAATGTTTTTGAATAGAAGCCGATCGCATCCTTTGCTGAAACACTGGCGCAGAGACTGTCAAGTAGGAGAGACTTGAACTGACGATACAGATCTGAAGACTGTACCGGTTACCGCTGAAGGAGGAACGAGCGTGTCGAGTCAGACTGTGAAGAAGTAACACACGCAACCGGACATAGGCATTTCATTATCGTACTCTTCCAAAAGTCCTCATGACATCTTGCTGTTTCGAAATGGTTTCATGTATTGAAATTGGATCACTTACTCTCAGTTACGCTGTACTTCAAGACAAGGGAATGGTAGGAGAGGCTACAGAGCTTGCAAAATAGCATGCCGAGTACAGGCTGTCCACGTGGCCGGAGGGAAAGTACAACGACTTCGGAATTATATCCGGAACAAACCCATGCGGTTGTCCACACATTCATATGAAGGAAAGAAAAGATGACAGTTTCAAATCCGTATAGCCGCAATGGACTGCTATCAACCTGGCCTGCTTTTTCATTATCTCTTCCCTTGTCGTTGTTCCATTTCTCTTTTCAAACATAGAGTGACCATTGGAAACGCCCTCGAGAGCGATTTGGCCGCCAATGCACTGTGCAGCAAGTGAAGGATCCAGCTCTCCTGTCAATTTTCAAGGGCCGGAATGTCTTTCAGAGCCGTACGACTTCATGGAAACAGGGACATTAGGATAGACCACCAGACCGCAATAGATGAGCAGCTTGTTAAGGGATTCGTCCGTGTTGCACCCGCATGGTGCGGTATCTGCCAGGGTGATGTTAGTGAGTACTTGCATGGACCGGTAATGGCCATCTTTCGTGTCAGAAGCAAAGAAAACTAATTCCTCGTACATACCATGATGCCTATGGCACCCTCCAAGCACCCTCTCAGTGGACAGTCCTTGCCCGTTGTGATAGGACATGAGTTTTCCGGCACGGTGATCGAAGTTCCATGCTCGGCGCCAGGCTTTCGTTGTGGAGACTGTGTGGTTGTTGAGCCCACCATCGGCGACACAACATGTCACATGTGTCTCTTAAGGAGAGAGAACAACTGTGACAACCTTTCCATCATGGGCCTCACTCAAGGTGGCGGTATGACGAGTTCCCTCATCATTGCCACAGACAAGTGCCACAAGCTTCCAGATTCGATCCCGCTGCAGCTGGGCGCCTTGGTAGAGCCACTTGCAGTGGCTTGGAACGGTGTGCTGTACTCAGGCGCTGAGAGTGATATGCCGGCTCTTGTAATAGGAACAGGACCAATTGGTGTATTCACTTGCCTAGCGCTCATAGCGTTAGGATGGAAAAGAATTGCTATATGTGGAAGATCTGCCAGGCGAAACGCTCAAGTCAAGGCCTTAGCTGTGGCGCCGGTACTCTCCGTGGGAGAAAAAAACTCAGCACAGGTCGTGTCGGATTTCTTTAACGGGTAAGTACAATTCGACGGAGCATAGCTCCTTCAACTCGTTGCAGAGATATCACTTATCGACCAAGAATAGTCTAGGTCCGCGGTGCGTGTTTGACACTGCGAATTCTCAAGACAGCATCGATCTCGCACTCAAGGTGCTCCAAAAAGGGGGAATCTACCATACCTTCGGACAATATCATGCCCCTGTTAGTACTCCTAGCTTGTGCCATACAAAAGCTACTCCATAAAGCACGTCCTCGTGAGGTCCATGGTATGCTAACCTCCGCTCGAGATCTCTCTTGACATGAACGTGGTTGTGTTCAAGGCATTGAAACTCTCGGGTGACACATGCTATGTGGCCGGCGTATTTGAGCACGTCATTGAGGCTATTGCAGACTCACGGATAGACCAGAATGTGTTGCAGCGGATGATCACGGCGGAAATCGAGTTAGAAAAAGTAGAAGATCGCGGTATCATGGAGCTGATCAAGCACAAAGATGACCATCTTAAGATTCTTGTCAAGGTAAACGAGTGCTAAGCTTGGAAAACATCGAAGGAAGCTTTTCTGTTTTGGGACTCGAGCGATACTACACACTACACTCGTCCGGTGGTACTTAACCTCTATACAGTCACGGATGTCGCGGGGATTATGGATACTATCCAAGCACGGACGAAATCACATTCATAGCCCAGCTCAACTATATCTTGGACAGATTTTTCATGACATGGATCTGAATACCCTTGCTCGAGATGCCACGGATTGGAAGGCAACCTGGAGCATGTTCCCTTTTCGCTCTCGTCAGTCGTGACAAGGTCATGAGGCGGATGGCACCAGGTAGGAACATCACCTAGAGAGTGGCTAGCCTGTCCACTTCTTTCGCCATCTCCTCGAACATACTCGTCGATATCTTTCTGGGTCGGGGGGGGGGGGGGGGG